>CM040402.1:38783431-39430931 GCA_022702515.1 Ilyophis sp. 1 JC-2022 | reverse complement strand
TCATGACTGTAAGCGGCCTGCTTATCCTTACCATGTTTAAAGTGCCAGCTAGGCTTATGGAAGCGGAAGGACTGAGAAGAGGAACTGTCTGCAAACAGACAAAAGTCTGTACCGCTGATAGGGCGCAACTTAGCCTACGCTTACCGTTCTTTGAACTTTTCGTTCTAACACTCTGTAAAAGAAAATTAAATGATGGAATGTTAAAATTATTTAATAACAGACACAGCTTTCTAACAGTCCCTGAAACCTAGTACCGAAAGCAGTTTTTATATTTTAGTTTAGGCTCATCAAATATTAACCCAAAATAATTTCTGTAATCATTTCATCTACCCTTCTTTTGACAAAAAAACTTATGAACCAGCCCGTATACAATGGGCCTGATTTAAAAGATAAAAAATAGCCACTTTTCTGATTTGCCCACCATGATGATGTCTGCTTAGCGCGTTATCGGTTACCGAATACGTAAATACTTTTGTCAGCTTGGCATTAGAGCAACTCATGTCTGTTCAAAAGAGTAGCGTTTGGGGTCTTAGCCCCAAAGGGTCCACTAACTGAGTCACTGGGTGAGCGGTTCACAGTCACCTTGCTTCGGTTCATCACCACATCCAGGAACGTTTTTGGCTGCGAATTTCCCGACCACTCGGAGGACGTCCCGATTAGCTGAGAGAGCTGTCTGCTCGGCTGCTGGTCCGGGCCGCTATTTTGGTTCCCTGGATCTGAGAAAAGAGTATTCTGGGTACAGGGGCCCTGAAAGTCCGTCGCAAGTCCAGACCTGCTTCAAACAAGTGATTGAAAGCAGGGCCGTACAGAGACCTTTTGAGGGGCAGGTGCTCAAAGTGAGAAAAGGGCACAACAACCTTATTTTAATCTGGGGCAAATGTTCATGGAAACTATAATCAGGGTTACAGTTTATTACGATGGTCTTAATGAAGTGGAAAATGAAGTAGAAAAGTTCCTAAAACAAAGTGATGTGTGTTGGGGGGCTAGAAGTGGTATATAAGGGGCCATAAGTGGTATATAAGGGGCCAACCTTCCTCTGTGACCAGGATGAATGACTCTGGAGTTCTCTCTGGTAGAGGTGGTGTGGAAGACAAAGAGGATTCTGTGCCAGACAGGTCAGAATCAGAAAATATTTCCGATAGCAGAAGTTCAAAACAGGCAAAACAACTGTCACGTGACTGAGATGTGACAGTTGGCACTTGATAGTTTATGAGGGTTGGATTAGAACCTAAACCATATTAGTAGCTAAGTGAGTGGGTGAAAGATAGAGGAGGTTAAACTCCTCGGGCTGGTTTTCCAGACATGGATAAAGCCTAGTCCTAGACTAAAAGATTTTTTCAATGGAGATCTTCATAGAATTATTCTTTTAGTCTAGGACTAGGCTTAATCCATGTCTGGGAAACCAGCCCCTCATGTGCATTCATGGCAAGGCAGTGATTACACAGGGCAAACTTTACCTTTCTTAGCAGGAGGAGGAAGATGAGCGACAGTTGGCTCCGAGTGAGCAGCGACGGGAGCCAGGGAAACGGACGGGGACACTGCAATAGGGCGGTCCCAGTCAGGGAGTACATTTGCAAACCCTTGTTGTATTATTGATCAGCTTGTAGATTGGACTGAACTATGTCTTGAGAGTGCCTTGCTGAACAGGAACAGTGGCGAGAGCTGATAAGGACCGAAGCTATGTAAGAAATGTGCCTCTAATCAAGCAGCCCACATTCATATAGAAGCTTGCGTCTTTCTAATAAGCAGTACAGTAGGTCGTCTACCGAGATGCCACCTTTATCATTCAAATAGATTTGTAAAGAGATATGTTTAAAGAACTCACCCAGCATTGACAGTCTAACCTTTAAGCTCTGAAAAGAGAGGGGGAAAAGTTAGTTGTTTGCAACCCACAGATTCCATTGGCCGGGTGGTGCATAACGTTCCCTCAGCTTTGCCGTCAGGTTGCAGTGATATAATTATGTTGCAATAATCACATTTTTCTCTCACTTTGCCAGTGCCAATTTTACTAATGTCTCATGTCTCCACAATGCCATGTGCACCTGCCTTCTCCCAATGAACTTGCCCACAAGCCAGTGACTAATCAATGCAGTCATTCACTCAGCTCAGAGCCAGTTTAAAGGAGGAGAACCTTCTCACAGCATTTTATTGATCTTCATGCAAGCTGCATTGATTTTTCCTGGACAATTGGTTTTGTATCAAAAATCTAATGTTGCCTACTCTCAAAGAAAATAAATATCGGGATAATTTGTACATTGTGTTATTGTGTTAGGACAATAAGTTATTGTTGAGACCTCAATGCATGGTTTGCAAATGGTGTTATTTTTTTTGTTTTTTATTACATTTGCTTCTTGTTCTGCTGTTTTTGCTTTTGAAATATGATCCCAAGATAATATTATGGCTTGCTTATGTTCCAAGTTTTGGGTTCTCAAATCAATAATGTGCATTTAAAAAGTATAAACAGAGTATTCATTTCTACATTCTGATTTAGTGTATTCTTTTAAATTCTATTTTAATTCTTAAGTCTTATTTATGCATAGTTCATTTATTTACCTTATTGGCTATGCTATGACTGACCTATGCTGTGAAGCACTTTGGGCTGCAATGTCCTTGCATGAAAATTTCATTTTTGTGCTTTCATTTCTATTCTTTCTGAATGGATGTCTGCAGAGCGTGCTCACCTTGCTCCGTTTCCAGAATTTTTGAGGCTCCTGTGGGCGTGGTTCAGAGTTCCCGCACCACTCTGAGGACATCCCGACTCTGAGGCTGTGGCTGTGAGGCTTATGCTGGGCCACATCCTGAACCAGATCTGCAGAGGAGACAAGAGCTTCCGTTATTGTGGTGAGCATTGTGTATTGCTGCCATGCATCACCCCGGTGGATGATATGCAGTTGTGGGGTTTGACTTGGGGGGACTGACTCGTTTACCATGATGCACTATAAGGTTCTGAAAGCCTCTATGTATATTATTATTATTAGCAGCATTAGCATTAGCTGGGGCTCTGAAGGCTTGTTTGTTTGGATTCTTTCCCAGTTCTACTCGATGCCGTTGTGCCCTTGTGCCCTCAATAATGACCCAGTGTGTGGATATGCGTGGATATGAGCCATGCTGGGTTAGGTGAGGGGGTCTGCCTGAACACAAAATCTGAAAAAGTGTGGGAAATGTCACTATACCTGTTACAAAGAGCTAAAGCATAAAGCATCCCGGTCAGAGTGCTGTTTAAATCACTGTTTAAATTGAGGCATCCGTTGGCTTTGTTGTACATACCATCATCAGTGGCCATAATGAAGGACTCTGGAGTTCTCTCTGGTAGGGGGGGCACGGGTGAGGGGGGGCTCCCTGGGGAGACATAACATTCAAACAAATCTTATTATTTGATGGCATCCAACCAACTGACAATGTGCAACCTGGGTATCGACCCTCCTTGAAGCTAAAATATCAAGAGAAAGTGAGTTTAAATTAATGGCATGTTCAACATTTCACCCCTGCAGTAAAATGTCAGAGACCATAGGGTGGTGGATTCCTGTCCTAGACATGGCATTGTACCAATGATTCAGTCAATTAACCAGTATTACTTCAGGAAGCAACCACTTGTATAAGGCCTCAGTTTAATATGCAGATTGCCCTGGATAAGACTAAAGGAAACCAGTACTACTGCTGATAATAACAGGACCGCAGGACCCCCAGATGGATGCTTTTCCCAGCTTACCATTTCCACTGAGAGCCTCAGTCGTATTCGATGGGATAATAACCTCCAGCCTCTCTCTGCCACTGCCAGCGGAACTCTCTGGAGGACACAGCACACAAAAACTTAACTTAACTTGTGCCTTGCAAGAAAATGAGAAAAGGGGCTGAGCCGAGTCTTAGGAGCTCATTAAAATGATCCGTGTATGTAACTAAATGGAATGCGATACTGGATTTGAGATACTTTACTGGTTTCTGCTCAGGATTTCTGTGGAGGGAGGTAAAAAAAGGGGGGGGGGGTGTAGAGGGCTAAAAGGAAGGATGGATGTGAAAGGAGGGGTGAAGAGTTGAGAACATTGTGTTGGGGGCTTACCTGGACTATCTGGGCTATTAGCCAGGATGTAGGATTCAGGGGTTCGCTCTGGTATCGTAGGGCCGATATCTTCATCAGAGGCAGGAGGGGCTTCATCAAGGAGCATAGACACACACACACACACACACACACACACACACCATACACACACACACACACACACACACACACACACATACACACACACACACACACACACCATACACACCCATGAGCACACACAGATACTACTTTCACAGATTTGTTTCTGCTGCAGCATGAACATGATTGGCATGGCTATGAATGGTCTGTCCAAAAATATGAGAAGATAAATGCCTGGAAGGCTTTCTGAAAGCTTTGCGTTTTACTCTTTTCCTCAAGCCAGCGAGATGGGATGTGTTGTAGTAAAGCTACCTAGAAACCCGGTCAATTTGAGCTGGCTGTTGTCGTTCCTAATCCAACACAATCTTCTGCTCTCCTCCCCGCCATGCTCTTTTGTTCAACTGGATAGGTGTGTCTAATATTTAATATTCAATATGTTATTATTATATGGCAAATGCACTTGATGTGCTATACCGATTTATCTGGTCTGTATCTTGAGCTGTGTGTGCTTCTTGATACTGGTGTTATATATGAAACAGACTAGTGTATTAGTTACAGGAGATGGAGACTTAATAAACCCTATCCACCCAATTAGATGGAGTTACCATGTGCAATCAGTGACTCACTGATTTGAACCAATAATATGTTTTTGCTACATACAGCAAACACTTTCAGCATTTTAGAATATTCATATGAATCTGTGATTGACAGCGCTCAGCCTAATATGGGGTTCCTAGAGCCTCGCTCTGCCATCAGTGTTTTGAGGGCACCCTCTGACCTGTGGGGATGGTCTCAAATTGGGGCAGTACCAGCGGCTGGTTGTTGAGGGTCAGTGCAGGGGAGGTAAGACATGGGATACTGGTCCAAATGTTGAACGGCGGCGGCTCCTCAGGGTCCAGCGTAGCCTGAGATTCCTGGGGAGAGCTGGGACCGAAGTAAGGGTCTTCCACTGAGAAACAGGTGGAGTCCCAGCACACCGGAGCATTGGGGTTAATTTCCAGCTCCAGCAGGACCACTTCCTCTTCCAGCGGGGCATTCCAGTCGCCCCTGCTGGAACCCTGGGTGGGCGTATCCTCCTGAGTAGGCTGGGGCATGGCCAGGCTTTTGGGGCTGGGTTCAGCCACCTGCACCATTTGGGTGTGATGACTGCTGTGCCTCTCCAATTGGACGTCCCACTCCTCTTGGGTCCTCTTTCTGGAAAATTCCGTCAGAGAACTGATGGTATCCTCTGGGAAACACTTGGATGACTGGGACACCCGACCATTACAACCATCCTCATCTGCTGAAACGTGTAGCAGCACGGGGGAGAGGCCCCTTGCTGTCTCCTGATTGGTCAAAACATTTGGCAACTCCCCTTTCATGTGCCTGGGTCAGAAGAGCATACGACAACAATAGTCAGGTGATGTTCTAGAGATGGCAATTTCTTACTGGCATTTCAAGGCCATTTCACAATATTTACCTCAATAACTGTCCCAGTATACACATCCACACTTTTTATGAACACACTAAATTTTTCAGTGATGATGTTTTTTCAGAGTATAATTTTTCAGTCTTGTGCAAAATATTAAAGCTGGAGTAGCCTAAGCAAGTTTTTTAGAAAAATATTGGGGAAAGGTCATGCTTAGTTGGTAGCAATCATAGAAAGAAATGTTCTGAGAGAAATTCAGCACCATACACTGTGTTTATACCCTCAAATTCTGCATTCTAAAATCAGCGATTCGGCACAAATTTTGTTTTCAAAACAAAGTTGCTTATGACTATAGACCGTAGAACCAATCAAAGAGATAGGCCGGTTCACATCACAAACCAATCAACAGTGAGATTAGCCTTGCTAGTTCCCCAGCTATAAATTTTACAGCGACCCATTACACCGGTGCCATTTCACTCAAAGAAAAATAAACGGGAATTGAATAAAGCTCACTCGAAAAATGGAGTAAACATAGGTGCTCATTTTAGAAGGTGGCGAGATGTTCGGGAGCGAATTGTTTTAAAGAGAGACGTGGAGCTCCCATATTATACTGGACAAGTCAAAAGTTTCAACATGACTTTCTGCTTTCCAGTAAACTGTAATTACCTATAATGAATAGTAGCTATAGGTTGCTATTATTGATAACGTTACTATTCGTCGGCTAGTTCTTGGAAGAAGGAAATGTTTACTAACATTATGTCATATAGATCGCGTTAGCTAGAACCGGCCAGATAATGCCTGGTTCAGACAAAGGCTACAAACTCAGTGTTATGCAGCAACTCAGCAACAACAGAAAATATTCTGTTGTTTTACCTGGACTTTTAGACAACTTTTTTACTGTAATGTTAGCTATACCAGTCTGTAATCCTGCAGTCGTATCGAGAAGACTTGTACTTTTGCAACAAGGTCGGTGGAAGCAGTGGGGTGGGGTGTGTGTGTCTCTCTCTCTGTGGGCTGGACTAAGGGATGATATGACTTAAAAATTTGACCATTCAGAAAATGTTGCATACTCTGGCTTTAAGCTCTGATTACATGTCATGACACTATTAGGGAGTCGTCTTAGGCTCCAGAAGGTGGCACCTTACCTGGGCTGTGGCACTGGGTGTTCTTCCTCTTCCTGGTCCAGGTTCAACAGCTCAAAGGGGGCTGTGAGGTCACTCTCACTGGACACTGGGCTGAGAGAGGGGGAAGCTGGTACCTGAGTCATGGGGGAGAGGCCATGTGTGGGAGAAGAAAAGTGATCCAGAGGGAGGTACCCTAGCAAACGATAAGACCCTTAAAAATGTTTTATACACATTTATAAACAAGTTGTGCATATGCATTTAAGCATAGTTGCATGTATTTGCGGGCGCATGTATGCAGGCATGTGTGTATGCATGTGTGTGTGTCTTGCATCCAGATCCATCAAACATGCATCATACTGTGTATACTCTTTCCACAGAGTATGAGCACTGTCTCATTTGTTGGACAGAAGCAGTGGGTTTTCATTTCTTTGATGTATTTGTGTTGTTTTGTGGGAATGAAGCACAGCTTGAGTCTAGGTTTCACTTTATGGTATTCAGCCAGAGCTTATTCTCAAGCCGAGATCTGTCCACAAAAACCACTGGCCAAAGTGTACTTATTGCTTATTGTTATATTTATATCGGCATCAAGGGAAATCTCTATGTGGAAATCCCCTTTATTGTAAAGCAACCAAAAAATAACATTTCAATGTATTACTCATAAAATGTAAGTTATAAAAATTACATCAAATATACCATATCTCTTTCCAAAGTATTTGAAATCTTAATTGTGAGTATGAAATATTATGAAAATGTACCATGTTCAAGAGATAGTGATTCATCAACAATGCAGTATGAATGCATGATAGGTTCATTTTGCAAGGTAGGTGGGCATGCCGGCAAGAGGCTTTGAACAAACAAACAAGTAGATCAAAGCAATATTATTTAAAACACAAAACACAAGTTACACCCTTTTTGGTGTAAACCCGGCACAACTTCCCAGAAATCAGCATTGATGTAGGGTGTGAGTGGACCAGCTGGTTATGGCTGCAATGTGAGTTTCATTTTTATGTCAGAGTAACCCGTGGGAGTCAGTCAAGGCTGGAGCACTTCTCTTTATCGCACATAAAGGTAGCCACAGACGTCAAGCTCTCGCACACACATGCCTAAACGAACGCATGCGTACACACACACGCACACACACACACATACAGGCAACAAGAAATCAACAGACATACTGTACGAAACGCATTCACTTCATTATTGATAAATGAATGGAACAGATTAGTAGAGAGCCACTTTACAAAATTAAAATGGAAATTAAAGGGATAGTTTTTTGATATTGTCTTAATTTTAGTGTCTGATCCCTATTGGCCCAGGCCAATATTTACATCAATAATATTTTAGATAATTAGAGTTGACAACCTGCTGGCTTTAAAATGGCAGGTATAGGGATTCGGGGTTTGTAGTCTAAAGCAAAAAAAAAAAAAAAAAAAGAAATTCACTCAACTCTAAAGCAGCTTGTACAGCCATGTTACTTCTACAGAGGTTGTGTGAACTATCCCTTTAAGTTCTGAGAAATTATTATTCACCATGCAAAAAAACAAACAAATATGCAAACAAACAAAGGAAGCAACAGATGTGTAATTGGCCTGCAAATCTAGAGCTGATCATGTTGGCGCAAAGTCTTTTGATGAAGGTGATTTAGATGAAGGCTTTAAAAGCTGTGGAATTATATGAGGAATGTAATATATTATATGTGCCATTAGAATGTGCAGAACTCAGAACATCAGAGCGTTCCGCTTCACTGTGACTGTTGATCGGCCGCTCTGGGGGTTCATGGAGTTCAGTCCATGTTCATTAATTAACCTAAGGGACTATTAATGAGTTGAGATGCTATTGTGGTATTGTTATTTGTAAACACAGCCATCAGCTCATTTACTCAACCTTTGGCTGGTGGTGGTTCAGTGGCTTTCCAGAGTGTTGCCCCCCCTCCTCTTCCACTTACCTCAACTGCACTTGAATGATTGGCCATCATCTGCAGGTAGTTCTCAAACAGGAACTTAATTGTCCTGTAGACAAGCTCATACTGCTCCTATGAGACAAACCGGATGTGTGTAAGTTTAGGTTGAAGCTTATGGGGAGCCGAATATGACATTAAACAAATAAATGTCCCCTTTTTCTACATTTATGATTTTTATTTCATGTTTTTTAACATTTAGTTAAATGCATAATAGTTTAACTAAATGTATGAAACATTAGTTAAATATTAAATTAAATGTATAAATAATTTAGCTAAATCTATGAAGCATGTACTAAATGTATGAAACATTTAGCTTAATATTAAACAAAATGTATGAAACATTTTACTAAATGTTTGAAATATTTACCAAATGTATGAAACATTTAGCTAAATGTGTTATACATTTAGTTAAATATTTATCTCAATGCTTCATACATTTAGCCAAATATATAGCTAAAAGTTTCATAGATTTAGCCAACAATATAGCTAAATGTTTTGTACATTTACCTAAATGTTTTATACATTTAGTTAAATATTTAGCTCAATGTTTCATACATTTAGCTAAATGTTTTATATTTTTAGTAGATGTTTCATACATTTAACTAAATATTTAGCCAAATGTTTCATACATTTAGTAAAGGTTTTGTACATTTAGCTAAATAATTTATACATTTAATTCAATATTTAGCTAAATGTTTCATATATTTAGTTATAAATGTTAAAAACCACTAAATAATAAAACATTTAGCTTATATAGCCTATACAATTTTGGGATTGTACATTTAATATTTACACCATTTTTTTCAAAGATGATAAATGTAGAAAAAAGGGATAGTTTATTGTTCTTTTTTCCAATCATAGCCTTTTATGTCGCATTCGGCACCCCATAGAAGCTGTGAGGAATTTTTACCTGCCTCTCTCAAACGGAGCAGGCTGGCTTCCACAGCACAATGCCTGATCACAGCGAAGGACAAAGGCTTTCTCCTGTCACTATGCAGCCACATTTACAATGTTTTTATACACTGGGAACAGCAGTGTGATGCAGCAGTTAATGAACTGGTTTCATAACCTGCAGGCTGCTGTTTAAGCCAGTGGTTTTTCAAACTCAGTCCTGGGGGTCCCTGTGTATGTTGGGGATGCTAATTTTAAGATGTTAGTTTTTCTTATTAAAACATGAAAACTTTTCTACGTAAAGCATAATATAAGAAATAGCTCTTTATGCCAAGTAGAATAAGTTCCATATTCATACATTTCCAGATTACATAAAGTGGGAAAAAATATATTTTAACTAATCAAATTAAAGGTGAATCAATAATGAATCAATAAAAAATTAACCTAATTGGTGAAAATATGGACACATGGCCACTAAAACTAACCATTTGGTTGGATAAAAGAGATAACATGTCAAATTAAGCATTGCATTTTGTCCCTAGATATGTGTACATCAGTAATAATATATATTTAATCTTGAGATGACAGACAGTCTAGCATTGCCTTAACACTGCAATTCATGAATTAAACACATAAGCTGGGAGGATGGCTGTAGTATGTAATTACTAGTAGTTGGCTGGACAGCTGTCACAAATTGTGTGCATGTACTGTTGTATCAAAAAAAATATATCAAATGCATGTGCAGTTATGAAGCTAATTGTCACAGATACAGTATCTGTTGAAATAATAGCCAACATGAAATAAATGCTGTCTCCTATATAGATAATGAGCATTTTGAAATCGAATCTTGATTCTTGATTGTTCAAACTAATACAATATACTGTATGTGCAGTTAGAGGGAGGAATGTCACAGATCTGTGCTTGATGCATAATGGTCACCTTGGTCTGAACTATTGAGGGTCTCTGTGTCCGCATTTCCTTGACCAGGTTGAATATTCGGAAGTCTTCTGTAATCAACTGGAAAGTAACAGGTAAAGCAACTGACGTTGGTTTCCCACACCACTATTAATTGTTAATAACTATTTCAGAGATGTACAGCTAACCAACATAGTGCTGGTTAAATCTTTGTAACTCTGAAACTCAAATTGATTACATATTACATCTAGAACGCGTCAAGTTTGGATTATAACAGTGGTTGTTTTGTTTGCCTGCCCCCCCCCCCCCCCCCCCCCTCCCATTCTGTTTAACTGAACATATGGTGAGTAGACCACCTGTGTTAAACCAGATGCCATCTTACCTGGTTCCGCAGCAGTTTCCAGGTGTAGTCAATGGCACACAGTACCCCCGTCCTACCGCAACCGGCACTACAGTCCCATAAAGACATAAGAAAGAATGCATAAGCTTTCCCACAGGCATGCTACAGCATTTCAACACTGGCCCTTCCTTAACTATTAACGAAGCTACTAATGTTAACCTGCTGATGGTTTTGCACTAAAGAATCAGAGACAAAAGTATCTGAATTCTGGTGGGGGATGGGGGGAGGGTGGTTGTCACAGAATATCACTGGCTCTCTTGAGGTTCTCAATTCTGCCCCATGCATAAGCTTTGTAGGAACATTCAAGTCATAAGCCCTTGTATTTGCATCAAAGAACACTTAAATTCACCTCATCTTCTCAGTATTACTGTCAGACTGTTAGACACCCTGCAAAACAATGCCCTCCCTTTGGCACAGGTTCCCCCTTGTGGTTGACTACCAGCCCCAGTCTATTACTGCTCAGCTTTAATGAGAAGTACAGAGGCACCTTACACTGACTACCTAATGCAGAACGAAACAAAGGAGAGAAAAACTCACCAAGAAAAGAGATGAACAGCTAAGCTTAGCTAACCACTGAACCTATTTTTCTTGGTGTCAAGAGTTGTTGAACAAAGAAAGAGAACATCCAAGCTTTTGAACCTGCGTTTCATGATCACACGGGACACATTTTTTTCTCCTTTCCTCATCTTGTGCCCTTGCTTCACTGTCTAATTCAAATACATTGTTCCAGAGATTTTGCTAGCATGTAATTAGGCTACTAGAAAGGGAACATTGCGCTGTATCTGATGGCGTAGAAACAAACCCTGCAGGGAACACTCCAGGGAAGTTACAATAACCTGCCATCATGTTTATCTGGTGCAGTTACAAATGTACAGTTATACAGTGTGCAGATGAATGTGTAACAAGTCCTTTACCTGTTTTGATAAATTCAATACAGTTGTGCATACTTAGCTAACAATGAGCCTAGCATAATTGGGCTAAAGAGGTTAAAGTTGAAGTACATTTTATTGGATGACAATGTGGCAATTGTGCGTGTAAGTGCATAAGTGTATTTAGCTGGAATAGGCTGCGAGACATTTCAGTTTACGGATGTATTTTAAGACTTCAAAGTGGATAGATTGATCAGATTGAGGATGGAAGTGGCTGTTCACTGGAAGTGGACATCGAACAACAGAGTCAGATAAAGAGTTAGGGTGAGAAGAGAAGGAGAGGATGTGGCATTTAAGGTTGCCTCAAATAAAAATACAGAACCGAGAAAAGGGGGTAGGTAGCAATCGCAGAGCTGAGGGGGGACCATTAAGCCTAGATATTTTACAATGGACACTGTATTGGGCTGTACAACAGTTTGGCTATTGGAAAAGTAGGTCAAGATGAACAGACAGAAACAGACTGTCACTGAAACAAACACCATCCCAACTAGTTAGGCCTATAGCATGCTTGCTTAACATAACACATCAGACCAAAAAGAAAAGAAAAGAGCCATGGTTTGACACGACAGCTCACGTTGTAGTAGGCTAGCAGGCTATGAATAATGCGTAGGCTATGCTATTATTTACCGATTTCTCAACTCGATCACTGGGCTAGGAGTTTGCTAGCCACCTAACTAGCAAGTATTGCTACAGCCAACAAGTGCACAAAGTTTAACCATACTAGCTAGCTAATAATCACATTGATAAACCTGTTGATCCAACTGTTACCGCTTTAAAACTCACTCGCTTCACTCTCGCAGTCAACATCGCCTACCCCAATCTACAACACCAAGATGACAAAAATTGCATAATCCACAAGATTGCTATAATTTGGGGATCATCAAAAAAAATCACCACATAACAAATTTCTTATTCATAGGCATTTTTAAGATCAAAAAGAATCAACTGTGGCCTGTTTTACAGCTGGGATTGATCAACGCACCCTCACCCACCCTACTTTTGGAGTAGTTTTGGAGCTTGAAAATGATCTGGTGCTTTCACTTTAAGAAATAGTGCACGTGGATTACGGTTATTCTTTTTTTAAATTTTTTAAATTTTGTTTCAGATTTTCCCCATTTTTCTCCCAATTTAGTAGCCAATTGAACCCCTATTCTAATTCAATTCCCCCCGTGTAGCAACCGCTAGAGAATCACTGCTGCACAACCTCCGTCAGCCGGCAGTAGAGCGAAGGTCGCCACGCTCTTTTTCAGAGCGCGACTCCTTCCAAGCCTGACCGTGATTCCAACCCGTCCGTGGCTGCTATATGCGCAGCGATTCTCTCCGAGCCCCTCCCCCCAATTGCTGCTCCCACAGGGCGCCGGCCATGCTCGGAAAATGGCAGGTCCGGGGCGCGAACCCCGAACCTCGGAGTACAACTGCGCTGACTGAAAGTCAGCGCTCTTACCGTTGTACTACCGCAGCGGCCCGATTACGGTTATTCTTAACTGAAATTTCATGATCAAGGTTTACTGTTGAGCATGGCAGCTTTGCTCACACAAATCAAAAACACAATTGTTGAGGTGCACGGCGGCAGCCAAACTCAGATTATAACAGGATGGCACGGTGGGCCTCATTTCAAGAACGGCTGGCCAGCTCTAGCTGGTAAGCGGGTTTGTCTGGTTTCAGGTAATTAGGTATGGAACCATCTACAAGTTCATCTTCTGAATCTTCACAGGAAGACTCAAGTCAGAGGCGGCATGAGTACAGAGTAGAGCACAGAAGCGTCAGTGGAATTTCCGAAAGGCGAGGCAGAGAAACGACACCTGCGCGTGCTGTACTTGCAGTACTCAAGGTGTGTTTAGAGGCAGCTATTAGCCGCCTCTCGTAATGGAAATTAACAACTGTTTGTTCGGTGGCCAGCCACCCACAAACACTTCCTCTGTGACTGTGCGGTGGAAGGGGCCTCATATCTAAGGGTCGAAAACGTGAAACAGGATGCTCTAATGACATGGTGACGCAGGCAGAGCAGGCTCTCTTCATTTAAAAGTGGCACAGGTCACAACGTTAAACCCCGTGTTTAGACCAGGCTGATTTACCGTGCTTGGTGGTTTTTTAAATCTACTCCCATAGATGCACTTACCTACATGTTCTATCACATTGCTTGCACTACTCCCATAGATGCACTTACCTACATGTTCTATCACATTGCTTGTACTACTCCCATAGATGCACTTACCTACATGTTCTATGACATTGCTTGTACTACTCCCATAGATGCACTTACCTACATGTTCTATCACATTGCTTGTACTACTCCCATAGATGCACTTACCTGCATGTTCTATCACATTGCTTGTACTACTCCCATAGATGCACTTACCTGCATGTTCTATCACATTGCTTGTACTACTCCCATAGATGCACTTACCTACATGTTCTATCACATTGCTTGTACTACTCCCATAGATGCACTTACCTGCATGTTCTATCACATTGCTTGTACTACTCCCATAGATGCACTTACCTACATGTTCTATCACATTGCTTGTACTACTCCCATAGATGCACTTACCTACATGTTCTATCACATTGCTTGTACTACTCCCATAGATGCACTTACCTGCATGTTCTATGACATTGCTTGTACTGCTCCCATAGATGCACTTACCTATATGTTCTATCACATTGCTTGTACTACTCCCATAGATGCACTTACCTACATGTTCTATCACATTGCTTGTACTACTCCCATAGATGCACTTACCTGCATGTTCTATCACATTTCCAGTCACTGTGGACGTAATGAAATGTAATGTACCTGCAGTGGATGCAGATGGGCACATCGTCATGCTCCTGATAGGACCGCATTTCTTGGAGCAGCTCCAGAATCGGTGGGATGGTGGCTGGCACGCCGTGGTCCGGCCAGTTCACATAGTGCAGCTGCCGCAAAGTGCGGGATGACTAGGGGTGAATTGACACAAATAATGGAGACAAAATGTAAAATGAGACATGGTAACCTAAAATAAGGTGTACAAGGCAGCATAAAATATTTCTGAACAGTATGGCCAACCAAGCTTTTTAAAGTCATTAAAGTACAATATACTATAGAAATGTGAGTATTTAGGAAGTACCAGAAAGCGCATCGATAAAACTACGCTTGAGATTATTATGGTTATTACTATTGTTGCTGTTGTTGTTTTCAGGTGCAAGCACAGAGCACAGAGCGCTGAGTCTTGTTTGAAAAGGTTTGAATCCATCAGGTTTGCTTCAGGTTTGAATCCATACGCTACTTTATGATGCTACTGCAGAACACGTCAGCAAGGTACTTGACCTGAATCGTTTCAGCAAATATCAAGCTATGTAAATGGATGTAAAAAAAAAATCAAGCAACTATAAGGTATAAAAGTGCTCGGGATAAGAATATCTGCTCAGAAGCTTATTGCTGATTTTCATACAAATTTGTAATTCATGTGAAATAAAGCTTCAATATACAGTATGTCTAGATTAATATTCATTAGCATATATTTCCATGAGGGTTTGTTTATATTCTCAGGCATCTGTACTGTGTCTGCAGATTAGAAGCTTTATGGTTAACATGCACATTGCAAAAAGAGAGTCTAACCTAAGGATACTCACATTGCAATAAGTAACCTTTAAAACCCTGGTTAGATAGTCCCCTTTACTGTCCATAGATTCCTAAGGCAGAAATGCAGAAGTCAATGTTTTTTTCCCCACAGAAATATATCATTTTAAAAAACATATTTTGTTTTTATAACATAATTATCAATGATATAGTGGCTTCCATGCAAATACTATCATCTCATAGGTTGACTCAAAGTACAATATTGAATGATTGGCAGTGATTGGACAGAGCAGGAATTGAAATAGTCGTGTCTCCCACTTACTCACCATCATGATTTTGCAATGATGTTCAGGGGTGTGGTGTGACTACACAGTACAAATAAGGTTGATGTCCACAGCATCATTTTGAATGTTTCAAAGCAGCTTCTGAGGTTGTGGGGTTTGAGATAAATCTGTGCATATTTGAGGTTCAGGGCCTAAAGGGGATGTAGAAGTGAGAACAACGAGAGTGTACTTTCCCAGGTTTCCATAGTGAGAATGTACGGTCTTGTGTCCCATCAGGCTCAATTTTATAGAAAGCAGAAGATACCTTTGAGTGACCCGAGCCTGAAAGTGACATTATCATTTGTGAACAGCATCCTGGTTCACAAATTGGTTCTGTTTTTGGCCACATCTACCTGTACTTGCAGACAATGCTGAAGCTTGGTAAGGGTAGTAGAGAAATAATTAGCTTCCATGTCAGATGGAGTTAAAATAAAGCTCTTGTTTTCTCCTTCCAGCCCCAGCCTCTGACAGGCTTATTTCTTATTCTGTCAGACTTTTCTCTAGCAGACTGATTTTAGGATTCACACAATTCATGCCAGCGGGATTCGGTTATTTAATTTAGTATCCCCTTTTGCAAGCAATTGAGCATTTTTATGCATTTCTGTGCTTCAGAATTGCTAGCTCTGACTGCAGATAAATATTCAGTCACCCAGCATGCACAAATGCAGTCAGAATATATATTTTTTAATAATTACAAATATGATCTGCTGGAGTTTCAGTTTAGGGGGAAAATGACCTGAGTCAGAATATTGCCGGGGTAAGGCCCTGTCCCAGATTGATAACTCAGGCTTTTGTCCACTCATTTTGTGTATGCCCAAGGTTTACCTGAGAAATGACTCTATATAGCCACTATTTCCATTTCAGTCCATCATTTTTTATGTCTTTGCATCAAGCAATTTTCAAGAATAATGCTTCTTTGTGGCTGGCAGCATGAGAGAGACATCTGGATATTGTTTCCAAGAGAAGCATTTTATATGTAAATGATGGGAAATGCTTTGATCTGAACAGCATCATTGTCAGATCTAGGATCAAACCGTGTATAGACGTCTGATGACTTCTCTCCTATCCGTTCAAAAGCTGAGTAAAATTGCACATATTCTCTGGAAGCTTTTTAACCAATGCAGCCAGATATCGCTGATTTGTTGATCCTTCACTAACTGGACTATAATGGCAGCTGTCAATGGCATGCATGCACTTGTATTCGTAAGTGAAAATGGCAGAAGTTGAACAGTTTAGTTGATTTGCCAGTAACTGAATATTCCAGTCTAGGTCATCGCCACATGTTTTGCCATAGTTTCATTTAAAAATTATGACATTAGTAAAACCAATCCAAATTTTTGTAACTGAAAATATGTGCTTTCAGTTCATCAAAGAAATGTTACCGGATTAGTTACAATTCAGTAAAACAAAATCAACTGCCAAATTGTGATGTATTCCAGCAATGGAATGTGTCTACTGCCTAGGCAATAGAGTATTATCAGCATAGGAATAGTGGACTATGCAAACACGAGTCACATAGAATTCTTTATCTGTGCACAATTCTGCTGGGCTATTCCTGGTAAGTAGCTTGGGGAGACCTGGAGGAATGTGTTTTAAAAATGAATAATGAAAAGCAAATTGATGTATTTCAGTGATTATTTTGTATTAATTTTAGGTTCTGGAGTTGTCTTTCATATATTTTATGTGTTTCTTTCATTTCTGCATTGCTATGCCCTTTCTTTCTTTTGGCATAGAATGACTTGTTGAGTGTGGGGTATTGGGGAAATGTCTAAATAAATGCATTAATGAATGAATTAATGAACTATATAAATCCTGAGGGGACGGAGGGGCTACCTGATTCACCGGGGACACAAATTAAACAATTGGTTATGTTTTCATAGAAAGTGTTTGTACTATTAAGTTATTAATGTTTGCCCGATAATAATAAGAGGCCCTCTGAAGAAGGGCCTAAAGCTTTAGCAAAGACAGGAAGTGGTTATTGCAGGGTAGGAAGTACTCACATAGCGAATGGTGAAGGGATCACACACAAATGGTTCCTCCCTCTTTTCAGGCCAGTACCGCTCACACTTTTTCTGTGACATGGTAAGCGTGACCATATTTAACACACAAGTACGGCCACCAGACAATTACATTTCAAACATTCAAATTCTTCAAATGTGATACAAAACAAGGCTAGAGGCAACATGGGCCTGAGATTCTACTTTGTAGCCTGCAGTTTTCTGGCTCCCTGGGAGATTCTGCAAACACATATTATTTATTAATTGTTATTTATATATAATTTATAAATAATTTTGGTGTCTATAAATGAACCATTAATTTATTTAGCAGGTACTCCAAACCATCTTACATGGGCCATCAATGCATGCTAAATAAGTAAATATATAAACTGTGACAAATACATAGTAAAGTAAATAGTTGGTAATGATTTATATTAACTGCATCTTCATAAAGCATTCATTGTGCATTCGTATGCATTACAAATGCATTACATTACAATTACATAGAGCATTAGGATGCTTTATAATGTTTTACTTATCTAATGGGATAGATCTGACCTGAGGTTCACAGATCTAGGAATACTGCACTCATAAAGCATTCATAACGCTCTATGTAATTGTAATGCAATGCTTGTGCAATGCTCATGAATGCATAATGAATGCTTTATGCAGATGCAGTTACTGTAAATCGTTACCAAATAGTTAAATGTTGATAAAATGTCACGGGAATGTTTTGACAATGTCTGGAGACACTGGAAACAAAAAACCATCCAGGCTTATGACAATGATGTGTGGTAGATATGTGCCCATATTATGTTGATGTACTTTTTTGAGGTTGTTTGTGATGTTTTCTACTTTTGTGTCTTCTTTACTCTGGCTGTGCTGCTACAGATATAAAATGGTATTTCAACTTATTGAGAAGATGTGAGACTGTGGTACATTAGGATTAATCAATGATTTAGATGAATGTATGAACTAGGGCAGAGGCAGTCATTCACAGATTAGACCAATGACTTAACTTTATCAGCTTAGCCAACTGGCTGCACACACCACAGCTCTGCTCTAAAGTGCATTTAAGTACAATTACTGCCCGTTTTAAAAATCACTCGTGAGAATTGAGAATAGCCTCAGGAGTATTTGCTAATTGAGTAATTGTGAATACCTGAAATTTGTTTTTTCATTGAGAAAAAAGGGGTAAAATTAAAAATCTGCACCAGAACTCAAGTGACCTATTCTTCTTTTCCTGTCATTAATTTAGCAGCCACTTGCTCCCACTCCATCAGTCATGTCCCCTATGCTGTTTAACCGTCGCATTATATTTGTGGTCATTTTGACCAGATTCAGTGTTTGACATCTCTTAAAAACCAGTTAAACTTATTTTTTTATCTTGACAGTATATTAGTTTTTCTAATTTGTTGGGATTAAATAGTAGACACAAAAATATAAATGTCTTGTACCAACTGTATAGAAAGGTGTTGTGTGGGGTCATTTGTGGGGTAGCTGTATATGTAAGAAAATATACAACCTTTTTAATTTTTTATCTTTTATTTCACTTACTTCAGGCTCTAAAACGAGATGTTTCATCACATATTTTTTTATATTTAGTGATAAAAGGTTAGTCAATTAAGACACACATGAAAGGTAATACAGAAAGTGTCAAAAGTTTTGTATTACAATAGTTTTGTGTCAGTTCATACTTTTGGGGTCAATTTGGCCAACATAAAAGGCGTCATAAAATTTCAACATAATGAGGGTTAAAACAATGGGCGTTATGCAAGAAACAGTCGTACACACAAATTAGTTATTATGTGGCAGGTAAGAACGGTTTACGCAATTTTATGACATTCAGATTTTTTCTCTTATTTTTACTCGTAAGTAAGAACAAAATTTAAGAGTGGTCGCGACTTTTCGTATGAGTTACGCATAATGGCCTGTTATACACCAAAGAAAATGGGCCTAAATTATATTCCCAGCAACTGGTTGTTTTAATTTTGAAAAAAATAATTGTTTGAATTTATATATTGCTCATCATAATCGCATTACCGCATGTTTAAATTATTCTGTTATTTTGTGTTTTTAGTCTTAAATTATATGATTGAACTATTCTTGTAGCCTACACATACATATATAGCAAGCAATCTGTATTTACCTTCTTCAATCAAAAACACTAGCCTACAACTACATCAACGTCCAAGTTAATGGCCTAGATACAAAATACAACTTGTTCACTGCCTGGTTGAGAGGAGAGCACAATTTTCCTGATATTATCAACCTGAACTAACATCTCGTTTCACTCCAACCCACAAATGACGAATTAGCCTTTCAAATATTTTTTTCTTTTCTTTCCCTCCATGCAATTCACTGGCCAAAAAAGCACACGACTCCTTATTGGTGCAGTGAGTGCAAGTGGGGTGTATCTAGAACTATGTGCTCAAGTCATGAAGACTTGCCTTTAACCTGTTTTCTCTATCCATTTTTAGGCAAGATGCCAGTTTTATGAATGCATCTTCCGGGTGCAGTGGGCAGGACAGCTAGTCCTATATGGCATTTTGGGGGCATTCATAATGCTAATAGGGAATTCACATGAACATGCATTCATTTAAGCACAGGTGAATTTACACTGGCCTGTAGATTTCTGGAGGTTAAGAATGTTTGGTGAATCCGACGTGAAGTCCTCGCACAAACATCTCTCAAGAATGAATACAGGAGAAAGTTAAGATAAAAATGAGAGAATTTTGAATGAAATTCAAACAGTGTAGTAAGATGTGGACATTTCATTAAATGTGCAGTGCTGCCAGGAATAAGAGCTGACTCACCCTGCCCATCTCAAACTCCCTGCAGGCCATGACAATGATCTGAGGAGCAGAGAGAACATGGTGTCTGAGTACGAATCACCTCAGTTACATACACAATCACAGATAGTATCAGAGATCTGGCTACAGGCACAGACAAAAAAACAACAACTTTCAGGCACATTCCCAGATATTGACGCACCTTCAAGAACTATTTAACACCTTCATTAGAGCTAAGTACTACATAGACCTTCATAAACCCAATAACCACAACGAGGCATATGGTTTCTGCATCAGCGGTGACATCACACATCGTATGCCTACTTGCAGTTAACATAACCTAGCATTTGTGAAATTTATTGCAGTACTTATTGAACTTACTATTGAAGGTACTATGTATGTACTACTATCAAAGAGTTACATAGCTCTTGAAAGACCATTCATAGACAGTGTTAACATAATATAGACAAAGAAAATGACAAAGTAAGAGACAGTAACGGATGAATCATCTCAGGGAAGATAAGACTGCTCGCATATTAATTGAGTAGTAATTAGTTCTGGAAATATGTCATCCCAAGACACCCCTTTCAGTACTAATTGACTGTACATGCAAATTACTAATTGATGATTGGACACCTGTTCTGCGTAAATGGGGCAGGCTTTGTTTCTTTTATGGCTATGCTCCAGGGGAAGGGCTGTTCTGGTGCGGGACAAGCAAAGCTGACAGTGCAATATATCTTTAAACAGTCTTGGAGTAGGAGTGCACATCTAGAATTAGGTGTCTCTTTATCCAAACCAATTCCATTATGACCTAAAAGGCTAAAGTGATCCTAGACTCGTATTCTGATACTCTTTATTAATACAAGCACACGTTTAAATGCTCCAATAACTCTGGGTATAATCGAGGGGGGAACTGCTAGCGTCAGTAAGACATTTCAATTAATGCTTTTATTCTGCAGATAGAACTGAATTTGAAATAGCATACATTATAAACTTTATATTTTTTAAATAGAAAGACTTAATAAATAAATATAATCCCCCTCAGTCTCTTTTTTCTGAACCTAAGAATATATCAGGGATGATTAATACAAGTCTCTGTCAATCTTTTCACAGTACAGGTTGACACTATCCTGTTCATCGAAAATAAAAAATTGGTTACCGAGACATTTCTTTAGCACATTATTTTAATATTATACCACAACCCTGACTGGTTGAGGGAGTGCTGATTATTGTCTTATAATCTGCATGAGAAAGAGAGGACTTTGGTATCTGTGGTATAAAGCATGGCTGTGAAGTAGGTCCAGCGAAAGTGGCCTTCACTGGGCATTCCAAATTGAGTCACTGATTAATACAGAAGCCGTTCAATATTCAATATAAATTGAACGTTCTATTTACAATAGAAAATAATATAATGGTACAACAGTTTTGTTTAATTGTATTTGAGTATTAAATTATTTCTACTGCAGGTTAATCCTGTGCAGTTTTATGAAGAGAAACCGCCCCTGTGTGGGTAACAGCTCCTCAGCTTTGCCACAGGACAAACCCAGATACACAGACGGTCATTTATTTCTTGGTTATTTTCTGTAATTTGGGGGATTCATAAAGAGACTCCTAAACTCTATGCTACACCCCCAGGTTTTGTGTCATCAGCAAATGGAACTATTTTGCTGTTAATAATGTCTGTAAAAGTGATTTAAACAATGCCTTATCATATACATACATATGCTGTATATCATATCAAGTTAATGTTTATATATATTATTGTGGTGCGACCAACTTTCAATTATATGAAAATTTCCATATTTAAAAAAAAACTTTTTTGTGTGTTTGACCAGGCCACAAGAGACAATTACAAAGTGAGACACAAGCACCGTAGTGGGTATGTATGAAAGAACTTGGATAGGATACCTCACCTCCACATTGAACTCCCAGATCATCCTCCAGAAGTCCTGTACCGTGTGAGGCAGGGGACCCTGGGTGGCGATATAGGCCTTCTGCGTCAACGCACCCTAGGGGCACACAGGTCACAGGGTCTCACTTCATGGATTTCAGTAGGGTGGGGGGGGGAGGCTGCTATACCAGCACTATACAACAGAATGACTAGAAGGTCTCCATTCATTCAAAAGCAGTGGACAGCTGGAGCAAGTCGGGCAGCCATGTGGAATAAATAGACTCAAATAAGGATCTTCAGTAATCAATCGCAATTCTTTGTCAGCTTTGAAAGCAGCTGGGATTCTAATTTCAGTTAACTAATCCCACTGTGTGTTTATGTGCTCATGAGCGCAGCAGTAAGAGCTGTCTCATCGTAGTTAGGATCTGAACCGATGGTGTTTCCAGACCTGTCCTACCTTGATGAAGTTGGCATTGATGTAGTCATTGTCAGTGTCCGAGGTGATAAGGGAGAGCTTCACTCTAGTGTGGTCAACTGGAGCAAGATAAGACAAAGGCATTCCAGGTCAACGGTTTACAGCTTTTTAAGCATGAATAATGCATTTTGGTGACACTCTGTAAATGAACCATATTACCCAATCATATTCAGTTATTTCAACAAACTGTGCTGTGTGATCGTGGCTGGCAGTGGCAGTTTTGATACAGTGGCTGTATACAGAAGCAGTGATATTCAGGTTGATTTGTGATTCAGTACATGCTTGCCTTGTTCTATAGCAGTGGTGCACTGTGGGTTGTAGAACCAGACCTTCAGTAACCTTACTGTTAAATGGATGATAATTCTTAACCCTTTCCATTAAAATGTTGTATTATCAATCAAGAAATTAATTAATGGAATAACACATATCAATAAATATATAGATTTGTGAA
The DNA here is from genome assembly GCA_022702515.1 of Ilyophis sp. 1 JC-2022. NCBI lineage: Eukaryota > Metazoa > Chordata > Actinopteri > Anguilliformes > Synaphobranchidae > Ilyophis > Ilyophis sp. 1 JC-2022. The sequence continues at coordinate 39,407,675 of CM040402.1, read as the reverse complement.
TGTGCTAAAAAAAAAAAATTGTGTCATAAAATTGTATAACATTTAAATGTAGTTCTGGCCGTGTGCTGGAAAAAGGGAGGCGTAAAAGTACCAAACAGTACCCGCAATCAAACAATACATTTTATGAATACTCAAGATGGATATGTAGCCTATAATTATTAAGAAATGATAATGACAGAGAGATAACTAAAATGTGAGGTTTAACATGGCAATAATCTGAATAATTAATTTGCAAAACATTCCCAAAGCTTTCTCTGAATTGTATCTAAGTTGTCTTCTCATGGTACGGAATGTTATTAATTTTATGACGCAATAGATTGAGTCAACATTATTTAATCATTAGATAGAAGGTATACATTTAAAGAGGAAAACCTATTGGTAAGATTATTGAATCATTAGATAGAAGGTATACATTTAAAGAGGAAACCCTATTGGTAAGATTATTGAATCATTAGATAGAAGGTATACATTTAAAGAGGAAACCCTATTGGTAAGATTATTGAATCATTAGATAGAAGGTATACATTTAAAGAGGAAACCCTATTGGTAAGATTATTGAATCATTAGATAGAAGGTACACATTTAAAGAGGAAACCCTATTGGTAAGTGTATCGAACCAGCGTTGAGTGCAACGCATAATTCAGGCTAGTAAATAAATTTATGAAAATCTGTGCTGTTTCATGAGCATTTGAATTGCATAATCTTTGCATGACGTATTGACATTTTATGTCATCATAAATGTGGATATAGGAAAATACTGCACAAGTTTACGATGCAAAGAACAATAATGCGATCTCAAAACAAATTAGCATTAATTTGACCTATTTAACAACTTGGTTATTTGGCAAATCATTCGTTTTATTGTTTATCAGGTAAACAGAAACAGTTTGCGAGTAATCATCCGTTAAAAGGTTAGGTTACTGAAGGCCTGTTCTAGATCCCACAGTATGCCACTGTTCTATAGCCCCATTATGGTTTAAACTTTGCATGACCTTCGAACCCTGGGCCCAGCATGTCACAGTCTCTCAAAGCATCATTGTGACGTTGAAAGAACGGCATGTGCTGGCTGAACACAGATCCCCCCCAACACACCCCTGCCCTCCACCCCACCCCTGACGGCATGTTGTCCAGTGCAGTCACTCACAGGGCACGACATCCTTGTATCTGTTCTTCTTCATGTTCCCCTGCTTCTCAGCTGCTTTCGTGGGGAAGATCATTTCTGTGCGGTACTTAGTAGACAGCCTCTTCAACCTCTACAATGGAAGGCTTATTCGTTTAGTCGATACTCTTATCCTGAGAGACTTACAAAGCATTGTACATACAGAACGTTCACACAATGTGTTTTTTTAAAGAGCTTCAGTAACCTTCAGTAAAACTGCAAACACTTTTGGAATCAGAGAGGAAATGCTAGTTACAAAGACAAGGAAATTATTAAATAATCTTCTTTGTGAGGTACTTGTGGACAGTCCCTTCAGACAATGTCAGGTCAACTATTTCCTTTCTGTACATTAGATTAATTTAGTAGATGCCAGCCAGGGCTGTAGTCAAGACAACTTTAGTCGAGTCCAAGACAAGTCCAAGTCCAAGGACAGTCGATATCGATACAGAGGCAGTTAAAAATTGAGTCGTCTTCAAGACCAAGCCTGAACTAGGATTCAACTGGTTCCAGTCCAAATTAAAATTTTTGTACAGAAAACGGTTTACCTTACATAATAACAAAGGTTCAACACAAGCATTAAAAAAAAACACATTTACTCCGTCTCCCGTTTCAGTCTGTAAAAATTCACAAATTTGTTGGTCGAATGAAAACTAGTTTTACCAGGAACACGGGAGGGTTTTCTCCTGACAGATATAACCTGCTTTGCGCACAGTGACAAAGTTTTTAAAAATGCTTGGCATTCCATTAGCCAGGCAAAATTTTGAGGGGAGCAAAGCCTGTGGGTTAGATAACGGAGCGGACTCCAGTACTACAGCCCTGGTAGATGCTTCCAAAAAGAATTTCACAGCAAATACAAAACTGCACATCTTTGAAGAGCTACAATAACAACAGAACCAGTCTGTAACAGTCCTGGAGCCAGACAGAAAAGAGTTACAATCAAAGGTTGGTAAGCGTCCATAATCATATGGAATATCCTCTGCACTCCTGTAGGTGGGTGTAGGGTTCATAACCCATGGCTTTTCCTTCCCTGGTGCCATTTCACACATAGCCTACAGCCATTTGTCCATGTGAAAGAGGATCCTACAAACATTCTCAGATTTTGTTATCTGGTGTGCCCTTCCCATACTGTGGGGTTGCTGTGGCGTGTTTGGAATCTGTTAATCCTTCCTAACATTGCCAGTACATATGGGCTTTTTACTACTTCCCTCAAATCAGGGTGCTCACAGATAGATCTCTCTGTAGCTATGTCATTCTTGGTCGAGGGCTGAAAATGAATCCCCCTTTCGAGAAAGTGGAAACCACTGCCCAGCCAATGAGATCTTTTAATGGTGTCCATGGCCCTACCTCTGTTCCCCACAGTAACAAGTTCCTGCGCACATACTCTCACAGACGTGGTTTGCACTTCCTACACATTGCTTAATACTGTTGCAGTACACATATGAGTTAAATATCTGTGTTTTGTTGTTTCTCGAAAAAAAAAAAAAAATTCAAAATAAAAAAAATTTAAGAACAGGAACCAGTCCTGGCTCCATGTCATAGCTTCCATATGAAATTAGCCCTAAAATTGTCTGAAAGTGATGACAAAGCGTAAAGGAGGAACACAGAAGGATCCTTCTGCCACTGACTCATTCGCTCCTGAATCATCATAAAAAGGCATACGTTTCCATCTAAATGTATCCTGATTAGATAACTAACCCCATTTGAACAATTCAGTCACTCTGTAGGCGAACTTCACGCAAGCACAGCTCTTGCTGTAAGACTCGCCTAACGAGGTCGGGCAAAGGTGGCAGCGGACAGTCCTGCAATGGCCCTCTTGAGAGTGTGTTGCATTTATTTGTTTATGTTTATCTTTTTTTGCATCAGGAAGATGAAGGGACATTTCTGCCAGTATGCTGGGACAGGTGAGGTGGCACTAAACCCGTAATTGGGTGGAGATGCCATGCTATCAATGCACAGCAAAGTGTTTTGTTTGGTTTGCACAAGTTTATAACTAGAATATTCATGAAACCTCACTCTCTCACCATATTTGTGCATGTAGGTATGTTGGTCATTTGAAAATAGGAATTGAGAGCATCAGTATTTGAGTTTTATCAGTCTTTTGTGTTGAAATATCAGAAGAAAAGCTTCGATAGCTGTTGCTATGCTGCCACCCTTGAAAAAAGAGTTGACCAATCAGTAAAAAAGGTCAGAAGCCTTCAAGTCAACTTTGAGAAAGTTTGCAATCTTACCATATGCGTTTCTGCATATGAAAAACCTGTCACATTGCCACTGCCATAAACAGAAGGACTAAATCTTGATTCCTGTAAGCCTATGCTGTTTTCATCAATTATCCCATTAACCAAGGGGGTACAAAGGGAACTAAACAATGTGCAGTCCTCCATGGGCAGTCCTGCCATTAGTATGAGTCACGTGACTGCAGCAGGTTGCACTATTTGCCAGCGACTCCACCTAGCGTGACATCATTGCTTCATGCATCCGGGTTGTTTATGGGCAAGGGGCACTTTTGGCACAGTGTGACAGAATGGAGGCACGCTTATATCAGTGTCCACTGTGACGCACAATGCGCAGAGCCTGGCGTGAAAGCCTGTGCGCGACAAAAAGCAGAGAGAGCAGCAGACCCCCATTGCTAAGGGGGACTTCCTCAAGCTTCCACACAGTATCCATATAAAGGCACAGCTTGTGCCTTCCTGGTCAAAACATTCAGGCCTTTTTGTGGAAGGCCCTGTTCTCACAGGCCCAAAAGCAGACGGTGTGTGTACGCATAACGGGCCCTCTGCGCAGCTGAGTCTACAGAGTGCCTTTTGTTCTGGGAAGGGTGGAGAGGGAGGGGGGGGGGGGGTTGATGCAATCCAGTGTGCTCAGGGTCACAGGGCGGGACAGGCATGAGGTTACGCTGGTGGCATCTCGCTAGGAGGGCGCGGCCCTGTCACTGTGGTGTCGCTCTTTGCCCCAGTGCTGGCAGCTGGCAGCTTGTGTCATCCAGGGAGGACAGCCAGCCAGGGAAATGGGACGAGACGTATGCTGGGGGAGAGTTTTCTGTGAGCATCAGTCTGCTGAGGCTCTATACAACGATATGAGCTGTTTATCTGTGTGTGTGTTTGGGCATGTGTTTGCGTGTTCGTATGTGTGCGTGTGTGTGTTTGTGTGTCCTTGTGTGTGTGTGTGTTTGTGTGTGTATGTGTGTGTGTGTGTATGTGTGTGAGTATGCATGCGTGTGTGCGTGTGTGTGTGTGTGTCGGTGTATGTCTCTGTTCAGCTTAGCTACCCAGCTTGGGAGTGGTGCTACAAATGTTGCCCACCTAACAAAAACGTTCCCGTTACATTGCTGTAGCAATTGTAAGCGTGGGAGGTGGTTCAATGTGTCTGATCTGACTGGGAATGTTCCCACCAGGTGGCTTTGTACAGTATATGCACTGTACAAAGTATACACACTGTCCTGATAGTGAGCTTTGCTTTGAATACAAAGCTATTTGTATTCAGCCACCCTTGATGAGAAATGGACAGAAATATAAACGCATATTTATTGTTTAAAAAAACCGTGATTCAAGACACCGCCAAAACAAGTTAGCTTTTATATTTTACAATGTATATTTTTCTGTATTCCAATTTCTCTACAATAATGGCTGAAATTCTTAAATGTAGTTGGCTTACTTATGCACCTTGGTAGAACTGCAAGGTAGCATCAGAATTGTATGGGTATGTACAAGCTGTGCTGATAGAACATGTTAGAGTAAAATTCCTAAGCTATAACACATTGCAGACATTTACATTACTGTATGTCTTCCTCTCTTCACCTTTAGATTACTTGATTAGGAAAAGGTGTGCTTTGTACATCAATGTAGTGTGCACATAATATGCATGCACTGTGAAAATATTCAGTGTTTAACTTCAACAAGAGTCCAAGAGGGATCAAAAACACTATCAGAGTTGATTTAACGCTGAACATATTGACGTGTGTATGTGTGTGCATTTAGTTACGTGGTGTGTGTGTGTGTGTGTGTGTGTGTATGTGCGTGCCTGCACATAAGTTTGGGTATGTATGTGTGCAATCTTGTGCGTGTGTGCGCAAGCATGCGATGTGTTTGTACGTATGCAAGCTTGTGCGTGTGCTTGTGTGTGTGCATAGATATGGGCATGCTAGTTGTGTCTGGCTCTGTGCATCTGAGCACAGTCAGAGGTTACACATAAAATAAACATTCTCAGATGGGAGATTTCCTTGTAAACTCATTTACTTTTTTTTTTTTACTAAAACCCTTGCTGGAGGAAATGAGGAGCCTGTAGTTGACATGTAACGTCATACACGGCTGGCATACCAGTATTCTCACATCAGACAGACGGTTATCTGATGCTGAGAAATAAATGGGCGATGGATTTGAATGCCATTGGCAGATGCTCTGATAGCATTGTTCTGTCCCCTGCATTGCACTCTAGGTCTATTGATCCAGACGGGACACATTAGACGCAAATGAATTAGACACACCCCCCCCCACCCCCACCCCACCACCGCTAAGGCCACTTTTAGGAACTTCAAGCAAGTTGGCTGCAGAAAAACAAATTACCAGCACATTTTACACATCTCACTTCAAAGTTCCTGTTTTTTTGTTTGTGTTTAGTGTTGGGCATGTTTAAAGCGGAAGGCATCAAAGATCATTGCACAGCCCAGTCAGTCACTTCAGTGCTATGTGCGACAACACTGTGTCTGTTAGATTCTTGAGGTGGGTCCCTTACAAAAGGCGCATGCCATGATATTCTGAGTGGAAGATGTCACTACACTCCTGTAAGACACGTCCTGGGGCCTCATTTCTTTAAATGGGCGTAAGCATTATTTATAAAATTGGCTGCGCTTGTTAAAGAATAGCGCATGTCTATCATACGTACCTTCCGTCTATAAATCTCAAATGAACGCACGTGAATGAGCTCTGTAACTGCACTCTATAATAAAGCTAGCACAGCCATGGTTGAGTGTTGTTTGCGTACAGTAGACTGTAGGATACATTAGCCTATCTTTAATGAGCAACATTTATAATAATGAATAATGTGAATCATAATGACTCTCGCATTCACCATGCCCCAATTTACAAGTTTCTACATCTCATACAATAATGGTATATAATGTAATTAATTAAACTTATTTTTTAGGCTGATAACACCAATCATTTTCAACACCAATAAGTGTTCACGCGCGGCTCTCAAACCTGCAATACTTTGGCATAACCAACAGGTACTGTGCGTATCTGAAGTGAATACCTGACGTGAAGCTACGACCGTTTCCACGGTCAAATGGAGTCACGTTGAAATTTTATAAATCACTACCCTGTCGTGATTTTCTATGTACACCACACTTGCCAAATTTGATCTAAAGTCATTTTTATAGATGAGGCCCCTGGTGTTGTTTTTCTAGGGCAATAAACTCAGGGGAAATGGTTGTTCATTTTTAAGGACGCCTCACTTGTGTGTTATTTCTTCCATTTGTTTCTCCTTTTTCCAAAACATGCTATATGTTGTACATGCTCTATACTATATATATATATATATATATATATATATATATATATATATATATATATATACAGTGTACTCCAAGAGTGTTTGGACAGTGACACATTTTTAGTTGTTTCTCCTGACTTATTTTTCCATAAAGTTCACAATGAGTCAATAGGAAAACGAGCCTCAAACCATCACTCTGCTGCCAGATATGCAGTAGATATAGATGGATCACTTTAAGGGTTGTTTCTCGTGACAAAATGCCTTATTGAACTCTATGAAAAAATAAGTCAGGAGAAAAAACCCGTCAAGTGATCCATCCATATCTACTGTATTTCTGGCAGCAGAGTGATGGTTTGAGGCTCATCTGATACCTCAGACCCATGCTGACTTATAGCCATTTAGCCAACCATGTGTTTCATACTGTTCCAGTGTAATGTACAGCTAAATCTAGTCCCACCCCCCAATTCCCATAGTGATCTATTCAAATATAGAGACGTTATAGTATCGCTTATAAAAGTACCAGAAAATAAGATAGCAATAAGATATCATTCTATATAAATGCAGGGGTGCCAATAATTGTGGCACACGTGGTTTCGTTAAAAATAATTATCTCTTGATGAGGGATTTTTTTCCTCATAATAAATTCACTTCAAGTAAAGGTTGTATTTTTCTAATTTTTTCAGTGTGAGATTAATTCAGAAAATGGTTAATTTTTTATAACCGTTTCTTACTCATCTTTACCAGGGGTGCAAGCCTTTGACCCTTTGAAGCTCTTATAGACATATAAGTATAAGTTATATAGTATAGTATAGTTATGCATCTCATCATCCCCAATGCTCCTCACAGCACACTCTCACGTGTTCACTGCATTCCAGCACAAGTTGTGAGGAAGCTCCTGGCATTCGACGGTGTACGTGACATAGAACTGATACAGCCCAGCACAGCATGACCAAGTGAATCCACAGAGTGTGATGATTCGCACAGGCGTAAACAGATGTAGACACTGATAGCAAGACGCAGGGGCACCGAAGCGCTGGAGAGGAACGGACACTAGTGCGTTCAGCTCAAGTTTTTATAAGCTCCTGGTCCTTTCAGCGTTCCCAGTCTAGATACGTAAAAAATGTGCCGCATGCTCAGACAAGGGGCGCATGTGTGTAAGCCATACTTCCCGTCCCTCTCTCGCCTCTGGTTTCTCAACAACGCTATGCGCAAGGAGCCCTTAGACATCTGTGATCGGTAGAGAGGCAAAGCTCAAGACTACACTACTTTCAGGCCAGCGACAGAGAGAGAAAGAGAGGGTCCTCTGGTGAGACAGGACTCAAAAAGCCTGGTGGTAGGCAGCAAGCACCAGAGAGAGAGAGTAGAGAGCAGTGAGAACTCACGGAGAACTCTCCGGCGAAGCCCCCCTCTGTCTCCGTCGACTCTGCCTCCTTGCTGGAGACCCGGGCTAGGAAGCCCTTCAGAGCCTGGGCTTGGCAGTCCATACTGTGGCACGAGCTGGCGTTCCAAGGCTGGTGCCGCTGGTCATGTCAGGACATTGAGGCCAGTACTGGTGGGGCTGGCAGTCCACAGCCTTCACTGAGCTGAGAGGCAGTGTGGTTTAGGCACTATGAGCTGTCTTGAAGGAAACAGCAACTAGCAGGTTCTGTGGTAAGATTAAAAATATTGCACGCCCCCCCTACCCCCTTCTCCCTGTCCTCTGCTCCGCTGGGTCCTAAAGACTGCCCAGTTTGGGGGAGGTGCTTCAGTGGTGTGAGTGTATGAGTGTGTTTGTATGCATGTGGGAGGCTTGTGCAGCTGTGCTGGGAAGAAACTACACATCGGAGGCTGCACAGCCTGTTAGAATGCATTCAGGAGAGGTAGGAGGGAGGGAACGAGGTTACAGGCCCAAACCAGGTTGGACGGGTCCCTCCCCTCGCCGGCATTCCACCAACCACGGCCGAATTGCTGCTCCTCCCTCCTCAGTGACGAGGGACGGGCCGCATGACGTTGGCCAAGGTCATTTTTGCTTCCTCCAGATGAATCCCAGTCAGTTTCACTCTGGAGGCTCAGATAGGCAGGTTCCATTGCATGTCTTCGAAATGTAATAGATCTGGAATGCTTCAGGAGTCCGGTCTGAACAATTTGAATCTAATGACAATTTATTTTAACACTTAACTACCGTCATCTGGATACGCATCCCAGCACACGTGTGCATTTGTGCATTGCACCAGTTCGCCAATAGTGTGGCAAAACGTTAACAGCCCTGAGTATCTCTCTACCTTTCTTCTCTTTCGCTCTATCACTCTCTCACCACCTCCCTCCCTCTCCCTCTTTGTCGACCACTCTTCTGCTTTTGACACTTGCATGTCAGCAAAGCTCTAAAAATTATGCTATTGAGCGCACACACTGTAGCTGAACCCTGACAAGGGAAGGCAAGCAGCATGACTGCAACAGCGCTAGAATAGAGTGCTGCCACTGCATTGCAGACACGTTTAATCTTGGCATGTGCTGTAGAACCATGTCCATTGCTGAGAAAAAGCAGTGTGCTCACAACAAATAATGAAGCGTGAGCATGAGGCATTTCAACAGCACTTCCTGTCTGCTCTCATAGAGTATATTTCAAGTTCTCTCTGGTCATTTCCTTCCCTAGGCATAGTCTCTTCATGCTGAGAATAGAAACCACAACATTTAGCTTGACATTTATTTCATCATAGGATTAGAAGAAGAAGACTGAATGTACCTCCCAAGGGTGGAGAAGCACACATTACATATCTAGCAGTAAAGCAGAATGAAGTCGCGTAGCCATTTTAAATTTTGTTCTGGCATGAGAGGATTTTGGAGTGCAGTGTACACACATATAGCTGAGCGGCCATTCACATCTTACGTTCACATCTTACATTCACATCTTACGCTCACATCTTACGTTCACATTTTACATTCATATCTTACACTCACATCTTACGTTCACATTTTACATTCATATCTTACACTCACATCTTACGTTCACATTTTACATTCACATCTTCCATTCACATCTTACAGTCACATCATACATTCACATATTACATTCACATTTTACGTTCACATCTTAGGATAATACCTCTTCTGTGTGAAAATCCAATAAAAACTATCCAATCAACTATGGGAAAAAAAGAAGAAATGTGTTTAGTTGTACGTAAGTGGTAGCAACTGCATTCCCGAAGTGTTATCTACAAGTGTACGACGAAACAAAGCAGGATTTGTTTTCTTGTTGCTCATAGCTTTCATATCAAGTCAAGTCAACATTTCAGAAGATTGAAATGGGAATCCCACAAGGAACTGTCCTAGGACCAATACTCTTCAGCTTGTACATCAATGACCTACCAGCCATCTGTCCTGGTGCTGGTTTACAGATGTACGCTGATGATACAGTTGTTTACACATCAGGCAGAACTTGTAATGTCGTTGCTGACCAACTAACAGAACACCTAGAAAAAGTATCTGATTGGCTTGACACCTCTTGCTTGACATTAAATGTGAAAAAACAACCTCAATCTGATTTTTTATTAGAAAGTTACCTGTTACGGGATCACTGTCGGTCACAGTTAAAAGGTGATCCAATTGAACAAGTAACAGAGGTAAAGTATCTAGGGGTAATTTTAGATTCTCATCTGAAATTTCATGAACATGCCAAGAAGATCAGCAGCACAGTGAAGGCTAACCTCAGTTGTTTTAGATTGATAAGAAACGGCTTGCCTTTTGACAGTGCCTTGTTGTTTTTAAATTCAATGGTGTTCTCACAGTTGTCGTATTGTTTAACTTCATGGTCTCAGGCTAACCAGACTGTAAACAGGTCTATACAGTCCTCTACAATTGGGCTCTAAAAATCCTGGATAAAAAGCATATAAGGTGCCATCACTGCCACATTTGAACAAAATATAAATTGTTAAGCTTTGAAAAATGTACAGAGTTTACATATGATAAACTTACCTGATCACCTGAAATTAGCCGAAAACGTTTATGATTTTAAGAGAAACACCAAGTCATGGCTGATCCAACAACAAGTATGCAGTCATGTCTAAATTTTAATGCATAAAATTACATCAGAATTTTAATTTTCATATGAAAACTCTTGTATAATCATATCTAAATCTGATGTACTGTATAACATGTTGCTGTACTTTGTTTTACATACTACTTTTTTCAAATTTTCTGTTATCAAAAGCCCTTCTAGGGACAGGTGTTGTAAATTAGCGTAAGCTACAAACACTATGGTGCAACACATCTGATAATTGTGTATTCAATGTGTCAATGTGCATTTGTATCTGTCGCTATCAAATAAATCATAAATAAATAAAATAAATAAATATAGAATAGAATGTTTGGAGTCCGTGTGATATGGCGACACCGTGACAGAAAGGCAGAGGTAGATTTCTGACTTTCACCCTGAGCGTTCTTTTACGCATTCTTTTTTTTTTTACGCTGTATTCAAAAATTTGTTTTATTTTCACATTTTATCAAATTATTCTATATATGTTGCTATGGGCCATGACTGTAGTCATGACCATTTACATGTGATGTAGAGAAATGTCTGAAATTTTAATTTAGAAAAGTTACCTTTTAAGAAGCTAGAGGGTGCCGGATCTAATGAGCAAATAGATGGTTTAAGGTGCTGCACTATTTCTTCAAGCGCCTCAATGTCAATTTCACTAAAATGCGACAAGCAAGGGGGACAGTTTTTTAACAGAGAAGAAGAGCATGGTGCGGCTATGTTGCTGGAAATGTGTGTGTATGAGAGATGTATATATTAATCTTTATATTTATTGTTGTTGTTATTTATTTTATTGATGTTGTTATTATGATTGATTGTAATGTTTGCCAATATGAGAGAAAGAGAGGGTGAAAGACATACCTTTACTAAAGATTAGGAAGAGCTTCTTTTATGAAATTCCACGGCTACTGAAGTATACCAAAGCATGTTGGCCACCTGGTGGCCTCTAATTGAAAATACAGTAAATTACACAATGTGGCTGCACTTATGCACTTGAAGATTAAGGGGTTGAGTTGGTGGTTTATGTTAGACTTTGGAGTAACATTGGGGTTAAGTTTAGTATTGCACAAGAAGGAATATGGTAGTAGAGAAAAATTAGTGTGGTAAAACATACATTAGCGGAAGCCCCTAAATTAATTCTGCCATGCGCTCTGTGACTGATACCCCTTTTAATACCCTCAGTGTACTCTACTCTTCAGACAACTGGTCCTTCATACACACTAGGCAACACATTCAATGGCTTGTGATTGTTTACAAAGCAGTCATAGGCAGAGGTCGCTCTTTTCTACCCCACTTTATATAAATGGTCTGGGTTAACTTCTTCACACTTGCGCAGATTGACCCACTGGTATATATTTATCTATAAATCAATAACTGGCTTACTTCCTTCTTACCGTAGTTGTCTGTTATATAAAAATGATCATAGTTATAACCTCCACTCTAGTGATGTGATACGTAATCTCTTAAATTTGACAAACTAATTTCAATTGCTGATTTTAAACATGTAATTCATGACTCAGTGACTGAGGTATGCTCCTGTTTTTATCCCGTGCTCTGTTCATTAATTTATTTTATTTTACTGTCTCTTACCTATATTGTTTGTATTGTCAAATGTCTCATTGGAAAACTTGTGTTTTATGTCAGGTCCCTCTTGTAAAAGAGGTTTCCATCTCAATAGAATATTCCTGGTTAAATAAAGGTTAACGTTAAATAAATAAATTAAATATCTGAATACATGCACAGACACCTGATGGTCTGAAAGTGAAGCTCTACTATATATCTGGCTGCAGTTATTTCCAATGTGGTGCAGCTTATGAATGGAATGACCAGCAAAAGTCTAAGTTTCAGATTGTCCCGTATTTTATCAATTATCATCTTTAAGATCACAGACACTACCTCGCTGTTTGTACTTTTACATTACTTGTTTCTTTTACTGATCACAATGATGTTGTTTCTTCTTTCTTTTTCCCCTCATTTTATTCCCTTTTATCACACTAGTGGTTCAGTATTGTCCAGGCATAAGCTTATACACTGTACTATATAACATTAGCTCAGGTAATACAGTTGTTTGTTGTTGTTAGTTGGTCCAGGTTGATAAAATAATATAAAAACCTGAATAAATTAAGTGTAACGCTTTTCCAGACCATGCTACATATATATATATATATATATATATATAAGATGGGGGGATCAGAACAAGTCACTCACGCAGTGAGGACCAATAAAAGGAACAAAACAATAAATGCAAGAAAAAAAAGACAGGAAACTAATTCCTTGTGGCTAAACAGCCAAATGAAAATCAACCCACTAAAATAGGGCAAACTCGAATAACGAGTGAAACACAAACTCTCCCGAACTCAATACTGGAACCAGAACGGGAAGCTTAGCAAAAAAAAAAAAACACCTTCGGCACAACAGTTCGGGCAGCCGAAAAGATGTAAAACCAAAATGAAACAAACAAAACAAAACAGTCTCAGAGAGACTAAAAAGCACAGAACGCTAACAGGAATAATACCTATACCTGAAATGAAAGCTAATAGCAAGTCCCTCATGAACATAAACAGCGTTTAATATCACAAGACCACTAGTACCTGGCTATACCTGGCTCAATACAATGTCAAATGACAAAAAAGCACCGGGGAAGCGGAAGTGAGAAATTTAAATACCCCACAGGTAGAAGCACAGGTGGAAACAATAATGAGTGAGGGAAAGCAAAACCCTGGAACGGAACGTGGGAAAAATCGGAAAACCAGGACGAGAACCACAACGGAAAATAAACATAAACCCACGAACCATGACAGGACCCCCCCTCTAAGGGACGACCCCAGACAATCCCTCAGACTGATTACTGCGGAAATCCTTAATAAGTTTGGGGTCCAAGATTTTACTGGATGTAACCCAACACCACTCCCCTGGGCGACAACCCTCCAAGTCAACCAAAAATCTACCAACACCTACCTACCTGTCTCTCCGCTAAAATGTGGCGGACATGACCTCCCGCCATGATCCGAGGAGAGGGAGGACGTCTCCCCATGGGAGACAAAAGACTGGTCATAAACGGTTCTAATTGAGACACTGAAACATCCACATAGAGTGTGGCAACTGAAGACGCACCGTCACCAGGTCAATCATACAAATGATTTTGAATGGTCCCAGGTAATGCGGGGCAAGTTTGCGAGATTCAACACGCAGGGGCAGATCTCGCGACGAGAGCAAAACTCGCTGACCCACCCGATAGGGAGGGCTGTCCGGCGATGTCTGTCGGGCATGGGAAAAGGGCGTAATAACCCAGAGGGTTATTCCCTTTTTAGTTGAGAACCCTTGTCCCGCACACCTCCCTCTTCATACCCGGCTATCAAAAGCGTCTGGAGAGCAATTCCCTGGTGCGGTGAGCACCAGGATGCGTCGCTAGCCGTGAGGAATGACCCCAGTGAAGCACCCGCGACCTCACATCGGGAGGCACAAAAAGGCAACCGGTGGGACCCCCACCCGGACTCAGATCAAGTAGCAACGACTGTTGCACCGCCACCTCAATCTCCCACAACCCAGGAGCAACAATCTGGGGACTGAACCTCTTCATGAGCTTCTCAAAAGCAGACTCAGCTGAGATGTTGAGTGGCAAAGGAAACTCAAGTGTCCCTGCAATTTCATTCCCCTCTCTCTGAGTGGTTGAATCGGGGGGAATACTGCTGAATGTCAAAGTCGGAGAGCTCATCAGTAGAGACCTCCATCCAACTGGGACCCTCGTCAGGTAAAGAGTCCTCCTCCAAACTCTCGCCACTAACCCCGGAACCTGAAACAGAAACCCGAAAAAGCAACCTCTTCCCGTTCAAAAACGTAATCGGAATCGTTAACACGTTCCTCGTACAAATAAGAAGGAGTGAGGTGACCCTGAGAGGTACATAAAGGACCCTATTGACTAATGATGAGCTTATCCCCTCCCTACCTAATATGGGGATCATGCTTATTAAGCCAATTGTGACCCAAAACCAGAGGACAAATGAGGGAATCGACCAACAGAAACTGAATGCTCTCAGTATGAATCTCCTGAAGTGTCGACATAGTGAGACGGGTGACCGTCGAGAGCGGTAACTAATCGGGATTAGTCAAGACGCTGGACCGGAATTTTGTTTTTTCTAGCCTACTGGGCATCAATAAAACATTCCACGGCCCCAGAATCTATAAAAGCCTTGACCTGTCCTCAAGAAAGGTTCACGTGTAATAGTGTCCGGGGTGTAATATCCTGAAGTCCCGCTAGAAGCCCCGATTCCTCTTGCGAGACCCCTCTTTTTTTCTTAAGTTTCAGACACTGATTAAGAGTATGCCCCTTCCTCTTGCAGTAATGACACCTCTCAATTTTAGAAGTGGTGTATCCAATAGATGGGCAAACTGCCCCATCTACCTGCATGGGCTCCTCAGCACTAAGTAAAAAGGATTTCATTACCGGAGAATAGGAATCCGTGAACGGAACAAACGAAGGCCTTATCCGGTGGCCCTTTCTATGTTCTCTATAGTGTAACCGGTCCCGCAACTGATTGTCTATCCGAATAGTGGAAGACACTAACTCGTCCAGAGAATCAGATTGCTTGAGAATGGATAGAGCATCCTGAACGTACTCGTCTAATGCCTCAGAGAATACTGTCACCTGGGAAGCTTCAGCCTAACCTGTCTCACCTGCCAGTGCTAAAAAATTTCTGGCGAATTCGGCCACCGTGTCGCTACCCTGGCGAAGGCGATAAAGGGAGTAAAACAATAAATGCAAGAAAAAAAAAGACAGGAAACGAATTACTCGTGGCTAAACAGCCAAACGGAAATCAACCCACTAAAATATGGCAAACTCGAATAACGAGTGAAACACAAACTAAATCTTCAGAGCTCAATACTGGAGCCAAAACAAGAAGCTTAGCAAAGAATAGAACACCTTCGGCACAACAGTTCGGGCGACCGAAAAGATGTAAAACCAAAACGAAACAAACAAAGAAAAACAGTCTCAGAGAGAACAGCAAAGAATAAAATAAATAGCACAGAACGCTAACAGGAAGAATAATACCTATACCTGAAATAACCTTGCTATAACTAATAGCAAGTCCCTCATGAACATAAACAGCATTTAATATCACAAGGTCACTAGTACCTGGCTATACGTGGCTCAATGCAATGTCAAATGACAAAAAAGCACAGGGGAAGCGGAAGTGAGGAACTTAGACAGCGTGCATCTAGAGTGCATCTAGACAGCGTTTGTTGATTTTCTGCCGTCGGATCGGTTAAGTATCTTTTTTGCATTCGAGGGGAAGGTGGCCATGATCCGCAACTCCTTCACACATCAAGTGACACCCCACATCCCCTTACCCAACCCATCGCCACGCTGTCGTCCTTCAAGACTCTGGAGGACGCAGATGTGCTCCAACTCGTGACGCACCATCGCCCAACCACCTGTCCACTGGACCCCATCCTGTCAGCAGTCCTCCAGTCAATATCCGCTGAGCTCGTTCCATATCTGCCCTCTATTATCAACACCTCCCTAACCTGTGGCTATGTTCCTGCTGTTTTTAAGACTGCCCGTGTAACCCCACTCCTAAAAAAACCTAGCTTGGACCCCTCTGATGTCAGGAACTACCGTCCTGTATCTCTCTTGCCCTTCCTGTCCAAAACACTTGAAAGAGCTATCCATAACCAACTGTCTGTTTTTCTCCACCAGAACAACCTGCTTGACCCCCATCAGTCCGGCTTCAGAACCGGACATTCCACGGAAACTGCTCTCCTGGCCGTGACTGAGGCACTCTCCACTGCTAGAGCCTCATCCCTCTCCTCAGTCCTGATTCTACTTGACCTGTCTGCAGAGTTCGACACGGTCAACCACAAACTCCTCATCTCCACACTCTCTGAGATGGGCATTTCTGGGACTGCCCTCTCCTGGTTTGTATCATACCTCACTGATAGATCCTACCAAGTCTCTTGGAAAGGTTCTGTCTCTGCACCCCATCCCCTGTCTACAGGAGTCCCGCAGGGATCTGTACTGGGTCCTCTGCTGTTCTCCATTTATACAAAGTCTCTTGGTTTAGTAAGCAATTCACATGGCTTCTCATACCATAGTTATGCTGACGATACTCAACTCTTCCTCTCTTTCCCTCCCTCTACCCAACAGGTGAAGGAGAGGATATCTGCTTGTCTGGCCGACATCTCTGAATGGATGACTACCCATCACCTGAAGCTCAACCTTGACAAGACAGAGCTCCTCTTCATGCCATACAAGACCTCCCCACTACTTGACCTCTCCATCACCATTGACGGGTCCATGGTGGCTGCCTCTGCAAAGAACCTGGGGGTGGTCCTAGATGACCAGCTGGACTTCAAAGACCACATCAGGGCGACAGCACGGTCCTGCAGGTTCCTCCTGTACAACATCAGGAGGATTCGACCATACCTGATCACCTACTCCACACAGCTTCTGGTCCAGACTATAGTCACCTCACGCCTGGACTACTTTAACTCTCTGCTCGCAAGCTTACCAGCTTGCGCCATCCTGCCTCTTCAACTCATCCAGAACGCAGCTGCCCGGCTTGTGTTCAATCTCCCGAAATTTTCACGTCACCCCCCTGTTGAGGTCACTCTACTTTTCACGTCTACCCCCCCCCCCCCCCCCCCTCTGTGTCAATGGCTCTCGCTCGTCCCGTCTGCTGAGTTTTTCCACCCTAGCTCCCCAGTGGTGGAACGAACTTTCCATTCCCCTACGTTCTATGCCAACCCTGCCTACTTTCCGTCATGGCCTGAAAACACACCTTTTCAGACTCCACCTGGACTGATATTTATCTAGGACCTCATGGTATTTGTTGAATTGTGTATTCAAGTTCATAATATATAGAACTGTTGTAGAGCTATTTACTGTGTTTACTATTTACCCAGTTTTACTGTGAACTGCATTCAATGTTCATTACTAGGGATAGCTGCTACTTTATGGGAAGAATATGCTTTCTTATCTCTGTTCTGTAGTTACTTCGATGACGTTTCTGTATGCACTTACTGGAATGTGGAAAAAATCTGATTGAGAATCTATCGGGAAACCAGGATGAGAACCGCAACGGAAAATAAACAAAAACCCACAAACCATGACACTTATATAACAAAATTTGGGTGGGGGGTTGAGGCTTGGTACTATAATAGGCGTTTTCAGTTTGAAAACATTTTTAAAAATTCAGAGAGACACATATATAGCTACAAAATACTGCCAAGCTAGCTGTTAAGAATGTTCAGAAATCCTTGGAAATAAATACATGCTAATGCGCTCATGAGTCATGAATAATAATAAATCTTCTTAAATACAAATCTGCAACATCTACAAATGAGGTTTTGTAAAAACGGAACCCGACAAGCCTTTGTTGACAACCTTCTACTTCAATTTGTATGTATGCACAATATTTTAATCAAGTTACACCTTAGAATTGTAAAAAATGTATTTAATCAAATTTGAATAAAATTGCTTTTTAATATTTCAATTGCTCAATAGAATGCAGAGGAAAATTTCCCCTCAAAAACATTTTTCTAAATATTATCAATTCACCCTGATTCTAACTTTTTGTTTTCTGTTTTCTCATGTTAACTAAAACATATTCACATTGCAATTTGGCATTTATGCCAAATAGATGGATATATGGCTACTTCTCTCTGCAGAAAATGCTTTAACAAGGGATGAGTATGATCACCCAGCAATATTAAATAATAATCAACAATGAATCTTATATGGGTTGGAATGTACCTCAATCATACCAGGAAAACAGCTCACACAGCCTTACAGAACAACCAAAATAGTTTGGTGTCAGAACATTGTTGTGCTCCATTTTCTTTTTCACTACCTGTGTGGCTGTACCGGGGGAGAGGATTAAAACCACAGTCCATTCTCACACAACATCCTGTATCACATCAGCTTTGCATGCAGTCAATGGCTGTTCGCAAGTTTCTGTTTGTAATTTGTTTCCTTTTGTTCCTGCAAAGTAAGTATTTGATCTTAAACAATAAATTCTGTAATTTTAGTTTGTGTGCATCTTAATTAATAATGTATGATCCAATATGGATGTATTAAAATGTTATGCAACATATTATGTACTTTTAATACAATATAGTACAATATATATTTTTATGAACTAATGTTCCTGGAAGCACTTTATTTTGAGTGTCCAATGTTGACACTCAACTTGATATCAACTGAGTTGAGATACAGCAAACAGTCAGTTTATACTTTGCTGAGTGTCAATACAGTGTTTCTTGACACTCACCTGTTTCTGGAGGTTGTGGACAATCACCTGACATGCAATTGACTTTGAATTAACACTGAACTGATATTCAATAGATATCTGCTTATATCAAGTTGAGTGTCAATACTGGACACTCAAAATAAAGTGTTACCATGTTCACAAATTATAAGTAATTGAGGGAAGAATATAACTTGGAAAGAACAGACTGTTCATTTTCATGAGGTTTTTAAATCAAATGTATATGATTGTATTTTTTAAAATTCAAATGTATATTATATAATTTTGTGTAATTTATTATACTTTATGAACTTTCACAGGGGTTCTTTGGAAATCAGTCTATTTATTTTTTAATAAATGAATTTTCTTGCATGCACTAAAACACATCCATTGATGTGGTTTATATTTCAATCAGTTGGCATACAAGGGTTGCTAACACACTTGCGTTTAATCCTGAAGAAAAGTTAAAGACATGTGTTTTTTGAAAACAGCCAAAGTTCTGTTCTTGCCTGTGGTAGTGTAATAGTGTAGTAGTAACTGGAGAAGTGGGTGGACTCTAATTTAGCAAAATTGATGACTACTAATTGATACGTGCACCAGTGGGTATTAATAAGTGAGTATACTCTATACCCACTAAGAAAGAAGTGGGAATACTGCGTATACCCGCGTATACCCTCCACTACACTACTGGGCACAACTCCAATGCATCTTTCTTTTCCAGACAGTGTCCGGCTGCAACAGCTGCAATGTTCCCCAGAAAAGGTTCAGGCCACGATTGGGGGTAGTTTTACACTGGTCTGTCATTACAGCACAAAAAAGTTCCTGTTCAGTAAGAAGTACTGGTGTTGTGGGGAGTCCAGTTATTCGTGCGAGATTCTTATGGACACAGATGGCTTCACTAAAAGAGAGCTGAAGGGTCGGATTGAGATACGTGACAAATACAAAGGGGGCGTGATTGTCACAATGAGAGGTCTTCGATATGCAGACACGGGAAAGTACTGGGTTGGAATTCATAAAATATCTTCTGTTGCAATGGCTCCAATCAGCTTAACAGTGTCTGAAGGTATGAGGGTTTTATTTTGTTTTCCGTGTGCATAGTGAAAGAATGTCAGCTTGGCAGCGTGTATTTCAGAAGATGCGCTTGCTTGTGTGCACACTGCTGATTAGACCCTCCACATTGCTTTGGCTGAGGATATTTCCCAAGTGGGGAAAAAAACTAAAAAACTGAAAACATAAAACTTCATAATAAGTTGATTTCACCTGTCTCTGAGCAAGACAAGATAAGGAAGGAAACTGTTTAATGGCACTTAACACTGCTTAGAAACTCACCACATGTGCTGTACTGTACATATTTCTTGTTTGCTGTCTCCTTGCAGATGTAATGCTGCATGCACGATTAGCATGGCATGCTCTTTCAAGGGAAAATACTATTCTATTAGAGAAAAAGGACAAGGAATATGTTTTGTTTTATCATTTCCTTTTTACCCTGTCACTAAGCCGCTGTATCTCAGCCTCGGCTGCAGTTCCTGAGCGCTTTGTCAGAGACGTGCTGGGGACATCCCATCACGGTACGGTGTTTGAGTGACCAGGGCACAAACGTACGCTACGACTGGTACAAAGCCGGGGGGTCTCAGGACATCCCGCTGGAGGCCGCGACAGACCTGCAGCTGCACTGCGACATTGTTGGAGATGGTGAGCAGTACTACTGCAGAGCCAGCAACAGCGTGAGCAGCAAACGTAGCCACTCTGTGTCTGCGCAGCTCCTGCGGCCTGCGGACGAGGGCTGCGTCTACATCCTCACTGTCGAGGGTAAGTCATGCATGCCAGCCTCTGGCCTGAACTGCGCCATCGCTGAGGGTCACGTGACCCATGATTTTTAAAGACATTTAAGAGCCAATTGATTTTAAACTTACTTGTCATTTCTTTTGACTCAACGGTTTTCTATTAGTAAACATTTGCCAACAGTCTGAAAAGGTTTGTTTGCATTGGCAAACACCAGCTTACGTTTGAAATCATGTTTACTGGTAGATATACTTTTTTAAACGAAAAAAGGCAGTCTGCCCTCCGTTTGTATTTTTCACTTTATTCAGACAGGAGCAATGCATGTACCCTATGCATTTTATATGTATCGCTTACCGTACGTTACATATAGTCCGTATTTAAAAATCAGTATGGAAAGTATTTACTGCACACACACATTTCTTTTAAGACTTCACAAGATTAATTTTAAAATGCTTGGTACTCTTGACCTGGTATTTAAGTCTTAATACAATTTTAAAAAGAAAAACCCAACATCCCTGTAAAGATAGGATAATGGGTGTGTGACCGCTCACCTCACTCTCCCTCACATTTAGGTGAGCTCCAGTATGACTGCAGGGACAGACTGAGGACCAGCACTGCCCTGCCTCAGGACACCACGGAAAACAGAAGCTTTTTCAATCAGTCAACAGCTGTCAGTAACAACAGTGAGATCAATGTCTCCTTGAGGTGAGGGCCAAAAGGAAAATCCTTACTGTTTGCAATATTACATAGTGTAATATAATTTTATAACTTAGAGCATGTATCAACATTACTTAGATGTTGTGTCAGTATTGCTAGAGTATGTGTACACGGTGCACACTGTTTTGTGTCGAGAGGAACTGTGTGTGTGTTAGAGCAACGCCAGCACTAAAACTTTCATTTTCTGTCACACTCAGAGACAGGGTAAGAATCATGGAGTGTAAGGCGTGTGGTCAGTGTGCAGGCAGGTGTTGAGAAGCATGGGGGGTTGGGGTGAGGGTCTAGATGGAGAGAAAGCGAAACCTTTTTTACTTCACGACAACCTTTATCAGAAGAAAAAAACTCAAATCTAATCTTAGATCAAATAAATGCCCAATTTAAGTGTTAGTTCTTCTGTCTGCCCCACTGTGTGTTCTAAACAGAGTACATGGGTCACTGTACTTTACCCACTAAAGTTTCCTTGATACAAAAATTAATTCACAGTCGGTGAGATTGAGAGCATCTGAGAGATGTTTGTTTCATTGGTCATTGTTCCAGTGAAAGGCCTTACCTGTTACCAACACCTCTGTCTCTTCACTCACTGAATTACATGTGAGCTACATCTACATTTTCTGTAAGATTTGTGAGTGTGGCTGGAAACTCTTTACTAAGCATTGATGTCTTGGCTGATGAAGTGGACAAGAAAAACATCAGGCCTGATTCCTGTTTGCTCTAATTTCATAACTTCTCTTGCAGGGCATGGTCAGGGATACCGGTGTGGTACGAGGCCCTTCGCTGGCTGCTCCTTGCATCTCTGCTGACTGCTCTGTGCCTGGTGCACAGACGCTCCAGAGCTCAATCCCGAAGAGTCAGAAGACTCTACACCAGCAACTAGTTTAGGGCCACATGTGCATGCCTATATACACCTATATCCCATTCAAACAAGAGAACTGTTGTCATAGTCTAGAGACATCTGTCTGAATTTGGGATTTGTCTTTAGCTGGCTATGACCAGGAGTCTGTAGCAGATACAATATCTGGCAGGGTATTCGTTTTTTTAAAGTTTTTTTTTTATGATGGTTTTGCCAGCTAACTATTTAGAAAATGAATTGTGTAAGCTAATGCTTCTTATAGTCTGTCAGTTTGTTATCAATGTTTTGAAGGTTGTTTATATTTATTGTAATTTCTATTTATGCTTTTCTATTTGTGCATCTCTCAAATCAAACATCTATTTTTGAAAATATATTAATAAAAATGAAAGTCATGCAAGTGCCCTTTATTTGAAGGGTATTATACTATGAAATAACACAAATGGAATTATGTACTAGCAGAGGTAAATGGCAAACTTTATCTATGTGATTTTCTATGACATGTTATCTGTATTGTGTGGAATTGAGATAATGACAATACATATTACACACTTTGACACTTTAAAAAAAAAAGACCCTACAGAATAATGTAGATCAAACGTGAATCTTTGACAACAGGCATCTTGAAACATAACATACTCAGTACGCAGTTGCTTATCTACATTACTTTCAAAAGGCACCATCTCTTTTAGTGTGTGCAAAAGACTTATGGCCTCCACCTTGTCGTCATTGTCAATGATGTGCCGCTGAATTTCGGTCAGGCGTATTTCAGTTCTGTCAGGGAAAACAAAAAATACATTCAGTCACAACACCTACTGTCTGGTATGCAGTGGCATGCATTATACAGTAATTTGACAATTAAGAGTAATGCATAGTGCAATGTGAAGGCACTGAAGGCAATTGAGGCCACTGTTGATCTCCTGAGGTTTGGCTGAATCATTGTAGCTCTTGTCATTGTCATGCCACGATTTATGACGAGGTCCACAACTATTGTTCGGATTTCATTGGACGGTCTTTGCAGTTGCAGTCACTGTCTTGGTCCATGGCCTTGTCCTCTACCACGTACCCCCACCACCTCTCAAACAAGGCCCATGGTCACCTCTAAGAGGAGTTCTACGGTACTTTAGTACTTTACATTACATTACAGGCATTTCTTTTGCAGACGCTCTTATCCAGAGCAACTTACACAACGTTTTTTTTAGCTTATTTTTTTATTTTTTATTTTTTACATATCCATTTATACAGCTGGATATATACTGAAGAAATTTAAGTTAAGTACCTTGCTCAAGGGTACTTGTTCTCTGCCATACCCTTGACCACCTCCTCCTCCTCCTCATCCTCCTCTCACTGCTTGACCTCTATTTTGACGTGGATCATCTGCCTGCTCCATGCTTTTGCTATGTTGTTGCAGGTTGATGAAGACCCTTTAATACTCTTACCACAATGTGAAGCCAATAATCATTACTGTAACGAGTTGTCATTATTGGAAAAGCCAAGAAAACGGCCTACATACATAGTCAAATCTGAAAACATTGTATGGAACAGTGGAACCATAGGAACAGTGTCTGATAAAGGATGATGACAAAATATTTTAAAAATGATGTAGTATAATTGGTTCATGTTCCAAAGTAAATGATCTAAACATGGAATGTTGCTACAGTAATCAGTTTCCATAAACCTATGCATTATTAGTAATGCTACAGTTACTTATAATTTTGAGCAGTTGGATTCATTGATAGTTAGATCCATTATAATGAAATGCCAACGTGATTGTAAATAAATTGTAATTTAAGTGATTTTATCTTGTTAAAGGTCAGGGCTGAGCACCATGAAACTATGATTAAAATATTAATAGTTTTAGCCTATTTTTAAAGAAATCAAACATGAATGTGAATATACTGAATAGTAGTACCATCCCAAAGAAAGGAACATTTGCTCCTGCTTTTAACAACATGTGGTGACATTTTTTTAATTGTTATTATTAGTATTATTATTTTAATAATAATGATGTAAATTCCCAAAAAACGTCCAACCATTATCACTATAGACACTTAGACTTTAAATTGATTAAATGTCAGATGGGCATTCAAACTTAAATGTCAGATGGGCATTCAAACTTACATACAAAGTAAACCATGAACCTTAAGCTATTATGAGGTATGTTGGGCCCTACACTGCTTCCTGTTCTTGAGGACATTTTCTTTGATGTTTGTGGGGGGAGTAAGTGAGCTGTGAGAGAGGGAGGAGCAGGATACTTTACTTATGTCTAAGCATCAGAAGCATCTTATTTTAACTTATTCTTTTCTGTTTTCTCATGGTAACTAATATATATTTACATTGTAATTTGGCATGTATACCACATTGATCTACGGCTACCCCTCTCTGCAGGAAATGCTTTAACAAGGGGGGAAGATGATCACCCAGCAATATAAAGTAATTATCGACGATGAACTTGTTTTCTATGGGTTGGAATCTACCAAAATCATACCAGGAAAACAGCTCACACAGCCTTACAGAACCACCAAAATCCTTTGATGTCAGAACATTGTTGTGCTCCATTTTCTTTTTCCCTACCTGTGTACAGTTAAGCCGGTTAAAACACGTGTGCACACCCTTTGATATGACACCCAAAAGTGAGCTGAGGTGCATTCTGTTTCTACTGATACTGCTTGAGATGTTTCTACAACTTAATTGGAGTCCACCTGTGATAAATTCAATTGATTGGACATGATTGCGGATTGTCAACACCTGCCTATATAAGGTCCCACAGTTGACAGTGCATGTCAGAGCAAACTCCAAGCCATGGGGTCAAAGGGAACTATCTGCAGACTTCAGAAACAGGATTTTGTCAAGGCATAGATCTGGAGAAGGGTACGGAAAAATCTCTGCAGCTTTACAGGTCCCAAAGAGCACAGTGGCCACCATCATTTGTAAATGGAAGAAGTTTGGAACCATCAAGAATCTTCCTAGACCTGGCCGCCCGGCCAAACTGTGCAATCGGGGAAGACGGCCCTTGGCCAGGGAGGTGAGCAGGAACCCGAGGGTCACTCTGACAGAGCTCCAGTGTATCCTTGTGGAGATGGGAGAACCTTTCAGAAGATCAACCATCCAGGCAGCACTCCACCAATCAGGCCTTTATGGTAGAGTGGCCAGACAGAAGCCCCTCCTTAGTAAAAGGCACACCACAGCCCGCTTGGAGTTTGCCAAAAGACGCCTAGAGGACTCTCAAACCATGAGAATCAAGATTCTCTGGTCTGATGAAACCAAAATTTAACTTTTTGGCCTGAATACCAAGCGTCACATCTGGAGGAAACCAGGCACCTCTCATCACCTGGCTAATACCATTCATACAGTGAAGCATCATGATGTGGGGATGTTTTTCAGCAGCGGGAACGGGGCGACTAGTCCTGATAGAGGAAAAGATGAATGCAGCTAAGTACACCGAGGTCCTTGAAGAAAACCTGCTTCAGAGCGCTCTGGACCTCAGACTGGGGCAAAGGTTTACCTTCCAACATGACAACGACCCGAAGCACACAGCCAAGAGAACAAAGGAGTGGCTTCGGAGAAAGTCTGTGCATGTCCTTGAGTGGCCCAGACCTGAATCCAATTGAACATCTGTGGAAAGAGCTGAAAATGGCTGTGTACCGACGCTCCCCATCCAACCTGATGGAGCTTGCAAGGATATGTCAAGAGGAATGGGCAAAAATGTCCAGAAATAAGTGTGCCAAGCTTGTAGCTTCTTTCCCAAGATGCATTGAAGCTGTAATCACAGCCAAAGGTGCAGCAACCAAGTATTAGGCTAAGGGTATGTACAGATATGTAACCCCTAAATAACCAATTTTTCTCAGTAGAGAAGGTGAAAGGGGTATGCAGACTTTCCGGCTTGACTGTACAGGTGCAGCTCAAAAAATTAGAATATCGTGAAAAAGTTATATATTTTTGTCAGTCATTTCAGAAAGTGAAACTCATATATTATATAGATTCATTACACATAGAGTGAAATATTTCAAGCCTTTATTTCTTGTAATGTTGATGATTATGGCTTACAGCTAATGAAACCCAAAATTCAGTGTCTCAGAAAATTAGAATATTTTTGCTTTAATATATTTTTAAAGTATCATATTTAATATTTGGTTGCATATCCTTTGCATGCTGTTACTTCCTGAAGTCTGTGACCAATCAACATCAAAAGACTCTCAATATCTTATTTTCAGGTACTGTTACAAGCGATACTATAACCTCTCTGCATTTGAACTGATCTCTATGAGAATTGGGGGGTAAGACTAGATTCAGCTGTAAATTACACTGGTACAGTATGGAACACATGACTGGCGAAATGGCTGTACGTCATCAAGGGTCTAAGGTATCAAACGAGCCCCAAACCATCACTCTGCGGCCAGATATGGAGTAGATGTGGATGGATCCCTTTAAGGGTTGTTTCTTCTGACTTTTTCCCCCATAGAGTTCTATAGGAAAATGAGTCAGGAGAAATAACCCTTGCAGTGATCCATCCACATCTACTCCATATCTGGCAACAGAGTGATGGTTTGGGGCTCGTTCAATAGCTCAGACCCTTGATGACTTACAGCCATTTCGCCAGCCATGTGTTCCATACTGTACCAGTGTAATTTACAGCTGAATCTAGTCTCACCCCCCAATTCCCCAAAACCCCCAGCTGTAAGCCATAATCATCAAAATTACAAGAAATAAAGGCTTGAAATATTTCACTCTATGTGTAATGAATCTATATAATATATGAGTTTCACTTTCTGAAATGAGTGACAAAAAATATAGAACTTTTTCACGATATTCTAATTTTTTGAGCTGCACCTATATATAGTGCCTGTACCAGGGGAGATGATTAAAACCACAGTCCACTCTCACACAACATCCTGTATCTTATCAGCTTTGCATGCAGTAAATGGCTGTTCGCAAGTTTCTGTTTGTACTTTGTTTCCTTTTGTTCCTGCAAAGTAAGTATTTTAGATCTTAAACAAAAAAATCTGTAATTTTCTTATGTGTGCAACTAATAATGTATGATTCAATTTAAATGTATATAAATGTTATGCAACATATTATGTACTTTTAAGGGTATTTGTATGTTTAGCTCCAATATATTTGATCTGGAAAAAGTAATCAAGGCGATGGCTTGGGTTGTTAATCAACAAAGATTAAACAAAAAAAATTCCAATGTTGGATTTAATATGGATGGATATACAATTGAAGTCGGAAGTTTACATACACTTAGTTTGAAGTCATTGTGCACTGACTAGCTGACTTGCCAACACTATAGTTTGCTAACATGAAATCTGTGGAGTGGTTAAAAATGTGTGACTTCAACCTAAGTGTATGTAAACCTCCGACTTCAACTGTACATGTTATGCAACATATTATTAAAGGTTTGTATATTTAGCTTCAATATATTTTTATGAACTAATGTTCACTAATTATGAATTATTGATTAAAAATATAATTTAAAAAAATCCTACTGTTATTCAAGGTCATTTTTTACAAGATTATTTTTAATCAAATGTAGACAAGTATATTTTTTTCATTCAAATGTATATTAGGAAATGATGTGCTTCATGTATTATACATTATGAACTTGCACAGGGGTTCTTTGAATGTCAGTCTATTTTTTTATTTTTACTTTCTTGCATGTACTAAAACACATCCATTGATGTGGTTTATATACCAATCAGTTGGCACACAATATTTGCTAACAGTTTTTAGCCAGCCAGAATTGTTTTGTGTAAAGGTCCTGACACACATATGCCTGAACTCAATTGAGATTTGTCCTTAACTTTGAATAGTGTTTCCTCACAAAAACTATATAAATTTAAGGACAAATTTTGATTGAATAAAGCCATAGCTCTGTTTATGCTTGTGGTACAACTCCAATGCATCTTTCTTTTCCAGGCAGTGTCCAGCTGCAGTGTACCTCAGAAAAGGTTCTCGCCATGATTGGGGGTAATCTTATGCTGGTCTGTCATTATAATACAGAACAGTATCTGTTAAAAACTAAGTACTGGTGTCGTGGGGAGTCCAGTTCCACTTGCAAGACTCTTATAGACACAAATGGTTACATCAAAAGAGAGCTGAAGGGTCGGATTGAGATGCATGACGCACAAAAAAGTGGCTTGTTTGTTGTGATGACAGGCCTTCAATATGCAGACATGGGACAGTACTGGGTTGGAATTCATCAAATGTTTAATGATGTAATGACTCCAATCAGCTTAACAGTGTCTGAAGGTATGAGGGTTTTATTTTGTTTTCCGTGTGCATAGTGAAAGAATGTCAGCTTGGCACTGTGTATTTCAGAAGATGCGCTTGCTCGTGTGCACACTGCTGATTAGACCCTCTTGCTTTGGCTGAGGATATTTCCCAAGTGGGGGGGAAAAAAACAAAAAAACATAAAAGATAAAACTTAATGATAAGTTGATTTCACCTGTCTCTGAGCAAGGCAAGATAAGAAAATAAATTATTTAATGGCACTTAACATCACTTAGAGACTCACCTCATGTGCATGTACATATTTCTTGTTTGCTGTCTCCTCTGCAGATGTAATGCTGCATGCACGATTAGCATGGCATGCTCTTTCAAGGGAAAATACTATTCTATTAGAGAAAAAGGACAAGGAATATGTTTTGTTTTATCATTTCCTTTTTACCCTGTCACTAAGCCGCTGTATCTCAGCCTCGGCTGCAGTTCCTGAGCGCTTTGTCAGAGACGTGCTGGGGCCAGCCCCTCACGGTACGGTGTTTGAGTGACCAGGGCACAAACGTACGCTACGACTGGTACAAAGCCGGGGGGGTCTCAGGACATCCCGCTGGGGGCCGCGACAGACCTGCAGCTGCACTGCGACATTGTTGGAGATGGTGAGCAGTACTACTGCAGAGCCAGCAACAGCGTGAGCAGCGAACGCAGCCACTCTGTGTCTACGCAGCTCCTGCGGCCTGCGGACGAGGGCTGCGTCTACATCCTCACTGTCGAGGGTAAGTCATGCATGCCAGCCTCTGGCCTGAACTGCGCCATCGCTGAGGGTCACGTGACCCATGATTTTTAAAGACATTTAAGAGCCAATTGATTTTAAACTTACTTGTCATTTCTTTTGACTCAACGGTTTTCTATTAGTAAGCATTTGCCAACAGTCTGAAAAGGTTTGTTTGCATTGGCAAACACCAGCTTACGTTTAAAATCATGTTTACTGGTAGATATACTTTTTTAAACGAGAAAAGGCAGTCTGCCCTCCGTTTGAATTTTTCACTTTATTCAGACAGGAGCAATGCATGTACCCAATGCATTTTATATGTATCGCTTACCGTATGTTACATATAGTAACATTTACAGAGAGAGTACATTTAAAAATCAGTATGGAAAGTATTTACTGCACACACACATTTCTTTTAAGACTTCACAAGATAAATTTTAAAATGCTTGGTACTCTTGACCTGGTATTTAAGTCTTAATACAATTTTTAAAAGAAAAACCTGACATCCCTGTAAAGACATGATAATGGGTGTGTGACCGCTCACCTCACTCTCCCTCACATTTAGGTGAGCTCCAGTATGACTGCAGGGACAGACTGAGGACCAGCACTGCCGTGCCTCAGGACACCACGGAAAACAGAAGCTTTTTCAATCAGTCAACAGCTGTCAGTAACAACAGTGAGATCAATGTCTCCTTGAGGTGAGGGCCAAAAGGAAAATCCTTACTGTTTGCAATATTACATAGTGTGACGACCCCCTGCACCCCCTTTAGGCCTTTTGATGCCACTACATGGCAGAGCTAGGTCAGGTGATCATAATGACCTTATTGATCACACCTGGGTTAAGGGGCGGGGTATATAAGCAGGTTATGTCTCTCTCTCGGGAGGCACTCTCTTTGGTTGTTGCAGGCACTAGCACGTTACTCTTTGACTTGGGCACTTTGCTTTGTTCTTTGTCTTTGATTCTATACCTTCATCCTAACTTATTAGCTATAGTCTCATATCTAACATACAGACGCATTCACCGCATCCACTTACCCACAACCTCTCTCTTGCATTTAAACATATACCCTTAGACATTTGTTACGCCTTGTTTGTCTTTCTAAATAAAGTACATTTTTGCTTTAAAATTCAATTCTGTTGTTGTCCCTTTAATTATGTGATGGTGAAGTGTTTCACCGTAACATAATTTTGGGGGCTCGTCCGGGATGCCTGACGGTGAAAAATCCGGAATCCATAGACTTTTGTGAGTTCAGGTGAGAACGTCTATTATTTGTTTTGGCTATAGTTTTGTACAGTCTCTGGCAAGGAAGAGTGTTCCAGCTGGGCTTGCCTTTCCTTCGGAGCACTGTTTATTGTTTTGCCTTTCTTGTTTTAGTTTGTTATTTTGAGAAAATCCTGGTCCGAAGTTTTTAACTTCTGTCAGGGGCACGCTTCGTACAGTGGTAAAACATTGTAGCGAGTTCAGCGTTAGCCAGTCGCCCCAAGGCCGGCACTTCTCAGAAGAGCTAGCCAGGACAGTTAGCTTCTTTGGGCTAGGTATTCAGGACGCCAGTGGACTGCGTTTTAAGACACACCTTTCAGTGGGAATCAGGGCCGACAATCAATGGACGATTTCACCTGGATGCATGGGAGTATTTTGGTTTGTGGCTTGCGGATGTGGTGAGTGTTTTTGTTGTTAGATTGTAAGTAAGTTTGCTACTGTTAGCGTTCGCTGTGCAAGTTGTTTAACTTGTAGCGGATCATTGTTTGTGGAACGGACAGTGGTCTATTTTTAGATAGACTGACGTTCATTGTTTGGGTTTGCGTAGCCTATCTGCTATTTTTAGGTTGTGCCTGAAGTACACGTAGGACATTTAAAGCTACTGTGTTGTGGAGGTGTTGCCTCCGTTGCTTTAATTGTTTGTTCTTAGTAACTTTTGGGAAACAGCTTAAACTGGAGTGAGTTTGTTTGAACGGGTTGCTTAGACGTTTTCTGTGTAGCTTATTTTGTCCATTGTAGCCTATGTGGAGAAGAACACTAGTGCAAGTATCTTGTTATTTTGTGCCTCATTTTTGTTTGATTGTGTGCCCTCTGCTGGTTTTGGTCATTGTAAAATAAGTTAAAATTGAAGGTAGCTTGTGTTACTGTAGCGCCCATTAATTAATGGGTGGCTTAGCACAAAGCTACAGGTTTTGGAGCAGGGTTAAATATTTGTCTTGTGTTGTGAATTGGAAGTTAACTGGGTTTTAAATGGCATCCCCGGAAGCTTTTAGTGCCAGTCCATCAGAGGAGTTGTTGTCTGGCCTCACCAAGCCGCAACTCTGTGACTTGGCTACACACTATGATTTGAATAACAGCGCAGGAGAGAAATTTAAAAGAAACCTTGTTCTTGACTGTAAAAAAATCAGTTACAAAGGAAAGGGGTGTTGAAGACCGATACTCCTGTTTCTGTTGACAGTGATAAGTTGCAGCTTGAAAAATTGCTTGCTGAGAAGGAGGTTCGGGTTTTTAGGGATAAAGAGCTGGAACAGAGGAGGACCTTAGAGCTCCGCAAGCTTGAAAATGACCTTGAATTAAAAAAGATGGAGCATGAGACGCGTGAGCGTGAAAGAGAGCATGATTTGGCAATGAAGAGGCTTGAACTTGAGTTAAGCCAACTGCCTCAGCCCTCTTGCTAGTCCGCTTATACGTGGTTTTTATGTGAGTAAGAAAATACGTCTTGTTCCACCCTTCTGAGAAAGAGGTGGATAAATATTTCACTCATTTCGAGAGGGTAGCAACCACCCTCAATTGGCCCAGAGAGGTGGCCATTGCTACTTCAATGTGGTTTTCTGCGCGATTCTCCGTATGAAAGCTGGTTTTAGATTTGCTTTGTGGAAGCGTAGCCTATTCACGTTTCATACGCTGCTTTTGTTATGCATGGTAGCCTATCCTGAAGTACGTGTAAACATGGAGACTTGTGACAAGTGAGAGGAGATCTAGAGGAATAGGACATTGGAGGCAAATTTGGCCGGGGTTTTGGTTCGTGGAGCTTTGGAATTGTCTCAAGTGGAGTCTTTGGTTTTGCTCAATTCGGGAAGGTTGGAACAGTGGTTCCAACGCTTCCTATTGCAAAACCGCCGGCCGTCGTGTCTCAGTGTTGAAGTCTTTAGATTCTCATTTTCGTGCTTGTCTTGTTTCATGCTTACTTGTACCTCCAACACCTCTTCCTCTTGTTTCATGTTTCTTTATTGTGATATTTTAATAAACAGATTTTGTAATTGTTAAAAATAATTTATTTTTTTGGGTTTTCTTCTATTTCCACCTTGTGACTGTGTAGAGTTCTGGGGTTTCACTGCTTTTCCTAGTCCTAGGGCCCAGGATCTGGGAGGAGACAGTGTAGTGGGTTTGAACTCTTTATTGGTCTTTATTTTTGTTTTGGTTATTTGAGGTTTTAACAAACCTCTTTTTAGTGGGGGAGGTGTGACGACCCCCTGCACCCCCTTTAGGCCTTTTGATGCCACTACATGGCAGAGCTAGGTCAGGTGATCATAATGACCTTATTGATCACACCTGGGTTAAGGGGCGGGGTATATAAGCAGGTTATGTCTCTCTCTCGGGAGGCACTCTCTTTGGTTGTTGCAGGCACTAGCACGTTACTCTTTGACTTGGGCACTTTGCTTTGTTCTTTGATTCTATACCTTCATCCTAACTTATTAGCTATAGTCTCATATCTAACATACAGACGCATTCACCGCATCCACTTACCCACAACCTCTCTCTTGCATTTAAACATATACCCTTAGACATTTGTTACGCCTTGTTTGTCTTTCTAAATAAAGTACATTTTTGCTTTAAAATTCAATTCTGTTGTTGTCCCTTTAATTATGTGATGGTGAAGTGTTTCACCGTAACAATAGTGTAATATAATTTTTATAACTTAGAGTTACATTACTTAGATGTTGTGTCAGTATTGCTAGAGTACGTGTCAACAGTGCACACTGTTTTGTGTCGAGAGGAATTTTGTTTAATTTGAGAATTAAACGGGAACTGTGTGTGTGTGTTAGAGCAATGCCAGCACTAAAACTTTCATTTTCTGTCACACTCAGAGACAGGGTAAGAAGTGAAGTGTAAGGCGTGTGGTCAGTGTGCAGGCAGGTGTTGAGAAGCATGGGGGGTTGGGGTGAGGGTCTAGATGGAGAGAAAGCGAAACCTTTTTTACTTCACGACAACCTTTATCAGAAGAAAAAAACTCTAATCTAATCTTAGATCAAATTAATGCCCAATTTAAGTGTTAGTTCTTCTGTCTGCCCCACTGTGTGTTCTAAACAGAGTACATGGGTCACTGTACTTTACCCACTACAGTTTCCTTGATACAAAAATGAATTCACAGTCGGTGAGATTGAGAGCATCTGAGAGATGTTTGTTTCATTGGTCATTGTTCCAGTGAAAGGCCTTACCTGCTGTTTAGTCCAGTCATTTTAGGGGTTAGGGTTGAACAAATTGCAACAGAAGCAAACTCAACTGATTTTGTATCCTCAATATGTCCTGAGTAAGGACAAAAAAGCCCCGAAGAATCCCAATAGGGGAAAGTTTCAAAAAAGACCGAAATATATCCTATTCATACGCCCATTCAGTATTTTTCTCATGCGGATGGGAAAAAAAATTAACCTTCAGATATCACCATGAAAATTATTGAGTTGATTACTGACATCAAGACAAACAAAAAATGTATTACAAGTTTTTTTAATTTGTTTGTTAATATGTGCAAACTGGGCATAATCTAATTACGTACGTGCTGATTTGCATAAATAGGCTTCCACAACGGATCTAAACATCAGATATATCCAGGTGAAAATGTCTTGTTGAATCTTGTTGACATCTTAGAATACAACAAATGTCACCATAATGTTCATTCTATTGTCAACTGTCAACTGTCAACTGTCAACTCAACTGTCAATCAACTCTCACTAAGCTGTCACTCAGGTAAGAAAGATTTCCTTTTGTTTCTCCTACATGGATAATTCAACTTACATTAATACAATATACCTGGTGATGAACTACAATTTATTGGGATCATCTGGATGTGTGTTGAGCTGTGGTACGACTATTATTGGTGAAAAGATGTCAAGTTTAGGATTGGTGAATATTTTCACTACACAGTTGTGTTAGGTAGCTAAGCTAGCAGCAGCAAAGAACCTGTTAGCTGTCTCGAGACTAATTGACTTGAATTACTTACATGGCAGTGCAAGGCCTACAATAACCCATGTATCCATATCTTAATATCTGAATGATAATATTTGCCTGTAATAAGTGTGATAAATAGAATATGGTTTTGTGGTTATCTTCATGCTACTCTAGCCTAACACTTTCTCTTATCTAGAGTAGACTATGGCTACACACTGCACAACACTGGTTCTAACTGTCCAAATAAATGTTAGTTAAAGTAGGATTCAAAGTGTCACCATGTTAGATTGCTTAGATAGAAGCTATAGTTATATTAACAAAACCAAAACATCAGTGACAATCATGATGACGATGAAAGTTACATTTGGAAATAGCAAGAAACAATAATTTTGTTCTATACTTATGGTTTTCTTTCTCCCTTTACTCCCCCCATTACTAATGTAGGCCACCCTTGGTTGTGTCACATAACACGTCCCATCTGGACCTACTGTTCACCTAAAAGTGAGGTAAAGAAGAATATGCTTTGTATGTTGCCATCAGTTTCAATTGTTATGTTTACTTTGCATCATTGATCAGTGAGATTTATCGGTCTACATAAAGGTTTGAATTGAGTGGATTTTTTGTCCATTTTCAGAAATGGAGGAATATGAACAGTGTGTCATTTGCAAGCAGGATGTTGATGAATCAGGGTCATTGTCAACACTTAGAGAAAAGGGAAGTTTGTCTATCAACAAGGCCAGTAAAAAGATGAGAGACAACATTCTCACTGTACCTGGTGATAAAGTACACAGAGACTGTCAACGTTCTTATACTAGACGACCACAGATAGCCAAGAACTCAGAACCAAGTAGACAGACACGAAGATCACATGGTACATTCTCTTTCAATACTGACTGCCTCTTTTGTGGCACACCAGCTGAGGTTGGGAAGAAGAGAAAGAGGCCATGGGAATCTGAAG
This sequence comes from Ilyophis sp. 1 JC-2022, assembly GCA_022702515.1. Classification (NCBI taxonomy): domain Eukaryota; kingdom Metazoa; phylum Chordata; class Actinopteri; order Anguilliformes; family Synaphobranchidae; genus Ilyophis; species Ilyophis sp. 1 JC-2022. The sequence goes on along the minus strand of CM040402.1, from coordinate 39,372,330 downwards.
TTCACCAAATCAGGACGATTGACATCAAGGAGACACTTTTGGGAACATGTGACGAACGAGGTGATGAATGGTCAGAGGCTGTGAAAGCACGAGTTCTGCATGCACATGATCTACATGCAGCAGATGCGGTATATCACCAGACTTGCAGTGTGAATTTTCGTACAAAGAAGCAAATACCAGCAGCATATAAAACAGATACTGAACAAGAGTCAAAGAGGGTGAAGGTTGGCCGCCCTCAACACGATGAGAGGACAGCAGCATTTTTGGAGGTGGCAAAGTATATTGAAGAAAACGATGATGAGCAGATCACCATAAAGGATCTAATTGACCTCATGCAGCAGAACCTTGCACACAGTGAAAGTGAAGCATATACTTATACGTATATGAAGAAAAGGCTGGAAGAACATTTCGGGGAGAAGATCATATACACTCTGATGGATGGAAAACCAATCGTGGTTACCATGAAGACAACAGCTAAGACGGTGCTGCAAGACTACTATGACACACAGAAGGAGACAAACACAAATGAAGAGAAGATCAGGCTTGTAAAGGCAGCAGCAAAGCTCATCAAGCAAGATATCAAAGACATCGAGCTATCTAATGAATCTTACCCAAATGTCGATGACATAGAATCTCCGGAGGCTGCCATCAGGATTCTTCCAGATACTCTTCGCTTGCTCCTGGAAGAACTATTTGTTGGAACCAAAACTCAAGCCAAAGTAGCGGCAATTGGACAGGCACTGATGCAGGCAACCAGACCTAGAGTAATGTTAGCACCACTTCAGTTTGGATTGGGTGTACAGCTATATCACCACTTTGCCTCACGGTTCCTCATTGACACTCTTCATCATCTTGGGTTTTGCTGTTCATATGAGGAGGTGCACCGATTTGAGCGAAATGCAGCCAAGTTCTATGGAGCTAACATTCCTGACCTATCAACACAGTTTGTCCAATATGCTGCCGACAATGTCGACCATAACATCCGCACACTTGATGGGCTTGGTACATTCCATGGTATGGGAATGATTGCCACCATTACCCCTGGAATTACATCGAGGAAGACAATTCCATACCTTCCCCAGGTTGAAGGCTACTTCCTTGGACGTGGCAGCTGTTGGAAGGGTAGATGTACGGTACTTCAGAGAGGAAAGGCACAACTTCACACCAATAACCTACCAGAAGCTTCAGAGCCTTCAGGTCCAGAATAGTTGTGAAAACCTTGATGTCCTGTGGAAGTCATCCATCCTCTTCGGGTCTCCCAGACCAGCATGGTCAGGAATGATGCAGTTTGTGCATAAAGGTGACCACCCTGGCAAGTCGAGCATTATGTTCCTGCCCATGATTGATCTAAATCCAAGTGATAGCACATGCATATTCTCAACGCTGAAATATGTTAGTCAACATGCGCAACGTCACAATGTCACCCCAGTCATCACCTTTGATCAGCCTCTTTGGTGGAAGGCTCTCATGATCGTCAACTCTCAGCCGATGGAAAGTGATCTGAGACAAATCGTCTTACGTTTAGGTGGTTTCCATGCAGAGATGAGCTTCCTCGGTTGTTTCGGACACCTGATGGCCTCATCTGGACTCCAAGAAGTGCTGGAGTTGATCTATGCCCCAAACACAGTAATCCACATGATGTCTGGCAAAGCTGTTGCACGAGCGGTCCGTGCACACTCAATTGTCGATGCGTCACTCAATGCACTGATTCTGGCAGATGTTTTCAATGTAAATCTACCACAGCAATCTGGAACATCAGACAAGAGTAAGGAAGGAGAGTCAGAGTCAGCTGAAGCTGTTAGTGATGGAGACCAATGACAGCGATGAAGACCAGGTGACAGAGGTGAGCAGAGATGCAGATGTGGATGAAGCTTTGGAGATATATAAGAATTTGATGGATGGAACAATATCACCTGAAGAGGCCAGTCAGTCTGATGTTCTTGTGAGAATCAAAGCCCGCCTTCAGAAGCACATTGAGTCCATCAAGAAGACCTCAAGAACTTCAGCTCTCTGGATGCAGTACATGGATATGCAAGACATCCTACGAAAGTACATAAGTGCAGAGCGCACCGGAAACTGGCCATTACATCTGCAGGCTATCCAGGACATGCTACCCTATCTGGCAGCATCAGGACACAATCTGTACACCAAATCTGCCAGGGTGTATCTCCAGCAGATGCAAAACCTCCAGACCATACACCCAGGAGTCCATCAACATTTCGAGAAAGGGTTCCACGTGATCCGTCGGAGCGACCGCCATTGGGCAGGTCTCTCACCTGACCTGATCATTGAGCAGGTGCTCATGAGGAGTTTAAAAACCAGTGGTGGGCTCACACGAGGGCGAGGGATGACGGAGCAACAACGTCTGTTGTGGTTGCTATCCATGCCCGCCTGTGGAGAAGTAAACCAGGCAATGGAAGGACTCACAGGGGTCAACTACAACACTGGAGAGCAGAATAAAGACATGACCAAAGCAAGGCAAGCCCGTGACTGGAAGGATACATTAATAGTTCTCAGTCATCTACAGGAGAGAAATCCATTCAGCAGTGACCCAAGTCTGAGGAACATTGCCACCGGGGAGCATGCTCTTTCCAACGTCAACGTTGATACTGCACGGTCTGTTGGCACTGCAATCCTGAAGTCAATGGATGGACGAACACCTGGTGACTATACTTTCAAAAGGAAAGACCAAGCTGTCACTCTTGGCATGAGGTCTTCTGTGAGGATTGATGGAAAAGAAATTCAAGTTGATCCACAGCTTCTCTTCCAGAGACTGGTGATAGTGGCACAGAAGTGTGATGAACTCGAGGCAGCCCTCAAGTACGAGCTATGTAGCTATCCGCCATCTCTATTTGATTCCTCCCTTCTGCTTCATGAAGCAAAGAAGCCTGCCCTCGCTAATGCCATCTGGAAACTTGTTGGGCCAGATGTTTCAGCAGAAAATGTGGTCGATGGCAGCCAGTACGTCTTGGATGGTGGAGCACTTCTTCAACGTATCCCATGGTCCCAGGGATCTACTTACAAAGACATATGCCTCCAATACACAGATTACGTAGGGAAGAAGTATGGCAAGGCTGTAGTGGTGTTTGATGGCTATCAAAGTAACAACACGAAGGATATGACACACCAGAGACGGTCAAAAGGGAGGATTGGCGCTACAGTGACATTTACAGCCGACATGACGCTCACAATGAAGAAGGAAGAGTTCTTGGCAAACAGGAAGAATAAACACCTATTCCTTTCCATGCTAAGTGAAGAGCTTGAGAAGACGAACTGTGATACCTACCATGCCTCAGGAGATGCAGATCTGTTGATTGTGCAGAAAGCTGTGCAGTGTGCTACCATCAACAACACTGTGCTAGTAGGGGATGACACAGATCTATTAGTTCTTCTCTGCTACCATGCAAGCATGGATTCCCATGATCTGTTCCTCCTGAGTGAGTCAAGGAGGAACACAAAGAAGCCTTACATGTGGAACATGAAGGCTACAAAGGAACGGCTCGGCCCAGGCATTTGTCAGCATATCTTGTTCTTACATGCAGTTCTTGGATGTGACACTACATCTCGCCTTCATGGGATCGGGAAGGGAGCATCAGTCAAGAAATTCATTGAAAGTGACATGTTTCGAGAGCAAGCAAAGGTGTTCTATGAACATTTAGCTTCTAAGGATGATGTAGCAGAAGCAGGAGAGAAAGCCATGGTGATTCTTTACAATGGACGATCCACAGACACCCTGGACTCCCTCCGATATCATCGGTTCTGTGAGAAGGTGGTATCCAGTTCTACTTACATTCAGCCACATGTCTTACCACCAACATCAGGAGCAGCAAAGTACCACAGCTTGCGAGTGTACTTACAAGTACAAGAATGGAAGGGATCATCTGGTAAATTTAAATTTTACTGAAACTCTGATTCTAGTTCTATGTTTATTGTGTAATTTTGTATCTTGTGCACTTCATTGCTGCTGTGACAATATCAGTATCTCCTGCATGGGGGTTCATAAAGGGTATTTTATCTTACAGATGGACTTTGTCCTACGGAGTGGGGATGGCACAAGTGTGGTGAGGGATTTGTGCCGATTAAGACAACCCTACCTCCTGCTCCTGAGAAGCTTATGAAGGTCATAAGGTGCAGCTGCAAGTCTGACTGCAGCACCCTGAAATGCAGTTGTAAGAAGAACAATATAGAGTGCACCCCGGCCTGTGGAGACTGCAGGGGAGTGAGCTGCACAAACTCAATGCAGATGGACTGTGACGAGAATGAAGATGAGATTCTCTAGTGGTGCATTGTGTACGCAATTTGATTGTTTGATACAGCCACTTTTTATTTTAGCTACCTTTTTTCTTCTGCATTCTCCTTACCCTTGTCTCCTGTTCTTCCCTCAGACTCATCCCCCAGAAACAGTCCCACGGACCCAGCCCCATCTCTGCAATTATAATTAATAAAGGCTGGTTTAAAGTACTTCTTCCTGCCTCTATATATTAATGCTCATGGGTAGCCAAAATGGGTTCCATTCAGACCTTAACATTAAGTATTTTACTGTTATATGTCAACAAGATTCAACAAGACATTTTCACCTGGCTATATCTGATGGTTAGATCCGTTGTGGTAGCCTATTTATGCAAATCAGCACATACATAATTAAATTATGCCCAGTTTGCCCATATTAACAAACAAATTAAAAAAACCTGTAATACATTTTTTGTTTGTCTTGATGTCAGTAATCAACTCAATAATTTTCATGGTGATATCTGAAGCTTAATTTTTTTTCCCATCCGCATGAGAAAAATACTGAATGGGTGTATGAATAGGATATATTTCGGTCTTTTTCGAAACTTTCCCCTATTGGGATTCTTCGGGGCTTTTTTTTCCTTACTCAGGACATATTGAGGATACAAAATCAGTTGAGTTTGCTTCTTTTGCAATTTGTTCAACCCTGACCCCTATTTTGGCTTAAAATGACTGGACTAGTTACCAACCCCTCTGTCTCTTCACTCACTGAATTACAAGTGTTAGTTCTTCTGACTGCCCCACTGTGTGTTCTGAACAGAGTACATGGGTCACTATACTTTACATGTGAGCTACATCTACATTTTCTGTAAGATTTGTGCGTGTGGCTGGAAACTCTTTACTAAGCATTGATGTCTTGGCTGATGAAGTGGACAAGAAAAACATCAGGCCTGATTCCTGTTTGCTCTAATTTCATAACTTCTCTTGCAGGGCATGGTCAGGGATACCGGTGTGGTACGAGGCCCTTCGCTGGCTGCTCCTTGCATCTCTGCTGACTGCTCTGTGCCTGGTGCACAGACGCTCCAGAGCTCAATCCCGAAGAGTCAGAAGACTCTACACCAGCAGCTAGTTTAGGGCCACATGTACATGCCTATATATACCTATACCCCATTCAAACAAGAGAACTGTTGTCATAGTCTAGAGACATCTGTCTGAATTTTGGATTTGTCTTTAGCTGGCTATGACCAGGAGTCTGTAGCAGATACAATATCTGGCAGGGTATTTTATTAATTACAAATTACAAATTTATTTTCCGCGAAGTTTGCCACTTATCAGAGTTTGGTATAGAAATAACCACAATGACCAGAGACTCTCAGCCCTTAAAAACTTTAACTGCTGACCTCATGTAAACACGCAGAATTCAGTTACCACTTCACACATTCACACAATAAAGAGCCAAACTTATTTCTCCTTCTTCTTCTTAGTTTTACTGCCAATTTCATCATCAGAAATGCTCCATGCACTCAAAGAATAATTCTCCCCATTGGATAACAACATCTGATCAAAGTAGCCAATCGCGGGATACGCAGGCAAAATAAACGCTGTGCAGACGCAAAGCTTTTGATTGACATGAGGATGTGAACATGTGATGCTTTTGGACATATTAGGAAGTACACACGTGAAGCTATCAGTCAATAGAATAACCACTACCATATTTATAAAACTTCATCATTGCCATCTTTGTCGTGTGTGGAAGCTAGCTTGCTTTCTAAGTAACAAATTGACAAAAAGTTACAACTATTGCTTTTACAGCTGTATAATATTTGTCGGAAGCTCATTTCTGAAATGCATTCTCTATCATTGCACATGAAAACCACACATAATATCAGTTCAAGACTTAAATACCAATATCAGCTCGGATAGCTACATGACTACAAGGCCATCAAACCTCAGCCTCAATTTGTAACTGTTAACCCCAGACAGCACACTGACTGAGCTCAGCTCAGTCTGTGGGGGATAGGCGCTCCGTATGTCGCTACTTCACTTGGAGAAAGATGTGAAATCTCCGGCAGACGGACAACCACAGGGTGCCTATGTCAGCTGATGTAGCTGTGCTGTCTGGACAAAGCTGCATGACTAGCTTGCTTGCTAACTTTAGCCAAAGCTCATAGAGAGAGTACTATAAAATCTCTGCTTCAGCTCAGTTCAGTTCAAATGAAAAAATTAAACTAGTTACCTCATAGAGCCCATTGTCTCAGATTGTCCCGTATTTTTTTATCAATTATAATTTTTAAGATCACAGACACTACCAACCTTCTACGGTTTTGTTTATTTTACTGATCGAAATTATCTTGTTTATATTTTCTCTTTTTAAAAAATTCACTACCACTTTCTCAATTAGAGGCTTGTATTGCAAATATTAAACCTTGGATGCTTTCCAATTTCCTGCTGCTAAACTGACGACCGAAATGTTGGTTTTAGGTCCAAAAAAACAAAGGGAGAAATTGTGTACATCTACTTAAAATTTTGATGGCTGTTTAGTGGTTCCAAATTCAGCTGTGAAAGACCTAGGTGTTACTATAGACCCAGATTTAACTTTTAGTGCGCACATAAAAAACATATCTAGAGTAGCTTTCTTTCAGCTAAGGAACATAGCTAAAATTAGGCACTTCCTATCAGAAGGGGATGCACAAAAATGTATCCATGCTTTTGTTACGTCTAGGCTAGATTACTGTAATGCCCTGCTATCTGGCTGTACCTTGGAGTTGCTATCTGGCTGTACCTTGCTAAATAATCTCCAGCTTGTGCAGAATGTAGTCTCAATATTTAAGTCTAGATTAAAAACGCACCTTTATGATCAGGTTTTGTACAAGTTGTAGGAGATGCCGTCTTTCGGATGAGACGTTAAACCGAGGTCCTGACTCACTGTGGTCATTAAAGATCCCATGACACTTATCGCAAAGAGTAGGGGTTTCCCCGGTGTCCTGGCTAAACTCCCAATCCAGGCTCTTTCAATCTGCCGCTGAATCATCCCCCAGTTTAATTGGCAAAAAAATTCTTCTCTCCCTCTCCACCTCAAGCTGATGTGTGGTGAGCATTCTGGCGCAAAATGGCTGCCGCTGCATCACCCAGGTGGGTGCTGCACATTGGTGGTAGTTGAGGCGAGTTTCCCCCTCATCATTGTAAGCGCTTTGAGTCACCAGTTGGTGAGAAAGGCGCTATATAAATGCAAGGCATTAAGTTGTAGTCCGGAGACAGGACCAGAGAAGCCTTTAGCCATAGAGTAATGTGGAGTGGCATCCTTTCCTTACTCTCACCTGTCCACAGCTGTGACCCCATCTTTCTGGGCTGGCTCTTGATAGGTGGGTAGAATTGTCTTCCCTCTCATGACTGGATGGGTTCTCAAACTCTGTCTTCATAGCTATGCAGCCATAGATTACTCCTGGCGGGGGCAATTTTTCTTCTTCTTATTTTTCCTGCTGAATTCGTCATCAGAAATGATCATACCCTCAAAGAATACTCAAACACGTACCTTTTCACCTTTGTGTTCTATTTTATCGATGTATTATCCGTCTTAGTTAGTTTGTGCTTTAAAACAATACATTTTGGTGATTTCCCAAAATGAATGGGAGTGAATGGGGACCCTGAGAACCGGGACTAACGGTGATGCCGTTAACGGTCAGCAGGAACAGCTGATGTTGCTAGTATTAACTCTATGTATATATAATGGGGTAGGCGCCACAAAATTAGGTCACACAAAGGTGAAATATCCCTTTAAGTTGCACAATCCACTGCAGCTAGCCCACTCCACTTGGCTTTTCCCCATGTCTATGAGGTGTTGGGAGCAGAGCATGAGGGGATCAGAAATTTACCCAGCTAACAAAATCACGTGCTAGGGACGTTCCCTGTATGTTATTAAGGTTGCTCTAAACATTCCCTGGTTGATGCAATGTTGAGTTTTTTTCAAGTTCTAAGAAGTTTCACACAACGTTTCTGAGGAATGTCTCTTTAACATTCCAGAAGCATTCTAAGAGCATTCGTCTTAGGTTCTAGGCACATTCTATGTAACATGAGGGTATTGTTCTGGGTCCCTTCCTCTTGAGCTCCACGAGTTTATATAACATCAGGGGAACATTCTAGGAGCATTCCATAACATCAGAGGGGAACATTCTCTGAGAATTTCATAAAACATCAGGGCAATGTTTTATGTTACATGAGGGTATCATTCTGGGAACCTTCCTTTTGCTCTCCTTGAACAGTTTCTATAACATCAGGAGAACATTCTAGGAGCATTCCATGTAACATCAGAGGAGAACATTATCTGGGCATTTCATAAAACAGCAAGGCAACATTCTATGTAACATGAGGGTATCGTTCTGGTAACCTTCCTATATGAACAATTTATATAACATCAGGGGAACATTCTAAGAGCATTACATAAAATATCAGGGCAACGTTCTATGTAACATATAAGGGTATCATTCTGGGAACCCTCCTCTGGCGTTCTAAAAGTATTCTATATAATATGAAAAGAACATTCTCTGGGCATTCCATAAAACATCAGGGCAATGTTCTATGTAACATGAGAATAACATTCTGGGAACCTTCCTCTTGTGCTCTATGAACAGTTTATATAACTTCAGGAGAACATTCTCTGGGCATTCTATAAAACAGGGCAGGGTTTGATGTAACATGAGGGTAACGTTCTGGGAACATTTCTTTTGCGCTCTACAAACATTGTATATAACATCAGTGCACCATTCTAGGTGCATTCCATGTAACATAGGGGGAATGTTCGGGGAACCTTCCTCTTGTGTTTTTCAAACATTCAATATGACATTCCAGGAACATGCCAGGAACGTGCCAAGAGATATAGGCTGAATGTAAGTCCACAGCTTTCAGGTTATGACACACAGTGCGATGCAATGAGGGTTTAAGGACAGTCCAGGGGGAGTTCTACAACAATTTCCATACAACATTTACACTTACTCAATTTAGATCCTGCCAATGCCGGGACTCGAACTTGTGATCCTGTCGTCAAGAGCTTGCGCCTCTTCCCATTACACGGTCTTGTGACGATAGAGCTCAACTCCAAAAACACACTACCAACCTATAACTTTGGACCTGTGCCAAAGAATACTTGTATTTTAAAATCTTTTACTATACAATGGAAACACATTTCAACACCAGTGACCCAATTAAGTAACACCAGTGACCCTATTGAGAGTTGCATTCACTGCAGCTAGCTAAGTAGCAGCAATATCCACATCTTTATTGGAAGAAACAAATGTTATAACAAAGATAAGAAGTGTTGTTTATTATTACATAGAAACTTAGTATCTGCTTGAAACCCACCATTCTGTCACCACCTGTGAAGCCAGAGAACGCGAGTTATCTAGTTGTGGAATTTCTTCACTCTCAAATTCAGGGTCGGTAGGTTCGTACAACCCCGATTCTCTCCGCTTGCGCTATTTTGTATTTTTGCTATGTGTGATGCCGAGTGTCTTCGTGGACAAAGGAATGTCAATCAAGCATGCTCATTAGAATATTATGACCACGCCCTGACAGTCATAATACAAGTCTGATCAGCTAATTCAGCTGTTTTTGAGCAGTGTTTTATCATATTTCTATATTTTATTTTCATTCAAACTTTGGGGGATGCTTAATAACACACTCAAGATTGATATCATACATACATTTTAACGATTTTAGGCTATGTTCCCTGGGGCTTTAAGCTTCCGCATTAAGTGAATTCTTTGTTGTCCACGCTTGACAACCGACTCTGTGTTTACATCGAATTTGAGTTGAAGATAAATATGTAGACAATTTGAACATCCTCGCCATGTATAATGCTGGCTTTTGGTTTGTTACTATTCTGCCTGAAATCAATAATTAATTCCTTAGTTTTTGATATGTTAAGGTCAAGGCAGTTATCATCACACCACTTGGCGAAGGCAGGTAGGGCACAACCCTGATCTGACTCCGAGCCCTGGAGAAGAAACAATAGTGTCATCAGAAAATGTCACAAAATAGCTGCCCTCTTGGGAAGTCCTGCAGCTCTCTGTAGGCTATACATAATAAAAAGCAGGGGAGACAGGACAAAACCCTGGGGTGAGTCTGTATTTTAGACCTTGGTGTTGGACACAATCCATTCACCTAAACCTGCTGAATTCTATCCATTAGAAAATCTAAAAGCAACATCAAAAACTGATCAGGTCATTTAAAATAAGAAGCAAGTCGCTCAAAGCAAATATGAGGCTGCATCTTGTTAAAAGCCGAAGACAAATAAAAGTCTCACATGAGATTTGGGTTTCTCAAGGTGCTTATACACACTGTCGAGAATGAGGAGTTTTGCATCCTCCACACCTTTACCAGCTCGGTAAGCAAACTGCGAGGGGTCTAATTTGCCATCAATGAGGGAGACAACCATATCTTTTAAAATCTGCTCAAAATGTTTCATGACAAGGGATGTGAGGGCAACAGGTCTAAATTAATTTAGTTCCTTGGGATTTTTTGATTTTGGGATGGGTATTATACTGGTTGTTTTCCAGATTGTAGGTATCTGGCCAATTTCGGCACACATCTGGAAGAGTTTAGTGAAGACCTCCCTAAGCTGGGCAGCACAATGGCATCAGGACCAGCAGCCTTTATTATGTTGACCCTCTTAAATAGGGCTGTAACACATTTCTGAAATATCACAATATCAGTCTGAAGTACAAGAGACCCTCTAAGCAAGGAAATATCTTCAGCGAAATCAGACCTTTCGAAGAGAGAGAAAAATGAGTTGAAAGTGTTCGGCAAATCAGAATCATCCACCCCATTCACACTGATGGATTGTTTAGTCTCATTTGCACATTGATTAATGGAGGCCATTGTTTTAATCCCTTGCCAGACTGCTCTAAGATCACCACTGTTATATTGCATTTCTATCTTTTCCCTATAGCCTACTTCATTTTAGCCTTCCTTATTTCATTACGCATTTCTCTGGAGACAACCTTTTTCTCCAGGGGATCGCCAGTTGAATAGGTTTCTTTTTATTTATAACTGATTTAAGCTCTTTTGTTACCCAAGGCTTGTTATTTGGATAAGTAACAACCTTTTTAGTTGGGATGACTGAGTCGACACGGAATGTGATGTATGTCGAGACAGTGTCCGATAGTTCATTAATGTCATCACAAGCATCATAAAAACTTCTTCCTGGTTAAACAATGAGTTGGTGTCTTTGCTGTTCCAACCCCCCCGAAAAGACTGTGAACATAACAATGGCCAGCCTTTCTCATTGCTCCTGTTAACGAAAGCATTCTACTCCAAAGCCCATGAGCATGAGGGGAACGCCAACCTTATGTGACATTGGGAACAGCTAAAGTGGCCTTTGACAAAATGTTTAAGATGGCCATTTTCCCTCCATGTTGGAAGAAACACCGGTTGTTAAGTACAAAACAACAGTTGCTATGAATTCATATTTGAGAAAAATGCATCAACAAAAATGGAATAAATTGGTGTCTTATTACTGGATCTTGTACAAAGATGAACAATATGGCAGGAGGATTAAATATTGATTATGCATTCACAGGTTGTGTGCTGCCTTCCTTTAGAGCATAGGTGTCAAACTCCCGGCCCGCGGGCCAAATCCGGCCCGCCACGTCATTTTTTGTGGCCCGCGAGAACTTAATTATCTGACGCGGAATCTGGCCCGCCACGTCATTTTATGCGGCCCGCGAGAACTTAAGTATCTGACGCGTGTATCTACGTGGCTGGTTAACGGGGATTTACTTTTACGATATAACAGACAAACGCAGAAGCGGACGCACACCCGCGGTACATACGTTAAATAAAACATTAAACGAAGTTTGTATAAAAAAATTTAAAAAAGGCGATTGAACCTCCCCCCCCCCCCCCCCCCCCCCCCCCGTCAACAAAAATTATTGATTGCACCCCCCCCCCCCTCAACAATTACAATCGAGGTCCGCGAAAATCCCAAGTATGGTTATATTTATAGTCTTAGAGTTACAACCGGCCCTTTGAGGGCAACCATAATGCTAATTTGGCCCGGGGTGAAAATGAGTTTGACACCCCTGCTTTAGAGATTCATATTAGTTTTAAAGTTGAAACAGTGGACTTCATTCATTTAGGCTGTTTTACATTGTGTAGACTGCCACCTAGTGGATCTTTTTTGTACCTGGCATGTAAGTGCAGGAAATCAGGAAATTTCCCCAGTTGACCAAGGCATGCAGCTGAACTCACGGGGTTGCACGGTTATTTTCTTGTTACGCTTCTGCCTTGGATACTATATGTCTTTTCACAACAATAATCTTTCAGTAAACATGTTCAAGAAAAGTTAAGCCTTGTGTTTTATTGGAGGATATAAAGTTGTTAGCTACCTGTCTAGCTCTGCATAGAAATGTGCTGCAAGGGCAGTACAGGCTGGACAAAAACAATGGAACTCGTCTAGTGCAAGTACAGACCGACAGATATTCATAATACAATCCTGCCCTCTATGATTGTGATGGCATTGCCATGAGATAACTTAAGTGTGCACATCCAGGCCAGGCTGAGTGATGTCTTAATAGAGGTAACAAATGTCAATGAACAACACTAATGCCCCATTCTAGCACACTCAAGACCACCTACAAAATACCATAAATGAAAGACCTGCAGCTGCACTGCGACATTGTTGGTGATGGTGAGCAGTACTACTGCAGAGCCAGCAACAGCGTGAGCAGCAAACGTAGCCACTCTGTGTCTGCGCAGCTCCTGCGGCCTGCGGACGAGGGCTGCGTCTACATCCTCACTGTCGAGGGTAAGTCATGCATGCCAGCCTTTGGCCTGAACTGCGCCATCGCTGAGGGTCACGTGACCCATGACTTATAAGCAAGTTTCTAAGGTGTATGTTGCCAGAGCTTCTAGACCAGGGATGCCTTGGGGCCAAACCTGGTCCATGGAAGCTTTGGTTTGGCCCTTGAAAGGAGAAGTAATTTTAAAAAGTAAAATCTAAAAAAGTAATGAGAATGGGAAGTGAATGAGAGGAATATTTTGGCCCACTGGACATTGCTTAAATTATGGCTTGGCCCACTGAGCTCAGAACTTTTTAAAATGATTTTGCTCTTAGTTACTATGCTCTCTTGTAACAGTGACTGTTTAAAATAATTTGTGATTGTTTATTAGGAACAACTTACATTTATATATAAAATGATCTATAACAGCCAATTGTCAACTTCCTTGTTCTTTCTGTGTCTTCCCCTTTCACTCAACCTTTTTTTTATTGCTGTGTACTACCTTTTAAGACTAGTATTTAATGTTTTCTAACAGTCTGAAAATGTTTGATTGCATTGGCAAACACTAGCTTACGTTTGAAATCATGTTTACCAGTCGGCCTATATACTTTTTTAAAGGAGAGAAGGCAGTCTGCCCTTTTTTGTTTTTCACTTTAGACAGGAAGAAAGCACAGATTATTAGCAATACCTCACTGAAGAAACTGTGGCCGAGGCCACACAGGGGATTTGTATACGAGTTTAAGAGACCGACATCCTCTGGATTGCATCAGAGTCTCACGCAACTGATCTGCTAAAAGTGGCAGGACAAATATACTATGATTTATTTCCCAGATGTAATGCTGCTATTTTTACTGTAGTCTCTTTCTCTTAATACTTCGACAGCATATTCAAAGAGCTTCATTATACTCATATTGACCCGCAGAGGTTTGGTGCCAGGAATGCACATTAATTGTTTGTGCTAAGACAAAAACAACGGATCCAGCCCCTGTTCCTACTACACAGTCTTCAGGGCTATACAACAAGATGGAAAATAGCAGCTTTGGTGAAGCCATATTTCTTGCGCTTGCACTGCTTCAAAACTTCAGGAACCACCAGCTTTTGCCTTTCCTTAGCTTTCTGTCATCAATATAGGGCCCATTTTTGTGGTAGGCATCCGATTGAATCTCTTATATTATACTGAAACATTTAATAACTTGGTAACTGTCGCCTTTGGTACCATGGCAACTTGCATTTATTAAGATGCCATGGTACCATACAACATCACATGTACCCAATGCATTTTATATTTATTGCTTACTGTACATTACATATAGTCTGTTGGCACTTGAAAATCAGCATAGAAAGTATTTACAGCTCCTTACATATATAGACTTCACAATAATCATTTTAAAATGCATGATACTCTTAACCTGGTATTTAAGGCTTGATACAATAATAATTGTAATTATATTTTTAAAAAACGACATCCCTGTAAAGACATGATAATGGGTGTGTGACCACTCACCTCACTCTCCCTCACATTTAGGTGAGCTCCAATATGACTGCAGGGAGAGACTGAGGACCAGCACTGCCCTGCCTCAGGACACCATGGAAAACAGAAGCTTTTTCAGTCAACAGCTGTCAGTAACAACAGTGAGATCAATGTCTCCTTGAGGTGAGGGCCAAAAGGAAAATCCTTACTGTTTGCAATATTACATTGTGTAATATCATTTTATAACATGTATCAACATTATAGCATGTATCAACATTACTTAGATGTTGTGTCAGTATTGCTAGAGTACGTGTCAACAGTGCACACTGTTTTGTGTCGAGAGGAATTTTGTTTAATTTGAGAATGAAATAGGAACTGTGTGTGTGTTAGAGCAACGCCAGCACTAAAACCTTCATTTTCTGTCACACTCAGAGACAGGGTAAGAATCATGGAGTGTAAGGCCTGTGGTCAGTGTGCAGGCAGGTGTTGAGGAGCATGGGGGATAAGCGTGAGGGTCAAGATTAAGAGGAAGAGAAACCTTTTTCACTTCACGACAACCTTTACAGCAGACAATCATTGGCAAGGGACTTTATTTTCAGATGAAAAAGATCTTAGATCAAACAAATACCCAAATTAGGTGTTAGTTCTTCTGACTGCCCCACTGTGTGTTCTGAACAGAGTACATGGGTCACTATACTTTACATGTGAGCTACATCTACATTTTCTGTAAGATTTGTGAGTGTGGCTGGAAACTCTTTACTAAGCATTGATGTCTTGGCTGATGAAGTGGACAAAAAAAACATCAGGCCTGATTCCTGTTTGCTCTAATTTCATAACTTCTCTTGCAGGGCATGGTCAGGGATACCGGTGTGGTACGAGGCCCTTCGCTGGCTGCTCCTTGCATCTCTGTTGACTGCTCTGTGCCTGATGCACAGATGCTCCAGAGCTCAATCCAGAAGCAGCTAGTTGGTAGCACCAGCAGGTAGTTTAGGGCTGCTACCCCAGTGCATGCCTATACACCTTCACCCCATTCGAACAGGAGAACTGTTGTCATAGCTAGAGACATCTTTGGTTATGACCAGGAGCCTGTAGCAGATACAATATCTGGCAGGGTATTTGTATTATTTTTTTTTTTTCTGATGATTTTGTCTAGTTTAACTAGTTTTAAAACATATGATATACTACTCAAAAGAAGTTAAGTGTCACAAATATTTGTGCATATAAATATAAGCTAACAAGCTAAAATGTTGACGACTAATGACAAAATAATTATTTGATGGCTCAAGAACAGAAAACAGAAAACAAAAAACTTTTGATTAGACACTTGTTTATTACCCTGATGAAAATGATTGATATTAGTGATGATGTGATGATGAATGGAAAATGCTCAGACATTTTATTGCTAAAATTGGCATGCATGGAATCACACTCGTGCAAAACACGTGCAAATGGTGCATGAGGTGTCACAATGGGTGTTTCAAGGCAGTTTGTCAGTTTAGACTGACTAAGTTCGTGCTTCAAATCCATGAAAAGGAAATCTGGGTTAATTTAAAAAGTTTCTAAAGATAAGTGCAATGAATGCATGTCCCATAATAACGTGATGTCTATAGTCCAAATGACAACCCAAAGGGGGATATTCTATCTGGCTTAAAAAGACATACTTACAAAAATGATCAAAAAATGTCCTTTGACCCTTAAATTCTTTTGAGTAGTATATAAACAAATGATTATTATAAGCTCTCAGTTTGCTCTCAATGTGTTGAAGGTTGTTTATATTTATCATAATAATTTCTATTTGTACTTTCCTCAAATTCAAACATTGGCCTGATGGCACAGGCTGGTAGGCCAGCCAGAAGACATTGCATTAGTCCAGACATTACATAGGTTATAGTATCCCTTGTAAGAGCGCCTGAAACTATGTATAGAAAGGGTTACAATTGCTACACGGTTCACCTGATATAGGCTTAAACACGTTCAAATTAAAGCTGAAAGTCTACACTTTAACCTCATAGTTCTATATGTTCCATTTCAAATCCAATGTGCTGAAGTACAGAGCCAAAACAACAAAAAATGTCTCACTGTTCAAATACTTTTGGACTGCACTATACTGTATGTGTAGTGTATACTACTGTATGTCTTTGTGTATTTGAAAACAACATCTCTTCTACCAATGACCATGCATCATTGTACTACTCTGACTCAGACAAAAGCCCTATATATAGTGCATATGCTGCCATGCTACTTTGGCCTTGTGGTTAATGTTGAGGCTTTGCATGTGAGAGATCTGGGTTTGATTCTCCGCCAGGTACCAAAGAGTAGATAAATGTTCTACAAAAACTGTGCAAATGTTATGCTATGTTCTTTCATTAATGTTATGTTCTTTCACTTATAAGAATGTTTGTTTTCACATTAAATAACGTCTTTCATTGCAAAGGCAAAGACATGTTTACAATATTAATTGTTCACTGTTTCACTTGTACTTAAAGGGTAACAAAGCACTAAAACCACTTATTTTAGATGAGAACTGATACATTTGGTTTTTTCTAAGTGTTACGAATTGATCCTGGTCCAAATCTTGACATTTTACTGCAGTAAGCACAAAACGGCATAAACCCAAAGGATCGGATCAAAAGTGTCTCTAGTGTTGAAACGTTAGGAACTGCATTGTCTGTCATTGGGCAGAAACTTCATCCAGCTGACGTATTCCTCCCGGTGACAAAATTGAAACCTGTACAGCCACGCCCTGAAGTTTTGCCACGAGGGTGGGCTATGCACCAGTTACAAAAGCGAATATCAGTGGTTGATCTCACCGTTTCCTATATAGTTCGGTGGTTGATCTGCGTGGACGGAGAGGAGATAAGAGAGAGAGCGAGCGAGCGAGTGATATATAGCTAGCTTACAGTTTAGCGTTTTTGAATATTCTAGTAAGTTATAGTAACCTATTTTTGGTATATTTTTCTATAGTCAGCTTAATAGTCCCTTGTTTTTTGATAGATCATTTTTCAGTCTAGCTTAGCAAGTGGCTAGCTGGTTTATTTAAAAATATATATATATACTTTATTCAAAATAAATATATAAAGCATGGCCAGGAATTGTATTATATGCATGCTACACATCTACCTTTGCAACGTCCCTACAACAGACATTCTCTCTTGGAGAGAGTTCATGTGCACCCATTGAAATGGAAACCAATATTGTTGATATCTTGCAGGTAACATTATTGTGATTGCCTACAGCCTGTGTAAAATGAGTTACCTACATGGCATGGGTAACTATTTGTACAGCATGTGATTTGTTGTTTGCTCGCCGCATCATTATAAGCCCAAACGAGGCTATGCGTGCTGCTGTCTCTCCACCATTGCTTCTGCCTCAGCTACTTGGGGCTCGGCAGCAGCTGCTCGAACAACCCTGTTTGTGTGTGTATGAGTGAGAGAGGTAGCGAGAGAGAGTGGAACAAAGCCGCTGTGAGTGCTGTCCAGAGTAGAAATTAGCTTTTGGCTAGTAGTAAAAAAAAAATTGCCGGGGCGTGGTTTGATACCTGGAGCTCATCCCCATATATTACCTTATCATGCTCAGATTTTGGCAGTTTTTTTATTTCAAAAAGGGGCGGGGTCTAGCTAAACCAGCGTGCTTTGTTACCCTTTAAACACTGTTTTTCATAGTGATGGGCATTTGGTATGAAATTGGGAATCGATTCCAGATCCGGTTCTCAGTTTTGGAGCCGAGTTAAAGAATCGGTTCCGATTCCAAATCAATTTGCTAGCAGCATTGCCATTTTCGGCTTTATCAGCCGGCTGATTTGGTTTTCTCCTAAAGCTGCTTATTGTCGCCGCATAACATCATAGGTTTGGCTTTTTTGGTTGACAGATTGTTTCGGGATTTTAAAAAATGAGCCTACTGCTGGCTAGCTTTATAAAGCTGATGGCTAGCTAGCCGTAATCTAGTTTGTGGCAATTTTGGCTATTTTTATCTTGCACGTCTTTGTGATTTAAATGTAAATACTGAATGTGATTAAAGTTTGATCCGGCATTGTCAACTTGTTGAAATTGGCTACTTTTTAAAATAGGCCTACCCAGCAAACAGTAGACGTCCTAGGGACGTACCTACCGTTTTAGTCTTCTCAAAGTTATAATGTGACGTTCCCTAGGGATGTTCTAAAAACATTACTAGGACGTTATTAAAGTCCTAGTAAGGTCACTGTTTGGTTACAATATGACATTTAATTAGAATTTTTCGGGGAAGTTCAAGCAACGTCCCTATCCGGCTATGATATGACGTTGTGCTCATAACATTCATAGGACATTCGGGGACGTTCCTGCAACGTCTGTTACTGTGACGTCCACGTAACATTTACAAAACCCTACAAAAAGACGTCAAGGCGACGTCCTGATGACATTTCAAGATGTTCAGGGGACGTCCTGGGGACCTAATTTTGTTAGCTGGGTAGATACTTTAGGATAGCTAGGCGAGGCCTACCTGTTGCGGATCTGATGTTGGGCTACTCACCATGTTTCCTTGACGACCAGCACTGACAGTCAATCCCAAAATTGTCTATCTTGATTCCATTGCGTGTATTGGATTGGTTCTACATAATAACCGGAATTGAGGTCGTCTGAAGACACAATTCTAAACTTTGATTAAAAAAATTATAAAATCAAACACTTTGGGCTATTATTATTAATGTTATTAATAGCCTAATGTTTGATTTCCTTGTTCTGGTCTTAAATATTTTTTTCAGAAGCATATCCTACTACAGCAGGAGGTTTTAAAAAAAAAAAAAAAAATGTCACCATCAACTAAAAAACACTGGGGGAAAAGAAAACATGAAACAATCAACGGACTATAAGCTAAATCCACCCCACTGGTGGTGGTGCTGTTTGCTACAGGCTATAATTAATATTTTATTTGTAGGCTATCAATCATGAAGTTTTACTATGCAGACAATGAAGAAAGACAAATAGTAGGCTATAGCTATCTTGCTACAGTAGCCAATAAAGGAGCCTAACATATAGGCATATGTAAAACTTCTCCCGCACCCCCACTTAAAAAATGGTTATTTTACTTTCCTGCACACAACCGAGCGACCGATTTGATAGAGCAAACCATTTCTTTCCAATGTTAGCTGACTAAAACAAAAACAAATTGTGCATTGGTCCCATTTCTTGACAACCTTTCCCTTTTGGAGTTTATTTCCATGTTTTGGTCATCATAATCACATATACAGTAGGCCTAGTTGTTTACTTAATTCGTGAAATAGCCTTACTAATATCAAGCAGCTAATATCAATAATGGCGTCCACTGAAATTGCTTACACACAGAATCATGATGTAAATTATACCACAATGACCTAAATCATTTATTTAATAAAGGCTGAGACTAGGTCAACAGTAATACATGTGTGGCCATCTCTGTGAAGCTGCTGTGGCTTAGTGCTTAAGGTGTTGCCTTTCATATGGGAGATTTGGGTTTTATCCCCACCATGTACCAAAGGTTAAGTTTATTTTCGACAAAAACAATGTCCACACTATGCTTTTCACATATAAGAATATGCTTTTCACATTAAAGAACGTCTTTTTATTGCAAAGGCTGAGAAATTGAACAATATATATTTTTTTAAATTGTATCAGATGTTTCCCGTTTTTCTCTCTATTTGGTAGCCAATTGTACCCTATGTTACTCAATTCCCCCCGTGTAGCAACCGCTTGAGATTTCACAGCTACACAACCCTGTCAGCCAGTGGTAGGAAGGAGGGCACGCCACATCCTCTTCAGGGCGTGACTCCTCAAGCTCCAACTTGCCCACAATTACTAGGGTGAATGTTTATATGAAACTCATCAGATTCAAATCGTAGACATTCTGAGGAACCCATTTTACCCTACATTTACTAAAGGGGCCAGCTTTTGGCTCTCAACCTGAGCACCGGATATAACGTCACCCTCTGCTGATACCTATAATTTCTGTTCAAAAAGCCAGTTTCCCCATTGGGCTCTATCATAGACTGTAGGGCTCCATTCATTTTTGACAGCAAAAAAAATAAATACTTCCACTCACTGTATATTGATGTGCATTAAAATTTATTTAAAAATAGCTTATTTCTCTGTGGTCAAATATTTTTTTCTTACCACACAAACAAATATATAATTTATTATTATTATTATAATAATAATAATAATAATAATTATTATTATTTAATCTGGCCTATGTCTTATTTTCACGCTAGTTGGCAACCAATAGAGTGCTACAGTCATGATGTATTTTTGTAGTTCAATTTGGAGGTTTCCTCCTTGCAGATTCCCAATGCTTTTTTTCATAGAGATTTGGAGATTTTGCCGATTATTAGGTCTGTGGTTAATATAAACCTAAAATATTTTCACATTTTGTTAATGAAGATAATCCCCACAAAAAATTTTGATTTTTGAACCACACACGCAATTAATATAAATTAAATATAACGTTATGCGAAAGTGAACTACATTACTACAGCAATCGGTCGCATTCCACCAACGTCACTCCCCACCACTGAACAGTTTTTTGAGCCTGCTGTCCTCCCACGTTCAACTGTGCCCCAGGGAATGCTTTGGCCTATATACTACCTCCTGGAGCAAAGCAAAATCCAAAGCTACCAAGACTGCTTATATACATACGTGATTTAGGCTTGTCATTTCTGATGTCGCAGGTTGCATTTTTTTTGGGTTGTTTTAAAAAAATTCTGGACGCTACTATTGTTCAAAGACATTAGCTAGTTTATCAATTTAGATATTAATTTAGCTATTCCACCCCCTCCTGTCCACAATCACCCTACTCCCACGTTTGTTTTGACCCACTTATGGAAGATTGGGGTAGTAATACAAAAACTACAATTTCTTGAAAAGTATAAAAGGTGTAGTGACTACATTATGGGTTCGTGTTCCCCTCTTTACCATGTTGCCTAGGGGGAGGGAACTATAGATCTGGCGGGTGGTGCCAGGGGGACGAGGATTGCTGTTGCAAGGGGCTGTTCCTGTTTTGCTTTGTTAAGGAAAACCATGCTGGTCTTTCACCGTGAGTGATGGTGGTTTGTTTTGATTAAAACAAGTAAGTTACGTTGCCTACGTCTCTCTGTTTTCTTCGGCACTACACTGGTGACCCCGACGTTAGTTTTTGTTAGTTAATTGTTTACAAAAACCAAACGAACACTGCAAAATGTCCGGAAAAGGAAGACGTTCAAACCAGCGGCAGCCATCACTATCCCCTGTCAGGATGACGTACAGTGCGCCCACTCCCACACTCAAACTACCGGAGTTCTGGGACGCGACGCCTGCTGCATGGTTTGCTATTGTAGAGGCACATTTCAACAAAAGCAACATCACAGATGACGACGACCGGTACAACCATGCCGTGGCGATGTTGGGCAGCTCCACTGCGGCTCGAGTGGTGGGTTTTTTGTCCGCCCCCCCGACGACGAACAAATATGAGTGCCTCAAGGCCCTGCTCCTAGAGACGTTCGAACTGTCCACTGCAGAGAGGGTGCGTCGCCTATTTGACATGTCGGACTTGGGGGACGAGAGGCCCTCTGCGCGTATGGAGAGGATGCTAAACCTGCTCGGGACAGAAGACCCCATGATCCTCTTCACAGAGCTGTTTATGCGCACACTGCCAGCTCAGGTCAGGTTGGCGCTGGCTAACACCGCCATTGTCGATCCCCGCGCCCTGGCCAGGGAGGCGGACCGTTTCGTCTCGGCCATGCCTCAACGGTCCCCTGACCTGCTCGCTCCCGCAGCTACCCCGCTACCAGATCGGCGCAGAAGGGGGAGGGATGACGCCGGACCCTCCAGCAAGCAGGGTAACGCTGCGGGCCATTGCTTTTACCATGCCACTTTTGGCGCCAAGGCCAAACGGTGCCGCTCACCCTGCACTTTCGGACCGAAGCCGACGGGAAACGGCGGGGCCAGCGCTCGGTAGTGGCCCTGAGTGCTGGCGCCACCAACAGGCTGCTGTTCATACACGACGCCGTCTCCAATCGCAAGTTCCTTTGTGACACTGGCGCTCAGTGGAGCATCATTCCGGCAGGGAAGTCGGAACGCCTATCCGTTCCTACGGCACCAGGGCGGCGGACGTGTGCTTTGGAGGCCAACGCTTTACATGGGACTTTGTCGTCGCGGCCGTCACGTTTCCCCTCCTTGGTGTAGATTTTCTGTGTGCCCATAACCTGTTAGTGGACGTGGGGAACAGGCGCCTGGTCAACTCACAGACTTTCGCTTCCTTCGCCTGTACCCAGGGGGAAGCGGTCTACAACGGGTTGTCCAACACGCTCGCCGAAAGCGACCAATACCTTCGGTTGCTCGCCGAATTCCCCGACCTCACCAAGCCGACCTTCTCCGCGCCCACGGTGAAACATGGTGTGGAGCATCACATCGAGACCACTGGACCGCCCCTCCACGCCAGAGCCAGGCGCCTCAACTCGGAGAAGCTGGCCGTCGCCAGGGCGGAGTTTGCGCACATGGAGCAGGTTGGCATCGTTCGACGTTCGAACAGCCCCTGGGCGTCGTCCCTAAGCCTGACGGTGGGTGGCGCCCGTGTGGGGATTACCGCCGCCTTAACGACGCGTCAAAGCCCGACCGCTACCCCGTCCCGCATGTTCAGGATTTTTCAGCGCACCTGGCGGGCAAGCATTTCTTTTCCAAAGTGGACCTGGTACGGGGATACCATCAGGTGCCGGTGCACCCCGAGGATGTACCTAAGACCGCCGTTGTCACACCCTTTGGACTATTTGAGTTTCTGCGGATGCCCTTCGGCCTGAAGAACGCGGCGCAGACTTTCCAACGCCTCATGCACTCGGTGCTCCAGGATCTCCCTTTCCTTTTCGTCTACTTGGACGACATCCTCGTCGCGAGCACCACCGAGGAGGAACACCTGTCCCACCTCCGGTCCCTGTTCACGCGGCTCAGTCAGCACGGGCTGATTGTCAACCCTGCGAAGTGCGTGTTTGGACGGGGAGCTATCGACTTTCTCGGGCACCGGGTCTCCGCGGAGGGTGTGACCCCCCTCCCCTCGAAGGTGGACGCAGTTCTGGCCTTCCCGCGCCCCCACACGGTCAGCGAGCTCAAAGGGTTCATCGGGATGGTGACCTTCTACTTTCGCTTCATCCGCCAGGCCGCCCACATTCTGCGCCCGCTTTACGATGCCCAGAAGGGCAAGACTTTGAAGCAACAGGTCGACTGGACGGCGGAACGTGTCAAGGCCTTTCAGGACACCAAGGCGGCCCTGGCCCATGCTGCCATGTTGGCTCACCCCTTGCCCTCCGCGCCCACTGCTCTCACCATGGACGCGTCTGACTTTGCTGTGGGAGCGGTGTACGAGCAGTGGGTGGGGGACACCTGGCAGCCACTCGCATTTTTCAGCCGCCAGCTGTCTCCCAGGGAACGCAAGTACAGCACCTTCGACAGGGAGCTCCTTGGGCTGTGGCTCGCGGTCAGACACTTCCGTTTTTTACTGGAAGGCCGCGAGTTTACCGCCTACGTGGACCACAGGCCGCTCACCCATGCCATGTCCAAGACAACGGAGCCGTGGTCGGACCGCCAGCAGCGCCAGCTCTCATACATTTCTGAGTTCACCACGGACATCCGGCACGTGGCTGGGAAGTCCAACCAGGTGGCGGATTGTCTCTCCAGGGCGGTGGTCGGTGCAGTCCAGCTGAACTTGGACTACTCACGTATGGCTGCGGACCAGGACACCGATCCCGCCGTCCAAGCTCTCAAGTTGTCTGACACGGGCTTGCGCCTAGAGGAGGTGGTTTTCGGTGACGCGGGGGCCACTCTCCTGTGTGACGTCTCCATGGGGCAGCCACGACCGGTAGTCCCCGGCAACTGGAGACGCCCTGTCTTTGAGGCGATACACGGCTTGTCCCACCCTGGTAGGAAACCGTCCTCACGGCTGGTGTCAGAGAAGTTCGTCTGGCACGGGCTCAAGAGGGATGTGAGGGCCTGGGTCGACACTTGCACTGCCTGCCAGCGCGCCAAGGTGCATCGCCACGTCAAAGCCCCGTTGGAGCAGTTCTCTGTGCCCGAGCGGAGGTTCGACCATGTAAACGTGGACCTGGTAGGGCCCCTGCCCCCCTCGCACGGGTTCACCTACCTCTTTACCATGGTGGACAGGACAACTCGCTGGCCGGAGGCAGTCCCGCTTTCCTCAACGACGGCCCCCGACCTGGCCCGGGCGTTCATCGCGGGGTGGGTCTCCCGCTACGGAACCCCTGCTGATCTCTCCTCTGACCGGGGCCCGCAGTTTACTTCAGAGCTGTGGGCGGCGGTGGCGGAGAATCTGGGGGTCAAGCTCCACCGCACTACGGCCTACCACCCGCAGGCCAACGGGCTGGTTGAGCGCTTTCATCGCTCCATGAAGGCCGCCCTCCGAGCCAGCCTCGCAGATGGCAACTGGCTCGACAAACTGCCGTGGGTCATGCTGGGTCTCAGGACGGCGCCTAAGGAGGACCTCCAGGTGTCCTCGGCCGAGCTGGTGTTCGGACAGCCGCTGCGGGTCCCCGGTGATTTCATTCCTAAGTCGACGGAGCCCTGGTCCGCCTCCGCTCAGCGTGCCTCCCTGCTGGACAGCGCCAGGGCCTTCGCCCCGGTCCCGACTACGCAGCATGGCGTCCCTGCTTCGCGGGTGCCCCCGGAGCTGCACTCGGCGGGTTACGTTTTCATCCGCCACGACGGCCACAGGACTCCGCTACGACCTCCCTATGACGGACCTTTCCGTGTCATCGAGAAAGGGGCCAAGAACTTCATGATTGACATTGGAGGGAGGCCCGAGTGTGTGTCTGTTGATCGCCTCAAATCGGCCCACTTGGACCTTGAACTGCCCCCAGACGTGGCCCTGCCACCGCGCAGGGGCCGCCCCCCCATCCTGCCCAACCTGCCGCGCCGTGGCCGTCCTCCCCTCCAGCCCCAACAAACCCCCACGACTCGTGACCCCCCGTTCATCGCGGCCCCCCACCCCGCCCAACGTGAGGTTCGAATGGACAATGTCACGCCTCGTCCTGCACCTCCTGATTTTGCCTGCAGTTGTGGGGGCCGGGTCATACGACCTCCGCGCCTCGAGGATTTTGAATACTGAGGTGAACACTGGGGGGGCTGGTGTAGTGACTACATTATGGGTTCGTGTTCCCCTCTTTACCATGTTGCCTAGGGGGAGGGAACTATAGATCTGGCGGGTGGTGCCAGGGGGACGAGGATTGCTGTTGCAAGGGGCTGTTCCTGTTTTGCTTTGTTAAGGAAAACCATGCTGGTCTTTCACCGTGAGTGATGGTGGTTTGTTTTGATTAAAACAAGTAAGTTACGTTGCCTACGTCTCTCTGTTTTCTTCGGCACTACAAAGGTACCTTAAAAATGTAAATTCCATTATATCAAAAACATGTTTTTTGAGGAATAGCTGGAATATGAAATGATAACAACTTTTCATTACAAAGATATTGCAAGAAAACAACCTCACTGGGTCATTTTTGACTCACTTATGTATCTAAGTGTTAAATTAGTCTGAGCTAGCTGCCTAATGTCCTAGCTGGCTGGCCATATGAGTTAAGTTAGCTAGCTACCGTGATTGCCTAGCCATAGCCAGATGCTCCAATACTAGCTACGTCCTAAGTGCAGCTTGTTTAACTAGAGCGTTTTATTTTGCTTACAGAATAAAACGTAGCCACAAATGGCAGCTAGCAAGCTAGGCAATTGTGGTAGTTGGATAAGTCACATATGGACAGCTATCTAGAAAAATAGGCAGCTAACTGGGACTAATAAGGTAGCTAGCTATGGAAGTCGAATAGGCTACATGTTAAAAAACTACTTGCCATACTAGCTTGCTGCCTAGCAAGCTACGAAGACCTTAGTCTTAAATAGTATTCATTCATATTCTTGAATTTCATATACAAGTTGATGTGGAAAAGTTTGAAAGGATCGCTGACACAAGATCTGCTGAGGTAGGCTAATGACGTGTATTTATTCCGACAAGTTGTAGTTTGAATATAGAAACTTGTTAGCAACATACTTTTTAAAACCATATAAAAGCCTAAGAATTCATGGTTAATATATAAATATGAGTAATTTATGTTGTAGAATATGTGAAAATTCTCTTTGGCTTATATTAACCATCGACCTTATATTCGGCACAAATCTGAAAACCCTATGGGGAGAAAGCATTGGAAACTCACTAACTCACTTCCGGGTTTTAGGACTACAAACTGTAGTAATCTATGGCTGCTTCCCAATATTCTTCACTCCCCACCTCCTTTCCTCCACTCCCCCACTACCACTCCACTCCTACCCGGAAATATGCAAAACTGCCTGAATGTTTTGAGTACAAGTATTTGCATGTACAGTATTCAATATACCTGACATTGCGGTTTGCGTCGAGACATTAATTAATATGTAACCATTAATACGTAATTAAGATGTAATGCGCAACATTAGATTAAAACAAAAAGATGTTTCCGGCACAGAGTAGAGGAGATTAGTGTTGACACGATACCAAAATTTTGATACCAGCCGAAGTATCACAATACCGGTTCTGAAACAATACCACGGCAAAAACTTAAAACATCAGGAAAAGTAATGGAATATAATATTAGATGACAGATATTTTTTATTAATAAAACAACAGAAACTATTTTGACACTGTTGAAAAATAATTTTAAAAGTATTCTGTTACAGCTGCTGAGCTATATAGTTATATGTTTTAACAAAAATTTAATTGGTTCACAATAGAAAGATATTTTTGTCACAGAATGTGGAAATGTGAAAATCACAACATGGGGTCTTTTTCTCTAACAAGACTTATTTTCTGGACAGTTCTTTGGCCAGTTCAAGCCAGGAAAACAAGCGAGTCAATGTGCTCCTCAGTCAGCCTAATGCGTCTAGGACTACAGATAATGCCTGATGTGCTGAACACTTGTTCTGAAGCACAGCTTGAGGTTGGAATGCACAGATACTGTCTAGCAAAATGTGCAAGGAGGGATTGAGCACTGGGATGACATAGATGGGTATAGTAGGGTACAGGAAGTGTGCGGTGCGCTAGAGTACAAAAATAGACCAGATGTAGAGATTAGGAAGCCAGACTCAGAATCAGAAACCGATCAGGAAACAGTAAGATACCACAGCCGAGCTAGCATGAGGGGAAGAGCTCCCAAAACAGAACATAGTTGAAGCCAAGAGAGGAGGGCGACGCAGGAGAAAAAAAGGGTAAAAAAGACCAGAAAAAAGCAGGTGAAGACCCATGGGAATCAGCATGTTAGAATTAGAGCCAGAGGAAATGTTGGATGAGGAAAAAGGAGCAGCAGTAGAAGGGTCTAACATAGCAAACAGAACCAGAAGTAGAGCCGCACCACAAGCAAAACAGCTCCTAATTCTAGTTAGAGACAACCAGGCCCAGTATGTTCCTTGGGCAACACAGGACATGGTAGGGCTAGTGGCCCTATTGCCGAACATAAATGATAGGGCAGGTAAATGGATAAGGGCATTGGAGGTGAAAACACTGGGTAAAATGTTAGCAGTAGGAGACCTGAAAGCAATGTTGGCAGACGCAGTAGGAGCAACAGAAACGGAGGCGGTGTTTCACCGTTGCAACCTGGCTCTGTATGCGACAACGCATAGAGGCGATGCAGAGAGTCTGAACCCACACAGACAAAGACTCTGGGCAGAACTACAACACGAGTATCCAAACAAAATAAGGGGCGCTTAAAAGGGAGGTACTGGGGGAAACAGAAAACCCAGCCGGTTGGCTGAACAAACAGTACAACATATGGCAACAGGAAACTGAGCAACTTATGAGAACAATGTTCAGGAACTCTGCAATAGACGCCCTGCCAGGCCCTGTCCAGAGCAGACTGGAAGCAACTGTGGGAATAACAACAAAACCTAAGGGCGAGTTAAGCAAATTTTATTGTCATTATTTTTAGATTCTTTATTCTTTTATTGCCTTATATTTTTATTTATTTTATGAATTTTAATGATTTCCTCGTTTAATCTTGTTATTGCATATGTAAAGCACATTGAATTGCACATGTGTATGAAATGCGCTCTATAAATAAAGCTGCCTTGCCTTGCCTTGATTTTATGCATTACAATAATACCATTGAAGATGTATTTTTAACCTTATTTTACTTTTGGCAAAATATCATATTCATAAACAAAAATTTTCTAAAGGTAAATTAACTTTATATGAAAACAATATCATTTTCTAAAAACAAGAAAGCAGTCAAAACTGTTGACTGTATTTTTATAAATTATTATTTTGTTTAGTTTAATATATGTATCCCTGGCTGTGTTGTGTCTATGAATGTATCTCTTGTTAAATATAGTTTTGAATAAAAAATAAAAAAAGGGTTAGGCTAGTCGGATATCTAACATTTTTACTAATAAACAATCACTGCTCAACCACAAGCGAGATGTTCAATCAGATAACACTTTCGTTGTGCATGTTTAGGAAAACACGAGCTACCCAGCTAACAAAATGACGTCCTCTACAAATGGACCACAAAGTTATTCGGACATTGTAAATTAACGTTCTCCAGGCGTTATTTTGTTGGGGTCCTTTGATGTCCTGGAGACGTTTTTCTTAACGTCAAAACAACGTTTTCAGGATATTCTGTGCACATCTTCTAAATGGACCACAAAGTTATTATGACGTTTTATGACAGTATTAGGAACATCCTGAAAACGTCATTTTGACCTTAAGAAAAACGTCCCCAGGAGAACATTCATTTTCTACATTGTAATAAGGTTGGGGTGAATTTAGAAAACAAGAAGGCGAAGGGCTGGAGCAAGGGCCGGTGTGGGTGCGGGTTTCTGTTCCAACCAAGCAGTTACACCTGATTCTACTAATCAATGACTAGAGTCTTTGCTAAAGCCCGGTACACACATAAAGATTTTCTAAATCTTAACAGATTTTTTATCTGTGAGAGACCCCACACATGAAGATAAAAAATCATGGATTGAACAGTTTTGATCGTATTGTGTGTGGTGTGCTCCGATATTCCCAATACAGCACACCACATACATAAAGATTTGTCCTACGACAGTCTAGAGTCTCGTCCCCCAAGCCAGAAATCTCGCGTGATCAAACGTGATCTAACTTTTTATGCTTCCGTGTTCTTCAGTCAGCTCGCTTCTTGATTGGCTACATTCCATTCCACGTCACGATCCACAGAGTCAGTGACTCGGGAGCTGTCGGCTTTCCCCACACACAAGAGGACTTTTGATCGTAAATATTGAACAGGTTTGATATTTACGATCGTCGGCCATGACCATTTTTCGAGCAGATTGTCGGGAGGAATTGACTCTTAACACACCTCACACCACAGGATAATCTTGTAGGATAATCTTTAGAGGCATCAGATAATCGGGCGTTTGCTGTCCTTGGTCGGAAGGGGGAAAATCGGGCCAAAATCAGCCAAATTATCTTTATGTGTGTACCGGGCTTAAGGTGAAGAGCGATGGTAAACGTCGTGGCTGCAGATCCAACGGACATTCCCGAGCATAATGCGAATGCGTCTCCATGGTGACGACCACAAACAAAATCATCCCGGCTAGACAATTCGTCAATATTACAAAAACGAGCAGCAGGAGTGCCCCGAAAAATCTCCATCCGCTTCCCTGTACCACAACAGACACATAGCGCATAAAAAAAAAAAAGACAAAAGCCAGACACAACAAAACATATTCAAATTAACAAACACGTGAGAGACAGCTGGACTACATGTCGCCATTACAGCGCCATGTGACGACACAATGTAGAAATAGTAACATAAGAACTGTCACCATACCACGAAATGTTTTTTAAAATTGCATACATAAAAATGTTGTCAATATGTGCAAACTATAATGTTGTCACAACATATTTATGCAACTTTGTTACAACTTGTAACCCTACTCAAGGTTGAGTCAATTCTCTAGCCTTATTGAAATAATGAACCATTAAAGTACTGCATTGTTCAGTTTAGCTCATGCTGTAATATTTATAAATCATTAATTAACGGTAGCTTGAATCTACAAGCAATTCATCACAGCTGCATTATTTAATGCCAATGTAAAAACACGAATAATTATTTAACGAAATTGAATCCATGTTTTGATAATTTTATAGGCCTGCTATTTGTTAGGTCGTGTATCTGGTAAATATTAGCCTGTTTGGATAAAATACATAAATAATAGATTTGTTACTACTACAGGTAACTAATGAAAGGTTAATCGGATACTTTGTTAAGGTTGACAACTAAAACGTTAACCTTACATTCTTAAACGTTGGTTGAAGTAGGCTACGTCTATTTAATACACAGGGCTTTAATACACAGAGTCGCGTGTAACTCGGCTGCGCCCGAGTTGTCAATCGCTCGTAACATTAACACACGGAGCCATGGAAATAATCTCTTTTAACGGTCTGTTTGTAACAGTATTACAAAGTAATTCTGAAATAGCTTTGCAACAAACAAAATTACTTGCACTCCTACAATGTTTACTTCAACATTTAAACAACACTTTTATACTGATTTGCTTTAACGCAATCATGAATAGCACATCTAGGCTATAATGTTTTTATCGTTCTATGTTTATGATATTTTTTGCGTGCATGTACTAAACTGTAACCCAGACGATAAAGTTGTCTGAGGACTACCTCTGAGTGACGTATGAAAAAGCGTTCCCATACAAGAGGCGCTCCCGTAGAAGAGGCATTCCGTAAGCGCCTGCACACTGCAGATGGATGATATTGCAAGAGCTGGCCCCTTGTTGCGGAAGAACCAAATTGAATAGGGTTGAATGGAACCACGTGACCACGTTTCCTTTCTAGTTCTTATATAGGTCTGTGGTTCGGATGTATTCGCCATAAATTTGTACTGGCCTCGCTTTCTCTCCCTATATTTTATACTCTCAGCATTCACTGAGTTAATCCTATGCTTTGGCAGAAGAGCACCGGAAGTAACCGGAAGTAACTTTTATTTTTTGGTTTACGGTGGACTGTAGAGCTTCTTGTTTTTTTATGCTCTTCACAGTGCTGATCACAGAGCTGTCTGTGCTCCTGACTCACTAGAGTCTAGACGGTAACGTTAACTAAATTTTTTACTTCAGCGTTGATCTGATAACGTTACAAATCATAGTCGGATCTGCGATTTGTTGTGCTGTTCGTGCTAGGACTAGGAAAACGACAGTTGTACCTTACTTTTCGGTAACGTTAACGTTCACATGCACGCAGGTTAATGAGAACAGACTAGTGCTATGCTAACGTTATATTTGTTTAGTAGTAATAACGAAGAATCAGTATTAATTCACGTGTTTTTTATTGTTTTTTTTTGGGTGAGGGTGGAATTCAAATCCAAAACTATTGCCACTTCGGAAAATAACCACTTAAGTCATCGCCAGTCATCGCCATTTAAAATTTTGATAAGCAAATACACAAGAGATTAAGGTAACGCCGTCACGTGCTGCGTTCTGGAAATGAAATTGCTCAGAGAGAAGCAGCGAGGATTATACAATGTAGCTCATCTTGTATTATATTTCTCATTATGTCGCAGAATTTAAAAACATTTGGTATCACGATTTTGTTTTCATCTAAAATTTCAAGGAAACTGAATATACCACTATGTTTTGTAATAAATAAGCAACAAGATCGGTATGTATTGCAGTTTACATATGAAAACTAATATTGGAAATCATTGAAAAAAGAAGCGAAATCTGTCAATAGAAAAAATAACCAGTCCTCGTATGTATTTTTTTTTCGTGTAGGCTAATTAAAATGATTTATAATGTACTATTTTCTTCAATGTTGTTACCAGAAAAGACTACCAAAATGTCGGCAGGTCGGACCATTTAATTTAAAAAAATATATGTGAGAGAAATGCTTATTGCTTGTATTGAGAGAATCCTCTTAGTTCACAATCGTATAGGTGCTAGAACTAGTGTCATTTTGAGACCGTTTTAGTTTCCCCATAGAAGCGAATGGAGAGCGACACATACCGTATTCTGGATTATCACCCCAGTGGAGCAAAGAGCAACGAACGAACATATTTCGCCACCATTTGGACTCCTATCATGACCCAGTTAACTACACAACCCAAAGTTCTACAAAACTTCAGTTGTGCTTTTAAGTTAACTCCAACAAATCAAAAAGTTTGCACAAATCAACAAATGGATCAGATAATAGGCGTATTCTAGGATCAAAGTTGGTGTGTGAATTTGTCCAAAACAAAAACTTACTCGTATAGAAGTGGTATCCTAGTGTGTGGAAACTGAATATTAAGTGATTTACCTATGGGAATTTTCAATAATTTAACATCAAATGCCCTATAACTCCATCACATCAAAAAGTTTGTTCAAATCAACATTACATTACAGTCATTTAGCAGACGCTTTTATCCAAAGCGACGTACAGTAAGTGCATATAGAAAGGTCATCGAAGTAACTACAGAACAGATAAGAAAGCACATTCTTCCCATACAGTATCAGCTATCCCTAGTAACGAACACAGTGCAGTTCATAGTGAACTGGGTAAATCATCTCTACTACAATTATTTTCTAAATAGTATAAACTTGAGTACACAGTTCAACAAGAAGACATACCATGAGGTCCTAGATAAGTATTAGTCCAGGTGGAGCCTGAAAAGGTGTGTTTTCAGGCCACGACGGAAAGCAGGCAGGGTTGGTATTGAGCGTAGGGGAATGGGAAGTTCGTTCCACCACTGGGGAGCTAGGGTGGAAAAGCTCCGCAGTCGGGAGGAGCGAGCGCCATTGACACGGAGGGGGGGAAGTGCGAGGCGCCCTGCTGTAGATGAGCGAACATGATCAACATATCATATGATGGATGTATTCTAGTATGTACAGTGAACATCATAAGATTGTACTGTGGGGATTTTTAATAATTCAGCATCAAAGTTGGTACCATTTCCGATGTGATAGAGGAAAACCGTGATGGGTACCATATTGTAAGCCCTATAACTTCATGAAATCAAAAAGTTTGTTTGAATAGGTGGATTCTAGTGTAGGCTTAGTGAATATCAGAATATTTTTAATAATTCCGCAACAAAGTTGGTACCGTTTGCTATGTGAAAGGGGAAAACCGCAATGGGTACTGTATCGGAAGCCCTATAACTTCATGAAATCAAAATGTTTGTTTAAATCAATACTAGCACCATATAATAGGTGGATTCTAGTGCAGGGGTTCCCAAACTTTTCTATGCCAAGGACCCCCAAATAGCTGTAGCCTCTGGCTGGGGCCCCCCTATTGCAAAATGGCTTTAAAAAAGAAACTTTTAAATTACACTGGCAAATATAAAAAAATCAAACATACAGATTCTTAATACACAACACAATACTATTTTGATTCCATAATCGGGCTGTTGGCAGCTCAACGTAACGCTTTGACTGACAGGCAGACGGTTAGTTATTGGCTGCGATTGAAAGAAGGGCATGGCAAAGACCTCATTTCGATATGAAAGAATTTATAACAATTCATATTTTAGTTTAAACCGGCACAATAATCTTATGAATTGAATTGAAATGTATTTTTTTAATACATTTTATTTTATTATTATTATTTTTTATTTTTTTTGCATTTTCCATTTTCCATTTTCCTCTCCCTTCCAATTGTCCCCCCTGGCGGCCCCCACTTTGAAAACCCCTGTTCTAGTGTATGCATCGTGAATAACCAAAGATTTTACTGTGGGGATTTTTAATATCAAAGTTGCATCAAAGCATCAAAAGTTGCTATGTGAAAGGAGAAAACTGCGATGGGAACCGTATTGGTAGCCCTATAACTTGATCAAATCAAAACATTTGTTCAAACCAACACTAGTACATAAAAGATGTATTCTAGTCATGAATATCAGACGATTTTACTGTGGGAATTTTTAATAATTCAGCATCAAAGTTGGTACCGTTTGCTATGTGAAAGGGGAAACGTGTGATTTACCTTAATCTGTTGTATATTTGCGTACCTAAATGTTAAGTGGTGATAGCTTGACCATCATTTTCCGAAGTGGTCATAGTTTGGCTTGACCGCTGTGCTTTTTAAAGACATTATTAAGCCCTGAAAGGCAAGATAAAATTGTTTTTTTTTTGCGGCCAAAACCCAAGTTTATCTCGTACGTAGGAGGAATTTTCTTAAAAATTTTTTTTATCTTGCCTTTCAGGACCTCTGCTGTTAAGTTGTACGTATGACTTAGCACTGTATTGTAGCCTAAAACAAACTCATGAAACCAACCTAAATTAGCTGAAATCTAGACGTCGGCGTGGGGGAAATCTAGGCTGAGAGACGTTTTGACATAAACGGACGCTAACCCCTATTAGCTTTCATCTGAACGCTACATGGCGTGTCGCCAACTTTTCAACACAAAAATGTTCACTGGTTAACAGAAAAAAACAATGGTTATTTAGTCTTCAAAGATCAGGCTAAACAAGCTGTTATTGGCGTGTGTCAAAATAAATATTAATGATTTTACGTATTTTTTATTTATTTCAATTGGTATTTATTTCAAGGTGTGGACCTATACATTTCAAATCTGCATGAAAGGGGTAGGGGAGATCTGGGTAGGTTGTTACACAGGGTAGATTGTTACACAATGTTTTCGTCCAATCAGAAACCAGCTAGAGTGCTGTACATCAGGTTACACACCCCCACACACATCCTCTTTCACTTTGGATTTTATTGGGCTGATTTTGTGTCATTTTCGTGCTCCGTTCACCGAACCGCAAATTTACGAAGGCAACGGTCACGGTTACTTTTAGATACTGTCACGTGTTTAGCTATGACGGAATCATAATGTTTATCACTTTAAAGTACAATCTGTGGACTGTTAGTAAATATTAATACAAACCGTCAAACTTGTCGTCTCAAGGTAGCATGAGCCGGGAAAGCATGTAGGGGTATTCAGAGTAGATTGTTATACACAGTGGGGGTAGGTTGTTGCACTTTATAGATCTTTCACATATCGCTGTAATCAACTAACAGGGCTAGACAGTAACTGTCCAATTGTCCGGGACAAGCACAAAAAAAGTGGTCGGACAAGCATAATATGCTAGGGTACACATTAGCTTGCCTGAACGGATAAAGAAAAAATAGGTTAAACGTAGGCTATAGCTAAGAAAGTGCCAGAAAGTGCCAATCTGTCGCACTGAAAACTCATTAGCCTATCTGCATTCCGCAAATATCACTGGGTTCAATGATTTGTAGAAAGGTGTTTGCGGCGTGAGTAATTTTAGTTCCAAATATCTTCTCTTTTTGCTGTTTTCAATTAAATGTATGTAAAAGAGAATTTACAAATCACCATTTTCTGCTTTTATGTGAATTTTACATAATGTCCCAACTTTTTTGGAATTGGGGTTTGTACATTATAGGCATTGTTGCACTCATCTTAACTTTCTCATCTTGTGTTTCTTAAGGCCACTACTATAGGCTTAATTTTTTGACATTAGAATTTTTAAATTATTATTATTTAAAGTGTTACTTGTTTAGTTTTTGTAGGCTAATTTAAGGCATGTTTCAATGTAGGTCTACATAACATTTGAATCGGTTTAAATAAACGTGATATTTAATATCTTGTCAATGTTTCATTTTTTAAACGTTATTCTCGTTAGTCTTGGCTGTTGTATTTTTTAACCACAAACATAGACCTGTAGGAATTCTGTCCTTTGTAAAGTAAAACTCGTAGTTCCAAAGTTTAGGTCAATAGCAATTTAATTATAATGCAAAAATAGTCTTCATTAAAGTATACAAGATACCGGGTAATAGTAAGGCAGTTCACAAAATAGTGTTGTGTGGGGTACAAGCTTTATACCCCAAACCTGAAATAAAATGCTGACATAGAATGCAGGTTCCTGTCCCTGATTGGGTGACAGGCAAACAAATGGACATTGTATGTGGTGTGGGAGGGAACCAAATGGTTATTGTCACCTAGGTAAGCTGGCTAACTCCCCTCTCAAACCCCAGTGGTGCCGTCATCACCAGGCTTTGTTTCTAACCCCCCCTTGATCATTGAGTAAGGCTGATTGTGTTAGGTTAGCATTCAAGAACATTGAAGCAGGAAATGTATTTTTCCCTACATGCCTATGCTTTATAGTTAGGTTACAGAACATAAATTAAGTGACACCAAGCCAAAACTAATAAAGAATAAATAGCACACTGAAATAAAAAGTGTACTTACCCGGGAGAATTGAAGAATAAGGCATTCAAATTGGAGACAGAGATGCGAAGATCAGATGAGGGGATGACAGGGGGCCAGGGGCTGGCCAGAAATAATAACTCGGGTAACGTTAGCTGGGCCCTAATTTGGATGAAAATAACATGTTGGATTTCGTATTTTTACCAGTACAATTCAAGGAAACCTTAACACAAATACATACAATTTGTTTTAAAACTTAATTATTTGTTTTCCAAGACTTTCTTTTTAGTTTTTTAAAAACGTGTAACAACTGACTGAACTGACAATTGTCACAACCTACCCCGTGGCGCTAACATGGAGTGTTTTGTTTAAGTCAATTGTACCTTTCACATTTACGATCGAGCTTAATAAACGACACCAATAGACAGTTAATACAGAGATAGAACATATTAACATTAACTACAAAATATTATCATTGTTATGCAAGCGGTCTCTTAGTAATCGATTAAAGAGATTATCGTCACAACCTACCCCGACATCCCCCTATGTTCAGCTATGATTATTGGTTGCTCAGTCCATAAAATTAAAACATTAAGTACCACTCACTTATGTGTAGTTGTATACATATAGGCTAATATAATGCATATATAAGTCACATAAAGATCAACGTATTTTGGTAGTGTATTGACAGATGCAGACTTTCACTGAAAGACTATTGTAGATCTATAACTCCCTTAATGCTGAACTAATTTTCGTGTTATAAATGTGGGAAATATCTGCATGACACCTTATTTACAAATTTCCCAGAAAAGATAGCCTATTTGTAAAACACCCTTTTATAGCATACAAGAGTTGTCAAAATGTTGTCAGCTGATTATGATATAAGCTATGCATTAAATATCTAAGTGGAGGGTTGATAATGCTAGACTGCATGACACTATTCTCAGTCAAGCTGATCTCCTGGATAACAGCTATTTCCCCCCTACTACGAGTAGACTAACCCCAGTAAAATTGCATACTTTGAAACGTAGGTTACCAGTTGGTAAGAAAAGCGAAGGTATGTAAACGTGTAAAAAGCCACGTTGAATAGCCTATTGCAACTTGCTCTAAGAATTCCAGCTCATTTTGTAGGCTAATTATAACTGGGTTATATTTCTGCAGAATGCAATGTCCTAGTGGTAGTTGTTGATGTCCAAATTATAGTAGCCTATTCATATTTCTCTGAAATTATAAATTAATTTACAACAAAATACTCCTGTAGACTATAATCGTTAAAAGGCCTTTTGCAAATATGCTAGCTGATCTGGGAAATTTGGCAATAAGGTAACCTGTGTTATGCAGATATTTCTCACATTTATAACATGAAAATGAGTAAAGCATTAAGGGATTTATGGACCTAGCATATTTTTTCAGGTGAAGTCTGCATCTGTCAATACACTACCAAAATACGCTGATCTTTATGTGACTTATATATGTGTTATATTAGCCTATATGTATAAAACTATGCATAAGTGAGCGGTATTTATTTTTTTATATTTATGGACTGAGCAACCAATGACCATAACTGAATATGCTCTTCATGTCAACTTGAAATGTATTGGTCTACGCCTTGAAATAAATAGGCCTACGCCTTGAAATAAATACGAGTGGAAATAAATACCCATTGTAATAAATAAGAGACATAAAATAATTAATATTTATTTTGGCACGTGCCAATAACAGCTTGTTTAGCCTGATCTACCGGGGGAAAAATCCAAGCGTGATTTTGAGGTTATATGAGTACAAAATGGGCATTTAAATAACCATTGTTTTTTTCTGTTACCCAGTGAATATTTTTGTGTTAAAATCAGCGAAACGACGTGTAGCGTTCATGTGTATGCTAATAAGGGTTCATGTCCGTTTGTCGAAATATCTCTCAACCTATTTCCCCACCCCGACGTCTAGACTCCCGTTAATTTAGGTTATAATTTTGCGTCCAAACTTAGGTTTTCGCCGCAAAAATATTTGCCTTTCAGGGCTTCTGTACATTACTGTATTGACTTGCATAATGTTTGGAGTGGGACTATTTTAAAACGTTGCAGTAATATATCATGTAGCCTAAATCACTTCTGAGGTATGGGGACCTGATCTGTCATATAATTTGCGGTAAGCCTACAAGTGACCGCATTTTGAGACAAATAGATTTTTGGTATACGTAGGCTGTGTCTGCTCTCATCTGTTTTCTGTATTGCCTGTTATTTACATATTCAAGCTTTTAAGATAGCCTACACTTGAACCACAATACATTTCTTAATTGTATGTTTGATGTAGAAAAGTACAACATTTACTGTGAATGAACTTTAAAAAAATGTTATGTGTATTAATAATTGATTTCTTATTAGACTATTTACATTATAGTATGCTTCATCAAAACAAAATTTGGCATGATCTCTTGATCATGAACGTCAAGCTGCTTGCCTATGAAATTTCTCCTTTGTGTCTCAAATGCATCACAGATGATAAAATTGACCTGTAGGTTTTTGTACGAAAATCTATGGTTCTTAAAAATATAATTTTTTCATACAATGTATTGAACGAATAGAATTCAAGTCATTTTCTATTCCGAAAGAGACTGACTTCCTTTGCTCTCAGTCAGCCCAACCCAATATTTGATGCATGGCTTATTAGGGTTTTTATGGTTATGTTGTATTGTTACCCTTTAAAGACATAGATGAAATTGTAATAATAATAATAAAATAATTTCCTCTTTTTGTTTTTTTTACAGGTTTCTGTATAGATGTACTGAAAAATCTTCTGCTCATAGACAACTAGTTGTTCTCCCTGTCACATAAAAATAATACACAATGTTCCACTTTGACGTTTCCTGTTTACTGAGGTTATGGGTAATGGCTTTATTATCCTTTACTCTGACTGCTCTCCATTCACATGGTAAGATCATTTTGCAGTTCACTTGGTGGTTCTGCCCACAGCATGATATGACGTTTGTGGCCCTTCTAATCACCTACAGCTGTCATGGCCTCAAAAACTACTTCACAGCTGCAACAGAGATGGGAAGATATATGTACAGTCGAATCTAAGAATCTAACCCTTCAGAAATGGGGGTTGTTTGAAATTCTGAAATGGTCATAAATTGGACCATAATTAGTCATATTTAAGTCATAATTACACAATTTTTAACCATTTATTGGAATTGTTACTTGCATTACTGTAGCCTTATTTTTAAAACGGGCTCTTTTTTGGACAGCTATAAACTGTTTTTAAATTTAATAACCTATAGCTTTAAGTGGGATCTCATTAGAACATGTATGTTTTATTTTTTTAATAAATCTTCTTTCGGAAAGATGCAGCATATAACCATAATAATAACCTGTTCATAGTTGACGTCTTGGCAAAAAAACATTCTCAAAAATGAAAACGCACCACATTACAAACTAAGTTACCGCCATAACGATTGTAGCCTGTGTCTGTCTATCACAGAGAAACTGCTGCTTCTCTGCTGTGTCATAAAATATATGGCATCAATGAGAGAGCATTGAAAGCGGAGCGTCAGTCTGCAGACTACCGAGCTCTACTTTAACTGCTCCTGGCATTGTTCAGTAATAAATGCTTACGGTACTGCTGCACTGTTGCTTTTGATTGCTGCTGCTGATTTGTCCGGTTTTCACATGACCCACAACACACAGTTGTATATGGGTAAATTCGTTTTCATTATTTTATTAATCAATGGAGTGTAACTTGGTTCTGTTTAATGCTTCTGTGATAATTATGGAAATAGTATATTGTATAATAAGACTTGAAAAGGTGTCATTTCTTAAAATAAAAAATAAAAAGCGTAATTGGCACAGGACCTATCTTTTCTAGGCTGACTGTTTTGCCTATTTCTACTTCTCCGATAGCGCAATGTCCTGAACCTAGGGAACAAGGCAATGCTATCCCATCTCATATTGAAGAGGAATATGCAGAAGGCTCCGGAGTTACTTATGAGTGCAACCCAGGTTACGTGAGACAGAGCGGATCCTCATCCATAACCTGCAGCAATGGGGTGTGGAGCAGCCTGACACTGAAATGTGAAAGTAATTCCAAACTTCTTGTGGTAACGGCTATGTAACCGGTTATGCTGAACATCCTTCTACATTCATAAGTTGGCAAGAATTGGCAATTTACTCCTCATTCTCTTTAAGTTTTCTTTTTCCTCGCAAGATGTGTTTTGTGTTTGGATGTAGAAAGGCAGCAAGTATGCTTGATTGTTATGCAGAGGTGAAGATTAAGGTAGACCTACAGTATGTGTGTTCCAGGAAAATCCTGTGGCTCTCCACCTGATGTGTTAAATGGACATTGGGTTTATGACGACATTCAATTTGGTGCAACGATTACACTTAAGTGTAATACAGGGTGAGTACACTTCCATTTTTCTTTGTGTCATGTCTATGTTTCACAGCACTGGTATCCAAATTGGTACTAATTGTCTCATCACCCAGAAATATCCCAGCCAAGAGGGCAGGTTAAATAAGGTTGAATCACAATTAGAAGTAGGTAGTTTTTGAGAGAAGCCAAGCTTACTGTGCATTTTATTGGCTTTCTGATTACAGGCAATTTTTTTTTCACGTCAAATGTCATAAAAAATTTGGCAAACAGTCTTCGGACATATATAAAACAAGCATCTTTTGAGAAAACGGTCCAAATTCAGTATGGCGCACTTTATTTATTGTGGCGGTACATTTGTATTTCTTTCTTCAACTATAGATAGTACCTTGTGCGCAGCAGTGCTATTCTCCTGGGTGCAAGCCAGTGCAGGCAGGATCAACAGCAAAAATGACAAAATTTGGCGCATGCCAGCAGGATATACTGTACATGGATGCTTTATTAACAATATCAAAAAAGATAACACCATGGAGCGAACAACGCGTTTCACCTGTTGTTGCTTTGTCAGGTTTCGATTAAGGGTCTATTTATATGTTGCTGGAATGCGCTGGATTTAAAAAGTTTTTATTGTGTTTCTTTGTATTCAGCTACAAGGTTGGTGGGAAGATGTCCACTATGCAGTGTATGTCTGGTGGCTGGAGTGGGCAAGGACTTGTGTGTGAGGGTAAGAACCGCACTGCTTCGTTTGTGTGGACTCCAGTTTTGATAAAATATGCAAATGTATTCAATAGTGATGTTATGATTGACTTTTGGTATCAATATTACCATAAACTGAAAGTATTAATGTATAAAGTATTAACTTGGTGTCCCCTTCTACAAACCCCAATTCCAAAAAAGTTGGGACAGTATGTAAAATGCACATAAAAGCAGAAAGCAGTGATTTGTAAATTCTCCTTTACGTATATTTAATTGAAAACAGTACAAAGAAAATATATTTAATGCATTACCTTATCAAATTGATTGATTTTTGTAAATATACACAAATTCCGAATTTGATGCCTGAAAAAGTTCCGAAAAAGTTGGGACAGGGGGAAAAAAAGACTGGCAAGTTCAAAAAGCACCTATTTGGAACATTACACATTGGTGATTCTATCATGACTGGGTATAAAAGGATGTCAAAAGATTCTTAATATATTATTTTCAGGTATTTTTACAAGCGATACTGTAACCTCTCTGCATTTGAATGGATCTCTATGGGAATCAAGGGTCTGCGTTATCAAACGAGCCTCAAACCATCACGCTGCTGCCAGATATGCAGTAGATATGGATGGATCACTAAGGGTCGTTTCTCCTGACTCATTTTTCTATTGAACACTATGGAAAAATAAGTGATCCATCCATATCTACTGCATATCTGGCAGCAGCGTGATGGTTTGAGGCTCGTTTGATAACGCAGACCCTTGATGACTGAGAGCCATTTAGCCAACCATGGGTTCCATACTATTCCTGTGTGATTTACAGTTTAATCTAGTCCCACCCCCCAATTCCCATAGAGATCCATTCAAATGCAGAGAGGTTATAGTATTTGAAAATAAGATATTGAGTCTTTTGATATCATTTTATACCCAGTCATGATAGCATCACCTGTTTACCTGTGGGATGTTCAAAATGGTTGTTTTCTTTAACTTCAGTTCTTTTTTTTTTTGCCCCTGTCCCAACCTTTTTGGCACGTGTTGCAGGCATCAATTTCGGAATTAGCGTATATTTACAAAAATCAATACAGTTGATTAAATATCTTTTTTTTGTACTGTTTTCAATTAA
Source organism: Ilyophis sp. 1 JC-2022 (assembly GCA_022702515.1). NCBI lineage: Eukaryota > Metazoa > Chordata > Actinopteri > Anguilliformes > Synaphobranchidae > Ilyophis > Ilyophis sp. 1 JC-2022. The sequence goes on along the minus strand of CM040402.1, from coordinate 39,329,558 downwards.
ATATATGTAAAAGATAATTTACAAATCTCTGCTTTCATGTGCATTTTACATACGGTCCCAACTTTTTTGGAATTGGGGTTTGTATATAAAAATAAATAATAATAAAATAAAAAAGGTTTGACTGTGTGGACACAGCCACTCTACATGCACACAGAGAGCATGTTCATAGTTCCCTTTTAAGGATAACATTCATGTGAAATTAGGGCTGGGCGATATGGCCTCTAAATGATATCCCAAATTTTTTTGGCTATATCGCGATACACGATATATATCGCGATATTTTGAAATTTCCTCTAAAGCACTTAAAAATGCTTGATTTAACCTTTTGATGCATACAGTCACGCCAGTACGATGATTCTAGTAGTCCCTGCAACATATGTCTGCATTAAACCATTCTTATTTATACTGTATTCATTAATGATTTCTATTAGAACTATTTTAAACTTGTTTGCAAAAGGGGTAAATCACAACAAAGTTAAATTGAACAAAACAGTATTTATTCAAGGCAATTGCAAAATGCACATAAGCTTTTAGCAGCTGGTAAATGAAAATAATGCCACATGATGTAGTCCTACATACTGTAGCCTATTTCTATAGAGTTCAAGCTCAAAGACCCGTAACAAATAAAGAGCTCAATGAAAAAGTGCAGAAACCCTGATATGTTGCAAAACATAAATTAAAGTGCACTCTTTTTTTCATGTCACTAGACATTTTAAATTAAAGTGTACTTTTTGTGCATAATGCCAGATGACATTTCAAATCAACATAAATTAAAATGCACTTTTTGTGCATGATGTCAAACAACAGGTCTGGTCAAAAACAGTAAACTAAAAATAGCTGCATTTTGTGCATGGTTGTGTCCTGTGTGTTTGTGACAACCAGTCGGTACCAACAGGTTATCTAGAGGTTTTTTGCCAAAAACACAAGCCTATCAACAGCGTCTGGCTTGAGAGATGCCCGGTGGCATGTAACTATATTCCCACTGGTACTAAATAATCGTTCCGATGGGGAACTAGTGGCGGGCACACACAGATACTTTTTCGCCACATTTTTCAGGTTTGGGAACATTTCCTCATAGTAGTGATTGTGCTACTGCTGATCAGTAGCACAATCACCCCTCCATTTGGTGATTAAAACAAATTTCACAGCAATTTAGTTTTCTTTGTCTCATTTTATGTATTTTGATGTTGGATCATGATATCAATAGAAAATAATGAAATATAGTCATTTTAGATGCTGTAAGCAATCGCGATTGAGATTGTGCAATCGCTCTGAAGATTATCGGCTTTCACAACGTCTTTCTTGTACTTTCTTTATAATTTTTTCTCATAATATACTCTATTTTTCTCTTTCTTTTCTGCTGCTTTTCTTAACTGCAGTTCTTTTTTACGTGAAACATTCAGATTTTTTGTTGTTGTTGAATTCATTATCGAAATGACAGCTCTGAGTAAGCGCACGTGGACGTGACTAGCAGAAAGTGTTTTGGTAAAAGTACCATATCGTGCGTTTTACTGCATTTAATCGGCTACAAATACACGCAAGAGTAGACCAACACAAGCCCAACAGAATACCGTGCGTTACATCAAGTAGGAAGAAACTCTTTGTATTATTTTTTTGCATAGAATAAAGGAATGATTCTGAAACGCTGTTAATATGTTGATCTATATTTTGCTAAAGTACTCCAGGAGTGCCGTATTATTATGTGGAATATCAAAGGCGCAATACTACAACATGTGAGCAGTAATGCTTGTTTATGTAACGCGTTACATGCATAATTAGACACTTTTTACAACAACAAAAATGTTCTTCTTGGTTTTCTCTCGAGGTTTATATAATTTTGTTTGTTTCAGTAGAAAGCGTATCTATTTATAGGTTATATGAACAAATTTCAAAGCATTCTATTGCGTAATGTACGAGATATTCAATTAAGAATAAACTACTCTAGCAAATGGAGGGGTGATTGTGCTACACATCACTGCCTTTTGTGGCAACGGGTTTGCTGCATATTTTGCAGATAGCCGTTGTTTGTGCAACATTTTTCTTGCGGTAACCAAACCACTGCCAGATGACGGATCCAGTGCTGTTATTTGGAAACAGTTCGTCCGCCTCGGCACCTCCGTTTTCTATTGCCGTTTCTGAATTCAACACGTAGGGCTAATGTTTAAACTCGCTAAACTCTCGTCTCCTCTTTCCCCATTTCCTCCAAACAAACATGCGCGCTGCCTTGGCACAGCCTTTCTGTCTCTGGGCGAGTGTGTGTGTGTGACATAAGTTGGGCGGGTGTGTGTGACTTTTTTTCTGTGTCTGTGGGAGGGAGAGAGGAAAGCGCTGCGCTAAAGCGAGTCTCATCTCGGCCGCGGCGGCTTAGAAACTGACGTGACAACATATACTCGATGTTCACGATATAGTAATTTACTACATCTCATGTAGAACAAGCCGCGATACATCGAGTATACTCGATATATCGCCCACCCCTATGTGAAATGGGGACTGTCGTTTCACATGTGTTTTCAGCAGGTTTTCTTTTTCTTTTCCAACAGCCGTCAAATGTCCTCTGCCCCCTAAAATCCCGAATGGACAATGCTCGCTGTGCGAGAACAAGGAACATTTGTTCTATCAGGAATCGGTCATTTATACTTGTGAGAAGTCCTACACCCTTATTGGAGAATCACAACTGAGGTGTACAGAAAATGGAAAATATAATACGGAACCCCCTAAATGTCAAGGTATGAAATATTTAATGTTTCCGTTTTATGAATGTTTTCATTTTAAAAAGATTTTTTGAATAAAAAAAAAACAATAATATTAATCTTAAAAAGTAATGTCATGACGGATTAAGTTTGCAGAAGACGACCACTTTGTGGATTCTGTCACCAATAGATAATTGCCCTTGTTTCAGTGCATATATCCTTAGCTTATCCATAAACCATAAAGTTTTTCACCGTCACTTTTCAATGACATTGTACATTGTATATTATTTTCAGAAGTAAACTGTCCTCAGCCTGTGGTAGATTTTGGGACGCGGGTTGGAGGTGGTCCGCCGCCGTACGGCTACATGTCCTTCATTGAATATGAATGCAAGGAAGGCTATCAAATGAAGGGTTCCTCAAGAATTGTCTGCAAAGACAATACTTGGTCACCGAAGGCTCCAATTTGCCAGAAAAGTAAGAGAAATTAATATAATTTCCAAAGCAAGACAGCCATTCTGCCGGCTAGTTCTGGGTACACTAGAAGCAGGCCTTGTGTGATTATTTGCACTTCACTCTGCAACCAAATGTATTTATTTGAATGTATTCTATTTTGAATCCAATATTTATTATTCTCTCAGGTGGTGCATCGTGTACTGGTTCATTGTGTACTGAAGTTTACAGTGTCCTCGGTAAGTTGCACCGCTCAAAATCATTTTTATGTTCCAAGCAAGTGTGAATTGTACTGAAGCTTTTTTTTAAATGTGACGTTGCCAAAACCACCAAAACCATAATAGGAAATATGAGTATATTTAACTGCAGCTTCTGGCATGTCTAATCTAGTGGAATTTCCTTCATGACAGATATGAGTATTTTTTGCCAGTAGAAGATTCTGAAAACCTCTGTTTGAGCACTCCTAAAGGCAGTATTTTTGGGAGCTGATGACTTAATTACACACATCAGTAACACATGCAACTTAATTACACACATCAGTAACACATGCAACTTAATTACACACATCAGTAACACATGCAACTTAATTACACACATCTGTAACACATGCAACTTAATTACACACATCTGTAATGCATGCAACTTAATTACACACATCAGTAACACATACAACTTAATTACACACATCTGTAACGCATGCAACTTAATTACACACATCAGTAACACATGCAACTTAATTACACACATCTGTAACACATGCAACTTAATTACACACATCTGTAACACATGCAACTTAATTACACACATCAGTAACACATGCAACTCAATTACACACATCAGTAACACATGCAACTTAATTACACACATCTGTAACACATGCAACTTAATTACACACATCAGTAACACATGCAACTTAATTACACACATCTGTAACACATGCAACTTAATTACACACATCTGTAACACATGCAACTTAATTACACACATCAGTAACACATGCAACTTAATTACACACATCTGTAACACAAGCAACTTAATTACACACATCTGTAACACATGCAACTTAATTACACACATCTGTAACACATGCAACTTAATTACACACATCTGTAACACATGCAACTTAATTACACACATCTGTAACACATGCAACTTAATTACACACATCAGTAACACATGCAACTCAATTACACACATCAGTAACACATGCAACTTAATTACACACATCTGTAACACATGCAACTTAATTACACACATCAGTAACACATGCAACTTAATTACACACATCTGTAACACATGCAACTTAATTACACACATCTGTAACACATGCAACTTAATTACACACATCTGTAACACATGCAACTTAATTCCACACATCTGTAACACATGCAACTTAATTACACACATCAGTAACACATGCAACTTAATTACACACATCTGTAACACATGCAACTTAATTACACACATCTGTAACACATGCAACTTAATTACACACATCTGTAACACATGCAACTTAATTACACACATCTGTAATGCATACAACTTAATTACACGCATCAGTAACACATGCAACTTAATTACACACATCTGTAATGCATGCAACTTAATTACACACATCAGTAATGCATGCAACTTAATTACACACATCTGTAACACATGCAACTTAATTACACACATCTGTAACGCATGCAACTTAATTACACACATCTGTAACCCATGCAACTTAATTACACACATCAGTAACGCATGCAACTTAATTACACACATCAGTAACACATGCAACTTAATTACACACATCTGTAACGCATGCAACTTAATTACACACATCTGTAACACATGCAACTTAATTACACACATCAGTAATGCATGCAACTTAATTATACACATCTGCAACGCATGCAACTTAATTACACACATTTGCAACGCATGCAACTTAATTACACACATCAGTAACACATGCAACTTAATTACACACATCTGTAACACATACAACTTAATTACACACATCTGTAACACATGCAACTTAATTACACACATCTGTAACGCATGCAACTTAATTACACACATCTGTAACGCATGCAACTTAATTACACACATCTGTAACGCATGCAACTTAATTACACACATCTGTAACGCATGCAACTTAATTATACACATCTGCAACGCATGCAACTTAATTACACACATCTGTAACACATGCAACTTAATTACACACATCTGTAACGCATACAACTTAATTACACGCATCAGTAACACATGCAACTTAATTACACACATCTGTAACGCATGCAACTTAATTACACACATCAGTAATGCATGCAACTTAATTACACACATCTGTAACGCATGCAACTTAATTACACACATCTGTAACCCATGCAACTTAATTACACACATCTGTAACCCATGCAACTTAATTACACATCAGTAACGCATGCAACTTAATTACACACATCAGTAACACATGCAACTTAATTACACACATCTGCAACGCATGCAACTTAATTACACACATCTGCAACGCATGCAACTTAATTACACACATCAGTAAAGCATGCAACTTAATTACAGGTATATGTAATTCAGGATGGGTTGTCTCAACATGCAAATGGATTAGAATCTATATGGGCCAGGAAGGGTACATTACATTACAGGTATTTACCAAACGCTCTTATCCAGAGCGACTTGCACAACATTTAGCATTTTTTAAAGTATTATCCATTTATACAGCTGGATACTGAAGCGATTCAGGTTAAGTACCTTGCTCAAGCGTACAACGGCAGTGTCCTACCTGGGACACTGACCTTTCGGTCACAAAAAGTTACAAGGCCAGTTCCTTAACCACTGCCGTCCTGCCGGTAATCCGCAGAAGTCTATTTCAAAGTTGTGAGATTCTGTATTAATCATTTATCAGTTGGAGTAAGTAATTAATTGTAATAAAGGGTTTCATTTTAACTTGCAATATAAAACAGAATTTCCCAGCGTGGCCTATCTTCCCGTTCTACCTCTGTAAAATGGCTGTGCTTCAATAAAACCTTGGTAACTCTTTCCTGCCCTGGGCCAAGGCGATTATTGCATTCATTTAGCTTTGATCCAAATGGCACTTTTGATTTGTTCTGATAAAAAATGTCAGCATTGCGTTGCTTATAAAAAGACAAGGACTTGCCCGTATCGTGTAGTTAACATGGGGCCATGGGAAATGAACTGTGAAGAAGTGACTTTTTTGTCCATCTGTTCTTCTTTGTTCCAGTTCAGAGAATTCTGATGGCGCTGCTCATATCTGTCAGCCTGCATCTCTCCCAGTGAGAGCGCTAACGGACACCCCCGTGACCTTACGGACGTCCCACAGCCTCACCTCTGAATGTAATCTCTTTCTGTTGCACTGTGGATGGAGTGGAGTCCCTGAGGATGCTTGTAATGCTACCCCATCCCTATCTTGCTGACTACTACGTATAACAAAATGAAGCAAACAAAAAAATCTTGCAGCACACGGAAAACCCTGCAGTCAATTTTAATCTGCTAAGAGTCCGGTAAGGTGTATTACAAAACGGTTTCCAACTCTTCAGCTGCAGTGTTGAGAATATCTGAAATGTTAATAATAATAACACCAACAGTATTTATTATTATTATTATTGTTGTTATTAATATTGTATTTGAGTTTTTTATTAATGTATTTGATTTCTCTAATGTATTTTGTAATGTATGTATGTAATGTTAATGCCCAACAGATGAAACTGGCCCTTCTAAATGTCAGATCACTGAATAACAGAACCTTCCTAGTAAACGACCTGATTAAAGAGAACAACTTAGATTGCATATGTCTGACAGAACATCTGATTTGGCTGAACGAGGACACTGCAACGGCAACGATGATAGAAGCATGCCCGCCGAATTTTAGCTTTCATCAAATGTCTAGAAAAACCAGAAGAGGAGGAGTCGCCGCAGCTATCTTCTCATCTAACCTGTTGTTTAAAATCACTGAGCTAGGTGAATTTACATCAATTGAATATCTTGCTATTGCGCTCAAAACCGAATCAATACTAATTGTCATTATATATCGGCCACCCAAGCACTCGCCTATATTTATACAGGAGTTCTCTGAACTATTATCGCTATGTGTCACCAGATATGACAAAGTAGTTCTAAACGGAGACCTAAATATCCACGTCAATAAAAAAGCTGACCCAAGAACTATTGAGCTTACAAATCTCCTAGACAGTTTCGATCTAACTCAACACATAACAGATCCAACCCGCCGACATAGAAACACATTAGATCTAGTGATGACAACTGGACTAAACATCAATAATGTTTCAATAACAGATCTACCCCTCTCTGACCATCACTGTATACTTGTTGATGTGGAAACCAACTCAACAAAAACCACAAATCAATTCTTAGTCCGAAAGAGATGCTTACATGACAAAGCTGAGGAAAAGTACTCTAAGCTTATTACACTATATGAGCCAAACAGTCATGAATTCTCTCAGAATGGAAATTGGCAGATTGTAGTTTGGTTTTTTTCTCTTATTTCCCTTTATCCCCTGATGCATTCTATAACATCGGTTGCAGTGAGATGAGTTACTGCATTAGAGTGAGGTAAAATGACGGACATATCTGATTCTCTACGAACATAAGCAACGATTAAACAATCTCGATTAAAATCTTCATCCATCAATTTAATTGACTGTCACTGGCGCTATAACGTTACTATTACTCTCGTAACACAGGTTCCTCTTTTTCACCTTTGTGCCTTACATAGTGCCCACCACAATTATCGGCTCCCTGGAAAATATGAGCAGAAAAGGCTGTAAAAATATCTTTGTCGTTTATCAGCACGATGTTACTCTCAAAATATGAGAAACATCGAATCTTTATTATTTTAAAAAAATTGTCTGAAAAAATGTCACAATTATTGGAAAAGCTGGAGATTGAAGTACAACCTTGAATTGAAGTACATGCCCATTCATATTTTACTCTTTTTAAGCACACCTGAGTCTTTAGAAACTAGTATGCAATCATTCCATCTTCCTGTTTCACTGGTGTATAAATATGAGGTGACAGAGGCCAAAACCTCCATCCATCAATATGGGGAACATCAGAGAACACACAAATTAAATCAGACAGAAGGTTGTTGACCTTCATTAATCAGGCCATGGCTATAGAACTGTAGCTTCATATCTGAAGCTGCCTATTTCCAGCATTAGGGCAATAATTAAGAAGGTTTAAGCAACTGGAGCTGTAATGAACCTGCTTGGAGAAGGACACAAGTGTAGTTTGCTTCCACACACAGTAAGAAGGATGATTACAAACAGACATTTCCCCCAAAGATCACAGTTTGAGAATTTCAGATTTTGGTTACATCCTGGGGTCACCAAGTCTGCAAAGGTACAATTAAACGCCACCTCTGTGCCGATAAGCAAGGTAATATAATACCGATATATATGAAAGGGGACCTCTGTGCCGATAAGCAAGGTAATATAATACCGATATATATGAAGGGACCGTACTGATCCATGAAACTACAGGCCTGTCAAATTAACTTGTCCCTAATGAGAGTCCAGTATTTACATGTGATGCAAAAGGGAGGGTACACAAAGTACAGGGATGCCAATAATTGTGACAACTTCTTCAAGATAAAAATGATTTTGCATTAAAGATTTGTTTTTCTCCAAGCCAGGGGCCTTTCTGTGTGGGGATTGCATGTTCTCCCCATGTCCACGTGGGTTTCCTCCGGGTACACCCGTTTCCTCCCACAGTCCAAAACATATCCACATGTATGCAGTAGATATGGATGGATCACTTTAAGGGTTGCTTCTCCTGACTCATTTTCCTATTGAACTATGGAAAAATAAGTCTGGAGAAACAACCCTTCAAGCAGTGGCGGCCGGCCTATAGAGGGCGCTGGGGCGCCGCCCCCCCTCCCCCACATACAAATTTTTAAAAAAGTTTTTAAAAAATTATTATTTTTTATTATTATTTTTTATTATTATTTAATTTTTTAGTAGCTTAAAATTATTATTTTTTATTATTATTTAATTTTTTAGTAGCTTAAACATGTTATATGTTGGCCTTGCGTTGTCTAAAGTTTAATACATTACATATGCATGTTCAGGGGCCTGCGGGGCGCCGGTAACGTTATGGTGAATCAGAGCACTCATTCATTTTCAGGCGAGCCTCCTGATTCTGCTGCCTGATTCGCGGTCAAAAAAGTAGCCCCCGGGGCGCAGGCCTGTGCGCCCCGGACTATCCTACCCTTTTCTGATTAGTCCTCATGGTTTATGATATTATTGGATTGGATTTAAGGCATGTTTATCACGCCCAGCCGGCATCTAGCAGGATATCACTACGCACTAAGTACTACGGCTAGGTTCAGTCGGCTGCTACGCATTCATTCAAATCAAGGGCGTAGATTTAGGGGGGGTCAGGGGGGACTAGTCCCCTCCAATATTTATAAGAGATGAATTTTCCCCCCCAAAAAATATCATGAATGATAACCACCTCACCAACACAGGCTTTTATAACAGCACAGAGGCTCTAAACACTTAGATTATTTGTTAGATATCCCTTAACTTGTTTTCAGAAAATTCCTACACCCCTGCACTGGACCATACCATTTTCACCGCGTGCAGTCTTCCAACTCCACACACTCCCTGCAGATCGCGCCTGGCTACAGGAGCTAACAGAGGAGTTACTCTGCAGACAATGTAAGTTGATTGATTTCCCTCAAAAATCCTTCAAAAAGTCCCTAAAACCAACTTTTTTTAAAGTAAAATTGCACAAGGAATCGTTTGCAACCATCCCCGAATCGATCTGACCTTCCGTTTTTGAGAAATAACCAAATTTTAAAAATCGCGACTTTTGTAAACACTCAGAAAGTGGAGAACAGTACAGAAAAATAATATAAAACACATAATGTGTCCCCTCAATGCTCAAGTCAGTCAAATGAAACCCATTTCTTACCTTTCTGCAGATGAATAGCTGTATCTAGTTTTTAACTTGAGTTTTAAGTTATCAGTTCAGTTGGGGTTACTTCAAAAAACTAGCTAGCTAACTTTATGGAACTGATAACTTCAGGCACATAAGTTATAACAATTATCTAGCTAGCTTCATCCTAATCCGATTTGTGTATTAGCTTGTTCAAAATGCATGACTACTTTAATTTGCACGATCTGTGCTGCTTCCATCATCAGGCAGATTAGACTGAGGCACAGTGCTTAATGTGACCACCACAGCACTGCCCTGATAAGGCAAAACACCTTAAATCGTTTTTTTGATAATCAAAATTGTGTTTTTGTCATTTTTTGGGACATAGGGGGTCTAACTAGCTGATAGCTCAACCCCATATCATGGCAAAAAGTGAATGATGCCATAGAGTAACACATGCAGACTTTGAATAATGTAAATAGGGATGATCATCAATTCCATTTGACAACTATACTGTAAATACTGGTATTATGTCCCCTCAATGCTCAAGTCAATAAAATATGTGGAAGAATGAGTTGCTTTTTTATATTGCCTTTGACAAAAACATTCTACTCTATTTGCAGAGCCAACATGATATACTTCATTATTTACCTTTTTTTACTTGGCAAGCCTATCTGAATGTTGTTTTTCCTTTACATAAATAAAACATTTCCACAATAAATAGATGCAGTAAAAGGGAAAATGGTTGCCTAAAAATTCACCAGAATGCAGGAAATTAAATGTATGACGCTCAAAATTTCCAGGGTTCCAGTTGACCCCCCGCCAAATGTGTCCCCCCCAATGGTCAAGTGAAACCTACGCCCTTGATTCAAATAGACCTAGACCAAGCGAGAGAGATAATTCGAAATGGCTTCTTCAAGTGGAACAGAAAGCAAAGAAAATTCGGTTATTTCTTTGCAAAAAGAACCTTTCTCAAGGCGTTCATTGGAAGAAAAGAAAAGAGTAAAGGAACTTGGACCAGAGCGACCAGATTTGTACATTCAACAGCAAACAAGTGATCGCGGTCGGGCCGGGGCTTCTCTCGCTCGTGTTATGACAAACGGAGTTGGCTAGCTGGATGTGCTGTGAGTAATGCGTTATATTGCTTTCCGTTTGCTATTTCAAAGTGCTGGCACCGAACCATTGTGGACAACGACGGGGGTACGAGACCTAAAACATCTTGCTGAAAAGTGCAAACGGCATGAGTAGCCGCAGCCATCTTGACAACAGTATGAAGCTAAACTTTTTTGGCAGGCTTAGCATTGCTGAACAACTCGATGAAGGCTACAGAATTGGCATTAGAAAGCATAACGAAGAGGTGACAAAAAATGTATGTTCAAGTAGTGGTTTTAGGCAACATTAGTGTGTTGTTGTGTTGTAATGGGCCAATTCACCTTTAGTGTTGTATGTCTTTGTCTCAAAATGTATGATGACTCATTTGAATGACCAGTCAAGTAGGCTCTTCTCAGTCTGAGGTTTTTAGCGGTTTAGCAATACAAAGGAATTGTGCAGCAAGGAGTTGTGTGTGGGGGGCAGCAATTAGCACCTCTCTAGGCAACATGACAGTGCTGTTGTGTTTGATTTGGACCCGGTGCTGCCAGGAGGTCTGTGTGATCTGTTTGAAGTCTAAATCTGAATGTATGAGTCCTGCCTAACTTGAATGAACAGAGGCTCCTCCACTGTTCAGTGATGTCTTACTTGAAAAACTGTCCTCCACTGTTGCCAATTAAACTGTCTTATGCAACTGAGACACAAGGTGGCTTGTTTTTTCTGTTTAAAGTCAAAGTCAGATGTATTTGTTTTTTTTTAGAAATGCTAGCGCCCCAACCTATATTTAGATCACCAGCCGCCACTGCCTTCAAGTAATCTATCCATGTCTACTGCACATCTGGCAGCAGTGTGATGGTTTCGGGCTAGTTTGATATGACTTACAGCCATTTAGCCAACCATGGGTTCCATACTATTCCCGTGTAATTTATAGCTTAATCTAGTCCCACCCTCCAATTCCCATAGAGATCCATTCAAAGGCAGAGAGGTTATATTATCGCTGGGAAGAGTACCTGAAAATAAGATGGCAAGAGTCTTTTGATATCCTTTTATACCCAGTCGTGATAGCATCACCTATTTACCTGTGGAATGTTTTTGAACTTTTTTGGAACGTGTTGCAGGCGTCAAATTCGGAATTTATAAATCACTGCTTTCTGCTTTTATGTGCGTTTACATACTGTCCAAACTTTTTTTTGGAATGGGGGTTTGTATAAAAAAACTAGAAAAAATGTATGATTAAGTATAAACATACTTGGTTTGTGATTTTAGACATTCCCCTGCAAAACAAATGCAATATTACATTGATAGTATAAATTTTTTAGCAATACTAATGCAAAATGGATATCGTCTTCCACTGCAGTGGTAGTAGGAACCTGTGCAGTGTGATGTGAGCTGTGTGCTCCTTGCCTCTGGTCACAACAAATAACTAAATTTAGTAGCACGCCCAGTGCGCCAATGCGCTGCGGAATTGACTGCGCCTATTCGCCGTGCACTGGAAAATATAATCCAAAGTGTTTGAGAAGCAGATGTGGGAAAGTATAGGATACTATCCAAAAATGCTTTTTTTGTATGAGGTAACTCAGGAATGTCAAATGCTGCCAATATTAAAATAAATATGGAGAGTTATACCAAATAAATAAGAGTCATAAAGCATTTCAGAATTAGAATGAAATAAATATGGTCTGTTAACTGTGCTTGGCCACTTGAAAGTCTTGCAAAACATATAAAATGCTATTCTCAGTACCGTTTCTATCAGTCTTAGCCATAGTAGGTGTCAATCAAGCAGAAACAAGTAGTTAATATATTCATAAATGTGTAAAATCATTTCAGGTATTACATATGTACTTTAATCCAGTTAGTAGGATTAAGAAGTATTAACTTGTATGACATCTAAAAAACCAAGATTCCACTCATACTTCAATAAAAACTTTTTTGAAAAGAAACTCATTTTTGCATCTTTTACCGAGTTCCTTTACAGGATGTTTTTCTTGGGGCGGGAATTGGTGTTGGTTGTGTGGGGGAAGAGTGCATGTATAACGCACTTGAACAAAATCCTTGAACAAAACCTAATTCAGACTAAACCCTAAACTGTGATAAGGAGTGCTACCTAGTGGCTATTCAAAGCAACTTTACAGTAAATTTAGCATTTTCCTTTTCCAGAGCGAGTAGCTGTAGTTTTACAAGAAAAGACTGGCTGAAAATTTTGTATTATCGATACATGATTCAATTAATATATTTACATCAGGTAAGTCGAACTAAATGTGTATCTCAAACAAATGAGCAATATTCAAGACTTAGGGTTTAGGTTAGGATGAGATTAAGTAACCTGCATTTTTTTTTAAAACAAAGTTTTCAATGCTTTTATTTAGTTGGGTTTACACCTGACATTTTTGGTACAGAGTAATTTACAGATACGGATAATTGTATTGATCCGCTCAGTGTATTGCTTATGTGCAAGCCTGAAAATGTGTATTTTTTGTTTTGTTTGTAAGGAATGACCCCTACAGTGTGGTGTGCATCAGATGTAATTCAGCCCCACAATTTTCTATTTTACTATTCAGAACTGGTCCAAATGGATGCTGTGAAATACCTCAGTGTCGGTCTGTGGTAAAGTGAATTTCCTTTCGGATACTGGATATTCATCAGACCTTCAATTTGAATGCTTTCTAATGGATGCTAAAGGACCATCATAGAAGTGCACGGTGCATTTCAAATTATCACTACAAATATTTGTCGATAACGTGAAATTATTCCCAGCCTATATGACATGCAGGTCACGCATGAGAATGAGTAGATTTTTAAAATATCAAATACTATTCATTGGCTTCCCGTGCTTACAGATAGACTTAAACCCAATTGCAAACTTAATTATTTCTAGGTATTCATGCTACAGATATTTGGAGAAAAATATGTATTGATTTTTCATGTAATTTCCAGTCGTATGATCTAATCAAAAGTCATTAAAAAAATGCACACCACCTAGGTTGTGCTATGAGAATTTGCTTTTGGAGAAAATTTATAGTTGATTTAATATGATTTTTAATAGTCAAAATGTTTCAATAGTGTCCTATCCATATGACCTCCAGATCTAAATTTGAACGTTATATATGTCACGTGATGGCAATTCGTTTTTGGTGAAAATATTTTGCTGATGTTTTATGATTTTTCGTAATGCAACATTTTTCAATGGCTTCTCTTCCTTATGACAAAAAAAAAAAAATTTTTTAAACGGTTTTAGTGATTTGTTATTCTTTTATATCAATTGTCATTATGTCAATGTCACTATAATCTATGTTAATTTTACTGGAATAGCATAGATATTTTAGCATTTTCCCCTCCTTGACTTTGCTTGCTTACATCATCCCTTGACCTGACCTGAGCCTGTTGGTGGGCTCTCATGAAAAGTGTAGCGACAGAAAGGTGTATTACTATTTTTGTCTTTATGTTTTATCCAAATGACAGTTTTAAATTAGGCCTAGAAAGAAATGTGAAATGGGGTTCATTTACAGGCTACTGTGATAATACATGATAACAATGACACTAAAACGGTTACAAAATTACAAAAATGTCTGATGTGCACATTATATGGATGGCAAACTACTGATATTATTTATCAATTAAAGAAAAGTTTTACATCAGGCTTTTCATCTAAACCTACAAATACTCACTGTAAAAGGGTAAAATTCTAAATTCACGGTGAAGTTTCTTTGAGTAGCCACTAGGTGGCATCACAGTTTAGGGTTTAGTCTGAATCCGGTTCACACAGTAGTTATGTCGAAGGCATCGGATGTAAGAAACATGACATTTTTATTTGTGTGTGTGTGGATGACCTTATTTGGGCTAACAACAGACTGTGACCCTGGTTAGGATGTACTGTAGAGTTATAAAATCTGAAATACAATTAGGAGCCAATTGTGTTATATGTGTGTGACCATTTTTAGTCTGAAGATTCAGTAGCCACAGCCAGTGAACCCATGCGCTGTGCCACTGACTGCGCCTATGTGCCAAACACCATTGATCCTGGAAAATAGAGCCCTATGTGTTGATATCATAATGTGTATATTCTAAATACATTAAAGTTTCAGAGAGTATTAGACTTCAAACTCAGTATCTATTATGCAGTTTTGACCCGTCATGTGACTTACTTTATGGCGATGCCTGCCTGCCTATCTTGCAAGATACAGAGAAGGCTTTAATAGAGCATAATAGAAGTATCTATTTGCAGTTTTTTTTTATTGATATTGGAGCAAATATATTGAAGAGAATTTCAATACTTTATCTTAATCCTACTGTAAAACAAATATAGATATAACAGGAACATTCGCCGTGTTATGTGGAAATCGGCAGGGTTCGGCTGTGTCTTCCTTGCTTATTAAGGTAGTCATCGAACCCCTAGCTGTAAGATCTCACTCTTTTTTATAAAAGGAGTTCAAATTGGGGATACAGGCCATATTATATCTCTGTACGCAGATGATATATGGCTTTCTGAACAGAAATAATGCATGGTAGCTGAAGATTAATACATTACAATTAAAAAAACTGATTAATATGATATGTGTACACATTAAGACGGAAATAAATGGCATAGTCTACATTGCAGAAGTACAAGTAAACAGTTTTTGAAACCATGTTTACATAACGTAAGGAATATAAACAGATTATTATTTTCTGCAGCTGTATCTGTTTTCATATTGGAAGTTAATTACTGAATATTTGTAATTGTATTCATGTAATTTACAACTGTCCTTTACATATGGCTTCATAATTGCTTTCGTACTATTTTGTTTTCTAACAGGCTAGTAACTGAAGTAAGTTTTGAACAATTCCAGAATTTCACTTTCTGAAATGTAGTTTTGTATTTTGGAAATACAATTGCACGTATTTTTATTAAATACATTTTGTTAATCCAGTAATTTGTAATTTATTTTGATGTCTTTCCCCACTGTATTTGTTTGTATTTCTAACTAGATACATTTTCCCCCTCTCTGACAGTAATTTTACTTTTAGACTTTTTTTGTGATTTATATAAATTCACTCTAAAGTAAATTTAGCGCATTCATTTTCAAAAGATTTTTATCTAAGGAAAAACTTTAAACCTTGCAGAAATGTATCCCTTCTTCAGAGAATCCAATCCTTTGTGGAGAGCACGGATAATGTAGTCCTCCAGACTGGTAAAAAAAACCATTAAAAGTGAAATCTCAGTAAATATAAACAATGAGCTTAAATAAAAATTTTTTTTTTTTAAAGACAATGTCTATGGTCCCCTCTTGGCAGGTGTGGAGTGATAACCCTACCTGTGTGAACTCCAACATCTCTTTCTAGCCCTAGGTGTGCTCTTAAAATAACATTTCAAATAAAATGTATACAACAACTGAAATATCATAAATACAAAGAAATGTGCTTTGAAAAATTTATTTCACTAAATGTATTTAAAATATATCCTAACATGTATAGGCTATAGCAACAAAAAAAAAGACTAACCCTTGTCCAAAGCTTCCAAACACAATCATAATCTTGCCTCAAGCACTTACCGTTTTCCTAACCGTAACCTAGCCCAAACCGAACTTGAACCCTAAACATAATTCTAACCCTTGATGTTTTCTTGCTTTTCAATGAAATTAATGAAAGCCAACTCAAATATCGTCAATGAAATAAAAGAAATACTAAAAAATGTGTTTGAATTTATTTAAAAAATGTATTTCACTTAAGAAAAGTAAAAAATAGTCGTCTATTTTTTTCCATGCCGCTAATGAAACAAATGTAATCATTCAAAAACAAACACAAAATATAGCCTTCTGTGTTTACTTACCATTTTCCTAATGCTAACCCTGACATACTTTTCAATTTATATTGAAAATGTATGTCACTGAAATAATGTCAAAATATCTAAGGCTATGTTCCAAATAATATTGATGAACACACATTGAAATATTGTTCATTTAATGGAAAAAATGCAACAAAATGTGTTTTAAGTAATTTAGTTTGAAAAATGTATTTCACTGAAAAAATTTCAAAAAGCTAGTGACATCCCATAAGTGTAAATATTAACGAACTCTAGCCCAAACTCCTAAAACTAATCCTAATCTTGCCTCAAGCCAAAAAATTGTATGTGTTTATTACCAAGGTGAAATAAATTCATGTAAATGTATTTGCAGACTGTGATGAAAAATCTGTTTCAGTGGAGAAATAAGAAAATACATACTATTATAATCACATCATATGCAAAAACATGAAAAAAACTATTATTAACTATTAACATCATTAACTATTAATTTTTTCATAACAAGGTGGAAATGTATTAAAATGTGTTTGGAGACATTTATGATAAAAAGCATATCAGACATGAATCACATTCAGGTGCGCTGTATACAGTGTTTTTTGTGTACTGAATTTCAATCACTGATTCTAGCTTTACACACAGTACCACTTTATTAATGTGTTTTAGGATAATACTTTATACAACAAAGGTCTCTTTGCATAACCTCTTTATTTAAGCTGACTTGTATGTGGGTTTGGGCTGGTAGGATGCTGGAATGCTGCCAGGACAAAGAGGAGAAGACGAGCCGCAGGCTGTATTTCACGCTGTCCGTTGATTTCCCTCCTACATTGTAACCGATTTCAAATGGTGCTAGAAACTTAAGAAGACTCTGAACACCAGAAGAAATCGGTCAGCCTTGGTGAGAGGACAGACTGGCAGAGTGGTCACCTTGATGGGGGGGGGGGGGGGGGGGTCTGCAAGAGAATACATAGAAATCCTCCTCCCTCAAAAAAACACCATTACAGATTAAAAACAGACTTGCAAAGGACTGGCTAACACATTCCGAGCAGTAGCTCAAAAACATCGGAATGCTCCAAGTCTTCATTAATCCCCGTCATTCCCCCTGCTGCTGTTTTATCCACCCCAAGAACACTGATTTCAAATGGTGCTAGATTAATAACATACAACACTCTAAGGCACCACCTGAAACCAGCTTCCAGGAGAAGATGACCCCCCATCTACTAACACTCCTTTTCATAAGGTTCTTGGGGGATGAGGTTCCACGTGTAGATGTTAGCATTGGGTTAACAGGCTTTCTTCTCAAAAACTCCCAGATCACTGCAATGAAGACCCAAGGTTGCATTAATTATCGTACGCATTGTTGTCTGTAAGTTTAAAGCTGGATGTTACTGACATCATACTCAGTGTCGCCCACACAGAGACATTTATCTGCTTTGGACAACTCACAAAATATCAGTTATGAGGAATCTGCATAACGATATATAATTTAAAATGACATACTATGACAATAATGACATTGTAAAAACAAGGAATTACTCTGGCAAAGCAATAAACACTCCTAAAATCCATCCATTGTAGACTTATACAGACAATTAGAGTTGGAAAGAAAAAACAGCTATGTCAGGCCAGGAAAGGTATGACATATTCGAGTGGTTTGCTGTACCAGCCAAAGCAATGTGGAGATATTCTTAGCCTGGTGTAGTATATGACGAAAGCAGTAACAACAGTGAAAAACCAAAAAATAAAATGGTGTTCGTTCTAGACCTAAAGTAAGATCAGTGGTTGTCACGTTCAAATCTTGACACTTATGTAAGATTGAACAACAGCACCTGCTGTGAATTGACATGTAAATTGACATTTTCCACTTCTCTTGATGAGCCTAAGTATTGTGATAATTGGACATAACAGGGTGCTAACAGTTACCCTTCTTCAGATTTCACCCCGAGGGGTGGAAGCACAAAACCTAGTCTTGATTTCCCCCAGTCACATTTAAGGCAATACTCAAACATGAATCCACAATACCTAAAACTATTGTCTGTTACACAGAGTAGGATTAAACCAGGCTCTTCTCCCCTGGCAACACAGAAATCTAATTCCTGATCTTTCTGTTGTGGCTCTGTCATTGTTTATCATGCTGAGCGTGTTTTAATCGCAAACTGTTGTGTGAAAAACTACCGCACCTCTCATTTGTCTCTTCAAATAATAAATATTCTCATGTCATAATAATGAAAACAAAAAACATAACAGCCAGTAAATGATATGTTGCAAAAAAACAAGTGTACAACTGGAGCAGATACAGTAAGTTGGCTGTGGTGAGGATTGAGACATGAAATTGTTTAACTGAGACTTAAGACTTAGCTGGCATTGGGGGCATCTTTCACATTCCAAATATTCAGTCATCTCAAAGTATTTCTGAAAAGACACAGAGAAAATGTATCAAAATACATTTTAGATACTCTCAGAACATAAAACAAATTAAATCATTCATCCTTTTTGGCTGTTTTGGACCAGCTATGTTATTTTTCACATCTCAGTGAGACCAGTAACTGTATTCTAGCATCAGATAGTACCAGTTCTGGTATTCCTGTATAGGAGAATACTCTAAACACAAGAAAAACTCTAGCTTCCAAACGAAAGGTGACACTGTTTTGCACGACCTGATGAAACCAAGAGGTGAAAACATATCACCTTTGCCAAGTTGGAGTATAAATAACATTTGCTTCTCTCGAGATGTTTGTTTTTCAATGTGTTATATCAGAATGATGCACCTAGAGCAAAACTCGATTATACTTTTGATTGCTTTGGCTGTGTGGGTTTTCTTTATAAATTCCCATCGGATAGCAGAGACAAACAGATGGCATTTGTTGTATCCATCCTGTAGGCAAACACAAAGCAATTAAGGACTGCCGTGAATGATAGGACGTGTCCACATGTGAAAGGCTTTTTCCTGCAGTTCTGCCACATGTCCCAATTTACATCATTCTTTCTGGATGAAAGGCCGCTAATAAAAAAGCCCATTTAAAAAACCTGAGATTATTAAAATGGCTGCCTTTTTTGACTAGAAACTTGACACTGACTGCCTGACCCCTTTTCCAAAGGAGAACAATAACCGCTGTGCTAAAGAGCCGGCAATCTGTGGAAGAGAGATGAAAAACCTGGGCTGAAAACCAAGAACCTTTAATCTTATAAATCTACAGCAGTACTTCTTCAGTCTTCCTCCAACAGGCCAGTCTCTGCAGCATGATTTTAAGAGGCCTGTCTAGATTTTTTTTTTGTATTTGAAACATTTGGATGCAGCTTAAAAATGTGATATTTGATTTGTGTGTGTATGTCTTACTGTACTTCCATCCCTTTCAAAATATTTCTTTAATATAATCCAGTAGCTTAGTTTGCTTTTAGGTGTCAACCTCTGGAGAGAGCTGCCCTTATTTCCAAGCCTGCAAAACTGTATAAATTCACCTAAACCCGTATATAACATTATCTATCTATTATCTGTTAAAATCACTAGCCACCACAGTTATTTGTCTGATTCAAGTTTATTTAATACATTCCTGTATTTAGCTTTTCACATAATAATGACTATTAAACAGTCACAGAGACACCCCACATGACTGACCCACACACTTACAATCCAGTGCAGGAGAGATACATAGATAGATACCACAATTTCTGTGGTAGGCCGATAAATTATGCATGAGTCATGCTGCAT
Source organism: Ilyophis sp. 1 JC-2022 (assembly GCA_022702515.1). NCBI lineage: Eukaryota > Metazoa > Chordata > Actinopteri > Anguilliformes > Synaphobranchidae > Ilyophis > Ilyophis sp. 1 JC-2022. The sequence continues at coordinate 39,308,917 of CM040402.1, read as the reverse complement.
GAGCTTGTGACACTTTTTTGCAGTTTTGCTATCTTACTAGCCTACATAACAGCTTACATACTAGCCTACATAACAGCTTACATACTAGCCTACATAACAGTGGCCCAGAGAGGCTAACGCGCTGCAAAAGGCCGAAGCAAATACATGGACAGAAATGCGCTGCAAATTAAAAAACACATACAAAGGTCCAAAGCAAATACATTAACAGAAATGTGCTGCAAATTCATAAACGCTGCAAATTCAAAAACACATGCATTAACAAAAACATGCTGCAAAAGGAGAAACGCGCTGCAAAAGTTGACAACACAGCGGAAGTGTTTCCGGAGGACACTTAAAGAGGACCTTTTACATTGCTCAAAGTATCTCATTCTTGCTCAAAGTAGTCAAAATGACTACTGACTTTTGAGTACTAAAATAGATAACACATTGACATCAATTTTAAAAATGCAAACCTCTTTATTGATTTTAAACCTCTGCTTAATGGACACAATACATGCAATAGTAGTTATAGTTTCATGCTGAAAAACAAAAGTGAATTGTTTTAAAAGCTAAACTCGTCTAAAAATAATCCCAGACAGCAAGGAAGTATTGAATCAACATTGATAGCATCTGTATCGGTCATCAACCAATTTTCAATGGTCGAATCAATATTCACGTTCTGATGGTAATGGTCACCGATGTATTAGGTTGAAATTGAAACATTATATCAACGTAACAATAACAACCAATGTCATCATACTGATGAATAACATAGATTTTTTTATCAGATTAATCAGATTCAGGTGCGCTTTCATTTTATTTTCAAATAAAAAAATTTGTTAGAATTATGAATTGCCTGTTTCCGCGGTCGCTGCTGTAGCCTACAGGCTACGCTTGTATATAGCTACTGTATGTGTATGCTACGTGGTAAGTGAATAATTTTTTTTTTGGTTAAATTGGTTAAGTTCAAAGTTCTAGTTGCTACGACGAGGGTGACGTAGAAAAATAAACAAAATGAGATTTAACAGCAAAATGTATTTGTGGTTGATGCTAATACTGCATTTGTTTATTCATTTCCTACTAGGAATCCCGTTATCCGACTAAATGTAGGACTTGACATCACATCATCATGTCAGCTCACACCGCGACCAAACAGTAAACAAACATTATCTTTAGACGAGACACTTCAACGTTCGTTTTTCAGCATGATACTAAAGCTAGCTATTGCATGTATTGTGTCCATTAAGCAGAGGTTTAAAAAAAATAAAATTTGTTTTTTTTTTTAGATAGAATGTCATTATGTATGTTATTAGCTATCTATCATTAGCTTAGATAATTAATTATAATATAATAATTGATAAATTTGTTTCACATCATTTGTTTGTTAACACACAATGTTTCAACATCAACATTCATTTCAATTTATTGAATTCGCATTGAACAAACGTAATGAGCACCTGGGAGAAACAACAATCAGAGACATCATCATATCAAAACATTTATTGATTTTTATTTTTTCCTTTTTCAATGTTTGTTTCCTGTTTTTTTTCACAATGTGGGTCGCGGTGTGAGCTGCCATGATGATGTGATGTCAAGTTCTTCCTTATCGGGAGGTCGGGGTTGATTTCCCAAACCCTGATTTCAGACATGGAACTTCTAGTTGAAAGGGCATTTTATTACATTTTCCCTCGTCGGATATCAGGATTCCTATAGTTGGAAATGAATACACGAATGCAGCAATAGCATCAACCACAAATACGCTTTGCTGTTAAGTCTCCTTTTGTTTATCTTCCTACGTCACCCGTAGCAACATCAACTTAACCAATTTAACCAAGAAAAAATAAATTCACTTACCACGTAACATACACATATACGAGCGTGCTAGCATGTACAGCAGCGACCGCAGAAACAGGCAATGAATAATTCAAAAGTTTTTTTATTTGAAAATGAAAGCGCAACTGATGCTTATAACACAGTATCAATGTTGATTCAATACTTCCTTGCTCTCTGGGTAGCGACTTCTATTCGTCCATGTCAGGTGTCACCTCTTTAAGTGTCCTTCGGAAACACTTCCGTTGTGTTGTCAACTTTTGCAGCATGTTTTGGTTAATACATTTGCTTTGGACTTTTGCATGCGTTTTTGAATTTGCAGCGTTTATGAATTTGCAGTGCATTTCTGTTAATGTATTTGCTTCTGCCTTTTGCAGCGCGTTTGCCTCTCTGGGTCACCGTATTTTATAGCCTAAGATAGTCTACAAATGAAGCCATGAATTAATTTCAAGCGGCAACAACACGCCGCCATATTTGAAGCTTGTTTCCCCCAGTGGCTAAAGAGAGAACTGCAATGCCTGGTGGCAAAAAGAACTTGAAACCCCGTCCGCCCCATTGTAAGTCAATGGAGAAAGCCCAAAAAGAGGCCAATGTTCTCTGTGGAAATATAAAATCAATAATTTTTTTTGCACAAGAAATGATGGTTTAACTAGTTAATCCCATCCCGTCTAATGTCTCGCCTGGGTCCGATTTTTTTTAATGATTGTGCCAATATTTCTAAATTAGGGTTTATTTCAGTACATGCAATATGGCTTTTCATATGACCATAAGGATTTCTGCATCCTGCCTGGGACAGTTCTTCAGTGACATAGGCCAGAACACAGAAGTTCAGTGGCAGGTGTAATGTTAATGCTGTTTTTTTATTCCGATTAGATCTCACCATTTTGTAAAGTCCAAACATGTCATGTGCTGTTTTTGCGATCGCTATTTTTAGATACCAGCCATCTTTAGCTCTAAATTAACCAAACCGTATTTTGTTTTAAACCATACTTTGTTGACTATCAGTAGAGTATAAGCATAACTTTCAGAATTTTCTGCACAAGCTAAAATAAGTAAAAAAAGCTTCACTGTGCCCAGGGCACAAACGACCCCGACTCTATGAAAAGTAATGGAAGTTTTCAGAGCGTTGTCAGTTAACAGATACGTTAGCTTTAAGCTAACTAAACGATGTTCATGCACATTCAAAACATTGATTACTATAAGAAAGAGTCTGAAACAGTGATGTTAACAGCAGAAAATAGTATAATTTGGCCTGGGTGATTTTGTAGTTTTTAATGGACTTCAATGGGGAAATTAGCTTTTTGGCAGCATGGTAGTTTTAGCTTGATCATATATGGTTATTTCCTTTGTAGCTATGACCATTGGTGATTGGAGATGAGCTGCTTCGCAAAATCTCATTGGCTGAGGGAGTTTATAATACTTATCTTTATCGGCCATTTTCTCAAAATGACATTTTTTCATCACTCAGTACCAATTATCTCAACTTCCAGGGCAGTTGCATTCACTAAATCTTACATACTGATTCTCAGATGTATTCTGCAGATATTTACAGAAGGAATTGTGAATATCCTGTTGTCCTTTCATTATGGGTTGCATTTTCTGTTGAAAAATACGCCAAAAATGCATTTTTAATAGGTGTAGGCAGTATTTTTTCATTTTAAAGACAAAATAAGCTTGCATTCACAAACCCCTCTGTAAAAAGTTTAGTACTTAGTACATTGTCAAAACAAAAGTAAAACTTTAAGCCTGACTTTATCCATTGTTTAGATATTTGGTACCAAAATATATGCAAATTTATGCATATTTAATGAGATAATGCATAATTTGTATATAAAATATATATTTTTTAAAGACAAAGTGTAATACAAAAAATATTTATCTTAATGTGAAAATTAAACTGGTATAAATTCATGAGGATATCTTTAAAAGAAAAAAAAAATCCTATTCACCGTAGTGTCTCCCCTTAAGATAAGGGGCACAACTGACCCCCCTCTTCAAGGCATAAATGACGCAGATGACGGGGTAATTTGTTCCTTTGAACTAATTTTGTTTAAAATGTGCCTGTCTTGTTAGCAATTCAAGTAAATGAACATGGGCAAATTTTAATAGAGAGTATGAAATTATTAATTTGAAAGTATTGTCATTCTTCAGCAAGCGGTCTCTTAGCAATCGCGTGCGTAAAAGACTAATTGGGGCACAATTGACTCTGGTTTCCCTTAGGCTACATTTTTAGACCTACTGTCCTGATACAGCTTCTTGCTTTTCCCACGGCCTCAGAAATCGAGAGAATAGCAGAGAGGGATAAAGAAAATGTGATTGCTGCGATGTAATTAATTAGGCTACGTTGGAAAACGTTTGAAAAAAAAACCTATTAGACTAGATCAACCACATAACGCCCATAATTATACCTTCGAAAAGGTGGAAAAACCGTATTTTATACGGGCAAACCATATGGGTTGACACCTATGCATTTCTCAGGAGGGAGGCAGAGATTTTGCTCTTTTATGTTTGTTTTTATTACAGAAGCAATGATGGAATTAATAACTATAGTACATGTAAGTGAAAGAAAAATATATATTCCATAGAAATATCAATAGATGGATTTTTATATGCAGATTTCAGCATCACTCTCCACATTCTCCTGATCTCCTAGCTCCCAGATGAGATGTTGGTGTTACTGTAGTATGTTTGTACAGTAAAATGAATGGGTGAGGCACAGCTCTCTTGCAAACTGGCAGACTGAATATTTTCCTCATAAGTAGAAATAAAGTGTAATTGAATCCACTTACATTTTTATGTACACACACACACACTGCTTGGACTTGCTACAAGTGATTAAGCCTTAATAGCCTTACTGAAAATAGAGTCACTGATTGCCAGTTCTTCTCAAATGCATTTGTACAGCTGTGCTGATGTTAAATTGAGCTAGGTCAATAAAGAAAGGAAAAAGAGTAAGTATGAAGAAAACTTTTTCAGGTATACATTTGTGCAGAAGTGTGTATGAAAGAACAGGCCTACACTACTGGTGTCCCTTACTTAAATTATCTTTTAAAGGCCTAGATTATTATTTTTAAAATATCCTGTGTCACAGTGTATTGCAGTTTTACTTCGGTGTGCCTTAGCACCTCAACTGGGGACCTGTAACTGTGCTGCAGTCTCAAATGACCTTATTATCCATGGATCCAAATAACATGTTCACCTGTATCCTTAAAGCTGCCTATTTTATTCATTTATCACAACTGTTCCTCACAAAAAATAAATTTTCCCTCAACAAAGAAGGTCACATTTCTCCATGTTCTGCCCACCGTTCAACCAAATATGGAGATGCAATCGCCTGCAGTATTCCCCGAAATGATGATCGTTTTCTATTGCATAATACAGCTTATAATACATTCTTTAAAATAATTTAAAAATAACTGAACAACAAATTATACTGTTTTGCACACAGTACTTTTAAATTCAACATTTTTTTTTAAACTGAACTAATTACTCTCCAGGGAATAATTTATCTCACAGAAGAATATACATTATTTGGTTGCCTGCACAGACAACTGATGTATTAGAATGTGTTGAGCATTCCACCCAGGAGACCTAGGAGTGCATGAATCCACCTGTCATTATTGTTTTGATTATATTGTAATTATATTATATAAAATATATTATATTTTAACATTATTACTATTAACATTATTAATAATGGTATCTGCAATAATGTCATGTTCTTGTTGTATCCATTGTTCATGATAATGAATCATGATGAGAAAATGAATAAAGATGGCATATGTTGCTCTCAAATTAAGATGCTATGATGCTGATGATTCCATATTTGCATATTATTAATTATTAATTTTCATATTGATACTAATACGGTTATAAATGTTTTTATTAGTTGTAGTATTTCTGTCTTTGCATGATGATGACGAGGATGAAGACGAATAACATACTTAATAAATAGGCTTAGTAAATAAGGAGAATAGCTAATCTATTGAATTTTCTCTTAAATTATAAGATTTTGAGATGATGCAGTGGTGCTGATTATCATGGAGTGGTGATGATGATGACAATGATAAACAAGTCAATTACAAAGATGACGGCTGTATACATATATATATATATACATAAAAGAATACATCAGACTAATTTATCAACAAATCTTAAAGACTTTTTGTGTTTTATCTATTTATTATTTATAGGCTACTCTCATAGTTCAATGTGTTCGGTAAGTGAAAGATTTGCCAGTGTGCATCAACATCTTTTCATCATTTCGCTGTGCCTAATCTCGCCACTTTTTCAGAACGGATAAACACATTTTAAAAGAAAGCAAAGGAAACGCTAATTCGTATTTTTTAACTCAATAGATAGACCGACCGTATGTTCCGCCTCTGTATTGAGTATGTCTGTGTAATCAATTCCTTCATTCTCTCCATTCCATGAGCCCAAACTCGCCACGTAATTAATACAATTCAAATATCACGTTTTACACCGTAGAAAAAATGTTTGATCAAGGCTTGTTGCTGGGTCATTCCTGGATATTGGTGACTTTTCTGTCCCCAGGAAATAAATGTTTATATTTTATTTAAAATAAATGAAATATTTATGATGAAAAGCTTTTATTATAGATTGAGGTCTTCTTTATAAGATTAACACAAAATAATGCATGCTAAATATATTTATTTATGTCCCCAAAGCAAATTTTCTGTTTCAATAATTATAATTATAATTATAATTATAAATGAATAGAAATGTGCCTTTATTATTGTATAAATCAAGTTAAAATCTCTCTACTTATATATATATCAATGGAAACAATTGTTATTATTTATCATTTTTATAATTTACTTTACAAAATCGTGTTCCACCCTGTTAGTTTGTGGTTTTTCACCTTCTAAACAAAAAAACTACAATTCCCATGAAGCCACATTCAGGAAGTGCGATCACTCTTTTGGCGGGAATTCAAAAGAACAAAGAGAGGTGAGTCCCAACTTTCTATCTGTCTTTTTTTTACAAGTTTTATGATGTTGACCTGTATGTCCTACTCTCAACTTTCCACCCTGTCATGCTAAATTATGAAGAAAGTAAGCAACATTTTGAAATAATCACAAACATGTTTGATATATTTACTAAAGTACTGTTTGTGTGCAGAGTTAGCTAGCTAAAGATGGCTGCTTCACAGAGCTATAGCTATTTGGTTAACAAAATTCCACCCTGTTAGGTTCCACCCTGTTAGGTTCCACCCTGTTAGGTTCCACCCTGTTAGGTTCCACCCTGTTAGGTTCCACCCTGTTAGGTTCCACCCTGTTAGGTTCCACCCTGTTAGGTTCCACCCTGTTAGCCATACAAACCTAACAGGGTGGAACATGCACCTAACAGGGTGGAAAATCTATTACAAAATGTAAAGAAATGCATATAAATGCTGATATATACATATTCAAATGTCATTTAAACTGTTTTTGTAATTTACCAGTATGTATAAAAGGTTTACACTACACTTACACTTTACACAATAAGTTATTAAACATTTATTTGGCTTTACTTGTCATGCCGCAACACAGCCATGATCAATTATCAATTGATCACACCCTCTTGTGTGTAATCAGTATGCATTCAAACAGTAATTGATCATTATTGTGTGGTCTATACAATTTACATGATAATATAAAGTTACATTATGTATTTGTTAGGAAATGGCTCCAGCACTAAGTGCAGCAGAGATGCAGCATCGCTACAGAGCAAGGCGCGACTCTGATACAGACAGAAGAGAAGAGTATCTCAGGAAAGAGAGGGAGAAATGGCAGAAAGACAGGGAGACGGGGGGAAAAAAACTAATTAGGGACCTCAGTAAGCGTGAGCAGCGTGCACAGAGGAAGAAATGGAGACAGAGGAAGAGGGAGGCAAAACTCAGGGAAAGGCTGAAGGCATCTCCACCTACAACACCCCAATGTTACAACACCCCAACACCAACATGTTTCCAGGTACCCCCTTTGACTGCTATCAAAGGAACGATGAAGATACATCAGATCATGAGCACCTCCCCGGGCAAGATAAAATACAGAGACATAACCTGTCTGTGTCAAAAGGACAAAGGGGTTATGGATTGCCCATGCTTTGATATCAAAGAAGCAACTCTGCAAGATGTTGTGGCATCAGATGTCCCTACCACTGAACCCCTGTGGCGTCCAGAGGTTATTACCAGCGGCCATGTTGGGAGGTGGTGTGTGCTGAGGTATGATGATGATCCCTACCCTGGCATCATAATGGCTGTTGAAGATAACAACATCCAGGTGAACTGCATGCATAGAAATGGTGTCAACAAATTCTTCTGGCCTGGCCCTCGCAAAGATGTCAGCTGGTATGCTGACAGTCAGGTACTGTGCCTGATTGAAGAGCCTCAAGCACTAAACAAAAGGTCAGTGCAACTGGACATGGCAACATGGAGATATGTTGAAGAACATATGGCACAGTAGGCAGGTTACCTCATATGTCAGAGAAAATATATACTGGACTTCTAAGTATAAATTGAGCATTCTGCCAACATGTTCTGCTTTATATGTTCAAATTTGGCTGTGGAACAGAGGAATTTTCACAAAGACGACACAACAGTTTTAAAGTTCCCATGACATGCTGTTTAGCAACAATTTTATATAGGTTGGTCACACAATAGACACACGCAGACACACGCACGCACGCACGCACACACAAACACACTGCTTTTATTGTAAAGAACTTTGTACTTAATTTTAAAAGTGCTATATTAATAAAATGTATTATTATTATTATTATTATTATTGTTATTATTATTATCATTTTTATGTCTCTAATGAATTAATTAATAATAAATGAATGAATTAATGTGTTTAATGTTAATGTTAATGTGTGTTTAATAAAATCATTGTTGAAACTCACTGAGTCATTGTGTTGATAATTCCACCCTGTTAGGATCCTTTCCACCCTGTTAGTGTCCTTTCCACCCTGTTAGTCACTTTTTTTTTAAAAATAACATAACAACTTTGTTAAATATTTTGCATGTTTTTATGTTAATTTGCAGAGCTGAAAGGGATTGACAGCATACATATGTTTTTTGAGCAAATTTGCTATTATTTACCCATATGGGTAAATCGGGTACAAAATTGTGATGGTCCTAAACAACGAACACACATTCTACTTAACAATTCTTGTTTCATTATTATTCACAGAAGAAAACAAACTTGTATGATGTAATAAGGGACACATAAGGTGTTATAAAAACTAAGTATTGTTAAATATTTACATGATTAACACTTTGCAGTACCTATGAATATGTCCCTAACAGGGTGGAACTCTCTCACAGTCCATGTCTGAACAATCCACCCATAATTATTATTATTTAAATGCTTAAGCTCTATCAATAAAAGCTCATGAAGGTTAAACATGTAATTTACCTGATATAATAATAAAAACACGAAAAATGTATTATTTTTTCCACAAAAGTTAGCACATTGATAAGTCACCAATAGCCAGGAATGACCCTGACTGTGTTCGGTTCATACTAAAAGCATATTAAAAGCTGTTGAATTGCAGCCACATCCAGATACGTTTTTGTCCATTTTCTTGAATTAAAAACTGTTCAAGTGTTCTATAGAGCTTTGTTGTTACTGCTTGCATTTTTATAAAACACAATAATAATAACAGTAATAATAATAAAATAAATTGGGAATTGATATCGGCCTGAAAAATCTTGATCAGAGCATCCTATATATTATTTTCTTGTCTTCATTTAGCTTACCACAAGTTTGAATTATTATATACAAATATTTTAAGGTCGTTTGTGAATAAAAAATGGTTGAAAATGGCCGGTTGCTTTTTACAAACCGGTTGCTTTTTAGTCCCCATCCGTTAGATTGGAGGGGCATGTTCATGACTAGGTTTTTTTTTTGTCCTTACTGCAGAAGCTCTGTGCCTTGTTCTTGCAAGAAAGTCATGGACCATGTCAGGGAGACAGCCATGATGCTAACATGCTAAATGTGCGTGGCAACAAGTAGCCAGCCAATTCAGTGAGTGCCAAATGATATTGCAAAATGCAAAGCTTACTGTGTCTGTTTCTACCTGTAGTCTTGCTCTCTCTCACACATTTTCTCACTCGTTCTCCCTATTTTTCTTACACACTCCACATCACTCATTTTTCTCTCTCCCTCATGGGTGGGAAAATGCCTGCAGTGCACCAGTCTCTTCGTTGTAATCACTTTTCTTCTATTCTTTCACAACACCACTAAACATTTATTACACTTAAATTAAAAAAATAACTGAGGACATAAGATAGCTGCCAATATATTTTTAATACATTTTTCCCCCAATGACAAATGTTTTTATTTCCGCAGTAAGTGAAAGGACAACTTATCTGATGCGATACAATTTGAGGCTGTTGTTTTGGTAAATTGACAAGAGACAGAGACGACCTCACGAAGGGTAGTTTATGTGACTCTAGTTTTGTCACTGGCTCAACTTCTCAGCTTTCTCTTTTGGTTGTTTGTTGCTCCACTGCATTCGACCTGTTGTGTAATGTTTATAAAAGATTTAAAGGGACAGACACCAACCCAGTCAACGGTCAACCCAGTCCTTGCAAATAAAATAAGTTTGCAAATAAACTATTATTGTTTCTACATAGCACTGTGAGTTAATGTGAGTTCAATAAATAACAGATGCGTGTTTGCTTATTAAGAGAAAAATATCTGCTGGTACAGAACTTAGTGTAGTTCTAGAAGAAATATCCTTCTGGATTCTGCATAGTACTGCCTTAAGGCAAGAGATGTACCCAAGTACAGCAAAGCTCTGTCTGAAGCCATAATCTTTCACAACTTTTGACTTCTCAACTATTTAATCATTGGCAGTCTAGTCTTGTCTACCTGGTCTATACTTTCCCCCCTGGTTTATAACTCTTATCCGTCGCTGTCACAGTCATACGCTGTCATATTCCCACTAAAAGAGGCCTTATTATGTATTTTGTCTCATTTGTCATTACTTTTTTCTCCACAGGATATCTTTATGCAGAGTGCTATTGTCCATGTACAACACAAGGAAAGTTTATGTTCAGCACTGCTAATACTCCTATCTGAGCAGAGTATAGCAGATTTCACACTGAAGCACTTTCTGTGTGGCTCTTTTCCCACAATGAAATCTGCCCGGTGACACTGTGCACTATCCAATTGGCAGTCTGGACCTGTGGTGGCAGCGTGAAGCCTTTGCTATAAACAGAATAGGAAATATTGGTCTATTATTTTTCCACCATCCATTCAAACCTTCAAACTCCCACTCAGTCCAGTTCATACTGAAAAATCCATCGACACATTAAGCAGAGCTTCATTTTAAAATGACACTTTCAAGGTGACACCTTCCTCATTTCTTACAGAGTATTGTGAATGTTGCGTTTAACAACATTTATGACAGCACTCATGATACTCCCCTGCAAACAAACACGCGAAAACACCCGTACACAGACATACGCACACATCGCAAAGAAAAGTATTCATATCTACATTAAACCATCCTTCTAAAACTGTCACAGTGCCAATAACAGATTTGCTTGGATTTAGTAAGAAATATTAAAGTATGGAAACAGGAGAAAGAGGTAATACTAATAAGAGTGGCAGTGCATATAGAGTTCACATATTCACACACAAGCCTCTGAATTCAGTTACAGCATCCCATATTCTGGAAACATCTTTATGTAAAGGCATAATAGATTCTAATTTCAGAAACAATTGAACTATTGAGCACTAATGTTGTCTCACACAGCCATATATTTATGAGAGGAAGAGAAAGCCACCAAGGACATGCTTGTATTAAGCTGGATAGATTAATCTTAGTTTAATATCTGTTTTAGGATTCATGATGTGGTTTCTTTATGGCTTTTTTTCTGCCCGTTTGACATTTCGGGTTTTGGCTCCTCCATTATCTTTAAAACAGTGACTCAGCTCAGTTAAACTTTCAGTAGCTGCTGAAGGTAACAGCAGTGAACTAAAACCTGCAGTTTCCATCTGTGCTGTTCCCTAGAGTTCTGTGTACGCGTGTGCATTTGCACGTGTGTGTGCATGCGTGTATACGAGTGCATCTAAGTGCGCTTGTGTATGCTGTATATCTGCGTGAACGTACTTACACGTGTGAAGGACACTGCTGCAGATGAAGGGGAGTGCGTTCTACCCACGTGCTGGAGACGTAATTTTACTTCACAGCAATTCTGCTCTTCTTCTGACAGAGACAATTGTCACAATTTCCATTCTTTTTTCCACCTGCTCAACATGCCGTTGAAAGACATTTCACTTGCTTGTCACCAGCTAGCCACGAACGCCAAAAACACGGCTACATCGTCTGCATTAGTAAAAGCAAAACATTTTTTCTACAGGCCTCAAGAGAAACACATTCCCATGTTCCTGAGAAAAACTGCGGGCCTGTACCTGTTGGCGTGTTCTGTACCTGCTGGCGAGATAAGTAAAAGAGTTGTGAGGGGCCGTCATTGTGTTTCTGTAACCGCTGTTCCGCTCCCACTAAAGAATCCGCAAGAACGTCCTGAGAATATCAATGGCGCTGCTCTTACTGACAATTCTCCCTGCTGCAGATGTGCCCTCTGTACGGTCCTGTACAAATAAGCGATACTCAGCATTGTTAAAAAAACAAAAATAAATAAATAAAAACGCATATAGAAAATGCATGAACGACTGCAACGAAGAAGGGCAGAGGGTTTTGGGGACATGATGCCCCAAATGTAGGCTCCCTTGGTAAGTAAATTTTCAGTAGAGACGTCTAACTGTAAATTAACGAGGGGTTTGTTTTGGCCCTTCGCCTTGCAAGTGAGGCACTGCCAGTGAGAAAGTGCAGTCTCCCCACTCCCTGCACCTCCGTCACAAGGGCGGACATCTCTGCTTCAACAAGTTTGTGGCGTCAACTGCAGCAGCGGCAGCAGACCCTTGGCAACCTAATGCGCTCTTGCATCATCCCCGGAGCTGGCAGGTCCGTGACATCACAACCTCCCGAGCCCCGAATATTCAGCTGTGTAGTGCCCTGCTGCACATGGGCGAGGGCCTGTCAAAAGTGCTGACAGAGGCACCCGCCGGCATGTCTTATATTAAGTTTTAAAGTTAGATTTAACAAAATGCACCCAGTCACACCCAAACGCCCCAGAAGGAGGCTTCCGCTGATAAGTACACGGGAGCTATTATTGAAAGAGCAACTGGTGCAGATCAGAGAAGCTCTGAGTGACTAAGGCAGTGGCCACAGAGGAAGCGACTGCTAAACACCCAGCACAGCGCTCTCAGTCACTATCATGTTGTACACACTCAGTTGGGGGAAAAAACAATATTGTACTCTATGGTACGAACAAAGGCGCTGTGCCACCTTCACAGCACTGGTGATGGCACTCGTGACGTTGATGCTTTTATAATTTTTTTTTATCTTATTGCAATTGAAAATGGAAAATCATGTCTGCACTCAATCAACATCCTTAACTTTGTTTTTGCCAGCCTTACACTTACACTTAAACTCAATTTGGTGAGATGGTTTCAGTGATAGTTGAACTCGCCAAACTGCATTTATGAAGAAGAAAAAAATTCCTTCCTTTAAACTTATTTGTCAAAAGACAAATAAGTTAAGGACAAATGTGGATTTAATCCCAGCCTCCATGTCAGTTATGGGCCACTATCTACTATACTGTGTACTTTGCTGAATAATACTGAATATAAGACTTCAGTTTCATCATGTTTTTTTTTTTTTTTTTACAATTCTACACTATAGCTCATAAATTCTTAAAATGGTGGCGCTCGCTAATACACAAATAATAGCCATTAGGAAATGAAGCATATCAGAGAACAACTCCTCTCTTCGCTGTGGACACGCAATCAGACCTCTGTGCTACAACATAGAACTCCTATAAATGACAGCTAGACCACTCAGCCAATCAGAAGAAGCCCTCCACCTGCTTCCCTATACTTAGCCAATGACAGCAAAAAGCCTCTGCTCTCAGGAGCCCTCCCCCAGCCCAATAGCGGAGGAGCTCTGCTCCTCAACTTGATGATGCAGCTGCTTTAGGAAGTCTATCGCATGCAAACTGGAAGGCTGCCAGTACAGAGTCACCAAGAGAGCAAGATAAACAACTTTTTTTTTCTGATCCAGAGCCATGACATTTAAACCCCTGGAGCTGCTTTCAGGGGCAGCCATACACATACACCCTGTACCCCTGCACTGTCAGAGAGAGAGAGAGAGCGAGAGAGAGAGAGAGAGCAAGCAAAGGGGGGGGGGGGGGGGCAAGGAAAAGAGAGAGTCACACTAGGAGAGACACACAGCCTTGCCCTCCCCAACCCCTCAAAAAAAGTTCACTGCATCACGGCTTGCATCCACTGACTACGCAGAAACAAATTTCCAAGTGCGATAGGTGTTCCTACCCTGCCCTGTACTGGAACTGCCAGCGCCATCATGGCACAGACAACTACAAACAAGACCACAACTGCGACAGTGCCTACCAACACTTATGGCTTGGTGCTAGCGTACTCTCCGATTAGCTCCCTCTATACCTTTCCCAAGCCCTCTGCCCATCTATACCACTATGACTCCACCCACATCTCTTGTCCTTTGCCCCCACAAAGAGTTAATCATAAGAACAAGAAGGAAAAACAATCAAGAATCTTGCATATAGCAAAACAGTCATTATCACTTACCATAACGATACGTGTCCGATTGGAAGATGGCAGGCCGAACACAAGTATAAATGTATATTTTCTGGAGAATAAAAGCTAATTCATACATTTGTCGTGTAAAAAAAAGATGTCACCCTGCCAATATCAATTTATCAAATCTGTATATGTACGTCTGAATAAGAGGATATGTATTCATATATGCAAGCACAAGGTTCTCATATTCTCACATATATTATAGCCAATTTATACATAATTGCATATGTGTAAGCATATATACATGCTTCCTACGCCTATAGCTAGTAATGCACATGTGATTACTCAATATAACATAGTTAGCATACAACAAACTCAAATACTTGGTGTAACCTGGATTATCATCCATAAATGCTCTGGCCAATGCGCTTCGTTTCAGTCAAAAGAACCTTCCAGAACAATCTTCTTTGCGTTAACCCTCAAACACAAATGTACCCCCACCTCCTTGCTCACCATCTAAACATTGCCTCCCGACTAAGGTAAACTACGTCACATCTTCAGCATCCATGTTGCAACTCCGCAACACTATCCCCGATACGCACAACAACATCGACGGAGAGGTAGTTAAAAAGCTACGATGAAAGTAAACAATAAAAAATATGACGAAAAAAAAAAGCATAAAAAATGGCTCGAACAGAGTTGCGTCCACTCTCAGGTAGAAAATCTGAGGACTGGGCTCCTGTTATCTTAGCTGCTGTTTTCCCTTCGACGTGAAAAAGTGACGTAGCTACTAATCCAAAACCTTGCGCTCTCTCCCTCTCTCGTACTCTATTTTCATCTGGTTGCAGCAGCAGTATTGCTCTTTACAAACATCAACAAAGCCAGTTCTCCCTAACACACACACACGCACACGCACACACACACCGATACCCACACTCGCACAGATACCCACACACACACATGCACACACTGGAGCACGCACGAACCCAGACACAAACCAATATTCACACGCATGCACACACACACACGCTCACAATCTCTCTGCTTCAGTGTGACGCAGCACTTAATTCTCCAGGCTTTCTCCCAGTGTTGTAGATACAAAACTGCAGCTTCTTGAAACACTCAGGCCAGCAGCATACTGTCACACAAATACCCAACTACAGCTATAGTTAAAGGGCCACAGCCATCTCTCCCTGGCAGCCCTGTTTTTCTCACCCTCCCTCTCTCTCTCTGTCACCCTTAAATTGGGTCTCTCTTCTCTCTCGTTCTCGCTCTCTCTCTCTCTCCCCTGCATTTCTGCTGTTTCTCTGCTGCTCACAGTTGCTCACTCTGTTTCTCCCTGTGAACTGAGATGACTGTGCCTCCTTGGTCACCTGACAGCCGGCTGCTTTTAAAGGCACACCGTCCCCCTTTTTGAAAGAATAACAAAAACAACAACAAAATAAGAAACAAAAGGAAAAGGAAGGAAAAGACGCTTGAGCTGCACTCTGATTTCTCTTCTTCAGCTCCCCTGACAGACACCCTAACACCCCCCCTCCACCCAAAGCCTTAACTCTTCACTGCTCCTGAGACCAGAAGCCACAGTAGCCTATATTTACATGGTCTATTTAAGTTTTTGTTTTTTCAGACATTTAACACAACCATTATGGTTATTAATTTGTTCATGTTTGATATTATGCTATAAAACCATATGAAATGTCCACAGGACGTTTTGGTGAATCCATAATTTATTGCTGTGCTATGCTATACATTTGTGTCTCAGAAAACCCAGATATACTTATACATGGTGTTTTCTTTGTCATTGAGAGCACGTTATTTTTCAAATAAGACATGAGAAGTATCTTATATTTTAGGCCAGCATGTTTTACAACATGTGTGTGTGTGTTTGTGTGTGTTTTTTTATTTTAAAAGGTGATCTTAGCTCTGAGGCTTAGGCAAGTGGCCTTTTCATTGCTCAACAAAAATTGAAGTGCCAGTTACTTTGTGATCCTCTTGCAGGTATGCGTGGGATGGCACATCACTATTTAACATATTGACTCCTTCAAAGGGTATACATGCATCTCTGTGAAGATGCTTCTCTTTGGTTCGGTGCAGGCCTCATTTGTAAATGCAACTTTAACGCATTAATCATTAACAGCTGCTGGATTTTAAAATGCTGGGCTTTGGTCAACGTACCCATCTGATAACACAAGTGTTTTACTCCACATGTTTTATCTGGCTGTGGCACAATCCCCAAGGGTTTATGGCTGTTTGATTTTAATGGAAGTATCATAGTTATGCAGATTCTGGCCTTTCATTGTGTCTGGAGTCTTTGAAATGGACTGAACTACAAACAAGTGGTCAAACTTGCAACTCATTTTTTTGTTTTTACTCTTCTGAAGACGAGACCGTGTTTCTTGTGATGTGAATCCAGGTCAGATATTTCCAATTAGCTAATCTGTCTCAGAATCGCACGCAAAGGCTTGGCCTGCTCTTAGTTTAGTTTTTTTTTTAAAGATGTCAAGACAGTCAGCCTTAATACTGACTTGCATACTTTGCTCCATGGTCGTGCCTACAGCTGGAAGATTATTTCAGGGGAGGAAGACCTCATTAATACACAACCATGAGAAGAAAGTTAATATTCAGACTGTAAGGCTTTTCCAAGACTTTTGGCACAAATTCTTTAATTTCCCAGAACTGATTGTTTTGCTGTTGTATTTAAATTATGGGAGGCTTTCTTGCTACTGTTTTTTTTGCCTTTAGTTATGACAGTTTAACATGGCCTTAGGGGCCTAACAAGACTACGCAATTGCACTGCACTGACCTGTAAATGAAGGCACTGCATTTCTCCCTGAATACTTCTGACCCCCCCTTTAATGTGTATACTAAAAGCACAGTTTTGTTGCTACAAGTAGAGCAGTGTAGTAGACAGGCTTTAATAATTAACGCCACATCCACATGGAATGAGTTAATAAACAGGTTCTTGGGGGCTTTGCATGTTTAAGTTATAGGCTGTTTATTTTAAGAACTGAATAATTTGGTCTGAGTTAATTTATTTGCATTGCTTTTTAGCTCACATTCTGTAAAATCTGTCCTCTCATGCTTTTGTCAAACGGCATGTTAATATTATTGAGACACTGACCTGGATTCAATCTAAATACATCCTTAATTTTGTCTCACAACTAATCAAGTGTTTATTAAAAAGATTTTCTTAAAGGTGCATTATGCAGGATTATTACCTTGAAAATATTATAAAATAATCCTGCTCAGTCATATCTATGATGCACTAGCAATCTCTGTATTTGCACGCATTTGTGCTCCTCTGCCTGTATTTATTATAAACTGTGTGCGGGACGTTTCTGGGCGTGATGCTCTTTTCTATGAGGGGAGCGATGGGTGTGGCTACTGAGCATGTAGGTGGGATCAGGTGTCAGCGGAGCATTAGCTAACTACTGCAATGGCGGAGGTGAAGAAGAGCAAGTAGGCTACAGCGAAGCCCAAAAACATGCTGACGTGGGGACATGAAGCAGAGTCAAAATAGGATTCGCTTTTCCTGGATGGCGACAGCTGAAGCTTAGCAAGGGGATGAAAAGCGTGAGTTGCTGTGTTTTGAACCTGTAAGTAACGTTACCTCTAGCTATCCGGCTTGGTAGCTTGATAGCCGTATTCGGGTATACCCTGAGTGTGCAGGTTTGGAGAAGGAGGAGGAGACTTATTTGATTGTAAACACAGGACCACAGCAAGGCTAAAAATCACGCATAGTGCAGCTTTACAGAATAAATCCGGTTCTTTTTTTGACTTGGACCTATTTTTACAATCTATTTCCACCATTATTTGTCCAAGTCAGAAAGAAGGGAATTATCATTTAACAAATATAACTTGGCAACTTCAGCAATTGCCAAAATTAACTTAATATGAACAAAGTCAAATTTAAGGACAAATTTCCACTGAATCCAGGCCATTAGCCATTGTACTGCACTAAAAACGCTAGTTTTCCCAAAGCACACATAGTTGGCAGTCTTGACAGAGAGTGATAGATTTGCCCATAGCTTGCAGCATATACAGCACACACCCTCACTTATTATCAAAATTGATGGGGATTAGTAGGATTTTTTCACATAGTGGGAAGCACATGCTGAAACTATATGAGTTTAAGCAGATGTCAGTGCATACAAACTGCAGTAGCGAGGGAAGGAGGTTGTTCAGCTAAATTATAAATTATGTGACGTCGCTACCCTTTATTCTGTATTTTTGTCATGGACAAAATCAAAACTTTGATCATTTGGTATTGCCGTTTGCTATACAGCGGTTGGCTGGTATCTGAACAAGTCTCAATAGAAAGACGAACATCGACACCTTTCTTGTCTTTGCCATGGCAGCTGTCACTCATTAGCTTATATCTTGGCAAGGCCCTGCAGGAGGATGCCATCCCAGCATGCACTGCTGAGCCCAGCCTACTGTGTGTGTGTATCAGAGAGCAAGCGAACGAGAGAGAGAGTGTGTGTGAGAGAATGTGTGTGTGAGAGACTATGTGTGTGTATGAGAGAGCAAGCGAGTGAAAGAATGTGTGTGTGTGTGAGAAAATTTGTGTGTGTGTGAGCGAGCGAGAGACTGTGTGTGTGTCTGTGAGAGTGAATGTGTGTGTGTATGAGAGAGTAAGCGAGCGAGAGAGTGTGTTTGTGTGTGAGAGAGAGAGCAAGTGAAAGTGTGTGTGTGTGTGTATGAGAGAGCTAGCGAGAGAAAAAGTGTGTGTGTGTGTGTGTGTGTGTGTGAGAAAGAAAATGTGTGTGTGTGTGTGAGAGACTGTGCGTGTGTGTGAAAGAGAGAGACTGTGTGTATGTGTGTGAGAGAGAGTGAGCGAAAGAGAATGTGTGTGTGTGAGTGAGAGAGACTGTGTGTGTGAGAGAGCGAGTGAGACACATCCTCTTCAGGGCGCGACTCCTCAAGCTCCTGACCATGTTTCCAACTCGCCCAGGGCCATTCTGTGCACGACGATTCTCGAGTCCCTCCCTCCACCCCGGGAGTAGCCGCCAATTGCCACTCCCTCAAGGCACGACCATACTTGGATCTGGTAGGACCAAGGATCGAATCGGCTGATCCTCGGTGCGTGACTGCACAAACTGAAAACGCAAACCTCCCTCCTAAATTGCAGTTTAATCTCTAATTTATTTTTATTTCATGAAGCAGAAGAATCCAGCGGTTGGCTGTCCCTCTGGCCTTAGTGCTTTTCTAGGTGAAGGCAGGTAGAGAATTTGAAATAGCAGTTCACAGAAGCTTTGAACAAGAGGCTCGGGCTCTGTGGCGGCCCGTCGCACTGCTGACGGCCCACTCTGGCAACCCTGTGCGGAAACATCCGGACAGACACGCCAAAAGCCGCAGCGGCACCAGGAAACAGCTGCTCGCTCTCGTCAAAGGGCGTCCAGACTACAGGGGCTCTAGCCCTACTGAGCATCACCCCGCCCGAACAGAATAGAAAAGAACTGTCTTCTGTCCCGGAGTTGAAGCAGGGCTTTGTTCTGCCTCACACCACTGTTGGTTTTGCTACAATAAAGTTTCTGGTGCAGAGACATCTGTGAGGCATCCTCTGCAAGTTCCATTTATGGTTAGTGGCTTCTGAAGTCTCATTCCAGAAGAGCGCAATTAATGGTTTGGTAAAAATTAAGAATAGTCCTCCAAGAGGTGTAAGCCCATAGAGGTCCCTAGAGGGTGATACTGAGTCGGTATGCTGTGATAACTACAGCTTTGAGATGTAGTCAATTGGATGTGTCTTCCAATCTGTCAATCAATGATCAGAGAATGACCTTTGACCTGGATGTTTTGAGAATGGCCTTCTAAACTGGATGGGGTTTGTGACATGCTTGCCATTTGTTTTTAATACTACAACCCAGTGCAAAAGGGAGAGAACAGTAATGTAGTGGAACTCCACATCCGTTACCAAAATTAGAAGGTTTTCTAAGAATTATTATTATCTCAAATGTTTAAACAAGTGAAATAATAATGCACGTTTTCCAGAAACACGTGCATTGACAATTTTGCACTGCAGATGGCGATAGATCAATTATGTTGGATTTGTGATACTCTCCAACTTCAAAGAAGAAGAAAAGTTGAGTAGTGAGGCTACCAGCAAAAGTCAGCTTCTGCTTCATTTGGCAAGCTGTTTTCTAACATACGGCTTAGCATGTCAACAAGTACATCATAGTGATAACTCAGAACACTAACTACAGTCAATGAAATTTGGAACATGTTAAACTTTCCAAAACACATCTCCACTGTCTCAAGAGGTGTTGCATAGTCATACAGTACACAAACAAGGCCCATTTTACAGAATCGATCAAATGTTCCAGTGAAAACCTAAATGAAGCTACTCTGTACAGTGGCAATTTGGTGCTAGACGCTGTCACTCCAACAAGTACCCGTCCTGCAGATGAAAAGCACGGCGATCTTTTTTCTGTGTCACCCTCAAAGCAGCACAAAAGCTCTAATGACGCGCGTGAACGCGCCTCCTTCCCGCCATCTATTTATACCCCATCATTCACCAGACAGCGTGTTCATTTTAGCAGTGTCATCTCTCGGCAGTATTCCACTTCCTTAATCCTTAAACCTTAATCTGTTGCTAGAGAGGCGGCCGGCGCTCCATTTTTGTATGTGAGCCTTTGCCATTTCTCGAACGCGCCATTACACGTACGAGCTGCGGACGTGAGGCACTTGTAGGCTCTCTCATTAATTCTAAAGCCCCAGAAAGTCAGGCGGGTTCAATACTAAGTGGGTTCAGGGGACCGCAGACGACGGTGGTGTTCAATCAGCCCTGTAAAAAAGGGGTGCGAATGTAACCTGTAATGTAACACAAGTGCTAGTGTTTCCTTGTCTGCGGTCCCAAAAACTGATAGGTTAAAGGTCGCTACTGCAGTTGCAAAATGGTGTTTTTTTTTTTAAAGATACAATTTTAAAAATCCAGTTTAATCCAGCGTGCCACTCGTCTGTTCAGGCTTGAATGTAAAATATGATTTGCAATCTCTGATTATTTTACGCTTATTATTTTAGTTTTTTTAATCGCATCTCCCAGAGGAGCAGCGACCTGATTGACATCACATATGTTTCGTTCCTCTGTAAGTAGGACAGCTACTTACGGCCACAGGAGCAGCCCCCACTATTTTTAGAGACATACTACTATACTGCTATAAACAAGACTTTAATATATAACATAGACCTCACAGATTGAGAACTACTGATAAAACTGCATTTCAACATATATAGGGACGTCATCACTCAGTATATATTCCTACAATATACACTACCGTTTTCAACACACATACACACCCACACACGCAGGCATAGGTATATGCATAAAAATATTGCTCCTAAGTTTCTGTTTCCCTGCCATTCATTGGTTACCAAAAATATGGGGCTGCATACTTTTCAGCAAAAACAATAATCATATTGTTACTAGGATATGTTCACGCTTACCTGTGACCATTGGTTAGCTGAAAATAAATCAGATGGACATCCGATATAGTTTCCTTGGCAATGCTTGTCAAATTATGTATCAGTGTACTGTATAGAATTACTGCACATTTATGCTAATAGTAGTTAAGAAGTCTTCACAACCTTGCACAGCTGTTTCTTGGGATTATTATTATTATTGTTGTTGTCATATTTGCCTCTTGTGTGACCATCCAGAAGGTAAAACTAGTTGTTTTCTTCTCTTATTCTCTCTACAGCTCTTTTGTGGAGTAGTTCCTGTGGCACGCTGCACAGTCTAACCTCGCTTACTAAGCTGAAGATCCGTGTGCTTCTCTTTCACTGCTCAGGCTGCAGGCAGTTACATTCCATCAGTTTGTTCCATTCTTTCTGAAGTGCAGTAGAGACACAGAGCCGTTTCCCCCCTCATCCTCATCCCCCCCCCCGCCCCCCGCCCCCCGCCCCATTTAGCTCCATGCAACTTGCACAGGAGCCCCTCTTCAAAATCACTTACATTAGCACAGTGTCAATATAAATACGTTATATAACATGCACATACTAAGGTCATAACATTATTGAGGTCATCAATATACTCTTCAAACAAAGAAAGTATGCATAGGTATAGAAAAAACTTGAACATGCCTCAATATAACAAGCTCAATATTTTTATATGTAGCCTATACTTTCTTTTTTTGAAGAGTATATTTCACATGTAAGATACATATAAGCTTGTGTGTAACATGCATGAAAGCTAAAATGTATGAAAAGTGATAAACTATAATTACTTATCATCTAATAATAATAATAATAATAATAATAATAATAAAGTAATTAAATAAGTATTATTATTAGAGTATTATTGTTATACCTGTTTGAGTATGTCCAAACACAACAGTGACCCCCAGTGTTGGAAGCTTCAAGGTTTGTTTACATCTTATTAAAAGTATTCAGTGTGTCTCAACCATTACTAAATGCCACTGTCAAACCATCAATTGTATTTTCCCAAATAAACATGTCTTTCCAACGTGTCTTGGTGTAGCCTATTAAAAAAAAAAAGGCAAAAAACATAGAAAACTTTCATCATCATTATTATTATTACTAATATGTATAGCCTCATAGTATAATAATATGATTAAATGGACGATAAAATTACATTTTCATATTTATATCTACGGGCTTGTGTTTTGCGTATTTATGTGCTGTAGGCTCGTTGCAGGGGTGGATAAATTCACAAAATGTGTGCGACGAGCGAGACGCTGTAGTCAGTAGCCTACAAGACCATGCGGAAAGGCGGCGCGTTCTAAATATGAACTGCGTAACATCCTCTATGCCAAGCCAAGATTCTATCTGTACACCTCATTGTACAGCATCCTATCCTATCCACCCCTCTCTCTCTCTCTCTCTCTCTCTGTTTATCCTTACTGCTTACCGTCGGGCTATCCTTTATTGCTTGGGTTTTGCGCAATTAGCTTCATCATACGGTTGGAATATTTTTTCTAGTCTTTCGATTTCTCAATGCGATCAGATGACCGCTAGTTAACTGGCCGATTGTGCTTTGTCTTTATAGCCTCAGTCTGACGCAGTATTCATTTGTGTTTAATCACAATTTATTCAAATAAACTATGTTTCGTCAATATTAATCTATCAACATGGTAACCAATAGTGGGTAATCGTTAGAAAACTGGTTAGGCTATTAATTCCTAAAGAAAACATGAACAGAAATAATAACACTATGCTAACTTACGGAGCTGTATGATATAGATAGTGTAGATATAGATGTAATAGGCTAAAGGGGATGCTCTCATGTCTGTAAAAACAATAAATGGCTTACCTGGACAAACATACTCTTGGCCTGGGGATCTGCTCTAGTGCCTCACAGTTTGTTCAACTGGGTCATCACCTGTATTGTTTCAAACAACTGATTCCCATTATTTTTCATCCTGAAACAATTCCCTCGACCTTATTAGAGAATCTATCGAATTTTCCACAGCGCAACATTTGAACCCCGCCCCTCACACTCCCCCACTCCCCGATTGGAGGGCACACTGCAACTTATTTCTCCGTCGTCAGAATCACATGCGATTGACGCATGTTTACAAACATTTGATGAGATCACGTGCTACTGGGGACCATTTTTACCGTAAATCTCCCCGCATCAATTGCAAAATTCTACGTTCGTTAGTTTGAAAACTATAAACAAACGCAACGGAGGGCATTTGGATAAAAGAAACCAGGGTTCAAACTATATTTCCTCAATAGTTGCTATTATATGGGGCTAGATTTCGTTTAGGTTTTCTTGTATTGTCCACATCCACCATTCGACAATAAAAATATCGACAGGCTTATATGCGTCAGAGTAAATCATGAATTTAGCCTACTCACACGGTTCTACTTTGTCGAAAATACTTTGTCGAAAATAAACCTTACGTTTACGTTAGTAAAACACAGATCGAGGTAGCTCTAGGCAGTATAACATATGCAGCAGCATCAACGTACATTAGGCTAGGCTACTGCAGACATCCTGATTAGCCTACGTTTGTGAATCATCGGGCTGCATGAGTTACCTCTTTCCCCAAGCGGCACCAGAAACACTATTATAGCCTTTGTAATCAATAGGCTAGAACTTCCGTAAACAATGAATGAATGTATAGCCGAACGTTAAGAGTTATAATACACGACTGCAGTTATAGCTATCACAAACGATTGAGTTAGTCTAATACATCCTGATAGCCTACTTGTTTTAAAGCTTCTTGCTTTTTCGTAGTAATTTGAAAAATACGAGTTAGATTATTTTGTTAAGCATGTGAGCATTATCTTTTCAAATGTGGGCTATATTTCTAACACCGTTAGCATAAGCAGTGCAATATATTTTCTTGATAGATTGTGAGAATGACGAAGTGTCAATTGCCTGTTAGGTGCAGTCAGTAAATGAGGCAACACAGCAGGGGGCGGTATTGAACCAAATTAAAGGTCATGCTTAGCTGCATCTTTGCTGGCGCACATGAAATCACCAGGGTGCGTTTCCCAAAAGCATCGTAAGGCTAAGACGTCGTAAAACCCTTCATATGAAGCTTATTTAACTTTGGGTGCGTTTCCCAAAAGCATCTTAATTTAAGACGCTCTTAGAGACGCTCGTAGATTAACGATTACTCCAGACCAGTCTTAGATGGTTAAGTGCGTTTTAGAAGCCCATAAATCACATACTTTATTTGATTTTTCGTGTTAGTGTTAATTAATTTTACTGTTACCATAACCACTTATTGTTTTTATAGAGATGTTAGATGCAACAATATTTACGTTTATTTATTTATTTTTTATTTACTTATTTTTATATATTTGGAAATTACCCATAAAAGTCATTCCTTAAATAGCCCTATAAATAAATAAGTTTGAGACAAGTAAAATCAGTGGAAAAAGATTTTATTTCAAAAGAAACTTTGACATGCCTAACCGGCCATGTATTTGGCATGGGGTTCGCGTCTCCCAATCTATCGCCCCTCCTCCTCCCGTATCAGCAGCGCCACAGACAGAAGTTCAGAGATGTCAAATACAGGGATAAGAAAGGAAAAGTCCTGCTATATGTTTCTTCCACCCATTTCACTAATTAGTTCTATCTCCTGGCTCAAGAATTGTGCAAATTAGCAAATCCAGGTGATTGGAACTAAATACTGGGCAGGACTTTTTACTTTCTGAACCCGGATTTTACACCTTTGGTTAAGTAGCACTTCAGAGGTGACTGTGCGTTCACGCTTTAAGAACTGTTTTGGGAAACGCATGTCACAAATTAAAGAGCTATCGTAGAATCGCTCGTTGAAATCGCACCCCAGTTTGAAAACAGCACCCGACTTTGTAACAATGCTTGTTTTTTTGTTTTTTGTTTTTTTTGGTATGTTAGGCACTCTTCTATAAGATTGAATTAATTGAATTAGGCTACAACATAGCCATATGAATGTGTTCCATTTCATTCCATAATGTGTAAATTGTACCCTTAGCCAACCATATTTTAATGCCTAGTAATAGCAGTCCAGCATGGCAATTAATTTGTCTGTGGTATGTTCTTGTTATTTTCTGCAATAAAAGACCATGTTATAACATTCTGTTAATCTTCTGGTTAAAATGATTAGATACAATGCTAACTTATAAGACATTATTTAAAAATTTCATATTGTATAAAACTAAGGGAGTAGTTGGATAAAATGACAAAACTTGACTGCACTGTAGTGTTGCGTAATTATAGAAAATAAAATACAAAGTTGACAAAATTTCTCTGGTTCTCACGACAGATGTGTATTCTGTTTTGTGCGTTTTTAGTTTCTCTTTTTGGATCAGAGGAACACTAGCTGAGTACAGAGATTTGACTAGTCTTCTGGGTATGTATCCATGACAACTGGAAAGATGCAACTGAGGAAACAGCCACTTTACCTTTGAACTTGCTTTTTTGTTATAAACAGACTTGTCATCTTTAGTAATGGTCTTCCATCAGATGCACAAGATTCAAGATTCAAGATTCAATAATTTTATTGCCATACAACAAGTTGTTAGGAATTTGTTTCAGTGCGCTCATGACTAAAACAATACAAAAAACAATAACACAGCATAATAGTCAAAACAATACACATAACACCCCCCCCCACCCCACACCCACACATCAAAGGATTACAGTCCAAGAAATAATAATTCATAATAAAAAAAAAAAAAAAAAAAAAAAAAAAATAAAGTGAGTGTAAAGTTAAAAAAAGTGTCAAGTGTAAGTAATGTGTCTTTTGCTTTTGTTGCTGTTGCTTTTGGGAAATGCAGGAAACACAAATTCACATTCCTAACAATACGTTTTATTCAATAGTGTTCAATGTGGTACAATTACCTTCATATTTTGAATGAAATAGTTTTATTCATAACAAGGCGATCAGAGACCCGGGGCCTCATATAAGGTCCATACGCATGTATTTGATCGTAAATTGTGTGTACAATGAATTTCAAGTCAGTTTTGTGATTTAAAGGACCTGACATGAAAATCTACTTACCTCTAAGCAAGGCCCAGACCATGTGCACACTATCCCTTCTGGCTGGTCAGCTGTATTTCAGCTATAAGTCTTTTTTTTGTTGCTTGCCTGCCATTTTCAGTTGTAGTTTCTAGCATGTAATTACTAAAGGATTTATATAGAAAAGGGAGACATAGTAAACCAACATATAAAGCTAATTAAAGGCTTTCACAGGGGGGAGCAATACACTTTGTTCACATGTGCAAAATTCATGGTCATTTGTGATTTACAGATAAAATTTAGGTATGCCTGATGTACAAATCTTTATTAATGCATATCAACATTATATAGATAATTTGTACATTGAGATTTGAATGTAAGATCACATTTCATTCTGAAACCTAAGCAAATTTTTATAAATGAGCCTCCAGTTTCTTTTTTTTAAACTAAAATTAGTTGTTTTTTCTATTGTAGCCAATATGATTTCTTGTTGAGTTGGTGCTATTGCATTAGAGTCAAATTAAATAAATGGGCTACAAATTTAAATAAAGAATGGGCTACAAATTGGTAGCCTTTGTTCAAATTGGCTATGAACTTCATATAAAAATGTCAAAACAATTTTAGCACAATTGTCAAGTGAAGGTAACTTCACAGGTATTCACAGACATGATCTGTAGAGAGTAATGCACTCTGTTCCATTCCATACTGCAGGTAAGCTGCAGTCGAACACATATAACTCAATAACACTTATGTTTGCAGAGCAACACCGGGCTAAAATTAAATTAAGTAAATACAACAGTACTACTCTCATTCTCCTTATATCATTTGAAGAGTACATGCATAGACAGATACTTAAAATAAAAGTAAAAAACGTTTGAACTTGGGCGAGGTGTGTTGTGCAGTCTGTAGTATCAAACCATATACAAACCCCAATTCCAAAAAAAGTTGGGACAGTGTTTAAAATGTAAATAAAAACAGAAAGCAATGATTTCCAAATATTTTTTGACCTGTATTCAATTGAAAACAGGACAAAAACAAGATGTTTAATGTTTTAACCAATCAAATTTATTGTTTTTTGTAACTATACCCTCATTCTAAATTTGAGGCCTGCAACACGTCCCAAAAAAAGTTGGGACAGGGGCATGATTACCACTGTGTTACATCACCTTTCTTTTTAACAACACTCAGTAATCCTTTGGGAACTGAGGACACTAATTGTTGTATGTTTGTATCTTGCTTGATATAAGACTTTAGCTGTTCAACAGTCCGGGGTCTTCGTTGTCGTATTTTGCGCTTCGTAATGCACCACACATTTTCATTGGTAGACAGGTCTGGACTGCAGGCAGGCCAGTCTAACACCCGCACTCTCTCACTACAAAGCCACGCTGTTGTGACACGTGCCGAATGTGGCTTGACATTGTCTTGCTGAAATAAGCAGGGACGTCCCTGAAAAAGACGTAGTCTAGATGGCAGCATATGTTGCTCCAAAATGCATATGTACCCTTCATTGTTAATGGTGCCCTTCAGATGTGTGCAAAGTACCCAATGCATGGGCACACACACCGCCATACCACCATGCCAGCCTGCTTTTTGACCTTACGTTTGTGATACAATTTGATTTTTTTTTTTTTTTTTTTTTTTTTTTTCCAAGCCAAAGCACAAACAAAAAAAAAAATGAAAATTTAATTTTATTATTTAGATAAATCAGAAAATTTGTGTAATAATGGTTGTAAGCACGCTTTAAGATCAGATTTAAGTGTATACATGAATGATAAATGGAGGCCATTGTTTTGATTGTCCATAAGCTACCAAGGGACTGCAAACGTGGTTGAAAGGTCTGGTTACTACAGTAACAACACCCCTCGGATCGTATTATTGTATACATGAAGCAATGAAATGCCACTCTGCCATATATCATATGGTGCCTGTGGTGTGGGGGTATGCTAACGTTTCAGCCTGTCCAGGGTGGGGAGGTAATGATCCTGATAAGGTATTGGCACACACCCCCCCCCCCCCTCATGTGTCCAGATCAGTCACCAGGGAGCGTGACCCACCTGCCACTCTGGCTCTGTTCCCTGTAGTTTCTGTCCCTCTGAGGTTTGGGGGCAGACCAGGAATATTTGCGGTCATTCCCAGGGAATGTGTCACTAGCCATCAAGGCGTTTCCAGTGTGCATATCTCCTTGTGTTCCAAATGGGCTGAGTTTGAACTTATTATTATTGTATACTGTCTTCTTTCTTGGTAGGCTGGGATGTTCCCTTCTCACTTCATGCAATAAAAAGAGCTTTCTGTCAGGGGTCAAATGTGCAGGAATTGTAGTGCAGCTCAGCCAGGCTCCCTGTGGTTCAGGCACTTGGACCCGGGCCCAGGCCTGCTCTTACACCCGGATCCCCTTGCATGTGACCGAGGGCCGCTCCAAGACCAGGTGATCTCCCTTTTATGCCCCCCCCATCCATGTACTCACTGCATCCTTAAACTAGTGTGCCTGCTCTGCAATGCTTTATTTAATTGCCTTGATTCACTTCCATTGCATGAATGCTTGGGATCAATTATGGACTTCAATATTAATAAACCCTCTGGTAGTGTGTGTGTGTTTGTGTGTGTGTGTGTGTGTGTGTGTGTGTGTGTGTGTGTGTGTGTGTGTGTGTGAGAGAGAGAGAGAGAGAGAGAGAGAGAGAGAGAGAGAGAGAGAGAGCATAAAGGGTGGGGGAGATAGATGGACGGATAGCCGCAAAAGGTTAACATGCCAAGAATTGTGATGTGGATTCAATTCCAGCAATAATTTGGCCTCTCAATACATCATATATAAATAATGTGTGTGCCTGCTTTTCTCAAATGTAAATCCATGATCCATTTTTGGTGTGCTCCATCGTCCTTAGGTGACCTCAAAATGCCTATTGAGTTGTTTACATTTCAGTCAGCAGTTACATATGATACAGTACATCTCTCTGACATAAGCAATCCTCGATCTCAGGCCCTTTTTTGAATCCATAGTACATTCCAAACATCCCCCACTGGCATTTCCATAGGAATCAATATAAACAGACTGTTTCTCAAAGTGGGAAAAAAAAGTTTTGACCTAACAAATCAACACTTTATTTAGTCGATTAGTCCTTTATCAGCGTCAGTTAGACAGCTTACACTGTACATATGACCCATTTATTATGGATATTTACTGCAGCAAATTCAGGTAAAGTTGTTTGTTCACTAGCATGCCATGCCCTGCATGGGGATCTAACCTAGAGCCTTCTGGGTAAAGATCGTAACCACTGTGCCAAACTGCCATTCAATACAGCTGGAATTTGTGGACACGATCCAACAATGCATACCAATATTTATAGACATCAGGGAGAGGTTATGTGACAAGTTTCCCCCCACTCTAATAATGTAACATGAGGGCACTTGTGACTTTAACAAATAAATGTTCTTTAAAAAGCTCACACTGAACAAGTAAGCCACAATCTAACACATAGTGTTCCAATAACTTATGTATATAAATCATATACATTTTTTTCATAACTCTATAATATTATAGTGATATTCTTGTCGTATGACAAAGATGGTTCTTTAATTTGAACAATGACAACTTGTAACAAACAATAACCACAAAATGGCAGTGTGAAGCTGCAGATAATTGGACTTGGGGTCAAGAAGTCAAGAGGCTCTGACTCCTATGACAGAAAGCTAATTTTGCACATTTTTAAATAACCAAAGCGAGAAAACAGGCTGGTCTCTCTCCTCCCACACAAAAGCATAATGGTAGCTTATTGTGATTTTGATATATATATATATATAGGTGACCCCTGCCACAGATTGGTTTGTTTAAAACTGAATTATCATTAGTCCCCTCCCCCAACAACAGATTATTCATTAAAAGAAGTAGGGTATGAAACGGAGGGGGGTGGCCATATATATGTGGCCTGGAATGGAATGATCATTTTTCCATGCCATTCAGTCTGTAGCACTTCTGTAAACCAGTATTGGTTTGTTTCACTTCCTTTGCTTGCTGTGTATTACAACAGATATTTCACTGTCAACTGAACTGCACAGATTTCACACAGTACCACTATCAACTTTATGCTCAACTCAACTTTATGCTTTACTTGAATTCAATCCCATAATGACAACAATGTAAATTAAGGAGAATCAAAGCAGAAATATCAATATTTATCCACAATAAGAACACAATGTCTCAATAGCCTAGAGTTGACAATGGAGGAAGTTGTTTTTATTATTATGAATTAGAATTAATTACACCTGAAAGCAGTAAACATATTGATATTTCTGCTTTAATTTTCTGTTACATTTTATGAATTAATCCACTTGAAATGTCTGGAAATACTCTCTTGTCAATAAGCACAAAAATATATGACTCTATCCACCAGAACATAATCCAGGCTACACACATTAGGTTAGTAGTAATTGGAACTGGACCAAACAAACACTAAATTCAATGTTAAATTAATGGCTAATGTTACTGCTCGTAGCAACAATATGTAGCCAACCATCGAAACTATTATTTTGAAATTAGAATGCTTCGGCTTTAAAAGGTTAATCAATAAGGGAGCTTGTTTGTGATGTAGCTAACATGTAATGAACTGGGTTTAAGATAGCCAAAGTTAGCTGGCTATCCATTAACACAATTGGAATACATAAATACAACATACCTTTATGCATGACAATTAAATGTCTCACTCTCCAAAGACGTAATATTTAGAAAGCTGATCATTAGAATGAAAAAAGACTTTAGACTCTGGCGCAACACTGGACAACCTTGAGAGCCAGTGGAGTTGAAAGTTTTTATCACAGATTGTTTTGGATACATTTGATTGGTCAATGGGACATAATCAAATCAACATCAAATCAAATCAATATTTATTTATATAGCGCATTTCACAACCAGTTGTCACAATACGCTCCACAGAAAAACCCAGCCTAAACCCCCACAAGAGCAAGCCAAAGGCAACAGTGGCTAGTGTAACTATGAAGAAACCTTGGGAGGAACCAGACTCAAGGGAGAACCCATCCTCCTATGGTCGGCTCAGAGTCTAGGTTTTAATGACCAGCATGGTCAAAAGAACCAATATTCTTTAATAGAATTAGCAGCAGAAAGATGACAGTCCAGGGGCCACATGTATAAACAGTGCTGAGCAGAAAAATGCCCTCAGAAAGCTGCGTAAGCGAGTTTCCAAGCAGAAATTCAGATATACATTCTAAAATAAGAGAATCTGCGTACCTCTGCACACACTGGACACCATACGTCTGCAGTGTTTGGAGTCACTGTGATATGGCAACACCATGACTTTCTCCCTGAGCATTCTTTTATGCATTCTTTTACTCAGAGTTTTATACAGTTGGGGATGTTGGGGAACTGGGCGGCAATGGCGGTGGGAGCAGCAGGCACTGGAGGTGGGGAGGGGAGGGGCATATATATATATATATAATATAATATATTCATACAGAGCAGTAAAATGCAGTATACATCATACATGCAGTAAAAAAAGAAGAAAAAAAAAGAAGAAAATCACTAATTATTAGGTTTGCATCTGCAAAAACATTATGGCTCCTGGAACGAGGCCCAAATACGTAAATAGTATAAAAATCCCATCATACTATGTCGGATCAGAAATGCTTTGCACTTTGTGATTCACTATTTACTTTATAGAAACAGTTATGTACCACATTATGTAACAGTTTAAGGCCAGAACACTTTTTCCAGAAAAGCAGCACTTTTTTCAGCATTCTCCAGTAGTTTTTCTGGAATTGTATCAACCCAGTTGCTTTACATTACTAAAAATGTCAAAAATAGATAACGTTTCCATATTGTTGCATCATTTTTCTGATTAAACAGTATTTGAGAAAGTTCTAATTAGTGTGAATATGTTGATTATTAGTCTAGTGTTCTTTAGATAATGCATGTCTAGCTACTATAGGCATTCTGGTGTTTAGCTACACATGCAGAACTGTCAGGCCATTACTGGGACATTTTGTTAGTTGCTAAAGTGCTAAATCTGCTTTTAAGAGTATATCAATGAAACTTCACCAGTCGAGATTCATGGTCTTCCTTTTGGAAAGGAAAGAGGTCACATAAATCTAAAGGAGCTGAAATGTCTTGCTGGAGATCAGAGCCATCAGGAAGCAAGAAATTAATCCCTAAAAAGAAATTTATGAAAGGGTAGTGTTGTTTAATCCAGATCTTGAATTTAATAATCTGAAGAACATTTCATCATCTGGAAATGATAAAATCTGGTAGATTCACCAGATCTGGAAGGTGAATCTCGTAAATCTGGTGAATTACGAGAATATGTTCCTCATGTAAGTATAGAATATACTGTTCTATTGTTTGATTTAGTAATTTATTTGGCTAAGGTTTTCAGGCGAGGATGTGAAATTCCCAAATCAATTTTAATTAACTACACTTTAAAGTCTTAGCTTTGGTGACTTCATTTGGTGCTTTTGTGTTCTTGAAAAGATCAGTATGGTGGCACAATGTTTTCAGGGTTTAGATTCCCAGTTAGTAAAAAATTATGCATGGCGTGAGGCTATGAGGCCCCATGGATCACGGCTGCTTTTAGTGCTGAAGACACTGGACCTCGGGGGATTGCTTCACCTTTCCCCACCCCAGTTGGACCAGGTTTGGCCTGTGTCTGTCTCTCCATTTCACTCTTTCTCAATTTTTCAATGACATTTTTTTCTATTTCAATTTTCTTTATTGGCAATGGCAGGACATCCAAAGTCATATTGCCAAAGAAACATACAGATCATGCAGGAAAATGGCTCCTGGGAGCATCAAGGGTGGTCATTGCCAGTATTCTTTCCTGTCTGTGTATTTTCCTCTTACAACATTGATGTATGAGAATGCCTGTATTTTTTGTATCTGCGTGATTGTGTTTCTTCTATTTTCTGAATTTCTGTCAACATTGAATCATTTGTTCTTTGTCTCTCCATTGTGGTTGTATTGTTATTTATTGTGTGACCCTATCTGGAAGGCCACACAATGTATTCCAGGGACTGGATTTGCACAGAAGATGCTTTCTGTGCTACTGTCACATGAGGGGAGCAGTAGTTGACAGTGGAGGGAGGAGCAGTGGAGGATGATAACATGCCCCACCCACCCGGATACGGTTTCATTAGAAAATGTAGCGAGCAAAAATAAACCTGGGCGGCGAGGGTTCAGCCCCAGACAGACATCTGACATGACCGTGTCCAATTTGTGTACTGGGCGTGCACCTCCCTAAACTGTCACTCTCGATTGTGAGCAGGGTCAAACAGATCAACTGGAACAGCTGTAGGATGTTTATCCTACCACTCCCACACCATGCAAGACAAGTCTGCTTGTAGCTCATGTCAACGGGCCTTATGGACTATTTGGGATTAATATACTTTACTGGCTATACTCATCTTGTCTATAAAGTATACACGTGTGTGTGTCTTTGTGTGTTATTCACTAGCCAAACAGTGATATGTGACACAACAGGATGACAGATACAGAGAAACACAATGAAGGGGATGTGACGGACACATAATTCGGTTTTATAAGGCATACAGATGTGTTGCTTCATACAGGGAGGATGAGGCAGTTTTATTTACACATACAAAAGTTCTTTATGAACAATGATATAATTCATACAAAAATGTGTTTATTTTCTAATATTTAATCGTATACTGAACACGAGTCAACGTATCATTTTATTGGCCTCTAATGTAATTAAAAGTTGGATCTGGAATGTCATCAAAAAAAGAAGAATAGAAGGAAAACACATTTTTGTGCTCAGAATTATAAATGAAATATTCCAGTTATAGGACCAACAGCATTGAAAATCTTGCAGTATTAAATTCATATCTCTATCCCTGTGAGGGTATGCTTTTAATGTAGAAAAATACCATAAATTCAAATTTCATCTATGACTTTAAGCTTTTCAACAAATGCCATTTCCTTCCCTAAAATTTAAGTTATACAACTATACAATTCAATGCCAGTAGAGCACCTCTAAAATGCAATGATGCTGATATGATACTAAAGCACAAGGTTCAGTACTATTACCAAGTACGGCAGACAAATTCAAGACCTAGAAATTGAAAATGGCCGTGTATGAGTGAACTTCCATTTAATCAAGCCAAAATAAACGCAACAAGGAAATTGTGACAAGGAAACACTGCAGAAGTAATCTTGCGTTAATGGAATGGCTCCTTAGAACCTGAGTATACGTTGACTTCTGATGATGGCACATTTAATTATAGGGGTGTTGCTGCTTATTGTATTTTCGTAAAAAAGGTATTTGTGAAGATTGCTCAGTATTAGCACTTTTATTTGATTAAACAGCCCTGTAGATTTTAATTATAAACATATCAAACTGTCTCTCTTAGTGTATGAACCAATCATGTGGACTTCACAGAGCGGACTTCCCTCGAGAAGCTAAGGAGGTATACACTGAGGCTTCAGAGGTTCTATTCAACAAAGACATCTTTTGACGACTATTTAAGAACACAGCAGTAACTGATGGGAAATAAAGCAAGCCAGTAAAAAAAACGCTTGTTCCCTTCTTTCAAGAAAAAAGGACTCAATCAAACCCATGAATGACAAAGACAATTTGTTCTGAACATACAGGAGTTGCTCCATTGAAGATCTAAGCTAAAGAAAACAATTGGAATAGCTGCTAAGCGCCATCCGTAAACCTCAATCTGACAATACATTATTAGTTTCATGCAAGTGTACTGAAAATCCAGTCCCCGTCAGAAAAAAAAGAGAAAAAAAGCCCCATACTTCATGTCTCTGAATATGGTCACCCAAAATCATTCTCCTCAACAGTCCCTGACTCTGTGGCTCACCTGTTCAGAGTTTTTCTATGGCTGAGCACAGTTTGTACAGTAGTAAGAGTCAATATTAAGAAATGAAAAATGGCACACTAATGTTGGGGCTATGCCATTACAAAGTATTAAACACGTGAACAAAGAGCATAACACCAGCATTAAAAGGGATCCTCCACCGACAAAAGAGAAACCATGAGCTCAAAATGCAGAAACTAGTCAATTCGATTTTTTGGTTCCCCGTTCAATAATGTTTACATGCATTGTAATTAGCATTTTAAAAGGGGAGACATTTGTTCAGAAACACAATGGAGCAATTCAACTTGAGTTATCTGTCCTCTTTTTGAAAGGGCAATGACTGTTTTCTACTATCCAGGTTGTTGTAATCGCCATTGATTTGTATTCCATGTATTCACATTCAACTGATTGGCACCATTTTAAGGGAGAAGTTTGTTTAGGTTGTTTAGGTAGCTCCTGCTGATGTTCTGAACTCTTTGAAATCAAGGGCATATTGAGATTTGTACCCCGTGCAATATTTAGCATTAAATGATTGGAATAGAAATGTAATTATTTAATCCATTAATGCAAACCAACGACCATGGCAGCCACATCCCTGGGTGCAAAATTTAAAAAAAGCTAGCCTTTTTTTCCAACAGGAAGCAAATGAGACATTTTTTATTGATCTCTGCATTTTGAGCTCATGTTTTATATCAGTGGAGGTTCCCTTTATAAAACAAAAAACAGAGCAGCCCAGACTCTGACTGATGTGTCATAGGCTCCACCAGCCAATAATGCGACATCCAGATTTCAGCAGTAGCCAATGATATTGCTGCCAAAGCGACAAGTGCAGCACCCCTGCACTGGAGCCTCTGCCCTTCCTACCAGGCCACTGCCTAATCATGGCAAAGCTAACAGTAATGAAGTGGACCATTATCTGCGTAATCTCTTGCCGATGATGTGAAATTAAGCACCATTAGAAGACCGGTTCTCGTTCTCTTCGACCCCAACTCTCCATGCCATCATCTTGTCATTTCACATCTCAGTCAAACTTGTGTACGATATACCAATACTATACCAGTACGATGTACTATACCAATAAATCATCACACTCTCATAAAAACAAAATGAACAAATGAAAACACGCAAAGCTCTTATCCACTTCATATTTGATAAGTTTGTAAACAGACCGCTTATTAACATGTTTGCCGTACGATTCATATGACCTGTGATCATGGTCGCAAATTATTTATTTTCAGCTGGAAGCCCTTACATTTTTAACCACCTGGCCTTGAATCTGCAATGTGGACTTTGGAAAAACTAAAATACAGGGAACATGTAAACCCTCCCAGGCATTGACAGTGGAGCCGGAGCGACTTGTAAGGGTGTGTGTTTTCCCAAACTGCAGTCGTGGGACCCTGCGTTGATTAATGGGGGGGCCTAAGCACACTGCAGTCCTCCATCCAGCCTTGTCCCAGTGCTTCCCCTCTTTTCACTGCAGTCAGCGCCCGAAGGGTCACGCACTCCATTCTCATTACACACAGCTCGATCATCGCCGCCGCCACAACCGCTACCACTGCAGTCCGCATTTACCAGTGTCATTACTGCTGGGGTTTGGATCTCCCATTGGCTTCATAAAGAGAGAGTGGGGAAGGGGGTCCTAGGGGGATGCGTGGGTAAGGGCGATTTTTGTGTCAGTCTCTGGTGTCCCCTGGCAGGTTGGGTGTGCCTGTACGAAGGGGTCGATGGGGTAGGGGGGGTGTTCTGTCCTGTTGTGTCCAGATTGTGGCTCACAGCTCAGTGTCAGCCATGGGGGCCTTGGCAGTGGAGTGGCCGTTGGTGGCAGCGGAGGGTGGATGGGTTTTTGCCCCCATGGGGGACTCCCCATTGACACTGGGCTTCTCCTGGGGGCTCAAAGGGGCCACCGAAACCAGGGTATTACCCTGGTTCTCCTCATCTGCTTGATAGGACTCCTCGGCCTGTTGGCACAGAGAGAAATACAGTAGGCTTAACGCAGGAGAATCTGCACCTTGTTCTACGGACACTAGGCTAATGCTACTTGGGTACCCTGCACCTCTGTGCCAGGATTAGAATGAAACTACATTTCTCTCTATGGCCCAATCAGCAGAAAAGCAAGACCTATTTACTACAGGGAAAAAAAGCAGCTGTGTTGTGTAAATATAGAAGAGCTGGTGTGGGGAAAATGCCATGTTGTGTGTCTGTGTGCAATCCTCTAGCAAACAACCTTTTATGAAATAGATACATGAATCATACAAAATGCCTGTACCATTTCGAAACATAAGCAAGTACTTTTAAATGTAAGACATAGGTGAGTAGTGTGGGGTATACCTCATGGGACACCTTTTGAACTGTACTGGCAATTCAGTGAAACTGAAGTGGTACGACATGAACATTGCAATTACAGGGAGTGCCCATTGGGTGGCACTATTTCATCTCTTAAAAAAAGGCTTTTGGCAAAAAAATACAAAAATATATAAAACATGTGCCACTGAAATAGCATGTCCAGAGTCTGTCAACAAATATGCGCTGTAGCCATGCTGAATGTAACCCAAACTAAGATATTCAGTTTAGGTACTAATTGAAATGCTAATTCCTTCTCTTAGTGTGATATAATTAAAGCAGTAATAATGTGCCACACGAGGATCCAGAGGTAGTACTGATCTCTGCTTGTTTGTGTATGGACATTTAGAAGCCTTGTGAGGGCTGTTCTTGCAGGGTCTCTTGGATCCTGCTGTCTGGGTGTAACCCTCTATAAAGGGCTTTCAACCATGATGTCATGAGCCCTATAGAGTAACAGCTGTGGGGCTATGGCAGAGAGAAATACATGTGGCTGTTATAAGCAGTTCCTTTATTTGGGTGTGTGTTGGAATACTGTTGTTGTTTCTCTGTGATGTTTTGGCCGACTTTTATTTATTTTCAATTATTAGACTGGCAATGGTTTGTGCAAAAATGGACAGTGAAAAGGGCTCAGTTACACAGTGCAGTGTGCTTGTATATACAGTATTAAAGTAACTTAAATTTTGTATTCAGGGCGACCCCCTGTGCCCACTAACCAGCCTCATGCCCTTGGCCCTGTGGCTGCGGCGTTCCTTGAGGCAGTAGCCTCCGATGAGCAGGGCGGCCAGCACCAGGCCAGAGATCAGCAGGGCCACCAGGACCGTCGGAGGGTGTTGTTCCCCCCAGTGTGGCTTGGCTTCAATCAGTCCCAGCTATAGACACAGAGCAGACAGATCGAGGGAGGGAGAGAGAGAGAGAGAGAGAGAGAGAGAGAGAGAAATGGAGAGAGAGAGATGGGGGGGAGACAACAAAATATTGTACAAAATATAATTTACAGATATTTATGTACATGTTATATAAGTATATACATGTACTGTATATGTTAAACTCTTGTGTGGAGTCCAGAGAAAGGACCTCACTCTGTGGGAAGTCATTACTAGTTACAGTAGTCTATAGGCTTCAGCAAGGCTGTGAGATGGCCTCACGTAACCATGAAATACCTTCAGCTTGGCTTTCTCTGCTCTGTTCTCACTAGGCGCTATGCTTGTAAACAGTGAGGCCCCAGATGCCTGTCATTGAATATGAAGGCATGGAACTAATGCCCCGGAGTATTTCCGCTGGGATGGAAATCTTTAGTCAATGTAAAACATGGCAAGGCACTATATCTATGCCTTATGAACCTGCTTGAAAAAGTGTCAGGGCTTTCCAGGTTCTATTTCCTAATACAAAATGCTGAAACAGCTCAGGTGCCTCTTGTCTCTGCTCTCTTGTGGTTCTCAGAGCAGAAGAACCGAAAATGAAAAGCAGACGTTAAAAGCTAGGAGGAGCAGGCAGGCTGAAGCGCAGGGGCACAGCACAGGGGGGAAACTATAGCTGCCTTTCCAGGCCTCTCTAACACAGTAAGGGCAACACTGTGCACAGAGCTGAGCATGGTGCTCACACATGTGTGTCATTGACACCGCTGCATCTCACAAGAGATAGAAGGGTAGAAGAAGAAAGGGCGCTGAGCCGAGGTTGGGGCAAGTCAGGGTGGGGGGTGCGGGGGGGGTTGTTAGAGACAGCCCCAAAAAAATCCCTTCCCCCACATGTAAGCCCAAAAATGATTTCCAGCTGCCCGAGGGGCCCGAGCTGGTGGAATTATGTCATGTAGAAATGACATCAGTGGCGTGGGCGCGGGAGAACGTCTCCTGTTCAGTTTGGTATTAAAGTAAGATCATGATTTATCTGTGCGCCTCGCTGTGTCACAGGGGAATAATAATAATGCTAACGGTATAGGTCCAGGGTGCAGACCCCCCGAGTATTACTCTGTTATGAGAAAGAACCATGGGATATGTTTCACCCAGATGACTCTCAAATGTGTGTTTAAAGATCAGCTTTGGTCTCTACAGTATGGTTAAGTGTTCTTCTGGGTGAGAGTGCTTCATGAAGACATACCTCTTTCTTAATGAGTTCACTGTTGAACTTGTCAACCATTGGCATTACGTTATCTGTAATGAAAAACAGTCAACACTGGTGAGTCTCTCTCACTCCCCCATGTATTTGCAACCTTTATTCAGCTTAAGTGCTGTAAAGTATAATGCACCTTATTTCTGAGAGTACTCAATCTTTTAAAACAATAGTCATACTATATACTGGAAGTGTTGCATCTCTTGCATATTCTTTTATAAAATGTATTTAAAAAAACAACATTTTAAAATTGCTTTGTAAAATATTTAAGATGAAGACAAACTATTAAATTATTAAAAGTGTGTGTTTAAATCTGTGCTATTTTTTAAACTTTAAATGTACAAATACTGAGCAATGATGCTATATATTGAAACTGGTCTTATAAAGACCAGTTTATTTTGAAATTCAATTTCAAGTACAACTTTCTGTTAATTCACTTTGTCCAATCCTATTATCAAAAGTAATGAAATGGTGGCACAATGGTAAATGCCACATATTACACATACCAAAGTCCATAGAAAGATTACCTGGAATCGTATAATAGCATTTCCAGTATTAGATATGAATTATTAAATGTATTTTGCAATTGAATTAGTACCAATAATCTCATTTAGGTGGTTCTGACATGTAACATTTTGACAATGAAGACAATGAAGACAAAAATTTTCAGTGGCTATTAAAGACCATACAGGGTCATTACTTTGAAAAATCTGTACTTTACATTAGTTACCATTTAACACTTTACATTAAACTAAAACTCAAAATGAAGCCTTTAGAAATGAACCTCAAGAACAAGATGTAGCACTTATGTGCAAATAACTGTAATGATGTAATAGTTATGTAACAGTCATTGGCACTTAGAACACTGATTCATTATTATCCTTCAGGGTAGTAAAGCCACAACATTTCATGTTATGTACATGAACTATTCATATAATCTGTCGAGTAAAATAATGGAAATCATCATAGCATTGCAGAAAGAGAGAGAAAGAGAGAATTGGGGGGGAGGGGGGGGGGGGAGTAGAGCGAGAGAGAGAGAGAGAGAGAGAGAAAGAGAGAGAATTGTTCTGGTATTACTGCAAGTTTCCAGATAACCAGAGTCAAACACACCTCCGATGTTTGTGCCTGAAACAATGACAATATTGGAATTCTCCTCCTGGAAAATGTCAAGTTTGCAGTCGTCTTCACACAGGTATGTTGCAATGTTTTCCATGTTTTCCTTGGTGACCCCCTGCAAAAAATGGAGTTGCTCAGGTGGGGTTCTGCACTTGCGTTTGACCTCTATCTTACAGCCTCTCATATGTTACTTGCTACATTCACATCTTGGTTCAGATACAGCAGAATGCATTTAGCATCCTGTAGCCTACTATATGTCGAAAAACATTTGCATAAAAAAGCTTTTTGTTCAAAAGAACCATAAGCAATGGCTAGCTCAAGATTGTCATTCTCTTTGACCCGCCACACAGGGCTTAGGTCCACTGTACTATTTTGGATTGCAGTTCCTAGGCTGAGCCTTTTCGTAAGTGTCTGCTATGTCAATGTCCAGGACATCGTGGAGTCAGAACTGGAACTGTATGATGCATGCAGTCCTCATGTTGCATGCATATTCAAGCAGGAAAAAAACAAGAATGAAATCTGTACTAATCCCATGCGAATATTAACATTATACAACATTGGCCTATTTTCTCATGGCATGGTGACAGATGTCATGGTGAGAGATGTCTAATTTATCTGCGGAATAATATGATAAATTGTCCAAAGAACCATTATGAACGTGTGCTTGTGGAATAGTGACTGAATCACTAAACTAATACAAAATGCTGAATCACTAAAACTAAATATATGTCTTATAATTTAACAATAACATCGGACTTATCTGCCTCAATAAACCATGACTGTACAGGGGTATGCAGACTACATCGAAAGGTGCTGCGTGCGCACACGCATACAGGCACACGCACTCTCTCTCTATTCTTCTCAGCACTCTCGGTCTCCCTCTCTCTCAGCATATCACTGTATCAATATCACACACATATTGTGCCAACAGGACATCCTATAGAAGAATAACAGCAGAAGCCTCCTAATCCTGCCTGGGCGAGATGGCTGTGGAATCCTGAGCGCTGTTTGCGTAAGGTGGTCGACCTCGGGACTGAAAACAGCCCAGCCGCCCACACCTTCAGTCTGCCTCCTCTCCTTAATGACACCAGTATATTGCACTGGGAACAATCCCCACTCTATGTAATGTGACCCAG
Source organism: Ilyophis sp. 1 JC-2022 (assembly GCA_022702515.1). NCBI lineage: Eukaryota > Metazoa > Chordata > Actinopteri > Anguilliformes > Synaphobranchidae > Ilyophis > Ilyophis sp. 1 JC-2022. The sequence continues at coordinate 39,266,539 of CM040402.1, read as the reverse complement.
ACAGAGCTGCAGTCCCCGCAGGCTTCTCTGGGCAAAATACTGGATGCCTAGTTAAAGTCAGCAGTTGGCCTTTTTTAGAGGGAAGACTGCCCCGGGGCCTTGCAGTCACACGTTAACAGCCCCCTTCCCACGTGCAGAACTCATGGCTGAAGCTGAAGTCAGTCTGATGTGTAGCTCTATGTTCTTCATTCCCTCTCATTTATTTGGCCGTTTTTTAAATGTTCAGAGATCATGGCTTATTGTAATATAATTTGTGTCACAGCTTTTTTATTTCAAGCTTTACTTTGAGTTTTTGTTCAATATAATTATTTCTCTGTTTTTCTTGTATGTTATTATTGACATACATTTGAATGTCAGTTCAAGGGTTGGTGTGATTGAGGCCTGCTTTCTTTATTGTCATTTCTATAAATATTTGTGGGAATATTCTAGGAGCATTTTTAGAGGCTGCATTCTTTAAATGTACTGGAATGTGACTACAGTGATAGAGTAATAATATCGATTTACACATGGAAAGTGTTTTAATATTTCTTGAGTCTATGCTTACAAAGTGTTCTAAAGGCGCTACATAGTCCATATCGTAAACTTTATAGGCCCCATGAACAGTACAATAAACAAAGTGTCGCCGTTTTAAGCCAAACGTTAGAACTTCCAATCATGTCTGTTCCATTTTTTACGACCATCTGTTGAGAGAAGCACAACAGAAATGTGATGGAAGGAAGGGGTCCTCCTGGTTTGTCTCGTTTTTATGGAAATAATCATTTAGAACGGGTGAGGAACGATGTTTATTTTAGAAATGTTTCACCAGCTTCCTTGTTTTAAAACGAACGTGTTTAAATGTTAATCACTTGAACCACTAAAGTGAAATTTCCGCCTTTGCAAAGGTGCAGGAGTCAGATAAGGGGCTTCAACCAGCCCAACCAGAAACATCTTTTTCCTTCCTTTCCATCAAGTCAAAGTAGTCTGTTTCACTGCTCGTTTTTAGCATTTTATTTCTGTTAATGGACCTCCCCAATACAAACCTGCATTGCCCTTATTAGCATGTAATTATGAACTTACATTAGGTGCATATGAATCTACTTGTTTGTGAAATGTATTATTTTAATATAAAGTGTGAATGGTATCTGATCATTGAGGTGATCAATTCAAATTCTACTTACACCAAAACTCACATCACTCCAGCAATTACACAATAATTACTCCCACATTTACAGCACTGCATAAGTTACATAATTACACCCAAACTCACAGTACTGCAGCAATTAAACAACAATTACACCAACATTTGCAGCACTGCAGAAATAATTTTTGAGTCAATGGGCACTGCAACAATTAATCCCAGACTCACAGTCCCGCAGTGGATGCACTTGACTCTTACCCTGTGACAGTTTTTTTTTTGCACACCACAAGCCACACAGTACTACAGGAGAGCTAGTCCCAATCAGAAAAGAGCCATATAACTCTCCAACACAAACTGGAAGCTTTTGGAGGTGCCTTGCATGCCATAGAGAGGAACAAATGCAGCAGAAGGAATCTCAGAGTGTGAGTTTACACTCACAGTGCAGCAGAATCTCTGTCATAGTTTGGCTATGGACATAGTTCAGGCTCTAACCTATTACTGTAGGGCCCAGTTTGCCCTTGTGGTTGAAGTGATCCCTGGATGAGCCACTCAGGAGCATCATTCATAGGCAGAAGGTGGGAGCATGCCTCCTCATATGGTATATTTCACTATAGCCAATGGCTGCCGTGATGCTTATGGTGGCTGTCTGACATTGCCGTATTCAGCATAGAGCTATATTGAAGGTAGAAAAAGTTAAGGAAGCTTATTGTTTTACTAAGCGATGGCATCAGCAAATTAATGATCGCTGTCTTTAGACAAAAGGATTTTTAACCAAAAAGGTAGAGAAATACCAAAGCTCCCTGAAATTATGATAGATACCCATGTCCCATGTCATGTCATCATTCATGAAGATCTGTTCATGCTTGCTTGCCTAGGCATACACAGGCATATTATTCAACGTAAAAAATACTCAACATATTCTTCACATTCTTCTGTCCTCACTATCAAAATTCTAACCTTAATGTAATGTCATTGAGACAGATCATTCTAAAAATCTAAATATATCAATTCATAATGATTAAAGGTACCTACAAGTGATTAAAATAAGTTTTGAAGTTTTTTTTTATTTTTACATCTAATCACTACAAATACCCTTGCATTTCTCCACTGGCTCACAATTGATTTTAAATTTTAAATTGACGTTTGGTGTTAAAATATTTTCTACTTGTAGTGTGGTGGCCGCCTGTCTCTCGGTCTGTTAGCATGATATTTCAGTGACTGACACATTCAGGTGGACTGCTTTCCTTCTTGCCCTGAAGTAGAGCATCTCTAGCCTACTGCACATCCAAGCACAGCTAAGCTAATCCTCAAAAACAGAAGCAGCAGCATTGATCGGGTGTAGTCAGAGAGCATTGCAGTACTCACACAGCTGGACACGTCCTCTAGTACCAACTTTACTGCGTCTTTGTCGCTAACAGCTTCTTTTTCCACACACTGGACGATATGCTGTGGATCAACACAACATTGTCAGCACAACTGCTGAGAGTTGCTATTATTTATTTATTTATTTATTTATTTATTTATTTATTTATTTATTTATTTATTTAATTCAAAGAGCTCTGGGGTATACTATGGAGCAGGATTACTGAGTTAGCTGGATAACTGCACTGAGTAAAACCCGCTACAGCTTTTTTTACTTCAGTCCACGTTCCAGATTTGAGAGGGTTTACTTTGTGCAGTCATCCAGCTAACTCAGTAATCCTGCTTCGTAGTATACTCCCCTGATATCAAAGTGCTTACCAACATCACAACTAAAAAAAAAAAAAGTAAAAAATATAATGAATGTTTTTTAAGGAAACATATGCATATAAAATAAATGAATAAATAATACTTAAGCAGGATGGTGCCTGTACTTAAAAATAAATTGCAAAAGTGCATCATATGAAAGCAGCCTGTCAATCATTTGTTGTAAATGCTTTTCTTTTCTTAGAACTGCAGACTCACTGTAATCTCGGGTGCGGCAGGGCCATGGGTGTCTGTCATGGTCTGAAGGATAGTGGCGCTCTCAGTGGTCTGTTCTGGGGTCTGTGTGTCAGTTGGCACCACTGTGGCGATGCTGAAGACTTGGTCAGTTGCTGGGCCAGATGTCACAGCTTCTGTGGTCTGCTGGGAGTCTGTGTGGGCTTCCTGCGTGGTTGCCAGAGGGCTACCTGTCTCAGGGGCTGCGGTTGACTCAGATGGGGTTTTTGTGGTGTCCGGTGTTGCCGGATCAGCTGTGGTCTGGTCAGCTGCACCTGTAGGAACAGCCTCTGGAGCTGCATAAGCACACTATCACTGTTATGGTTGGAAGAATTTTAGGCCCTCTTGCACATTTCTGATGTTTGACAATTTTTTCATTAGCTTCTATTTAAATATATCGTATGCAAACACTTATATTGTGTACATAAACAGTCACCAAGTGCCCAAAATCACTTTTTATTATGAAATGTGGTGGGGTACCACAAAATTAAGCCTCAAGTGTTGTTACCAGAGATGATTGTTCATTATTTGTATTTTTTGAATACAGTCAAAAAGGACATTTTTACGTGCATTGCGTCTGTTTCCATTTGCCTTTAATGTGCATTTAGAACAGTTATTTTCCAGAAGTATTGATTACAAGGTGTACAATTTTTTATAAAGTTGACTAACTTTCCCTTTTTAGCGCACAATGCTCAGTTGTAATCCACTTCCGTGCTACGTACCTCTGCTCAGTATCCTCAAATTAATTTTGCCCCGTTTCTCTCTTTGCAGCATATTAATCCAGTTATTTTATTTATTTATTTGCCTATCTACCTCCAGGAAACTGAAATTGGGCGATTTTAGTAATTGACAGCCTTTTAAAGACTGATCACATTTTTATTAAAGTTTTTACCCACTCACACAAATATTCAATTCTCTAAATGAAAGTTGTGTTCTATTCCAATCTTTGTTCCCTCTGTTATTTTCTCTTTCATTGATGTGCCATGAGACTGATACCATTTGGAGGGACAATTCAAGAAGAAAGGTTTTGGAGTTGATCGGGTTCGTAAACTGTTCAGTTTTGCGATTAACTTCAGGGACTGCATCTTGCAAAACTTTATTGGCCGGGCCCGTCACCACAGTGGCGGGCCGTGCATTTCACACCTAGGCCTTCAGTGATGTCCTACACAGTCCTACCTGAATTATTCCACCTCTTAATACCATCATTATGACGCCATGGCTCTAGAAACTATACATTTAGACAGAAACGCAGTATAACCGGGCGTTGCATCACCTTAACATAGTCAAGTACAACAGAGTTATATTAATATTTCCGAAGCATTTATAATCAATAAATCCGCATTTACAATTAAGAGTGTTAAACTACCAGCTTTAAGATCGCTTGGATACTGTCAAAACTTTAAAATAAAAGGCGCTTTTACGGGATTAGTCTACAAAGTTTTATTAAGTCCACCAAAAGTATGTGAGCTTTAACAAGTCTGTTCACTAAACAGCGCATTGTCGCACCCAAAGCAGTTTCATTTAAGAAACGTGACGATAAAGACACATAAACTATTCACTGAAAATAAAAGAAAACAAACAAATAATTAGCATTTGTTCATGAGGATATATTTTCGACAGTGGTGAAAGTGTATTCCTAGCCTTGAATGTCCACTTTGACTCGCTAGCGTCGGCTCGCTAGCGTCGGGGTTGGCCGTTCTCTTCTGACGATGTCTAGCTTTTCTTGAAAAGTTCATCTTGAAAATGGCGTTGTAATTATATCTGCGACCAAATCGATCTCTTCTCCTCCTTCAGCCATTGCGGGTTGAAAAAAAACAGCTTGTAGAAATCTACACAAATGAGCTCGTTCAAGTTCAGTTTGCTAGCTCTGCATAGCTCTGCCTCTCAATAGTGCGTATCCAATCAAAAGACGTGCACGTGCTGACGTTATCGTACGCCTGCTAGCTGGCCCCGGTGTCGCCAACTCGAAATCTGATTGGTTAACACCACAGGTTTGTTTCGGTTCACTTTAAGCTACAGGCGCCCGCACTGTCGATTCTGAAGGCCTAAGGGCAGATTTCTTGGACCCTGGCAACACATTATGGCTGAAATATGATTGGATAAAAGCTCTAACATAAAGGCCAGCCCTCCAAATCTCGATCTGAGGCTGGAAGCAGCGCAACCAAGAGGAAAGCTATGAAATGAAGAGAATAGACTATGGGGAATAATTTAATACATATTTGTGAGAAAAAAAAAAATCAAAATTTAATTTATATTCTGATGATGTTTAGGCCAGCAGAGAAGGCCTTGCTGGCCCTGACGGCCCGCCACTGCGTCTCCACATACATTAAACCACTTCTGCACAACATATAACATCCTGGGGTACTTCTATCTTTGTACCCAGCCAAGATTATGGCTTAGTCTCTAAGTGGGGTATTCAAGGGCTTAATAAACCCATATTATTCATCATTCATGTGCACAAAACTAAGGGGCAAGAACATGTGGGACACTGGGAGCCCAAAGGCTGGATTAGAGTTCACTCCAGACCTGGGTGAAATAATTATTTGGACGAATCTAACCATTTAAGTACAAGTAAAAGTCCTTTACAGACCATGATAAAACAAGCATCTATTTTTACACATATTCAGAACAACATTTCCTCATATAATATTTTGGCTAGACACATGTTTTGTTGTAAATTCTCAAAGATCTGGAATGTGCTCAATTCTTACCCGCATCTGAAATGATTTCAAATACATATGTATTTATAGTTTGGTGCAGTCCATGTTCCTTCAGGCATGGTTAGCTGGGTTGAGGTGTGGTCTTACCTGTGGTCAGCACGGCTGTGGTTGGGTTGTCCTCTGGACTTTTATCTGTGGGTGCCATTTTGGGTGTATTTCCCGGAATGGCCTCTGCTTGGATGGCGTCTGTTGGGACAGCAACTTCTGGGACAGCATCTTCTGGGACAGTATCTTCTGGGACAGCATCTTCTGGAACAGCATCTTCTGGAACAGCATCTGGGACAGGATCTTCTGGAACAGCTTCTGGGACAGCATCTTCTGGAACAGCATCTGGGACAGGATCTTCTGGAACAGCTTCTGGGACAGCATCTTCTGGAACAGCTTCTGGGACAGCATCTTCTGGAACAGCATCTGGGACAGGATCTTCTGGAACAGCTTCTGGGACAGCATCTTCTGGGGCTGCGACTACAGCTGCTGTGTCCTCCAGAGAAGTGGCACCATCTTCAAATATCACAGATGCATCTTGACAGACCACACCACCTGAAATAAGGCATAATGGTGCATACATGGACTATAATTGTGCTTTCCGTTTGAACGTCATTCAAAAATGATCTTAACACGTTTCTTTGCAAATGAACATCCGTTTGTTTGAGAACAACGCCTTTGTCCATGAATTGTCCTGTCCAGTGTTTTACTCAATTACTTTTTGGTATGATGCAGTATCTCACAGTAAGTGTTGTGAAGTCATTACACCTGTGTCAAATCCACATTTTAATTTGAATATCAGTGACGGGCATTTTCTGTGCTGAGTAAGCCACTTTGCATTCTGTTATATATTTTTATGCTTCATTGGCACAGATTTTTACTTTTGTTAGCCCTGCTTATGCTTAAAATTTAATTATATAAAATTAATTACAGAGGTTTCATTATGGATCCATTGGCTTTCCCCAACTGGCCAATCAGTGCCTTGCAGTAGGGTACAGCTGCAAGCATGTGCTAATGGGGTGTGCCTGCCAGTGTATGGCTGTTGAGAGGGATTCATGATGTTCAAATCCTTATATTCCCATTGTTCCTCCCCTGTTGCCTTCTCATAGATGGGGCCAGATCACATAATGAGTGGAAAACTGCCTTTATGATTTAAAAAATTATATTCTGCAGACATTAAAGATAAGCGCTCCTCTCCCTCCCCACATCTTTTTGGTCTAATTACTGCAATCTTCACCTCTACTTGGTTAAGAGATATGTGATTATCACCTCTGCAGATCCACCTCCTTTTGCATAACTGCTAGCTTTTATTATACATGTTGTGATACATTCCATAGCAATAACTGAGGCACACTCTTGTCATTTACCAGACGGAGACCACGGCGTCGGCGGGGAAGACTAATGGGGTGGGGATTTTAGCAGGTTGGTGTTTGCTTGAATAGGGTTGGGGTGGAGAGGTGGGTTAAAAAAGCCTGGCCCCTTTCTGACAACCTACACCCAGAGCTGACCTGAAACCAATTACAGCTGTTTGCTCAGCAGCCTCAGGTAATTAATGGCCTAAGTGTGGAATAATGTCCCACCATGACCTGTGTAAATAAACATTACCCTGCCACCACTGTGAAAAGGCTCTGACCCTCCCACTGGTCCACCGGGAGAGATTCCCTTTCGAACATAAGAAACCTTTCGGATTTTGAGCAGGTCTCAGTATGAGTCCGGCCCGGTCCCTGACCTCCAAAATAAATAGTACTTGTTGTTGTTTGTTTTGGGCTAATATAACAGATGTGTTATTTATCTTTTTTTTTGGGGGGGGGGGGTTTGTTTGTGACATTGAGGTAGTAATCCACATGGAATATTGAAAGCTTTATCAGAATGAAGAACGCACACAAGAAAAAATGTACTTGAATGGTGGCCTTTTTTCATTTTTGAACATGTTTGGGACATGCTGTTAATTGCGAGTTAATTCACATTGACTGAGACAAAATACACAGAAAATAAATCACATTTCTGAAATTGCACAAGGACCAGCTGGAGTGTTGACAATCTACTCTATGTGCTTAGGCATTCCAGAGTTCAACATGACCCAGTTCAGAACTCATTCTCACCCAGACTCCAGAATGCAGGCTAATGCTCAATCTGGTGGGAGGTCTGGTCCTCCTCCACTAACAACAATACATGGGCACGTGACTCCATTATCTCCTTACACAGAGAGACATATTCCCATTTCAAACTGGTGAAAGGTTTCTCAGGCAGAAATATGGGTCTACAACCCTCATCCTGGAGAGCTCCAGGGTCTACATTCTTAGAATCAGCAACCAACTCATAAGAAGCAGGGCAAAATGAGTATGCAATCAACTGCTTTGACTGGTCAATAAAGTACAGACTTCTTTATGTCATACCCTGTGGTTCTCCGTGACCAGGGTGGCAGATCCCATGAGATAGAATCTGTTAGATTCACCTGAGACTAAAGAGGATGTTGACCTTGAACATGGCATGGTGACCAAGTGCTGTCTTTTCTCATTGGCTTTGGTCTTATCTTATTGAAATGGGCCCTGGGCCCTGAAAGACAAGGGTTTAATCCTGTGTGCCAGTGTACGTGTGAAGGGGACTTGCACATGAGCTACCCCAGCATAATAAACTGTGAACTGTGCTCTGTGTGGATGTTAAATGGTGTATTTTGACGACATAGACATATGAGAGATGTGTAATAGATGCATGATTGGACACTCAGAAAGAATGGTTGGGGCAGTCCAGTGCAGTAGTATTATTCTCTTGCCATAGCTTACAGAAGAAAAACAAACCCATGGTGAAACTGGATACCCATTGAGTGTGGAAATTAGTTAATTTTAGAGAGCTGGGAACTGAGTGTTTTTTTTTTTATAGATAGGCACAAACCTTCAGTTTGTGAAGCACAAGCACTGTGTATATAGTGTGGGTTGTTTTGAGTGCCTTGATCTTGTGCCAAACATGATGATCTGTACTGTATGATCTGTCTACAGTATTGTGAAATATATGCCATTTCTCTCCTGAAGCTGCATTTACTGTATTATAAGTCATTTTAATGTGACGTTTTCCAGGTAGGGCCGTGCATTTTTAAGTGCCTGCGGGGTGCAAATAAATTCTGTGGGTTTAACCATGTTAATTAACATTTTAGCCGGCTACTTTTGCCTGAGAATTGATATGTCTATTAATGCAGTTAGTTTGCAGGCTCAAGCAAACAGCCTCTTGCTTTCCTCATCTCTGTTCCTCAAACACACTCTCTCTCTGTCTCTCTCTCTCTCTCACACACACACGCTTCTGTATTACCTCATCCATAAACTATTTACACTTTCTACATGCCTCATTAAGAGATTGCCTACTCTGTTTTGCTGTGGGTGTGCTCACTGCTCACCAGTGATTGTTCAAAGGGGGTGAAAAATGAACGTGTGATATGCGTGAGTTCTACAGTGTCCTCTGTGAGCAGACAAACTGTGTATAAATTCTAGTCCTAATACGGCTCCCGTCCTCGTCCACCTGTGCAGACAGACCCTCTAACGTCATCTCTCTGTACGTTGTCAGCCCTGAACTGAGTGACAGCAGTTTATTTCTGCCGCTCAACCTTCAGGGTCACAGACACATCTGAGGATTGATTGATAATCTTTGGGTCAATTAACTTTCAAAACCCCACGACCCGCACGCCCAGACTTCTCGCCTCTCGTGTTCTCTGCTGAAATGGGGAACCTTGCCACAGGCCCTCTGGTCAAGAACTCCCTGACCCTGCATGCGCTGGCAGAACTCTACTCTTCCAAGGCCAGAAACCCTACATGCTTCTGTGTGCTCTCGTTAACCGCCAACAGGCGGACTGCCTCGTAAAAAAAGAGGTGTGACTGAGATGTAAATCATGGGTGGTTTTTTTTGTGTGAAAATGTGGCATGGGCACAGCAGCAGGAAATACACAGCGACACTTCCTCTAACGGTTGATGAGGTCAGGCCTATTTGCACAGAGTGGCTCAGTGATAAAAGGATGTGAACCTCACTGCTTCTACTCATCGCTTGCATAGCCTTCGCAGTGCTTTGGAATCTGTCGCGGCACCTGCTGATGCATTGCGGAAACATTGTGAGAATGATATGTGTTCGTTTTGGGCGTCGCTGGCGAAAGCTAACATGTGCAACAGAGATAGTAGGACGAGTGCGTATGTTTACAGTGAGCAGAGGGGGAGATTGTTCATTGCTGTTTTTATCAGACTGTGACCATATTAAATATCACTGTGTCTGCGAATGGGTAAATGGCATCCTCTGAAATATGTAGCGGATTACTTTTCCCAGCGCTGAAGACGGGGAGTCCGTACTTGCCTCCAGAATGGAAGGAGGTAAAAAAGGTCAAGGAAGGAGGTAAAAAAGAGAAAGAAAAACACACACCCCTCTTTTGTCTTAGTCTGAGACATCACCTCACAACCTATACAGATCCTCCTCCACCTCATCATCAGCCCCCACAGTCAGAACAGACAAGGACCAGAGAACAACTGTCAGATTAGTTCATTTGTATTAGGCCTGTTGCCATAGCAGAGCGGGTTGCAATAGCAGATAAGATGTTTTGAGCCCCTGGGCCAACTCCCAAGTTCGGTATTCGGTCTCACCGCAGCGCGTAGCAGGGAACCGTGGAGGAGGTGAAGGGGAATGTGATAAAGGGGGTATTTGCTGTCATCAGTCGAGCCACGCTGACGTCTAGAAGAATTTCAAATCTACCTCCCTCCCATTTGTTTCTGTTTTTCTCAAATGCCTTCTTGAGCCTTTTGACCCACTTAAGAGAAGACCTCACAATTCTCTCAGTTTTCACTGGCACAGACACACCCAATACCCCATTGCATTCTGGGTAGTAACTCATAGCAAGGGAGAGGTAATTGGGTTTTTCAGGTATCTACAAATTATTACCAAAAATAGGCTATAATTTGACTGCTGACAGTCTCATAAGAATTTTTTAATGACATAGCCATGTCTGCTTTCTTCAGAAATCTTGGCTTATAAAAAAAATCATTTGGTACATGCAACAGTACATACATAAATGAATAAATCCTTGTCTACCAATCACAACCTTGAATGTTCCATAGCCAAACTTGAGTGAAATCCATTGACCTAATGCAATTTCCTAATTTGTTTTGGTATGCCACTCAAACGTGTGTCCAAATTGAGCACAGTCATTTAAATGTGTTATCGAAGGATTATGTCAAACAGAAGCACCCTGGGGATGTTATTCCAAACGGAGTACAATGGGCCGTCTCAGGGTCCCATCAATAAGCTCTTCACTGGCGTGGGTAATGACTAAGAATGTCCGGGAGTTGCGTTTAACAGGCCCGAGGAAAAGAACGATCCAAAGAGTAAACAAGCCAATTTGGAGGAGTAAGTAATAAAGACATGGGGTCAATGAACACTGAAAGGATGCAGTAGGAGGCCTGAAAGGGCACAGTCAGCTCACGGGAGATGTGTTCGACGTACAAAGTCATCGTGCAGGAGTGGTCCTGGAAGCAGAACAGAAAGAAGTGCAGCTGGGGACTGGGGGGGACCCTGGAGGAGAGCGTGCTTCGGTTTGGAACTTTGCTTTGATAGCAGAGAGGCTGGAGGCAGAGTGTCAATGGGCAGACTGCACTGTGCTTGTGGACAGCCGCAGTAAGCTCCAGTCTGATTTGAGTGTGGGTCTGGTGGGCACAGAGAAAATGATCAAGGCTGCGTTCAGCAGGAAGTACTGGGGAGAGCTGTATAATCCTGTATGATAATGGAATACGCTGCAATGTAATGGCAAAATACCGTATGTTATCAAGATATCGCAACACTAGATATAACAAATTGTTGGCGCTGTGAAATGTTGCAATATATTTTTGTGAAAAAAAAACTTTTGTCTGGCAAATGGCTTTGTATTTTCTATCAGTATATTTTTCCACACATATGTATTTATCATTATATTCTCCAAAGTGTTTATAAATATATTATGTCAACGTACATTCCATTTATATAAGGGAGTGCAGCACCGCTATGTAGGACGGTAGTGTAGGACGGTCAGCTATGTAGGACGGTAGTGTAGGACGGTCAGCTATGTAGGACGGTCAGCTATGTAGGACGGTCAGCTATGTAGGACGGTCAGTGCTGTGTCTTCATCTCCACTCACCAGCTCTGAGAACCTGTTTCCTGGCCTTGCTGCGCTGGTGTCAGGGCACCAGTGGAACATATTGTCTCATTGTTCATTCCAGGAGCCGGCTTGTTATGTGTGATTGCCAGATTTGGCCAAAAAGCAGGGTCCGATCATATGGTCCCTCCATGATATTAATGTATATGGCAGTGTTCTGCAGCAGCCCTCTCTAGCAGCCCTGTTTGTCTTGATGCTTACAGCATAAATCCCTCACCATGGTCACAGTTATAAAGTTCCATTTGTAATGGCAAGTTTTCCAAGCATCTCACAGTGTATGTGATTTCATTCTCAGGGGAAGAGTCCTGAAGTATGCTGCTCAGATTATGTTGAAAGTTAAGCATTCACTCTTCTTAAATGCACTGTTGCACTTTAGGGAATAACTTACAGAAGATAACAGATTATTATGTTATACTTTCTGAATGGTGAGAGGGACTGTCCCCGGTGTCCCATCAACACTTGTCTTATAGTTGTAACTTAAACTTATATGCAAGTGTTGCACTTTTTCCTTCACAAACTCCAATGTGTGTGTGTGTGTGTGTGTGTGTGAGAGAGAGAGTGTGTTTGTGTGTGTGTGTGCGTGTTTCCTCAAAAAATTTCAACCTTGATGGAACTCAGTTGACTCAGCTACAAGAATGAGACATCAAGGACATCTCTGAGCCTGCTGAATTTATTCCCCCTCTTCCTCCCTCCACACCCTTCCCTTACCTGCCACACTGTCTGGATTGCAACTAATTTACGTGTGATTTACTGTCTATCCTGCTCATACTTTTAAGTTTTCTCAAGGACCATAGCCCCATCCCCCTTAACTCTCCACCCAAGCATCTCCTCCCTCTTATTTTTCCTGTTTAGATTACCATCTTTTATCGTTCCTGTGTTCCCAGAGTCAGGGTTCAGGGTGGGAACAGATGGGGGGAAAGAGAGAAACATTTTTTTCCAGAAATGAGTAATAAAAAGGAAAAAATAAGGTGAAGGAAGGGAAAAGCATGCTGAGAGTGCGGAGACCCAGGGTGCGATGGGGTTGGTACGTGGCCCTTGTAATTAGTCCCGTTTCGGTTCTCTGAAGCGAGCTCGGATGTGGCCCCGTGCTGGGAGGGGTCCTCCCAGCCAGCAGATGTGGCTCTCCTGTGGGAGTTTCCTCACCGCGTCTTTGCCCTAAAAAGAGGGGGCCCTTGACGTCAGCCCCGAGGGCCCGTAGCAGCAGGCCCAGAGAAAACACCTCGGCGTCCTCCGCCCTCGTTCCCGGTGGAAGACTACCCCCACCCTCCACCCAGATGTTATTTCAACAGGCTCTGACCTCTCCTTTCCCAAGGCTGTCCCAGCAGACTTGGAAGAATGACAGGTTGTCCCCGTGCAACTCCTCTACGGCCTTATCGCCTGGGAAACATGAAGCTGAGGAATCCTTCGGCGGGGCGGCAGGGGGAATCCGAGTCACAGCTTCAGACATGTGTTTGTAAGCAGGGCTGCCTTTCATCTCCCTCTGTGCTCCCCGAGTCCCGCCCCGCCACCCCCCACAGATAATCCGCAGGTGCAGTGAGCGCAGATGCCCAGAAGCACAGCCTTGACCCCCTCCCACCCCCACCCCACTGGAGCAACTGGCCACAGAGGGCTTAGATAGCATGTCGCCGGCAGTGCCCTGTCCATGTTGATACACAGTGCGGTGCCTCTCTGCAGAGCCCGTTCTCTCACAGGGAGGTTAGCATTTAGCTTGCGTCCCATGCTATGGGCTGAGGGAGACCACCTCAGTAACGATTAAAGTTGTGACTGCCGTTCACCTTCGCTGCGTTTCCCTGGTTAACAAATACAGCAGTGTTACCTAAGGGTGGTTAGACAGTCAGTCCCAAGGGCAGCAAACCACACCGTCTCATTAATGCGCAAATTCCTGAAGCGTTTCACAGACATCCTTTCACCCGGCATGCAAATAACACAAAAACTCATTACTGCCTCGGTTTGATAAGGATAACAGCCGCTTTTACAAATAAGTCTGGTCTCAAATTTCTCACTGCGGAGAATGTTAAACAAAATGAAGGCAGGTTGAATAAATGAAGTGAGTGAACAATAATCCAGGAATGTCCCTTGCACATCCTCACACAGGATATGGGTGTGGACTGCACAGTCACGCATGTCAGGAACATTGAGCTGATATAGAGAGAGGTACACGGCGGTTCAATCAGTCAGGCTATTTGTGTATGGTGCAATCAAAAGGTCTCTAACACCACACACTACAGAGGATATTTTCCAGAGGTGATGATAATAATAAAAAAACATAAGAACCCATTCAAGCTAATGTCAGAAAAACTGGCTATAATTCAGATTCCTAATCAGATGCAATATTGTAATTAGCAACAAAATAAGATGCTGGTAACAAACAGACTGAAAAAGATGATTTTAAAGAGTTGGAATCAGTGTGTACAGAGGGGCGTCTACAGTTGGTCCGCCTTGTGTTCTACCTGATAAGCCAGCCTGTGAGTTATCATGTACAAGTCATCACCAAGCTGGACTACCATGTACATCATCCCTGTCTGACAGAGCTAAAACATTTGTGACCTCACAAATTAACTGCTCCCCCCTTTCTTCCTCCAGGGCTGACATTTCTCAGACAATTATTTCATTCTACAGACAAAACATTTTTTTTTTTTGTGGCCACAGTTTTTGGATGTTATTTTAGACTGAACACTGCTCCTTCAACGTGTCACATTGAAAACTGTATTTTGACTTTGTTTTGTTTTACAATTTTACAACCTAACAATGGAAACGTTGCAAAGAAAACAAATTAATACGGAGGATTCGTCTGCGATAGAATCCAGCGTGAATACATGGTATCCGCCCACCCCCAACTGTGATTATTGCTGTTATTGTTGTTATTTTAATGAAATACTGTCATCTATTAGAGCCAGTACATGGTAATTGTTCGCTCTAAATATCAAGTGGATTCACCTCTTTCATAGGTCCATCCCCGCGAGCTCCCACCTTCGGTAAGATCACAAAGCAGTCTCTCTCTCCCTGTCCAAGACCTACAGATGGACCATGTGCTGCCACCAACTCACTGTACTTTACAGCATGTGGACAGATACTATTATTCTGTGTGAAAGGATGTGAAAATGTTTGGTCTTCAACTGCCTGTTCAATACAATGGTCTGAGAGGAAGTGGCCTTAGGAGGAAAGTAAAGAGACACATCGGAAGGAGAATGTAACTTCCTGTGGATGAAATAAACCTGGCTGCAGTTTTGCCTGCTTTGAATGACACACTCGTGACCTATGTCCTGGCTCGCATGTCTGTCTGTCTTTCTGTCTGTCTCTCTGTCTGTCTGTTTGTTTTATGATAACTGGTGTTGGGCTTCTCTGCAATAGGAACAGCAACTGCAAGAACTATCCAGCGGAGTCTGAAGAAGAAAAAAGATGTAAGCTTGTGTTTTCAATTAGAACCCTTAAAAAAAGGCCCAGCATCGTACATCGTTACTTAACATCTATTATCAAGAGCAATTACTCTCTAAATTAAGGTGGCTGAGCCAAGACACATAAAATTTGTTTCTTTCCCAGGCATAACCATGAGCCCCTTAGCTCCCCTCTAACAAATATGCTATAATGGAGGAGTTAAATGACCATAATGCCTGTACTGGCTTGCTGTCCATGTGATTGTGGTCATGTTTGTGTGCTGCGGAGCTGATATGATAAGTGTGATCTGATTCGATGTGAAATTGTGGAGATTGCACAATTTCTCTGACTGACACTTTTACTCTATTTTTTATGATTACTAGCAATTACGAGAATAATTTCCCACAACAATATAAGCATGTATGCATCTTTTCAGGATTGCTTTAATAACAAGTGATATTTAATTGCTGAGCTCTTTAAAATATTGTGGAGACTTTTTAAAGTCTGTAATTAGAGCATGTCCATTACCAGGTTATCTAAAGAGTTGTACTTGTTACGTGAGGAAAGTTTCTGCTTTGCAAACAAAAAGGAATAAATACAGAAGGAGGGAGGTTACTCTTCTGTCAAACCAGAGGCTGTAAAACCACATCAGGGTGCAGGAGAGCCTTGGAAGAAAGAGGCTACGGCAACAGCAGTAACTGTGAAGGCAAGATGAGAATGCAAATGCCAGTCTGATCTTCATTAAGGCTGCTCTCCATTCAACTCCTGTCTTGGTTCATTATTTTGTAGGCGTGAAAGCTGGGTTCAGTTAGATTTTTTTTCTTTTCAGTAAGGCTCTGTATGTGTAGATTTGACCTGGAGGCCCAACGAATGATGGAGAACTACACTCCTTCAAGGCCCCTCATTTTATCGCGCGTCTCTTTTTGATTTATTTCGCAATAAATGGATGAGCTAATGCAATGAAAGAAAGAAGTGGGTTTTTGTTTTGTTTGTCGTAGATTTTCCTCTTTAACTGAACCATCTATGCTGCACCAAGAAATGAAAGTATTTACATACCAGCAACTGCATCCCCTGCAGGAGAAAAATGTATTAATCAACTGTAGGATGTGGTTACAGGCTCACTGAGGCATGCTGTCTCTTCCCTGGTTGAAATCAGCTATCTCACAGCTGTTATGTACATTTATTCAAAAGGGTCTAACACAAGACAAGTTTACCATCTTAATCAGGACTAAACAGATTGCCTGTCAATGGCCATAGGACACCAGGAATGAAAGCGATATTTTTCAAAGTGTTTTGCTTGGCAGCCACCTTTGTTTTCAAGAGACAAGTGTTTTACAGATCCAAAGCATTGAGACAGAAAGGCAGGGGTTTATCGAAAATTCTCCCCCAGAAAACGCCTGTGTCACCATTGGACTTTACCTTTTCATATCATATTTTCAGAGCAGTGTGGTGCGAGAGGTAAGACACGGGTCTTTGCTGATATGAAAGGGCGTGTCGTGTCTGTCTGGGTTAATAAAACGTCTGTCATGGGCTGGTTTGTTCAGATGCAGATGCTGGGGTGGGTGGAGTCAGAATTGAGAGTCTCCACCCATGCTTATGGTCTGGAGCAGTCCAATTGGCTGTATTGTGATCATACAACTGACACTTTTAAATGTGACTGAACACACCTACTCATTGCTTGCCCAAGCCACAGCACTTTGAATCCACTCATTTATTAAGCCCAAAATTGGCTACAAGAAACCTTGGCTATGAAAACAAATTTGTCCCAGAAATATAATTTTTGCTTACATCAGTAAGTGTGAAAATACACCCCCCCCTCCTCTCTCTCTCTCTCTCTTTCTGGTCACTTATGCTAACAGTGCCCAGACAGTGCACAAAACAAATTTTACTCCAGGCTAGTCATGGGATGACATCATGCATTTATAGCTTTGACCAAGCCCACTGTGGAGTACTGTAGTGCGGTTTACATATTTTTGCAGGACTGCATCATTGCAGCCAGGAAACTGTATGATAAAGCACAGTGGGTGAGGATTGGTGGACAGTCCAGACTCAGAACATCAGCTCAGAAAGATATGTTGTATAATAAGTACTTAATGAAGCTCTGTGGCCAGTGCCTTGGTCAAGGGCAATGGCAGGAGTTTTGCCTAACCTGACATACATGTTTTTTCTTATGTTAACTGAACAAGAGGTTAGAGAGATATAAAAAGAATTTTGAACAGACCAGGCCTATATTTACAGTGCCCTCCACTATTACTGGCACCCCTGGTAAAGATGAGTAAAAAGGGTTATAAAAAATTCTCCGTTTGGTGAATTAGCTTAATCTCACTCTGAAAAAAAACTAAAAAACAACCTTTAATTAAAGTAAATTATTATTTAGAATTAATTATGAATTATTCATTAGAATGAATTATTATGAAAAAAAAATCCCTCATCAAGAAATAATTATTTTTAACAAAACCACATGTGCCACAATTATTGGCACCCCTGCATTTATATGTAGAATAAAGTAATCATTCTTTTATATTTGGTATTCTTTGCATGCCATGACTTCCTGATGTCTGTGACCCAACAACATCAAAATACTCTTGATATCTTATTTTCTGGTACTCTTACATGTGATACGATCAAATATTAAAAAATTATTACTTTATTCTATATATAAATGCAGGGGTGCCAACAATGTGGTTTTGTTAAAAATAATTATTTCTTGAGGGATTTTTTTTTCTCATAATACATTTAATACATCTAATTTTCTTCAGTGTGAGATTAAGCTAATTCACCAAACAATGAATTATAACCGTTTTTACTCATCTTTAACAGGGGTGCCAATAATAGTGGAGGGCACTGAATATACTGTAGACAGTGTGGATATCTCTCTATCTCTCTCTCTCCCCCTTTCTCTCTCTCTCTCCCTCCCTCTCCATTGCTACGTATTCACACCAGTGCTGTGAGTCTGTGAGAGTAGTATGGAGTCACAAAGGGACGCTGACACCTCTGAAGTGGAGCCGTTTGTACTCACAGCTGGCTGTCACGCCTGCTCTCTTTGTCCTCAGTTAGAATGTCTGTGAGGAGCAGAGCCCTTCTTGGGTTGTGCAAGTCAGCCCTCTCCCTCCTGCCCCCGCCCCTGCCTCTGGCCCCGCCCTGTCAGGTCTTCAACAGGTCTCTAGGCTGGTATAATGAGCTAATTAACACTTCTCTCTAACTGTTGGGCAGATAATGACAATGAAAAAGTCAAGAAATCATTAAATTCTTTACATTTTAACACACAACTGAACATTGCATTGCCTTACCCCTACCTACTTGCATATACTGTATCGTACGTAAACATACAGTACTGTATTAGAAGTTGCGTGTATGTGTGCGTGCGTGTGAGCGTGTTTGTGACTGTGTGACACACATTACATGCACATAATCTCAACCACAAGAGGATATTACTATTTTAGACATCAGTGTTCCATTTAAAGATCTGTCCAAACCAAAGCTGCATTCATGTTGGCTTCTTATCCAGCACAAAGAGTGTTTATAAAAACTGGGATCTGCTATTGTGCTTCAAGCCAAGCTCCGAGCCAATGACATCACAAAATCCCCTGTGTCATTGATTAAACCTTGACTAAAGCAATTAGCCCAGAGAACAAGATGAGAGCTTTGTACAGAGAACTGGAACTGAATTCATGTACATAGACAGAAAAAAAAAGAACTCCAAAGGACACTTTTAAGTTGCCATGGAGCATTAAACCCTGAATACTTTATTTAAAAAGCACTTTAACGTCATCAGATTTGACCCCCACAGGCAAACTTCTAAGATAGACGTTAATTTTTAGCAATTCAGCTCAGCGGACACATGTAGGGTATCGCCAATGCATTGCAGACCTTAGCGAATGAGAGATTAAAGAACACACTGAACCAATCATCTCTATTCAAAAACCACAAGAACAACAAAGTTCCCCCTATATGTTCACTGTAAATGCACATAATGTTCAACATGCGGGTTTCTCTCGCATGCCCGCATGGTCGCATATTTTGCTGGCTTAATCACATTCTAGCAGGAGTTGCATGCGAGTGCCAACAATATAACAAGCCTGTGTGACTGGAGGTGTGTGATTGGCTGTGGGAAGAGAAAGGCAGACCGGTGCCAACATCCCTGTGTATTCCTGGTCAAACTCGAAGGCTGTTAATAGAACTCATACCGTGGGTGCTACAATCCAACAGCACGGTTGGCTCTCAGTCGGCTTTGTGCATTATGAACAGGTTGTAGTAGAATATTCAAAAAAATTATTTAAAAAAATAATAGAAGACTAGCAGTCCCTAAAATGCCTGGACGTCGTATACAAGAGTGCTTCTCTAGCTCATTAGGCACAGGGTAGGGGGGTGGCTGAGGGGCGTGTCCTCATTATTAGATTTCCTTTTTAACATGGAAATCTAATAACTCCATACCAGATTGGATTTCAGTGTGTGTGTGTGTCTGTGTTTGACTGTGTATGTGTGCTGTATAAACAATATGTACGTGTAATCTGTTGGAAATGCTGAAAAGTGCTGTGCACGTATAGGGTAACCCATAACCTTGAAGCTGGCACGCTTGCCATCCCAATCCATTTTTCCAGAAAAGTCTTTTTTAGGTATTGGGAAGATTTAGAATATGTTCATCCCAATCCCAGTCTGGCCATCTAGTACAGTGAGTCCACCACACCAGACAAGGGCACTTTTCTGCAACTAGAATACCCGCAATTTGAGCTCTGGAGAACACGTTGCCATCTACTGAACCACATGGATCTTTAAAATCCCCGGCTCCCTGAGCCCTCTCCAAGCCGCGCCTCGCCTCTATAATTTCTAGGGGCCTGCCTGGTTTAGAACAGCACCTCTCCACCAGCCTGATCTCACCTTCCAGCAGAGGGAAGGTCTGGAGATCGTCTTGCCCCAAATGGGCGTCACCCCTGGGGACCTTATTTTAATCCCTGCTGAGTCGACAGGAACGCGTACAACTTCCCCATCGACAGGCCGCTTATCCTCGTGCGACCCTCCCCTCCCCACCACCTGCTAACTATATGTGCATGCAACTTTCCCATGACTGGCAGGATTCCGTGGCAATCCGAGTCCCCTGGTTGTCAGCTCCTTATGCATACTTTCAAAAGCTGCCCATCATAAAGCCAATATCCCGGGTAAATCCATACTTTAAAAAGAAGGTAGCTTGTGCCGGTGTGCTAATGTAACAGGACGCTTGAAACAGTTCAAAGAAAATAGGCACGGCCCAAAAAAAAAGCATGTTTCCAATCCATGCCTGCCATTGCACACCCTGCCCAGCTCCACCCACTTTTCTCAGGATGCAGCCCATAATTGCACTCCACTACACGTTTCCACTCAGAGTGAACCCCCTTTGTTCTGGGCTTTTCAACAAACACAATACAGGGTCATTCCATGTAACTCAGGTGTGTGATTTCTATCTTATTAATAACTACCAGCATATTCAAATTTAAAGCATGACATCACATTAAAACACAATTTATTTACCTGCCCTATATTTACTCTACTTACCCACCAATACCTAGCTCTGCATTAATAGCATTACATTCCTAGCACTGATGAACTACACAACATTCTGGAAGCTTCAACTTTATGAAAACTCATGAGAGTAACTCCCATTAAACTCCTTGTATTAGGGATCCAATATTTCAGACTTCAGGAGAACCTATGTTGTCCAGCACACTTTCCGTAGTATCAGAGTCATGCTGAAAGCAGCGCCAGCACCGTTACAGCAGGAAGGCGAGGGAGAGGCTATGACTCACCGTGCAGGAGCAGAGCACTCAGAACCAGGGCCAAAGCCATCCTTCTCCAGGATCCATTCATTTTCATGGTGGACGCAGCCATCCTCCTTTGTGCGAGTGCGGCTGGTGAACGAGCGAGTGAGCGAGCGTGTGTGTGAAAGAGAGAGAAAGCGGTGGCTGTGATGAGAGCAAGGGCTGAGTGAGTTTAGGATTTCCTGTCGCTGTGAGCAGCACTGGCGGGATAAAGCATAGCTTGTGCTCCTGCAGTTTTATACAGGCCCCCCCGCTCTCTCTCCCACCCCCTTTTCCCTCAGACCATCTACTGTGGCAATTGGTCCTCCTCCTGCTCTCTCGCTCTCTCTCAGTGTGAGTAAGTGAGTGAGTGAGAGAGAGGGAGGGATAGAGAGGGAGAAAGAGAGAGAGAGATATATATATATATATATATATATATATATGTGTGTGTGACAAAATGCTGGAAGTGTGTGTTTGAGAATGTGTGGGAGAAAATGATGGGACTAAATGCATGTACACTGTGTGTATAAGTATGTGTGCATGAGTATGTGTGCGTATGAACAAGAGACGCGTACATGTCAGTTTGTGTACCGTTTATGAGTGGTGGTCTTTTCGTGGATTATGTTGCTTTAATGAGCACTGTTGATTAAAGGGGAATTTCACTTTCTGGAGTTTATTTTTTAAATATTACTTCAGTTTTAGTGTTTGATTTCAACCTAGACTGTCCTTGTGTTTGCTGACGTATATATTAGATACTTAAATACGTTTCTGAAACCCTGCCAACTTTACAATGGTGGTTATCAGGGGGAATTTGGGGGTTTGTTATCTAAAGCAAGAAAACTCCAGGCACAACATAATGTTAGCCTGTCTCAGAAGTTGCTTTCATCTAGCCACTTTCCCAAGAAGGCCAAATCTATGGTGTGCTGAA
The DNA here is from genome assembly GCA_022702515.1 of Ilyophis sp. 1 JC-2022. Taxonomy (NCBI): domain Eukaryota; kingdom Metazoa; phylum Chordata; class Actinopteri; order Anguilliformes; family Synaphobranchidae; genus Ilyophis; species Ilyophis sp. 1 JC-2022. The sequence goes on along the minus strand of CM040402.1, from coordinate 39,244,530 downwards.
GAGACTGTTGGACTCGGGATAGTCTCCACCTCATTTCACGCAATGAGCTCTGTCAATGTTGTAGCTTTGGTAAAATTACTATCTGCTTCCCCTCCCCTCCCCATGTTGTTACAATAGATTTAACTTTTAACAGTGCTCTTAGGAAGGTTCAAAGATTTTGTCATCTTTTTTTAACCTTCTTCACATTTTATTTTTCCCTCTTAACAAATTATTTTCACCATTCTAGTGGGAGTTCATTGTGCACGGCAGCAAGTCATTTCTATTCTGAAATCATGCAATTGGACAAAGGTGGATTTGGTCTCTCTCTAAAAAAATAAAAGGAATACATCTGGCCAAATTTAGGCTGTTAATACAAAGGGATGAATACTTATCTATTAAGTCATTTTTCATACAATCATGAAGAAATCTAAATAGTAGTAGTAATAGTTTAGTTTTGGCTGCAACTTACTGTCATGGGTTGTGGCTTTCTCCTTCGTTTGCTACGGTTTTCTTCCTCTCTGCGCCGGTTAGCAATCTATCGGATTTGTTTTTCGTTCCGTCTCAGGGGTTTTCTCTTCCCCACTAATTATTCTTTTCACCTGCTTCCCTACCTGTTAGGTATTTAAGTCTCTCGCTTCCGCTTCTGGATCCTTCGTTATCATTTTGTGCCTTCACAAAGTCAGAGTTAGTCATTTTTTATCTCGCTGCAGTTTAAGAAAAGATTCTTTCTTTAGTTTAGCAGCTTGAGATATTTTCTGGCCTTGAAGCCAAGGGAATTTGTTTTTCTATTCCCTTTTCTCTTTCCCTCTCCTACACTTCCACTCTCGTTTCGTGAGTTTTATTTTTATTTATTTTATTTCACCAGTTATCGGCGTTATAGTCACGCTCCGATGGTGCCTTGTTTTTTCTTTTCTTGTCTCGCTATTTTATTTAGTGGTGGCTATTCAGTCTCCTCTCTGCCCGTGTTTACGTGGCTAGCCCATTTTTTAGGGGTGTGTTATTGTTTGGCTATGGCCAGGGACTTCATATCCATTTTTCCTTTGTCGCGTTTGGCTCATCATTATTCTGCACAAACCCTCACAATTACATGTTAAAATCAAAATTTCTTCCATCAATATCTCGTTGTCTCAATATCAATATCGTTTTAGCACCAATTACCAAGTCACTTGGCAGATCAACTCATCTCATCAATATCTCAACATAAAACAAATATGGAAAATATTGGTTAAGCTGTTTTCATACAATTAAGTACATAAAAAATTAGCATTTAGATTAAGACTTTTTTTTCAGACGACCTAGCTCAAATTCTACAACTCTAATCGCTAAAGTTGACATAGCGATATGTCGGGCGTGACATGGACTAATGCTTTTGGTGAGTGATATTTCTGTTTATTGTACAGTTTTTAAATAAACCTTTTTCTACGATACCAGTAATTAATTGTCCATTGGCTTAACATTGGGGCATAAATTTGCTAGCAACCGAAGGCTAATTGAAAATTCTAACTACCGTTACCACAGTCTCTGAAGCTTCCACAGCACACAGAAACCAGCCCATAGACATGAACCAGCCGTAGGCTACTACCGTTAACTGTTACCTATTTTTAAACTAGTCAAAAGCGAGTTTTGAATTTTTCTGAATCACAAGACGTGTGGGCAAATCAACTCAAGAGCAAGTTGGACAAATTTATTTTGCTTAATATTTTGCCAGGTCAGTGATCACACATCATCACTGTAATGTTAACTCATAAATAATACAGCTACTATCTAACTTCACTAACGAGATTAAAACAAATGTATGTTAATTTAGCGACTAATGTTACTCCTTTGAGACATGTCCACAATATTATCTGTAACGTTAATGAAGCTACAAGCGCCACACCATGTGAGCAACGTTAGCTAGGTAGCATTACAAGCCTCACATGGAACCTAACAGTGCCAAGCAATGATGTACATTAAGGTTAGGACAATTAATGTTAACGTTACATTAGTTTGTCTTTAAAATAGCCAGATATTTCGCTGAATAGTTTTGGCAGAATATAATGTTAGATTAAATAAAATTCTACCAACACAACAGTTGAAGAGTGATAGTTTAAGATTACATTTTTAGCCAGTACGTTAACGTTAGCTCAGTTAATAGCCCCCACTGAGTTATTTTCATAATGCAACAAAAATTATTATCTTAGCCAAGTTAGCTAGCTAACGTTATAGCTTTCATTACCATGTGGCGCTAGCCAGTTTGCTAACTTACATTGAAAAGAAACTTAAAACTGGAAGATCCTGACATTGACAGATTAAGAATTGTAACGTGATGTGTCAGCCCTATTCAGACGGAATAAGTTTTAACTTATGGGGGGAGGTGGGGTAATGTTAATGTAGGCTAATTATTACCGGAGGATCTGTTATTTTAGTCCCGTTATAACACAATTCCCCCCCAGAGTATAATTTTTCCGGGTCCGTTTCTTGACTGTAGCCACCTAGCACTGATCTGTGTGGATATACACTCTATGTTAGCCAGCAATCTATAAGTGGTTTGATAATTTTCAGTGTATTTGTTCAATTTGTCTGTAAACAAACATTATTCCCTAGTTCATACCACCGAACTACATAGTATATAGTTTGGTGGTTCATACACACGCATTATGCTATGTAGGGTAGCACAAATGCTTAAAACTCATTGCCAATGTGCTTCGTCAACTAAATTGGCCAGGTCTGCACAGTGCGCACTCTGGGAGTAAAGTTAACGTGCAGAACAGTTTTGTGGGTTAACGTTAGCTGGGCAAGCGCGATAGGTTTCTAAGTGCAAAATGTTTCAAACAAAACCATTATATCTTTTGGACAGATTAGTTATCAAATTTGAAAAATTTACAAAATTTTAATTTAACTACAATATATCTGTTGTTGTTTGTCGTGATTCAATCTGTTTTATTTCCAATGTGTTATGAAATGTGTAATGTTATGTTATTATGTTATGGGTTATGTTATTATATTTAATGTTATTTGGACTTATTCTGGTCTATTGGGTGTTCTCAAGGTACAATGCTTGAACTTTATATACTCTATACATTTTCTAATGATTGTGTAATTTATTTGTGTTATGTTTATTCAACGTTCAAGTGGATGTGTAACAATAGTTATGATGATTACATTTTTTAAAGAAATTGACACCTTCCGGAGAAAAAACCCTGGGAATGAATAACAAAAAACTACGTTTTAAGTGTAAAGTTTGGCTCGGTCAAAAGCCGCAAAAAACAGGAAATTCAAATGAGCACCATCAAGCCAAACTTCAACTCTCTACACTATCAGGGATTCACAGCTGTTTTTTTTTATATCTGACTGCTATACAGTTCTGTAGCTATGTTAGTCTACTGTATTTCAAACAACATGTACTCATCACTGGGCAGATTGGTTAAAACCTTCTCTCAAAAAGCCTAATTCATACTCTTCAAAATAGTAAGCGGCCTACAACTGCTGCATTAGGCTATAGAGTAGGTTTAGACATTGGCTATAGATCTTTAATGCATTAAGTACAGCAGAATAGTATATGCATGTAGTTCTGTACATGATGCTGATTATTGTACACAGAAGACTATAGAGTACACACTTGAAAACTAAATAATTTTGACTTAAACCATCATAGATTCTACTCTTAATTTGTTGATTTAGAAATGTAATCATCCATCCAAAGAGTAGCCTATACTGGACATGTGGCCTAGGCTTACACCACCACCCATGAAATGATGTACTTATGTACACCTAAAAAGTATGAAACATATGAAAACATACACTGTTGACTTACAGAGTAGTCAATATGATTTCAGTCATAGCATAACATGTAGGCCTAATTGGCCTGATATGTCATAGTGGAGTTCACAGAGTATAAATAAAACCAATAGGTGAAAGTATACATTTAATAGCCTAACACAATCACAGCATGCAATTATACTATATTATATCTACTCGTATAGATTTAGAATACTTCTAAAAAGGATTTGAAATGTAAACAGACAATTTAGATCCACCTTTCAAAAGCTACCTACCAATATTATCACATGTTAGCTATCAATATTGGTATGAGGCATAAGAGGAATAGAGAACTAGCCTACACAAAACTGCAGTAGGAAAATACAAAGCCTTTTTGTACATGTCATTACCATGGGTGGCAGCACATACTCTAAGACTATAAATTAGGCTCTTTGAGAGAAGGCTTGAACCAATCTGCCCAGTGATGAATACATGTTTTTTTAAATACAGTAGACCAACATAGCTACAGAACTGTATAGCAGTCAGATATAAAAAAAAACCAGAGCTGGGAATCCCTGATAGTGTAGAGAGCTGAAGTTTGAATTTTCTGAATTTTGCGGCTTTTGACCAAGCCAAACTTAACACTTAAAACATTGTTTTTTGTTATTAATTTATATAGGAATAGAAGGAGAATTTGGAAGAGGACCGTACACAGTCTTATTATTTTCAATGCTTTTATTCGAACAGCATAAAGCTGGCAGGTGCTCGACGTTTCAGCCCACGCTTTCATCAGGGACAAACAGATTCTATCTCAAAAGATATATTTTTAAACAGTTAGGGCCACCTTCAGATGCCACACAGTAATTGCTGGAGGCATCCTATAGACTTGGCAATAATACAATATATTATAATAATCTTACAATGCACTCATTTTTTTAAGTTGAATATTTCATAATACGTGTATTATCTTTTTTATTTGTGTTCATATTGTGTTCACATCACATTGTGTTCATAATAATTTTTTATACAGAGTGAAATAAATACATGAAGATAAAAACCACACGAGAAACAAACAAAAAAAAGAAAAAACAACCATTAGTTCAGGAGGAAAGGCCTGAGGTCCAATTCCTCATTTAGGCCATGAGGAGCCACTGTGTTAAATTTGTGGATCCAGAAGGCCTCACGCTGGAGCAGCTAATCCTCTTGACTCATGAACGTTTCTGAGTTGACCAGCACCAGCGACTAATCATATGGGTAGAGCGCATCTTATTTCTATTTATAGGAATAGAAGAAAATCACATTTAAACATATCTTAAAGCTAGAGTATGCAACTTTTTTATAGAAATATATTTGGGAACAGTCATGCTTAGTTGGTAGCAATCATAGAAAGAACTGTTGTCAGAAAAATCCAGCACCATACATTGTGTTTATACCCTCAAATTCTGCATTCTAAAACCAGTGATTCGGCCCAAATTTTTGTGTTCAAAACAAAGTTGCTTATGACATAAACCAATCGAAGAGATAGACCGGTTTACGTCGCGAACCAATCAACAATTTGATTGACCTTGCAAGTTCATCAGCTAGAAATTAAGCAACCTGTTACACCGGCACTATTTCATACAAAGAAAAAGAAAAGGTAATTGTATATAGTTTGCTCGAAAACTAGAGTAAACATAGGTGCACATTTTAGAAGGTGGCGAAATAGGATTGGTTTATAGACAGGCGTGGAACTCCCATTGTTTCTACTGGACAGGTAGGTTAAAGCTTTCAACGCAAATTTACCTGGACCTTCTGCATGACAGCCAACTGTAATTACCTACAATGTGTAGTAGCTAGATTGCTATTATTGATAACGTTACTTCATTTGTCGGCTAGTTCTTGGAAGAAGGAAATATTTGCTAACGTTATATGTTCTATAGATCGCGTTAGCTAAAACTGGCTACTCAGCTATGACCATGCTGTAGCCAGATAATTCCTGGTTTAGACTAATGCTACACAAACTCAGTGTGATGCAACAGCTGAACAATAGAAACGATTTTGTGGTTTTACATGGACTCTTGTAGCTGACATTTTTACTGTAATAAAAAATGTAATTATACCAGTCTGTAATCCTGCAATCGTATAGAGCTCCGTAGTCCCGCCCACTTTGGTGACAAACGTCTGGTGCCACTTTTCGGAAAAAATATAATGGTAGTCAATGGACTGAAAATGTTTTTTTTTTTTTTTCAGGGAGCTAGATGTTCAAAACACCCAAGAGAGGGGTTGTCACATTTTTAAATAAATTATAAAATTGGTCATTTTAAATTATGTCCAACAAATAAACAACAAACACGTTTAAAAAAACTAAAAAAACTAAAACGACTACAACATCCGGGCTACTCGCTCACCACCGCTGCTGAAGTCAAAGCCATAAAGCTGACACTTTCGACATGGCCAGACTGATAGTTAGAGCGACTGGTAGCTACTTCTTTGGCCGTTAGCTACTTCCATAATAAGTTACAAGAGCAGACCGAGTGATAGCCATTTTTGCTAGCAGAGCGTCCGGTAGCTACTGTGTTAGCTAGCAAAAGCGAGAGCCGCAATGTACCACCGTGGATTCTGGGTAGTGTAGTTATGTTTCTCAAACTCCGTTAATTATACAATTCAAATATGATTTAAACGCGGTGGTGAGTATATAATAGACTTTGTATCACATATGTCAAAGTTTGGTCCATACAATGCCATAATATTATCATAAGGGTGACTGAAAGATCCCAAAGTGGGGGCAGGTAATGGCTTCCGGCAGTCTTCCGGGACCAGCCAGGGACAGGAGGGGGCAGGACTACAGAGCTCTATACTTGTAAGGCTTTGACATAGCATTTTTCACATCACAAATTCTGCCTATTTCCAAATATACAACAACTTGCATACAGTTTATAAATTGGAATAAACCCACCGGAAGGGTCGTAAATTAAAAAACTGTCTCAGACACAAGATTTCATCAGTGCTTGTATGGTAGAAGCATCCTGTGGGCCTTCTTAATTAGGCCTACTTACACTTGTGCAATATAGGCTATAGGGCAGTCACAAAATGATACTCAGTTGTGAACAATGACATGATCGATGAACACAAATTAACACAATTAATGAACACCTAATTGGTGTGAATTAAGGCATGACTGTCTGTGGATACATAGCCCCATAAAGATAATAATGGGGAAAAGATACCTAATGGCAAGAATGCATGTTAATGGTGGCATTTCAGATCAAGATCGTCATTAAGCTCATGTGGATGAACGGTCTTTAAATAAAAATCCATCTGCTTTCATGTCGTAAAAGTTGTTCTGTAGATAAAGGTTTTTAAGAAGCACAGTTTGCTGCTGCATGGAGATTTCATCTGTTTTATGAATTGCAACAACAAACTTCTGCGTTTGTTCATACCCTAAATTGGCTATATTGGTCTTCCCTACATATCGTAAGCCACACATTGTAGGCCTATTCAATATTAAATTTGAGCCAGAACAAGTAGGCCTATTCATATAATTGTACAAAGTTAGCAATATTGATTGCGATCCATAGAATATGACATACAAGTCGATATAGTGATGGTAGAAAAATAACAAAAAATGGCGGGAAAAAAAGGGTTATTCAAGTAAACTGATCCTCTAGATACGCCCTTTCAAGAATTGCAAGGACAGTCGCAAAACAAGATCCCATAGCAAGATATAAATTGTTACCATACAGATGAATATTCAGAGTCTGGACAGTATAAAATTGCAAAGATCATATGTTTTTTTCGATCCACGATACTACACGTGCCCTTGGGGATGAAGAGCTTGCGCTGCTTCAGAACTGATAAGGAAATAACTACCGGCATGATATAAAAACAGATTTATTTTGTTTATTATTGTAAATAAATGCTATAAAATTAATCAGCTCGTATGTATAGCCTCTGAAAACTTAACATTGCTGTACAAACTACTTTGGAGTGACTAGTGTATTTTCTTGCTTTACACCACAAACCCCAGAATGCCCTGATACTCTATAAAGTGTCTTTAGGGTGTCAGGTGTCCCAGGGTGTCTTTAAATTGACCCTGCTTCCTCTGTGAATGGGGACATGCCCACTCCTCTCACGCAGTACCCAGCACCACACACGTGTGTTTATTTACCTTCTCCGTAGACGGGGTGCAATGTAGTGATTGTTCCTGTGCTAGGTGACTGTGAGCTTGTCTCTGACAGTCCGCTGCTCTGGTGAGCTTGGTTTTCTGTTGCTCTGTAGGTGCAGCTGGCTTCACAGGAAGAACATTTCTCCCATGTTCACATCATGTGTACAATTCCAAGGCTTGTAAAAAAGGTGTGTGTGTGTGGGGGGGGGTATTCTGTCGCACAACGGCCAAGCTGTACAACACAGACGCCATACATGTGTGTCCCCGACTGAAGAGCAGGGCTATGAGTCACCCCTCACATCATGCTCTTGTAACAAGCTCAGCATGACTGAACATTGAACTCACGCATCTCGTAATCACAACCACACAGTGCAACTCCCAACGAGACACACCGTTACATCATCAAGTCAAAGACCCAGGTTTCTACAGATCTGGAAAACCAATTATAGACAGTCAAATTCCCAGTGTTAAATCAACGGTACTCCATCAGAGGCCATTTTTACACAGAAGTAATTTTTTATGGGAATCTATGGTGGCAACGTCAAGCTGTGTAGTGGATTCCATTGCTCTATACAGTCAGAGTAGGAAAAAAAACACATCCTCATGCATGATTTTTGGACACATCTAAATGAGATTTCAAAGCACTCAAAATGCTATTGCAGAATTGAATGATTGTGATCTCCCCTGAGGGGACTTTTGTGTTCGCCATTTTGCCTGTGCCTCCACACATAATTGTACACATGTACATGGCAAAACATCTGGAAGCACTGGAGACGGCCTTGCGCTTTCTGGGGACTGCCTGCGAAATTACTTGTCAAACAATTCCTCCAGATGGGGGCAAATCCAGCCAAAATTGACCATCTGTGATCCTCCTAAAAGTCTCTCTTTTTTTCTCTTCTCTCGGACATGAAAAGCCTAAAGCGTAATTCTTTCCCCTTCAGCCCCTTCTCAGCACCCCCAGACCTCCTCATTATCAGCAGTGTCCAATTAAAGTTACAGGAAATGCTTTGAAGGAATATGTGCCCCCTGGTCCTCCCAGATTCTTATTGCTGAGTGAGACAGACCCCTCCCCTCCACTTCCCGCAACTCAGACGAGACACAGGGGGCTTTGCCCTTCCAAGCCTCGGCTGAGGGTGCAGGAAAGTCCCAGGCTATAGTGGCCCACACTGTGTGGGGCAACCAATCCCCCTAAGAGGATCCTCATTAGGGCACCTCTCCCCATAGACACAATACAAACTTTGGGTTTCTCTGGCCCACCGGCACTGACACGGGCTACCAGCTTTGGGTTTCTCTGGCCCACCGGCACTGACACGGGCTACCAGCTTTGAGAGCAGGAACAGGGTGGGCTCTGTAAATCTCTATGTGACTTTGCTAATGTTGTGTTTCTGCTTCCCTCAGAACCGGCTGTAAGAGGCTATAACCTGTCCAACCATGATGGGGTTCATGGCCCATACAAAATTATTTTTAGAGTATGTGATAAATGTTGAATTGACTTACAGGTGTGTGAGGGCTTTGGATGTTACATTATAGAATAAAACACTTTGCCAGATTTTTTATTTATTTGCTGTGTGCAGATTCTGTTCAGTTCTGGTTCTTCTGCCAAACATGAACGTTGTTGATGAATGTTGGTTACATAATGGAGTGTGAAAGTGTGGTAAGTTTGCCTGTGTGCCATGTGTTTGTGCTTTTTAGTTCATTACTAATAATAGTATTCTCATAAAAACCCTGAAAAAGCTATACATTAATAGAATCATTACTGAAATGAGAGCGCGGGAAAGAAGCCACCAGCTCAGTTAAACTAAAAGTCCTTTCCTCTCTTTTTCATTTTATAGTCATAATAGAAAACATGCAGACATGCCTTTAAACAGACTTATTTATTTGCAATAGTCTGTAAATATAATGTTTTGTTACTGGTGTGAGTCAGCTGTCAGAATGTAAAGGAGCGGAGTAGGCTATATCCAGTTTGAGAAGAAGCCAGAAGGTCTTGATTGAGCCAGTTGAACAAACAGGAGCAATATTAAGATCGCTATAATTAGGGATCCGTTTATGCATGAATTAACAGCACTGTGTGTTCATATTTGTACAGCTCTGTAAGAGAATAATTTGAACTTAGGTGTTAAGTTTCCAATGCTACAGTATTGTGACAGCGTTCAGGTTTAAAAGGCTGCGCTACTACATTATGATTTATTTTCATCGTAATTTCATGGTATTTGTTCTGGTCTGGCCCCAGTGTAGAAGCGCATGCTGAACGTTGGCCAGCTGGGGCTCGACTGAGACGTCTGCAGAAGGGGTCACTCAGAAAGTGGAGAAAAGAGGCGTGCAATGAGCCGTGAACGAGGGTGGAAATCAGAGGACACGCCTCCCTGTGCACACACACCCAGCATGCTCAAGGACACGTTCATCCCGCAGCAGGCTCGCGGCATCACTCACTACACACACACACACATCATACACGCATAGAGACCACACGCATGTGTGTGCACATAGACACGCATGCAGACCACACACATGCATGCACACACATGTACACATATATACATGCAGACCACATGCATACATTCCACAGGCACATGTGCACACATGAACAGACACACACACATACACACCAAAGGCATAAATGTGCTCACCCACGCAACTACATATGCATGCACATATAACCAAATGCACAAACATGTACAAATACACACAAATAAACACTTGCTTTTTTGTCCTTAATTTGTAAGGACCCACAAATTGGCATGTAGTAACAAAGCCCGTCTGTGTCATGCGGCCATTATCCAGGCAGGGCTGCCTTGTCGTGAGGACTCCCCTGGTCCAGCAGGTAATGGTCTGCGATGGAACCTTGTTTATTTTTTTGGAAGGAGGCTGTCAAGGGTCCAGCTGCCACAAAGCAGGAAGGGCATGACTGACACACGAGTTGCCAGTGCAGTGAGATACGACTACGGCTATATTAAGAGTGCGCACATTTGTCCACTAAACAGCCCATTTACAGGCCATTTCAAATCCACAGTCACGCAACCTTCCATATTTGCTCTGGTTTTGCTCAATGTTTCCAGTTTTGAGTTTTTTTAAAAATTTGTCGTAAGTCATTTCAAAACACATTAATCTTCCCTAATTACGTGAATGACCAGACTAGGAGTGTAAGAGCTATTGCAGCTCATGGGATTCTGAGCTGAACTCTTTCAACGACAATTTCTCAAAATGTTTTTACATCTTTTGTTCATTAATTCACAGCCCAGCCAAAGGGGTTTCCTTCACCGGCCTGATTTAGAACCCAGAGAGCTTGAACTGAGACTGTGTGTGTGCTTGTGAGTGTGTGCTTATGTGTGTGTGTGTGTGCGTGCGTGCGTGTGTGTAGGTTGCTCTGTGGGGAACTGAAAGTATTGTTTCTAACCCTGAGTGGGCTGACACATTGCTTCAGTGGGAGGGAGCTCCCCTAAATCACATCCTGGTGATCTTAGACAGGGCAGGGCAGCAGTGTGTTCTCACATCACCCAACTTTTATATATACAGTATATATTTTCTGCTGAGGCAGGGCAGCAATCTCAGATACAAAGAGGAAATACCAATGGGAGGCTACTCCAACATATGGCTGAACACATTATCTCACATGCACACACACTGTATGTCCATAAATCCATTTTGTAAACCTCTGACTCCTATACACCATTCACTCACACATAAATACCCCAAGGACAATTTAGGCTCTCCAATTAACTTAACCTGCATGTCTTTGGACTGTGGGAAGAAACCGGAGTACCCGGATTCGAACTCGGTACCCTCTTGTTGTGAAGCGACAGCACTACTCACTGAACCACCGTGCCTCCTTATATATATATACATAGTAAATATGGGGATGTTTTGGAAACCCTAATGATAATTTAATGATAATACACAGCGGGGTAATTTATTATAATATTTTCAAGTTAGAGGAGTATCATGTTGTTCATTTGATTGAAGAGGCACTGCTCTAGGGCAACTCGGCTTGGATTTTATCCATTTATACAGCTGAATAATTACCAAAACTATTAGGGCTTAGTTTAACCCTCAAGGATTTGAGCCTTCCAACCCAATGGGTTCCAGTTCCCTGGGTGTCGTACCGTAAATACGTGTTCAATGGGAACTGTGGATGCGTATGTTAGCCTAGGGTTTTATTTGACTTTTTGCTGATTCAGTCCTCCTGTTTGTGCCGCTGATAAAAGAAGACAAAGGATTGCCTCTGGGGGGGATGGAGTAAAATTCCCAAAAAAAACATTCCAGGAGGCGGCAGCAAATGATGAGACTTTCCTGTCGTCCGCATCACGTCTCTTGGGAAAGGAAACCGGGCGAAGGCAGGGAGACCTGCAGGATTTTTATAGACCCTGGCACAGCGCAGCGCTGTTAGTCAAGGAGGTCATTTAAGAAAGAGGAGGAAACAATACAGTGGCACCCCCACTGCCCCGCTGCATACCGGCCCTTCCTGCCATTCTACTGTTCGCAGTGCAAGGCCCCCAAAAATAGCATGCTTCCCTGTCCCTGTCCCAGACACGGAAGGGCCTAAAGCCTCCCTCCTCCTCCTCCGTGCCGCAGGAAGCAGAGGTGTGGAGGCCGCACTGTGGGATCCGTCCCGGCTCTCCCACAGGGTGGAGAGGAGAGGAACCCGACCAGCCATGTCGACTAAAACAAATATAGGCCTCAGGACAATGTGTCCTGATACAGCATCCTCCTGCGTGGCCCTCGCATAAGACAACGCCCAGCCTGGGGTATTTCAGGTTAGTGGGGGGTTCTTTATTTCCACTCAGAATCAGTGGAGTGGAAGTGACCGGTCTCTCTCACGGATTCACACAGGAGCAAAACATTAGAGCTGACGATGGATCGTTGTCCAGCAGGTTTGGTCCCTGACCCTCAGTAACCAAAGTTTGAATGTCAGTTTTTTTCTGCGCAGGATCGCGGCGAGGGCATGGATGAGAGATGTACCAGGTTTGAGCCGCGCGTGTTCTGTGTGGGCCCCGTGGAAGCTGCAGGGATCAGCAGGGGTTAGCCAAAGGTGGGCGAGAACAGAAATAAGCCCCACCGGGCTGGCGCCGCCTGGTACTGCAAGGCAACGGCATGATGTCATCGCAACATTACTTCCACGTTACACTGAAACAAGACAGGAAAATATGAATAAGAGAGGGCTTTCTCCATTCATGTACGGGAACACTGAGCTGGTGAGCTCCTGGCAGTAAATGAGTCATCATAAAGCAGCGTGTTGTCTTCATGATTAGTCTTTTATAAGCTTTAATGAGAGCGGGTGAATGTGTGCGTAAACATTTGCTTGTTGTGTGGTGACATACTCTTTCTTTGTTTATACTCCGCAAACAACACACAAATCTACAGCGCTTACATCATTTGCTTGCTTTGTGAGTCTGTTTCAAATTTAAGTCGAGGTAAGTCAGTTTATTTATATAGCACCTTTATAGAGCAAAATCACAAAGTGCTTCTGAAATACATAAATAAATGCAGTATAACATCAAAACACATACAGAGACAAGACAGGCATAAATTACACGAATGCCAGTTTGTACAAATTGATCTCCAGCTGCTTTTAAAGGTATCAACAGTGTCCACTGATCTTATGTCTAAACAAAGGCTGTTTCACATGTTAGCGGCAGCTGTTTTATAAGCCCGATCACCTTTAGTTTTTAGTTTAGTCAAAAATACAACCAGATATCCTGCTATTTTTTGAAATGCCATCACATCCTCACGTACTGTTTCTCAAACATGAACAGACAAGGCCAGAGCTCCCTCTTTTTTTCTTCCTCTCTTTTTTGGTTCCCTCCCTTCATCTTCAATTTTTTTTTTTTTTACCTCAGTCAGTAGTCTAACCCCTGCCAGATGTTCCTTTTTAGCACTCGTTTCTGTAGAGAGCACACTCCCTTTGTTAATAAAACTAACACACTAAATACGCTAAAGTTCACACGTATAAGCTCACACGTATGCATATAAACTCACACACCACGCACATAGGCTACATATATTCTCTCATACACACTCACGTACATACACGCACATTCGCCTACACAAATACGCAGACACACATGCACACGCACATACACTTGCACGCACACTCACACAGGCACATACTGTAAATTCTCTCACTCTCTCTCTCACACACACACACTCTCTCTCTTTCCCTTCCTCTATTCCCAAGCTTTTTTCACCATCCTTTCCCCCCCCCCCAGTATAATAGCGCTCCTCAGAACAGACCTTTCCCAGCTCCCTCTAGCGCAGTTGGCGGGGTGAGGGAGGGGCCTGTAAAGGCCGTAACAAGTTCTAATTGGCTCTGATTTGGAGGGGCTGCCGACACGCTGAAGTGATTTATGGCTCAGGACGTGGATCGTTCTGAAGTTCTCATCGGCCCCTCTCAGAGATGGATTTGAACCCAGGGGTGAAACCGCAGAGTGAGGGAGCGGCTGGTTAATCTGGAGGGGATGGCTGCCTGGCAGTATTCTCACAGTGGTGGGGAGAGACTTTACAGACTCACTCTGGAACCGTGTGGTTCTGTGTGTGCATGTGCCTGAGACAGAAAAAGCAGTGTGGCAGTGCTGTGCGTAAATGCCGAATAGCAACGAGCAGTAGCCTGCTGTGTATGAAAGCGTGTTTGTGAGCACACGTTAAAATACTGCATACAAAGTTCTGGGGCTCTATCTTGGCGCTTGGTCTAAGCGCATTGCTAAAGTCCATTTAGGGCGTGTCCAAGTCAATTTTTGCTAGTTTACCGGCGTGTATTTTGGGCGCTAAGCACGGCGCTAAGCATATGAAATAAACCAATCAAAATGTCCTATCCCATTCCCGTTAAAAGCCTGCTTTTTCACCTTGGCGGATTGCTTGATGGCGAAACAGACATGCTCGTGCGTGTTTAGTGCGATCAAGGAATAGGCTGAATGGATCAATAGTATGATCAATATTATTCAGACTAACCATTAGCCTATGAGTTCCCGGTAATTCCCGACATGGCTGTTATTTTACAAAATATATGAGGTTACATTTTGTTAAAAGGACCTACAACAGCTGAGCTTCACCTTGCCTTACCAACAGTTTCAGTCTCACCTTAGAAAACGCCAAATTAGCCTGCTTGTTCAAAGAATTTCGTTTAATTCTGCAATGAAAATGTCAAACATCAATTCCACGAGGCTGTTCTCATGGAGTTCTCGAAGTTCAAGCTTCATCCGAAGTTCATTACGCTACCTGCATAGTAATATTGACTAATAACATAAATACCGTTATGTTGCCTTAATGATTACACTAAATACAATAGGTTGGCAACTCATATGTTCACGCATATTTGCCCTTGTTTTATTATGTCCTGCTTATGGAAATGTGACCGACCTGTTTTACTCGTATATAATGCTTTAAAACAATCCACTTTCACAGGAAGACCGAGCTGGGTTTTTAATAAACAGAGTATAGCAATCTTGTCACTGTAATTTAAAAAAAAATTAAAGACAAAGAATAGCTAATATGGTTCAAATTCAGTTAACATGGTGACATTTATCTCCGTTGTTTAACCGTAGGCTATGGAAAAAACCTTATGCACAGCGAATCCGCGGTAGCAGGCTATTTTAAAAACAATAAAATTCACTGGACAAGGCTTTGAACTTTTTTCAGTCAAAACCAATCAACAGGATGTAGGCCTAGAGAGCTGTATTGCAATGACATCTGAAGCGCATTTTCAGAACTCAAATAAATGTCCGTCTATGGCAGTGCGAGAGTTTTCCATTGAATGACAATTCACGCATTAGGTGTAAATGACAATTCGCGCATAAGGCTTGATATAGGTGTTATCAGCAAACGGAAAGCCATTTCATTATTATGCATTTTTATATAGCCTACACAATAACAACATTTCACATTGTAATCTTGATATTTTTAGTTTCAGTCTGATTTTGTGCGCGCCCCTGTGTGTAACATACAGGATGGTGTACGCGCGTTGTGCACACGCCTATGTAGACACACTTATATTAAATAACATGTAAACAACTGCGACATGACTTGGTGACCAGGTTTGTGGTGGTTTAAGCGCAAGCGCTTTCTGCTGCCTCAAGATAGCAATACGCCAAAAATAATCCTGGCCACTCCTCATCTTAAAACCAACACGCCCAGTTCACTTGTAATGGGCGCAAGAATACATGGTATTTAAACGACGTGAACGAAAGGCGTTATAATGAACCATGCGCTGGGTCTAAGATAGCAAAGACACGCGTTTGGGTTAGCGCCGCTTAGCGCCGGGTGTAAGATAGGGCCCCAGGTCTCTTCTGTTCACATAAACACACACGCATACACACACGCACATACAAGTGCACAAAGCACGTGCACACACCTACATACACCCATAATAACCTTTATGTGGTTATCAACTATGTGAAATGATTTTTATAAATTCTCCCTCCATATATTGGGCTTTCAGCAACCTTACCTAGCTAAAAACATAATTGTATTTGCCTGCTCACAAGCTGAGGAACAAGACTATTACTCCGTGCTTTCAGGTGCATGGTCTGCCTTACAGGGCAGTGATCTGTAGGAATTTGATATGTTCATTTTGGTTGAATGTTCCTTCTGAGATCTATCTGACGGATCTGATTAGTGTTTGCGCCAGGATGTGGCAGCTCAGTTTGCCTGCACAGCCAGTTCGTGGTTGTTTTCGACAAACCTTTTCCGATTTTTTTTCTACCAAATATCAAAAGCTGTACTTGAAGATTTCGTCCCATAACTGCAACACCTTACCTTCATTTTGGAATGCGTACACCGGGTATGTCCCTGTAAAGGCATGCAACCAGCGCCAATTTAATTTCAGTGTGATATCCACAGGCACCCAATCGAATAGAGGAGTCGCTATTGGACGACGAGTCAAGGGCATGGAGCACACACCCTCCCGGAATGAAACCGTCCCTTCCCGAATAACATTATGATCAAATATGCACCATCCTGCCACAGTCGGTCATCACAGTTCCGTAACTTTTAGAATTTAGTTTTAAATTTTTGGCTCTGTACCGAAAAAATGTCAGAGAATGTCAGACTCCTGTCACAGAAGGTGCCGACTACTAGTAAAAGTTGCCATGAGAGTGCTGTATTGACCATTTATCTCTGCCACTGACTTCGTTTTTCCACTAGATGGAGCAATTAGACAGGGTTTGGGCGATCCTAGCAGTTTTCAGAAAAGAAAGGAACAATCTAAAAGTGTGACTCAATGCTTCTCTCTAGCGTGTAACGTAAGAAAACACGCAAACTTCAGTCATTTGACATTGTGGCTTGAGACAAAATTAAATCAATAAATAAAATGCAGTATTACAGTTTTTTACGATTGCTTTGACTCATTTTGCACAGCAGAATTTCAATGTACAAAACTCAAAATACAAAGTGCCAAACTGACTTTCAAATCAAAACTTCTCACTACTACACTATACCGACATAACAACAAAAAAAAAAAAAAAAAAAAAGTGCTAAACTGTAAAAAGAATTCTTACCTTAAGAAGAATATAATCCCTTATGCGGACATACAAAAAACAAAAACAACAAAACAAATAATTAAAACTAAATCAACATTCAACAATTCATGTGTCAATGTGTCCATGTCTCAGTACTTCCAATAACCTTGTAGCATTGCAAGCAAATTGAAACAAATAAAAAATCTCTTAAATTACTACATAAAACACCACCAACGCCATGTGCATAATTGTGTCATGTCTGTTCATTTTGTTTGAGTTGAGTTGAGGCATGTGAACTCCATGCGCCTCATACATTCTCTGGAGGGGCTTTACATTCTGTACAATCAGGGGTGTACAAGTGTAATGTTACAGATTGTCTGGGACATGCATTCCATCGTGCAACAATCAATTGCGAGACTGGAAACTTGCATCCAGAGTTTTACAGCCCATTCAGCCTCCCCTTCCCTCCCCTCTTCTTCCACCCCATACTCCCCCATTCTCTAACCCCTTTCTAGACCTTTTTTCGAGGGTTTGGTGGGAAGGTGGGTGATCGGCGTCCGAGGCCATGGAGGCGGCGGATGGATAAGGCTGCGATGCCATTGAGCGAGCGACAGCCACCATGCCAGCCCAGCCCAACGCTGCCTTGCAAAGAAAGATTTTACCTAATGACGAGATGAAATGCTATGAAATGTGCATGAAAGATGAATGCTGAAATGCAGCAAGAATGCAGATTTTTTCTTTTATTTTTTTTTTTTTTTTTTTGTTTTTTTTTTTTTTTTTTTGTTTTTTTTTTTTTTTTGTTTTTTTGTTTTTTTTTTTACTGTTTACTTTTTTTTTTTTTTTTTGTTTTCTTTTTTTTCAGTTTTTCACAGTTCATATACTTCAATTTTCAATGATTAAACTTTCTATACAGTATATTTATAATATATATAATGTATATATATATATATATATATATATATTATATATATAATATATATATATATATTATATATATTTAGTCATTATGAGCATGTCACTTGCTATCATTTCAATTGGATGCTTTTAATTTTATTTTTTTGCATTATTTTTTTTTTTTTTTGATTTGATTATTTGTGAATGATTGCATTATTGTGAATAATGCAATTGAATTAAACTTCAATATGAACATAAACTTGCACGATGACATTGATGATATGTTGAACATTTGATTTTATAATTTGCATTATTTGACATTTTTTATTTTGCTTATTTGATTTTATTTTATTTTGCATTTTTTTTTACATAATTTTTTAGTTTTTGAAACATTTTTTTTGCAATTGTGAAAAAGTAACAGAGGAATTAAATGTACAGTGCAGTCCATAAGAACAACATCTTGGCTGTTTTGGCTCTGTACTCAGCACTTTGGATTTGAAATAAAACAATAAATAGAATACGAGGTTAAAGTGCAGACTGTCACAGTTTTTATAGGTTCACCTGATATGGATGTAAATCCTTCAAATTAAAGCTGACTTGCACTTTAACCTCATATCCATTATTTCATTTCAAGTCCATTGTGCTGGAGTATAGAGACTAAACAACAAATATTGTGTCACTGTCCACTGTAGATCCCCACAGACATTAAAGCTAATGTGATTGATTCATAAAAGGCATATTTGATTAATAAATGTATTCATCTGTTGATCTGTTTAACCCAAACCAGTGCTGGATGCACAGGCAATGCATATTTCCTGATAACCAGAGTCAAACACACCTATAGTGTTTGGGTCTGTAACAGTCACAATATTGGAATTCCAGGAAAATGTCAGGTTTACAGGCGTCGTCACACAGGTCTGTTGCAATGTTTTCCACGTTTTCCCTTGATGACCTGCTGCAAAGAGAGAGAGGATGCAAAGACTTGCTCGGGTGGGGTTCTGCTCTATTTTACAGCCTCTCATATGTTACTTTCTACATTTACTTTTTGGTTTAGATAAAGATTTGACATTCTATGGTTTGTCTGTCTGACAGTGGTTTACACAGGACAGGAAGGACAGTCATAATCTCCTTTCCTATAAAGAGATGCAATCTCTGGGAAAGCCGAGAGCTGATTCTCTATGAGCTCACCAAGGTGCACTGGCTGAGTTGAATATAGCCTTTGCACATACTGTACGAAGTGCACTTTGGGTGTGTTGCTGTGAAATAGGGTCATAACAGAGCGATTCTTCTGGCACACTGTTTAGCGAGAGGCATGGTCGGAGTTCATACGTCGCTGCCTCTCCCTAAAGAGAGAGAAAGAGAGAGCAATAGCACGAGGCAGAATGAGAATAATTACACCTCTTATGATTCCTAACCTGTAGGACAGAAGGGAAACTGGCTCCTTCATGTTTGTACAGCGCAGAGTTCATCTGTGTATACCCAGCTGTATTTTCCACCAGTGCGTGCGGGTGTGTGTGTGTGTGTGCGTGTATGTGTGTGTGTTTGCATGTGTGTGTGCGGTATCAGTTACTCACCACTGAGAAACAAAGGTAGTGCATTTTACATTTATATTTTAGCCATTTAGCTTTTATCCAGAGTGACTTACAATGAGTACAAATGAAGAAAAGGTCTAGATTTGTAAATCACCCACATCCAAGTAGCGATTAATGAGAAATGTAATGGTTGGGCCATAACACCCAAGCGATAGGTAATCCTTTGTCACTATAATTAACATGTGTAAGAGAAGGTGGAGAAATCATTTTTTGAGAGAGAGAGAGGGGGGAATGGGAATCTTGGTGGAAAAAGGCGGGGGGGGGGGGTATTGAGTGCATGTGACTGCATACATGTGTGTATGTCAGTGCATGTGTGCATGTATGTGCATACAGGTATGTGAGAGTATGTGTTTGTGTGTGCATACATGAGCGTGTGTGCATGTAGCATGTGTGCGTGTGAATTTGCATATGAACGTGAATGCCTGCGCATGTGTGCATGTATGTGTGTGTGTGTGTGTGTGTGTGTGTGCGCACGTGTCTGTTGTGGGGGGGGGGAGTGGTTCACCCTAGGCTGTCTCTGATGTATTTCTCTAGGCCTAGAGAGGCACCAAGGTCTTCCCCATAAAATATTCATTCCACAGTAACAGTTCTTCAGCTTTAAATAATTCTCAAAGAACTGCACCCAAAGCAAGGCCTTGCTACCCCAGGCACGTTTTAGCCTGGACAATGGATTCAGGAGAGCAGAAAGCCAGAGATAGAGAGAGAGAGAGGAACAGAGAGGTCTTGGGTCTCATTGGCAGAGAGTGGAAACGTACATTCACATTATGTAAATACAGATAGGCTCCTTTGAGATCAAAGTGAATGAACAGTGACAGGAGACACAAGGTTATTCACTGATCTGCACTTAACTAAATGTGTATTAATTTTGCAACTAATTATTTAAATCGCTGTAAGAAAGCGTTCTGCATAGCCGACTTTATCATTCGCGAGATGTTTTTTCATCGGGCCAGAGGCACGGAAGTGTCACCTGCAGCAGTGTGCTCAGCCCCCGCAGAAGAGCCTTTTATGCCTATTGGTCTCGGTAATGATAGGGGGGAGAAAGACTGTCGGAACAAAATGATAGCATGAAGGATAATTTTAATCCCATTCATCTGTCCAGCCTGGACCTGATTAACGTACGTGTTTGGATTTAACAGCGGTGACGGTGCCCACCGTCGGATCCACCACGCCCGTCTCGACTCACCTCGGTCGCATCTGGCCAGGACAATCTCCACCTCGGCTGCGTCAGGTGTTCAGCGCGAATGAGGCCAAATCCATTACCCGGCCACATGTACAGCACTAAGCGATCCTTTCCTGAGCACGCGCGTCGCCTTGTCTCATTTTTACCGGGCTGATAAGGGTTCGGCGTGGTTAATTTGCGACGTGCGCGCTTCGGCTTTTCCTCAGTCAGGGGGTAAAATGAGGCATGAAGGAAATGTGAAATGATTATCTTTTATTATCTGCGAGGGGAGCAGAGGCAGGAGAGGGACGAGCGCAAAGCGGCTGCACAAGCTGTTCCAGCCGCGCGCCGATTGGCCCCGACTACATGCCGGGTAATTAACATCTGCATATGCAAATAAGGCTGCAGTGGGCGGAGGGGGGGGGGGGGGGGGGGGGGGTACATTTTGGCAGGCGCAGGTCCGACGGCACAGAGAGAGGAGACGGAAGGGAGGCCTTGCGCCAGCGCTTTCAGGCGGTACAGATGGCTAGAGAGAGGGAGAGCTGTGTCAGGCTACTCAGGGTGATACCACAGGCAGGGCCATCGCTTTGTGATGTCACAGGGATGTATGTATGTATGTATGTATGTATGGAGCTAAAGAAATCAAATCTGCATGTTCCACGCTAACTGAAGGGAGAAGAGCGCACGCTTTTGTAGGTGGCAGGAGACCGAGGGTCGCGCTGTAGTGGCGCTGTCTTCTTTTAGCGCGCTTTAGTATGCTCAGGCATGTGGAACGCACAGGGAACGGGTGAATGATGGGTGTAAATGGTACTGCCGTTCTGGAATGAAAGAATACACCGCACAGCAGAGCCCCTGCTCTCCCTTCCTCCAGTGCAGAGATTTCAACCTGTCCCGGTGTTCTGCTCTGGAGCGAACACACATCTGTGGCAGGTGAGGCTTGGA
Organism: Ilyophis sp. 1 JC-2022; assembly: GCA_022702515.1. NCBI lineage: Eukaryota > Metazoa > Chordata > Actinopteri > Anguilliformes > Synaphobranchidae > Ilyophis > Ilyophis sp. 1 JC-2022. Next base: position 39,222,633 of record CM040402.1, on the reverse strand, counting down.
GTGTCTCTGTGTGTATAATGTGTGTGTGTGTATGTGTGTGTGTGTGTCGTGTGTGTGTGTGTGTTTGTGTTTGATTGAGAGAGTGTATGTTGAGTGAATGTGTTTGTATATGGGTGCGTGTGTATGTGTGTATTTGATTGAGTGAGTGTGTGTGTGTCTATGAGTGAATTGTTTTGTATATGAGTGTGTGTGCGTGTGTGTGTGCATGCATGTGTGTGTGTGAGACGCATGTGTGCGGCGCATGTGTGTGGCGTATGTGCACGCATAGACCCAGGTAACGGAGCGTGCTCCTGCCGTCAGTGGCTCCCTGACCTGTGAAATATGCAGCGGGATGCAGGGAGCACACAAATGTTCTCAGTGGGTGTTTTTCTCCTGGCGCTAATGAGGGAGGCTGTTATGGGCGAGAGGCAGGAGGCAGGAAGTATGCAGAGTGCAGAGCAGCTGGAGCCGCCGATAAAAATAGCCCCGTCTGAGGTGCTGACGACACCTGGACTCTTTCTATGTCTGACAGGTAAGAGAGGACTGTGAGCAGCTCTCTCAGGAGGAATGAGGCTTCAGTTCCCTAACAAGCCCTGGGACCTCAGTGACCTGAGTGGGTTACCAACAGCCAGCAATGGAGGGCTTTCTGTGGTTGATAAAAATCTGTTGTCTGGTGTCAAACCAAAAAATCCCCATAAAAGTTGAATCAACCATCCGTGCTGATGCAATTCATTATGAAGGTATGTCTTTTGGGTGCATGTACATGCCATCATTATACACTCAATATAATTTCTGTTTTGATTTCTGGTGGGATAAATAATAATACGCAACATTTAACAAAGCAGTCTATTCGATGACTAGCGCTTTTGGCAATGGCTATAATATATGACATTACAACAGTGTATTTATAGCCCAAGATAAGTGAGTCTACTAAGCAGATTAATAATAAGACACAATTTAGAGTGTAAGTGGCACAGTTAGGTGGAATGCGTTGAAATTGGACATGACACCCTCTGCTTCTGAAGAATAAACCCTATTTTCTCTTCTGCCAACTTGCATTAATTGTTTTGGAATTTGCATTGTAATCCTTCCCAGAAAATCCCACCCAGAACGAATGGGATGTCAGATTTATACAACTTCCTTATGAAAGCAGATGGCATTACGGGGCCATAAATCCCATGCGGTTTCTGAATGGGTCTTTGCAGTGTGGGATTATGTACTGAAGAGATTACCCCCCCTCCTGCAAATATTCGGGTAGGGAAAAAGAGGTGGGGGGGGTGGGAGTTCAGCTCGGGATATGTACATCTCTCTCACTGAGAGCAGCTTTCAAAGAGCAAGACAGCAGCCCCACCCCCCCACACACACACACACTCCTCCCCCCTTCAAACTTTGCTCTCAGTTCGGAGAGAATAGGGGTCCTTTGGGGGGCAGGTGGAAGGTCCCGTGTTCAATCCATATCTTTTCATTCTGAAAGGAAATGGATACCTAATTGGTTATTAAATAATTCTACTCTGGTCTGTAGTTTAGACCTTGGTCAGCATTGAGGTATTACTGACTAACACTCAGCTGGCGGTCATCCAGGGAGGCTTTTACTGGACAAGAGAGATCTGAATAGGACGTAGCACAGTCAAATATTTATGGCTGGCCATTACAAGCCTGCCTATTTAAATATTGATGGCTTAGAGTAATAAAGTTCAACAGGCCTGGCAGAACAGGGTTAGCGCTGCATACACCCAGCCTACTAATTAGAGACAAGCAGTTTGCAAATGTTTCCTAATGATATCGATTGAAGTTTTGTGACAAGAGTGGCCGATTGATACAGTCAGGAAATGATTGTTCAATATCCAAAGTGCCCCTTCAAGGTGCTACCATTAACAGCTTTCGCTTCTGTGTCTTAACAACTTAACTGTCACAAAAGGTTTTTGGATTTATGGTGGATAATGACTGGCCTCCATAATCACCAAGACTGATGACAGGAGAGAGAGACAGCATGAGCTCTACAGAATGTTAATTTGTGGGTTCGACCCCTCTTAGAATACTTTGAGAAATGTGTTTGGGGTTTGCAATATTAATACAATGCAAAGTGGCGGAATTCTACAAGGAATGACTCACCCATTCCTGTAGTCTCAGGAACACATACGGTTCTAACCTTTGGAAGTCTTCCTCCAGATAGAATGTCATTGATACCTACCACTTTTAAGAGGCCCACATAATTCACAATCTCTCCAACCCATCCAAGTCTAGGAGACTCTATCCGCTGGCTTGCATTCAAACTGCATATTGGGTTGATTCTGAGAAGCTCAATGAATCACTTACATGAAATTCTCATTATCTAATTTTTCAAATAATTCATTGAATTTCAGTTAATTTCCTAAATCAACTGAATTGAAATAGAATTTATCCAAACCCTGGTACCCATTGTACTCTGGCTCAGGGCTTTCCAACCCTGGGCCTGCCTCCCCCCCTGTGTATGCTGGTTTTTGATAATTGCAATTGTTAAAGTAAAATCAGTTCATAATGGTTTTTAATTAGACACTTCTAATGAACTGAAATCCAACCCCAATATTAGCAAGGCTCTCAGATTGCTATGGGCAACAGCCCCTCCCCCATGCCTCCAACATCAGGAATGTGAAATGTAGAAGTGAGCATCATTCATTCTTGCACTAGGCGAGCTATGTTCACATAAAATCCGCACGATTGTCTCACTTGGTTCTCTCAGGCTCACACCATCGGGACAAGTTTTACTCAATGATCACCACTTATTCATTCTCAAAAGCAATCTGATTAAGCTGTAATATAAGTAAGAATATCAAGTACCTAGCAACAGACCACGGTGTCAGGTGAACTGGAATCATGAGTCATCAAACAGATGTCATCTTCCCTGTACGGATGTGTACACAGCCCTTGAATGATGACGAATGTTACGTTTTTAGTTAAAGGTTTGTTGTTACAGTGCGATGGGTGATGTCACAAAGAAGCTACGTATTGAAAAATTGTCAGTACGTTTTTCTTGCAGATAAAGGCAGTTGCTCAGCACAGGCGTACTCTCTGGCGAACATTCCCAAGCTCGCGGTGCTTTGTGTCCCCGGGAATTTGAGGAAGTCATCCGTCAGTTGGATGGCATGTGCCTTTTATACATTCTGGCATGCTGGCACATTTGTAACAGGACGGTTCTAAGAGCGGTTCATCATCAGAATGGTTCAGTCATTTTCTATTATCTTAAAAGACGTCGAGCTGATTCGGAGCTAAAAGCGCAAATTGTCCACGTCCTCTGAAGGTAGCACAGGGAGGCCTCGCTTTTGAGCACCCTGCTCAGAAAAACAACAACAATGTGCCCATTATTCAATTTCCATCCTAATGTAGTCTCAATAAGATTACCCTTGAAGAGTTTGTTGTCTCTGCAAATGGTGCTGCATGAAGACAGATCGTAGCACTTCCAAATATTAGCAACATCAGTTATCTTGTTATGGGAGGGGTGGGAGGGAGTGGGTAGTGGGGGTTGTATGATTGTGAGTGTTCATTGATGGCCAGGTTTAGAAATGCATCACAAGATTAACCAAGATTAAGTGAAGGTTCTCTACCCCCCCACAAGGAGTCAGCTGCCACAGGTCGCTTGTCATTTACATTTTTTTTTATTTTAACCCTTGTACAACCGCAGTTCGTCACTGAGGACCATGGCATGGGTAAATTCCATATCTATTCAAACAATTGATTGGTAAGTCCTTATAGAACATTATGGGAATATTTTAAATAATTTTCACAGTAGACTAGGAAAGACTGGAATTTATTATATCCCTGGCATTCATGGTCCTATGGCTCAGGGGTTCTCAACTCTGGTCCGGGGTGTCCTACACTGCCTGGCCAAAAAAAAAGTCGCCGTTGCACCCGTCATGCATAGTGCCCACTGTACAAGCCTCTGGAGGCAATGTTATGATCTGGGGTTGCTTCAATTAGTCAGGACTAGGCTCAGCAACGTTATGCAGCAATAAAATTAAGTCAGCTGAGTACCTGAATGTACTGATTGACCAGGTTATCCCATCAATGGGCATATTCCAGGATGACAATGCCAAAATTCATCGGGCTCAAATTGTGAAAGAGTGGTTCAGGGAGCATGAGGAATCATTTTCACACATGAATTGGGCACCAGAGTCCTGACCTTAACCCCATTGAAAGTCTTTGGGATGTGCTGGAGAAGATTTTACGAAGTGGTTCGACTCTCCCGTCGTCAATACAAGATCTCGGCCAAGAATGAATGCAACTCTGGATGTAAATAAATGTTGTGACGTTGCATAAGGTTGTCGAAACAATGCCATGACGAATGTGCGCCATAATCAAAGCTAAAGGCAGTCCAACAAAATATTACTTTTTTTTTTGGCCAGGCAGTGTATTTTGTGTATGCAAATTTTCTTTCCAACTATAATTTCAGTTGATAATTGTTTTTAGTTATGATGCATGGTTTACCCTCTTAAGGACACATTATGACGGAAAAGGTTATCAGCTAATGGTTTCATCTTCTCTAAAGCGATGTGGCAAATTACTTTTGAAAGAGGTTACATGGTTGAGGGACCTACAGCTGAAATGAGCTAAATGCTGAAAGTGTGGACACATAGAAATGTACTGGTACTCTTATAAGTAAGAATGAGTTATGTAAAATCCTATCCTGTAGCCTTAAAAGCACTCCTAACCTTCCACATATTGAGACCTCACAAGATGGTGCAGGACACCTTTTTGGACGATGAAGATACCTTGAAAATACCTTTCATGCAACACAGTGTATAAGCTATCAAACCTTTGCAACGTCTCTGAAAAATGTATAGTGACCACCCTTCCAGCGTTTTTGCTAACTTAAGAAAGATACAATCTATTGTCATTGCATAATGCGGAATTCATAAAATGATACTTTCTTGGGCGTGAAGGTACTATGTTGGTGACAAATCTCATCAGTGATTCTATTTCACCGTCCACAACAAGAAATTTGGCTATTATAACAATGGTGGCAAAGTGAACCTGCTTTTATGTATGTGACTGCATGATCTGCCCTAGCTGCCCAGTCCAAAAAAGCCCAGTATATAATATCTGCATAGGTGCATAGGATACTAGTAAAATAATTGCAAACCAACCTTTTTTTTTCTGTAGGCCTACTTGACCAGCTTACATGAACTAGACTATACATGCTCAGTTACAAAAAGGTAAGAGAAGCATTGCCAGCCTATAACGACATTGTTTTTTTGAAAGGACAGCAGTCTTCCCTCCTTTCGTATTATGCTTTATTCAGGCAGGTAGAAAGCAGAGAGGGCGACAGATAGAGAAGGGATCACAGCTCGGAACGTACCACTGTGTGGACTCGAAACCATGCCCAAATGGGGGGGGGGGGGGGTCTACAGACCCTATGGACTGCGCCACCCTCTCGCTGAAAAAAGCGATGCAATTAGCATGCTTTCATACAGAAAACAAATAACCTAGTGATCCATGTTCGTAACGTGACTACATTTCCTGCACTCACTGAAGCAGTTGTCAGCAGGGCAACACGGGCAGGTCTGGTATATTATAGTGACAGGTGTCATCCGGTGACACCAGCATCTCTGGAGTTAGTGATGATATTATCTATAGTGATGTTATTTATCTTCAAAGCTCTCTATACATATGGTCCCTGGTCACTAAACTGAACTTTTTGTGACTAAAAACGAAGAAAATTCAGAGCCAAACCTGCAGTTTGTTATTTGTTAAAATACCTGTTTAAGCACAAAATGACATAATAACTTAAAATGTGAATTTTCAGTAGCTTTAATTAAGAGAATGGCTGGCATGCAAGCCAGCACAGGGCCCAGGATCAGTGTTGGGAATCCCTGCTATGGCAGGCTGCTGTGCCTCAGGAGTTATATTGCTCTCCTTGCCTTTGATGCTGAAGGGATCTCAGTTGCAGGCCAGAGTAATGTTCTGTAATGTCCGCAGCAGGCTTGGTTGCCTGAAGGACTTATTGGTTCCAGAGCAGAATTGGGTACTCATGGTGTTCCCTTCAGAACGATCCCTCTCTTCGGACTTCGGTTGCCTATTCCCGGTCATCTATTTTTCATGTTCACTATCAAACCAATTATTGATCCAAGAAAGAAATGGAGTACCTGCTATTTTTCACGTTCTCAAGAGACATTGGCTACTTTTTTTTTAACCAGTAAAGTTTATTTATATATAACAACAGTACAAAGTGAATCCTTGGCTTGCAAAATAGGTGTGCTTCATATTTACAATAGGTACACAATAATATATTATCATAACAAAAACAAAATAAAAAACAAGAACAACTTTTTTTTAAATACTTTAACTTTCTTACAATTTTCACAACACTTTTATAAAACAACAAGAACAGACAGCCATTATTATTGTTATTATTATTATCATCATCATTGTTATTTTTAATTAACTATATTACAGAACTCCAGTGTCTACAATGAATGGGGCATTATAAATGTGTTTTGAAATGAAAGGATATTTACTTAATACTTGTGATATTCCATCAACTTTCAATGTAAAAGACTGCTCATTTTTTACAAATGACAGAAAATGTCTTTATAGTCCTTAGAACTATTCTTTTACCATGCCACTCAACCAATGACAGCATGATGTAAGCCAAGATCAGAAAAGTGCCTGATTTTTTCAGACTAATGAATATGTGGTTATTATCTATCATGCTTCAAAATAATTAAAAAATATTTCAGACAATGAAGTTTAAACATTTATTTCTGCACTGCAGAAAGGCAAAAAAACAAAAAAGTTTTTTTTTTTTTTTTTTGAGTGATATTTCTAATGATGGAGTGTCTTCAGGATTCAATACACATGGAATAAAGAATATTTTTGTATCACCTGATATCTCATTCATAAAATGGGTGCAAACTGTGTAAATTAAGACTTCCTTAATGAAAGGAAATTGAAGGTGCACAAATTTCACTGTGGTTCATGTATAACAAAGACAAAGGAAGCACTTTGTTGTGGAATGCTGTCTGTACTAAAACCAGGTTTTGACTGAATGCAAATAGTGAAAACAAGTCATTTTCCAAGATCATGCAGACACTTTTTTCATCCGCCTTTTTCCTGCTGTACAGGGAACACCAGCTTCAGTCGGTCTTTGAAAATGTAAAATAAAACATGTAGCATTCTGACCTGACTGAGTGTGTAATATAATGAAAATGAGAAGATTCTGCGATGCGGTGCTGAATCTTTAACCATTTTAATGGAAGCAAAAAGGTGTAGCTAAAAACGTAAAAAAGGGCGGGGGGGAGGCGCAGCTGACCAATGCTCTAATCTGATGTGTGGAACCGAGGAAGGAAAGCAGGTTAGGAGATTAAGCCAGCACAGAAGAGAGAACCGCACGAGAACCACAAAGGGCTTTATGTGCGTCCCGTGTGCTGTGTGTGTTTGAGAGCATGTATGTATTGGGCAGCAGCGTTCAGTTGTGCCCAGCAACTAGCGGCTAACAGCACCTTCCTGCTGATGGACATATTAATCACATGTCAAGCGCCCAGCTCCGTGTCTCCCAACATTTCTTTCTCACCTTTTTTTTTTTTTTTTTTTTTCATCTCCTGATCACACGGCGAACCTGACTGGCCAAGATCAAAGTCTTGCTTCAAAGTCAGGAACAGGAAACCAGTGCTAAAGGGCTTCTCTCACTCTCCCCCTCGCTCCTTTTCATTACGAGACACTCATCAAACACTGCTGACAAGACAAGGGACACACAGCCTTCAAGTGCGAGGCTATATCATCTTCTTTTATTTTACTTTATGTTTAATCAAATATTTTTAAAAGGGGTCTTGCCTGGGAGACTACTGAAATAGAATGGTGATAAGTTCAATAAAGCTCAGGCAAAGGTTGCACTAACAAAAGCGAGGGAACTTGTTTACCACTCATTCATAAAGTGGGGTCTAAGGCCACGGAAAACAGCACCTCTCATCCGTACGTTCCTTGTTTGTGTGATGTTATATGCATAAATAAGCTCAACATACATCTTCACTTACCTATTTCAAGTATAATCTTTTTCTGATGTAAACAATGAACTACAACAGAGTTCTGTGGACAAAACACGAATACTGAAATCAAACCAGTATGACGCCATCTACAGTATTTGGTCCTCCAGTTGCTGAAATAGAGGTTCTGTCCTGGCTGACTGTTACGTAAACCTACTTTGCTGCAACTTCAGTTGGGGCGGGGGGGGTTGTACTAAAGCTCTATCTGGTACCATGCATTACACTGGACATTGGCCTTCTTTACATCATGCTTCATGTTAATAAACTTTATGTCAAACATGACCACACAACTATACCCAACTAAATATTTTACACTAAGTTTTTCTTCTCCCGAGTCTGCCCATCGCGAGTAAGCCAGGGAGAGAGAAGACGTGGCAGCGGGGGTCCAGCTTACTGTTCAGCTCTCTCAATTACTTTACACGGTCTCTCTTTCAGACTCTGAAGCATTTGGTCCCTTTACGTAAAGCATTAACCATTTTCAAAAGTCATTGAACAGTTTACATAACGTGATCTTTTGGCACTAAGTCAAATCATGAGAGGACCCTGCCAGATGAAATCCATTAATCATAGAGAGATTACTGGTAGCCGGGCGGGAAATGAAAGAGCCTGCTAGCACCTAAGCATTTACCTGTGACTAACGTGATTCCTTGGCACAGAAAATGAGAGGAAGACGGAAGAAAACAAGAACCCTTCTTCAGCATGACACAATAAAAATATATAAATTTTAAATAAAAGAAAACGCAGCTTGGCCTGTATGGTTAGTACTGGTGGATCCCACTCCTGCCACCAGTGTAGGCATTCTCCTGCTTCTTTGCAGACCCCTGTCATGATCCCTAAGGATCATAATTGGCGGTGACCTCAACAAGCTCGGTCTAGTCACCTGACATTCTTTATACTGTGTAACTGCAGTGTGTGTATGGCCTGGCGATGTGGCCATAAATGGCGTGGGATGCAAAGGACGGCAGGATGGATGCAAGCAGCTTTCTGATAAGAGTAAACAAAACAAAGAAATTACTTTAGCATCTATCCTGCTAAGGGCTACAGTTCAACTGGCTCCTTCTGTGAAGGAAAAAAGTATGTCATCGCAAAAAATAAAACGCATCTGCATTTGTACATTCACATACATGTATATGTACAAACACGGAACATACACAGATGACGAAAGAACGGTTTGTTCACAGCGAAGGGACATTGTTTTGAGGACAGTCTTTAAAAGAAGGAGGTCCCTGGTTCTCAGTCCTTACCTATGTTCGCATCTCAGTCTCACAAAGCGGGCCTGTCAGCAACTGTACATACTGAGAGGCATAAGCTTTCACAGCTGACAAGGTCCATGCTGAACTCCCAGCCATTCCACTTCTTTTCCGATGTCGCAGATGCGTAATGGCGGATTCAAAGTCCTCCAAAGGTATGGGGTATGTAGATTTTTTTTTTCGATGTGCAAATGTGTGGTAGAGACACTGAGAGCAGTTGACATGTACCAGTCTTTGTTTCCCCACCCGTCTCCCTCCCCCCCACTATACGATCCAATAAAGGTCTACACAAACCACAATCAGAATGCGACAGCTGTCCGAGTTGCCGAGCGTAAAACTCGAGATAAAATAAAATGTACGCGTACAAAAATAAAATCTGGGAGCACACTCTTGCGTCTGCAGCTCAGAAAATCAGGTGTGGGGCTGTGCGAGGATGGACCCCCCTCCCCTCCCTCTCTTTCTTTCTTTTTCTCTCTCTCTCTCTCTCTCTCCCTCTCTCCCTGATGTGTGTCCTCAGCCCCATTGGTCCCTCTGAGAGTGCCCTGGCCATCTGTCCACAGCGTTCGCCTCCTCTGTGGAGTCCTGTCACCAAAGCAGCTCGCGGCCCCCCCAACGCTCGACGCACAAACCCGCCAGTGACACACGACGGCTCCGCCAAAGAAAGGAATCCATGACACCTCAGGAAGACTTTCGCCTCCCACCTGTCTTTGTTTTCCCCACACCCTAACCCCCCTCTTCAGCCTTCACAGGAGTCTCCCAGCAGCTCTTTGCTTTTCAAAAAGAAATTAAGTCAAGAATCAACTTTTTTTTTTTTCCCCCCTCCAAAAATAAAAACAAAATCCTTAGTCAGTGGTGCTCCCTGCCCACGGTGCTGTATGTTCTGGGACTTGGGTGGGTGCGGCTGATTGACAGCTGGGGTGCGGTTGTCTCAGCTCTCCAGGGACATGGCGCCGATCAGCTGCTCCACCTTGTAGGCCAGCCTCTGCTTCTTGGCCTGCTCGTCCTGCTCCAGAGCTGCGGTGATCTACAGTGGAAAGAAACTTCTGCTGAACACGCGGGTGAAGGAGAAGTCCCCGCCACACAGGGCGGTTAACACAGGAGAATCCTAATGTTGTTTTGTTGAGAATGACATGATTTTGTCAGCCATGATTTTGTTAATACATTTGTGAAAATATACATTTTTAATGCAGTGTAGGTACGGGTTCTGAATTACAACTATTTTATTGAGTTGGGTACCATTTTAGACAGAATTGTCAAGTTAAGACTAAGGTCTGGAATTTTATAATGTCTTATTTTTATGGCTGTGTTCATTAAGCATGAACTAGCAAATTTGGACATAAAGTATTTGACATACTAATTTATGGAAATGGGAGATAAATATATAGCCACTTTTGCCATCACAAAATAAATGATGCTGCAATATCCAGTGGAGTTTAGCTGTGTGTGCATAAGGTTTAATGAAATTGATATTGTATGAATATAAATTAAGAAAGAAAATCTTATTAATGTCCATGTCAAAGAGAAAAGCACAGCACTGTTAGATATCTGTAATCACACACCTCAACCGTATCGCCTAATACTTTTTTTGTATAAACATGCCATTTGTCAAGTCTTGTTCAAAAGAGAACCCCCGCAGAGTCAGCTTCATATTCTCTCATGCTAGGTCTGTATTAATGTTTGAGTGACACCTCCAACGTCGCCATTTTATGTGAATATCAAAGGGAAAATCAATAAAGCCAATATATTAGATCAATAAAGCCAAAGTCAGAAAGGCATTGCAAACTTCCTAATCCTGACATCAATCAAATGTAAGAAAGACACAGTTGTTAATTTGACATTCTCTGCTTCCTCCGTTCGCGGCAAAGCCTGCGTGTGCAAGCGACTCGTTCCTCATCGATACTGCAGAGAGAAAGCAGCGGTAATGTTAGTTTAAAAAAAAGTGTCGATCTGGCACATCCCAACTAACACATAACATTCTCACAACGTCACAGGCAATGTTGCGGGAACGTTAAGCATTGGCTGGGATGTATCTCGTCATAAAAAAAAAAAAAGAATAAATAAATATAAATGCTCCTCATCAAGGCGTCATTGTTCCGGTCTGACAGCGACGCTGCCCGGGACTCTCCTGGCCTCTCCCAACGTCAAGCGCATCCCTCTCTTCCCTTTCATCTGCTAAAGTGCTCTTAGATGCTGGCGACGTCCAGGGCCCTGGTCACCATCGGCCCGATCTATTATTAATCTGCTCAGCCTATGCAGGTGCAGCTCCTCCTGCTATTTGTGCAAATCCGTTTAAGCCTGCCATATTCCTGCTGCACAGCCCCTCTGAAGGGCTGTGAGAGAGTTAACAAGTGCACATGGGGGGGGTAAGGGCTTAACCACTGTACACTGAAAGGAGGGAGAGCATAGAGAGACAAAGAGAAAAAATAAAGAGAGTAGGGGGAACAGATATGGAGGAGAGAGGAGAGGCAGAGAGGATTGAGAAGAAGTGAGCAGAGAGATGAGAAAGGTGGAGAGAAATTACTGAGGAGACAGAGGAGAGGAAAAGAGAGCAGAGAAAGATAGAGGATAGAGGGGAGAGAAAGGGAGGAAAGAGAGAGGAGAGAACGCGAGGCCGCTCTCTCTACAGCTGCTGCAGGTGGGCTGTGTGTGAGAGAGGCGCCGTTTTAGCGCTTTTCATATGCAGTCCAATGCAAAGGTCAGATTAACGGGCGCCTGGAGAAGGCCTGATATTCCGGACACCTGCCGTCGCTTCGCTCACGGCCCTCCAACAGCACGCGCCGTCTCCTGTGACTTTCATATGAGCTGAGCTGCTGGACTGCTGCCATTCTCAGCAGGTGAATGGGAAGGGTATTGCTCACAGCTTGGCAAAAGCTACACCCCAAAACAGTGTCCCTATGAAGCATCACAGCGCGAACCGCCTTGATGCTTAACTAAACGGGGTGCTGGTCCTTCAGAGAGGCCAACAGCTCAATCCATCTTTCTCCAGCAGTGGCAAGCAAAGTGGCACTGTATGATTTTAGGCCCGGCTGTAGCCGGTAAGTACCCATAGATCAACCGCGGAAGCTTGGAACACTCAATTCTTAAAAGGGAACCATTTTGTATTACGTCATACTTTTTGAAAGGTTATATAAATATCCCTGATATAGTGCACTGTGTAATTATTCATGTGACAACGTATTTTTGGATCGCCAGTGCGACTGTGACACAGAGATATCTGAAGGACCAGCTCAGGGCACTTCAGACAGAACAATAATTCACGGCAATGCGGAGGAGGAGATCACTTCCTGATCTAGCCGGGGCGCTAAAGATACAATGACGATAATGACCCGGCATACCGAACTGAAGTGCGTCACGCTTAATTACGGCTTCAAAAACACTGCGCAGAGCATTCATGAGAAACCGCTGCTTTGTTATTAAAGACCCACAGACTATTGTGTAGATTTTTCACCAAATTCCATTTAAATTAATTAACCTCTGCTGGAGGTAGCCGTCATAGTTTTTACAGAGAGACGCACTGTGTAAGAAAAGTGCGTGCTTCAGAAGGTGGCTGGGGAGCGTTAATGGGGGTGTTAGCGATGATGACAGATGTGGGGGCGTCTCACCTCTTCGCTGTATTTGCTGACGTAGGAGTAGATCTCGTTGAGGGCGCTGAGCATGTTGAATTCGGTGGAGTGCAGGCGTGCCTGCTCCGCCAGGTAGGCGTTCATGTCCTGGTCGCTGATGGCGGGCAGCCGGTTGATATCCGCGTAGTACCTGGGGAGATGCGGAGAGGACGAGGGTCGGCACCACGTGTGGATAAACGGCACACAGGCACTAAATACTCACTAAAGGAGCTGGGTTGTGTGCCTGGACCCAGCGAGCCTTTTTAAAAATATATTTTTACATTGTCTTATCAAAATCTGCCCACTTTCTGTGTCCGTGCTCATCCATACACCCCCTGCAGACTGCAGACAAGCGCACCCTTTCCTCAAAAAATGTGATGCAAAGCTACTGCCTCTCTCCTTCAGTTCACTAGTTAAACTCAAACATTGAATCAAAGGAGGACACTTAATATGCAGCTTTTGCAGGTAGACTGTGGGAACCCAACTGACCAGAGGAGGTTGGTGTAGCACAATGAGACACGGCCATCTCTCAAAATTAAACTCCTCCCTCCCCGGGTGATGCTACAGTCATTTATGCTGGTTGTAGCAGACATTGGCATGGTTTTCATACCGGATTCTGTAAGTGTGGGGCCCATCCACCTAAGCAGCATTTTACATGCATTAATATTCCACAACACACAAAACACCCTTCATAAAACTATAATAGCTTGTATTTTAAAGCCGTATATTGCTACTGTCAGCCACTTCTCTCTCATACATCTCATTTACCTGAAGTTCCCCCTGGGAAAAATAAAGCTATTCTATTCTACTCTATACCTTTCAAGAGCATTGTTTAAGATTGCAAGAAATAACTACGTGACGGAGATTACTTTCAGACAGACAGTGTCACAATGTAACCCCAGTGACACCCTTTCAGAAATAAAGTGAGGGAGCTTTGAACAAGTTTCCTTTAACTCTGTTCTCACATGTAGCTTCCTGTTTGGGAGAGACAGAGCGATACAGAGAGCGAGAGCGAGAGAGAGAGAGAGAGAGAGAGAGAGAGAAGAGGAGCTCAAAGCTAAGCGAACCCGTTTGATTCCTGACAGAGCTGAGAGCCTCACCTCTCCACCCAGCTCTTGTAGTTGGGGATGTCCTTGGCGTAGAGCAGCTTGTTGGAGGGGGAGTCCTTGCCCAGCCGATGCTCTGAGGTGGAGCAGGAGTCCATGAAGGTCTGGGCCACCACCGACAGGCAGGCGTCCGTGATGCTGCTCTTGTGGATGTCGAAGACGAACTGCGGGTTCTTGATGACGTTCACCCAGAAACGCAGCGGAAGGCTGGGAGGGAGCAGACAGAGAGGCGGGTGTAAATAACCTGGCTCAGGTATGAGGGACGCATTTAAAACCATCAGTAGACTTTACGCTCAGGGATTTCATCTTCAGTCCTAGGGGGCTGCAGTGTCTGAGCGTTTCAGCATGTAAGGCTAATGAGCTAATGAGTCCACACACCTTGTTCCCAAGACCTATGGTGCATCCCAATATTCTTCACTCCCCACCTCCTTTCCTCCACTCCCCCACTACCACTCCTCTCCGAACCCCAAAGTATGCAAAACTGCCTGAACGTTTCGAGTACAAGTATTTGCATGTACAGTATACAATGTACCTGACATAATATGTAATTAAGATGTGATCAGCAACAATAGATTAAAACATAAAGATCCATTTCCGGGGCACGGAGGAGAGGAGGTGGTAGTGGAGAAAAGGAGGGCGCATTTTTTTAGTATTGGGACACACCCCTACATTGACCTGCTGGTTGAAAGGAACACACAAAATCTATAGACACTGTGGCTTTGACACAGAGCTCCTCTGCTCAAAGCTATTTTGCTCCCACTGCCCGCCCTCACCAGTTGCTCTTCCACGTGTGACGCACGTCCGTGTCGTGGATGTCATGCTTGTCCGCCTGCTCGTCCAGGAAGTCGAACATGTACTTGATGGCGAGCGGCAAGGCACTGCCGCGATGCACCGTGCTGAAGAGTGTCTCAAACAGGTCGTCCACAAACTTCTGCAGCGTGCCCTGAAACACACGTGGCAGAGATGGAGCTCTATCAGAGATACACCCAGACTCCACTGACAGGCCTCAATGCAACCACACCCTCTACCTCACAGCCCAAGTTCTGTATCACACTGTGTGTCTGTGTGTGTGTGTGTGTGTGTGTGTGTGTGTGTGTGGGGGGGGGGTACAGTAACACAAACAAATATTGGTCGTGGCCTTTAAAAAGGCCTTCTCCACTCCTACATCATCTACTTGAATCCATTAATAACTTCATTAGAAGAGGGAAAGCATTATGCCATACTCTTTAGAGGCCTAAATCATACAGCTATCTCCATGAGGCCACTTGCAAACGTCTTTGAGGATCCAAGCTGTATAGTTCTGAGGTCTGTCAGTTAGAAGTCTACCCTCTGGTGGTGACAGGAGAGAGTGCGTGGCTCAGCACTTCAGAGACACGGTACCTTGGTGGCCAGCAGGCGAGTCAGGTAGATCTCGGACACCATCTTGCTGCCGCGGTCGCCCTCCTTCTGGTCACCGTGCTCGTGGTTCTTGACCAGGTGCCACACCTTGACGCCGCTCTCCAGGTCTGGCGTGATCATGGGGGCGCGGGACCGCAGGCTGTCGGGGCTGCCCGTGTATCGAAACGTGGAGTCTGCAGGAAAGAAGGAGCGGCGGGCAGAGAGAAAAAGAGAGAGAGAGAGAGAGAGAGAGAGAGAGAGGGAGAGAGGGAGAGGGAGAGGGAGATAGAGAGAGTGCAATGTCACACAGCGGGCCAGGAGCACTTTGTCTGAGTGTACACCCACTCACAGCGACTGCTGCTACAATGAGACATGCCCTTAAAAGGCCTTCACTGCATGGGCATTGTGGCGTGTAGCCTAAACACAACTCGGCTTTGCACACACACACACACACGTACACATGCACACATACACGCACATACACACGCACACACTCATACGCGCACATACACATGCATGTACACACACACATATACACACACACGCCTCCATAAAGCTCCCTAGGTAATTATACCCATTCTTCAGGAGCTCATTACAAAGCTCAGACCCCCCTGCGCTCTCTCTCTCTCCTCCATGCCCAGCTGCAAATGGAATGATTCCAGATTAGTTCCACCACATAAAAAAAGTGCAGCGCTTGATAATTTTATATTAAGGAACTGTGACGACGGAAAAGAGAGAGAGGGGGGTGGGGGGGTGTACGGGTTTACACTCTCCAGTCGTCGCATTTTGGGCCCCCGAAGTGGCGAGGTTCTGCTCGCGAGTGGGATGAAAAAGACCTATGCGGTGCTCTAATATTTCATTAAGTTGGACTCGCCGGCCACCAGGACCCTTTCTCCAGTGAGAATTCATCTCCCCCCGTATCATCCCTCACGCAGAATGAGAAGAGTGTGTGTCTCTCCCCCCTTCTCCTTCTTAAAAGGATTCATAAATGGTGTTTTTCCCGCTGCATTGTGCCGGGGACATGCAAAAGCATCTGTCACAGCCCTAATCAATACATCAAAAGATTTATAATAAGTTAAGCAGCCCCGCCCCCCCCCCCCTGCTTCATCCCTCCCCCTCTTCCCCTGGGATAAAAAAATGAAGAAAAAAAACAAAAAACTCTTCCAGGCGCGAAACGAAAATCAGATCTCCTCCTCGCAGCTTCCAATTAGTATTTCCCCCGGTGCCTGTGAGTGCTCTGGGGACGGCCAATCACTGAGGCCCGTCTCACCTGGCATCAAAGGGCGCGCGGGACAACAAAGTCAGCAAGGGGCATCGATTTAGAGCCTTAAGCGGAGTTTTCAAAGGCGACCGTCTCGCAGAACGTGCGTCTGGGGGAGAGCAGGGTGGATTGGGGCCTAAAATCCCGCTTAAGCCACAGACCGCTTCTGACCTTTCTGCTTCTCTGTCTCTCTCTGTCTCTCTCGCTCTGCGGAGGTCCCCTGCCACTTGTTTTTTTGGGCCGAATTGCGCTATGCTTTCCGATTCTAGTCAGGGGCATCTGCTTCTTGTCCAGGACTGCTTGCACTGTAAATTGAGGCGAGATGCTAAGTGGTGGTGCATTAAACCGATATGAATCAATCAGCGGGTGCCCGTGTGCAGCTGCGACCGCTGTGCCGCCCTGTGATTGATGGGTGGCGGGTCGTGCCAGCAGACCGCCTGCTTTATATGCAACGCAGGACCCCGTACCGCCCGCCAGCACCACCCCTCCCCACCGCCGACGCAAGCCGCCTCGTCCTCGTCCTTTCATTTACATCTCCTGAGCTCGGCGAAATATTCAACAAGCTGTTTGTAATAAAACAGATTGAGGCTCCTTGGTGCAATGAAGAAAACTCGTAACCACATGATGTACAAAAAAAAGAAAACTTCAACATGTTGAATAAAACAAGCGCTAGTATTGAACTTGTGTATATCCGTGCTATTTGACACAAAAATATGAGTTAATGAGTTTGTAAACACACACACACACACACACACACACACACACACACACACACTGGGCTGTCAACCGGACCAAAACATTTTATTCATGTTTCATATCAAAAAAATAACAGTCAATTATACTTGAATATTTATAGTAAAATTTGCATAATTATTGCCTTGCCATAAAATGTCTAGGATACGTTTAAGCACTTCCTGTTATTTGTGTTATGTTCAAATAACATGTCAGTAGCTTAGGTTAAGCATTAGGTGTAGCCTACCAATAGATGCTGGTCTCCAACAAACGCTAGAGGTTGGCCCAGGTTAGTAACTTAAGTTTTACTGTAGAGAATTTCTGTCAGTATAACGTGACATGGCGTTAAATAACGTCAAAACTCTTCCTTCCTCCATAGGACATGCAAAGCGTGCAACAATAACAGCTTACAGTAAAATACATTTTTGAAAGCAGGCAATCATGGCTTCCAGTGTCTGTCAACATGACTTAGATCAAATCTGGTCGCTAAATGTAATTTTGTAAAGATAAACAAATTAAATTTATTGGCTCAAGTGAACAGAGAAAACAGATGCTGGCCCGTATTTAAGGTAGGCATGCACTTTTGGCACTGTTTGTGAAAAGAAGAACACAGGCATCGTGAGAGATTGTGAGAGAAGTCCTCATATGCCTCATATCTACAACACACACAAAAAACATGTTCATGGTTGTCCTCTGAGCATATTTCTCCAGTCTCCTTCACTGCTAAAGACCCACAGCCAGCGCAAATTTGATAGGGTGGGGAGCAGGAAAGAGTGGACAGGCCCAGGCAACCTGGAGCCCTATTAAAATGTGCTTCCTTACGTTATGCACATAAAGACCTCTATAATCGCTTGCAAGATTTAAAAGACATTTATTTCTGTGTTAAGCGCTATAGCTGAGAAACAAGTTGGCCCACACCGGCGCCGAGCAGCACTCCTGCCGCGTCTCGCGTTCCAGCCCCATCCCTGGTAATTGGCCGCGCGCAATTTTCAGTTTTCGTTTGTGTGAAGTATAATTCACAGTGAATAATTAGCAATCAGAGCGGCCTTCAGCACTGTGGGCTTGGACCCCGAGAGGACCAGGTGGGGGGCCTATAGCGCACTCGCTAAGTGCCGCCTGGGGAAGGAGGTAATATGTGTCAGCCCATTACAGCCTGGCTCAGGGTGCCAATGGCTGTGGCGGAGGAAGAGAAACTATCGTTGTCATTTCTTACGACAAGATAAACACCCCTCGTCCCGCTGCCCCTCTGCATAACCCCCCACCCCAACCCCAGCTCACGTCCAGGCTCCGAAATAAACTGTAGCGCAGAGTCGGGAGGAGGAGAAACAACGCTTCCCCCAGATGACTGTGAGAACTGGCCTCCACTAACAGCCTGTGGCCAGTGGGCTTTCGCATTGCTCTCACTGCGGGTGACACAGCGCCTCCTACAGGATGCACCAGCTATTTCATGAAAGCACACTGCTGCACCCATCGCGGGTACAGTAGCTAAAATCCTGGGGAAAGCAGTGCGGCAGCCAACTTCTCTGGGCTTTTCTGGGACCAATCGCCTCAACTTAGTGAAGCCAGGTCTAGGGTTCAGTTCAATTTAATTCAATTCTGTTTTATACAGTATTTTGGCAGACGCTGTTCAAAGATGATTCCCAGCGAAATAGGACAACAGAAAAATTTTAAAATGAGAAAAAATCTGGACTGATTCTCCCCGGGATAACCGATGAGGGCAGCGATTCAAACATAAACTATGAGACACAGGTAAGCGGTTGGATAGCAAAAGGTGTGAGTGAAAAATGAACGATCCTCTGAGTCAGACCAATGTCTTATTGGGCAAGTCCCCGGTGTGCCCATCGCTGCTATACTAAGTGCTGCTTCCAGACAGTAAAGTGGGGTTCTGAGACAGTAGTTACGCAAAGATTACCCCAAAGCCTGTCTTTCATGAAAGCTCTTTCAGGTCAGAGCAGTTTTAAAATATACCCTAACATCAGTACCCGAATCAAGGTTACAAATATACTAATGGATTAACTTGTCAGATTTATGATGATCTGGGAAAAGATTAGTGTAAAAATATTTTATATTTTGGACATAAAAATCGATGCAAATGTTTTCTTTTCAATGAATGGTGGTTGCTTGAGTTCAGTGTTGTCACATAATAAATGTGCTGAATAAACTAGTAATGTCACTGGGTAAGTTGTGGTTTCATGGCCATTTTTAATGACTTGGCGTGTACATAGATGATTTGGGTGGCAGTGCAGTATAATGGGTTTGGGGACTGGGCTTGTAAACAAAAGGTTGCACGTTTGATTCCCAGGTAGGAGACTGCCTTTGTACCCTTGAGCAAGGTACTTAACCTGAATTGCTTCAGTATACATGTATATCCAGCTGTATGAATGGATACCATGTAAAAATTCAACATAAATAAAATAAAATGATGTTGTGTAAGTCGCTCTGGATAAAAGCCTCTGCTAAATGGCAGTAATGTAATGTAATGTAATGTACTGAGATATAGGTGGAGGCGAGACTCACCGTATCTGCTGATGGAGGTGCGAGAGATGCTAGCTGAAGGAGGGATGTTGTAGGACGATGTCTGCTTGGGCACCAGTGCCACCACGCAACGGTCTGACACCTGCACCAGAGGAGGGAGAAAAAAGAGGAAGGCTGATTCAGCGGGGGGGTGCTGGACCATACAAACATGTGAGTATTGCATTTTATTCCTTTTAGTCCTGGCAGTCTTGCTCCAGTGGTACCTATGAATAAATGTGTCCATTATTTAATTATTTGGGAAATGTTTGCGAGCTATTTCTGTGTCAATGACCTTCAATATGCACTTATTGTACGTCACTTTGGATAAAAGCGTCTGCCAAATAACTGTAATGTAATGTATTTCAACAACGTGTGTACTATACATTCAGGTAACTACTCATAGGTACAACAGTAATAGAGCCTTACCAGGTAGTCAACCTGCAAGCTTGTTGTACCAGTTCTCCACTCAGTTCCTACCCCACAGTTCTTAGCGCTACTCAACACAGTTCTTACCCCACACACTTCTTACCACTACTCCACACAGTTCTTACCCCACATAATTCTGACCCTATGCGACACGCTCAACATCCGCGCGCCTAATGAGCGCGGTCACATCACGGAGAGGGCCGCGTCTGAAAGAGAGAATGAGCATGCGGAGGCTTCTCTCCCAGCACCCTCGGCCCCTTCCCTACGCCACGTTCAGACGTGTGATATTTCTCTGCCTTTTTTTGTTGCTGCTTTTTTCCATTTAACAGCTTTATTTGTGGAGAGGCTCTCAGAGAGAAGCCTCTGAAGAAGCTGTCTGGAAGCGCTCCACAGCCGCGGCATGCGAGATCGCCTTCATTGTCATTCTTGTCACTCTGCAGCCATTACACCAATAATGAGAGCTTCAGCGGGGACGGCGCAAAGCCCGGGGAAGATATGCCGAAGCGTCGGCTTCCTGCTGGTGTATCTACACTGAGGCGTTGATGCGCTATTGTTGTCTGGGAGTGAAGCTGAGAAGAGACTTCTGGCAGTCCCAAGAGCCTGCCCTCCATTTTACCTTTATACAGCCCATCCTTTTTTCGGTAGCCATTTCCTTTTTTTTTGGAGGGCTTTGCTGATCTCGCCTATTGATCTGAGCTACATTGAGGTGCAGGCATCCAGGAGAAAAAAAGAGTCTTTCATTTCCATTCCTCCAAAAGACAATGAAGTAAACCTGAGATATTCTCAAAGGAGGCAGAGACCTCCTGTCACCCTGCTAAGGCCACCCCCACCCCCCCACCCCCCTCCATAACTCTAGTCAATGGGCCACGGTGCCCCGTCTTGAAGTGTCTTTCAAGTGACGCACGCTCGAAAAGGTTCATGTTAATATTGTGAATAGACCCTCTTCCTTTCCTCTGTCCCCTCTAGTATTTCCGCTCCTCTACTTTCGATCCTCACAGTGTCACTAATCCTTTTTCTCCCAGCATCCATCACTACAAGGGGGTACGTTACAAAGGCTTCCATGTATGTCGGCATTGATGCCGCGGGCCGGCAGAGACGAGAAACGCTAACCCAGCTTCCCTCAGTTGTGTTGTGTGTGACCACAGCAAGCGTGTGCGAATGTGTGGGTGTGTTTTATCATCCGGTGTTAAACGGAGACTCATAGAGGTTTTTAAAACATTTCAATTCATTACAAAACACCAAACAAGGAGAGTGGAGACTGTTCCACTTTGCTGGAGCCGAAATCATGTACGGAATATTTTTGTGTTGACTTACGCTTGCACTTATGCATGCATGCACACGTTTATGTTTGCTGAGAGTGGAGAAAATGCGCTATGGTGTGCTTCTGACATTGACTGCGCTATGTAGTAACATACGGCGACCTGGCATCCGAGCTTAGCGGAGGTATTTTTATGCACAGTGTGCAGACGTGTGTGACAGTGAGAGAGGAGAGAAAGGGCCAGATGTGATCAAAGACACTGCTGGGAGTCTATTAAAAATCTCTTCTTCTTTTCTTTTCTTTTTTCCGAATAGGGGTCCGTAAGCTCCTTTTCCACTAAAGCCCTTCTCGCCAGTAATGCTCGGAGCAGCTGACAATGGTCCACCTCCTCCTGTTTAACGACCCAGCCACCCCCCTGCCTGCCTCTCTCACCCCAGGCCCCCACTCAACCCCTCTCGTTAATCTCCAACAGCCAAAACCAGGAATGGGTTGTGGTTGCAGGAATGTGGTTTTTCATAGCCATTGCTGAGGGAGGGACAGAGAGAGGCTTCAAGAATCCTCTTTGAATGGCTCCCACTGCGTTTCAGTTTTTTTCTTGGACTGAATGGAAGAAGCCTTCTCCCTCCTCACAGCACCAACCCCCCCCCCCCCCCTCTCTCTCTCTCTCACATCCTGCATCTCAGGTTTGCCTGCCTCCCTCCTCCTCTGACAGCAGGAGTCTACGGTGGAGCCAGAGAAGGGCCTATTACCGCTTCCTCCACTGCACTCGCCTGCTTCAACACGCCCCCTTCCTGCTCTTCCTCTTTCGGAAGATTTTCCTATTTCTTGTGAAAGATGAAAAAATAATAATAATAAGCACGGCTGAAAGAAAAGTGGCAGTTGGAAAACGGGAAGCTTCATAAAAACTCAGAGTGATTGAGACAGGTGGATTTGCCCTTCAGGTATAATCTTCTGCCGCAGGGCCAGGTGTGATAAGGCTCAGCTTCCCCCCCACCCCACCCCACCACAAACACAGCCTGACCCATTTCCCCAATCTCTGATCCCTCTGATGCTCAGACCATAGATCTCTATCTGGGGGATTCTAGCAACCCCGAGCTGCCTCTATGCCAATTAATTAAAATAAAAGAATTAAGCACCATATTAAGTAAAAAAATAAGAGGGGGGGGTAAAAAACAAGAATCACCCGAAGATCTTTTGGATAAAAAGGCACCGTTTCATTGTCTTGGTGAGAGCCAGTACTTAGGGGGAATGAACCTTTGCCAAAAGAGCTGAAATGTGGAGCCGTGGACAGGGGCCTATTCTCCCGCGGCCTTTCGGTGTGAGAGATATCCAAAAGCTGACTCAATCTCCAGTAATACCTGCCGCACTCATTCCAGGCCTCAGCCGTTGACTTCCTGGGGCTTGTAAAGGATTTTCTGTTCCCCCAGTGCTACATGTGAAAATGACTGTGTAGCCAGCTCTTCCGACAACAACGAGGGAAAAAACATCTTTACACTGCCCACCAAAGAAGAAAAACAGGACCAACCGAATAAAATTAAATGAGGTAGGAGACAGACGTTGTTCATCTTTGGGTTTGATTTCCCTGGATAGATGGGATTGGCGATGAAAAGCTTGCTTGTCCATTCCCTTGCTGCCTGAGGTTTCATAGTGCCATGGGTTTCAGTGCAATAAAAAAAAACAGGCTTATTAAAAGGCATCTACTGCAGGATTCAGGGTTTGAAACATCGGTGACTAGAAGCACAGTACACAGTACAGACTAATATGTTCCCACTGGCTGGTTTGGAGAGATGGGGCATGTAGGTGTGAGCCGCCCTCACCTATTCCCGCTTTGGCTTTTATTTTTAATATTATTGTGGGGTCACATGTTGAGGGGGGGGGGGGGCATGCATTGTGTATGCGACTTGACTATGACCCTCTCTTGGAGTCAAAGGCAAAGTCAACACAACCTGCCTGCCTGCCTGCCTGGCACCCAAGGTCACAAAAACCTGGAAACACAAAACAGTTCCAACCACATTCTTTACAATAAAAAACACGTAACAATAATAGCTGGAAAAGCAGGTCAACTACATATCTGCGCCATCCCTAAAGACGTGCTCTCTCCCTAAGGCACAAATAGCCAGGTAATCCAAAAGCAGGAAACATGCCATTTCTAAGTGTTGGGTTTGGCCGTGCACTTATGGGTTTTTATATATCATTGGCAATCATCATCATCAATGCCTTTTTATCAATAACTTAAATTAATTACATGTGTTCCGAACAAGGTTATTGTAAACTAAAACTATGGCGAAAACATTTGTGTGAAAAAAACATTATTGTACACCGAAATAGAGTCTTTGAAAAAACTAAACTAAAACTAGAAAATCCGCTCTCAAAACTAACAAAAACAAAATAAAAATTCTAATCAAAATTGAAAACTGATGATATTCACGTAGGTTAGTACATGTATTTAATGTCAATAATGTATTTAATGTCAATAGCCTATTCAATATCAGTATTTTACATTATAAATTGAATATAATAATTGCATTGATGAACATTTTATCGTCAATATGAGGTCTGTAATTACGTATATTGACTTTGCATAAATAATAAAACATTCTAAATAGAAACATCTTCTGTGTACTTGTCTGTATGCAGGTTTCCAAACACATAGATTTTTATCATACCAAAGACCGAATTCAGGAAAAAATGACGAATGTTGAGATTTTTGTGAAAACGTTTATAAGAACAAATAACTATGAAATCTGACTGTACGCATGTTTAGTGAACGAGGCCCAATGTGCTCACTGTTCTGCCGGCTAGGGGATGAGATTCTAAGGATGTAAATGTACTCTAAACTTGGTTAATAGGTTTTTTTAAAGGGAGAGATAAGCTTCTTTACTTCATTTTTTTCAGTGAAGTATGCATCACATTACGGCGAGAGAACTTATAACATTGTCCAACTGCATAGCTCTATCACTTTTCAGTGTCAACCAGGTGAATATAAAGAATTTCCTGAAACCAATGCTCTTGAGATCCTGACATGTAAAGCACGACAGAATGCATTTATAAACAATTCTAAAGTCTTTATTACCTATAGGTCAATTTGACATCGAGCTATGCCTCCCACAGAAATCTACTATCCGTATTTGAAAAACACTGTCATGACACTAGTCAAGTTAAGAGTGCTGTGGCATTCTTATTTGAGTTTCCTAGCATTTTCAGCATTCTCAACTCTTACTCACAGGTAAACTGTAACTTTTAGTCTAAATTTTTCAAGCAATCCTCTTCAAGAATTCCTCTTGGAATGAATCTTCCCAATCATTAACACTCTTTCTTGTGTAGTTCATTACTTTAGGATTGTTACAGCACGCTTTATCGTTTTAGCTAGCTATTATGGATGCTAGATACTTATATGACTCCGTGATTGTTTTATGTATTATGTATTTAATATTTTTATTACATTATTATTATTATTGTTATTGCATTTGTATCACGGCACAAGTTAACTTTAATGATGTTGCGCATACCCTTACTGGAGTGCCGTTTGCATTGTAGCCAATTTGGTCTGGATAAGAGCATCTATTAACTCAATTAATGTCATATAATTAGCTTCAGTCAATCATTCAACATCTCAATCTTGTGCCGATCCCCGTTAATTCTCCTTGCCTGTTCTCGGTCCCTTGGATGCCTAGTAGGCTCTGATCCTTTGAGTCCATAATTCATCGTACAGTATATTCAACCTCAACTATCGCACCCTAGGGACCCTTAAGCAATGTCACTTCTGGGTTTTCATCTCAATCAAGTTATTGGGCTAATGACATACACACACACACACACACACACACACACACACACACTGGGATCATAATGAATTCCACGTCATATGCTTGGAATGTATTGTCCACACTTGCCTGTATTGACTAGCCTGGCAACGCATATTAATGATAAGCAATGGAACACAGGCACCTGGTGATATGAGCAGGTGACAAACGGCTTTAACGGGTTAGATATCTGGCACCTGCCATTTTACTGCACACACAATTAAATGTTCTGTGTACTCAATGCCTGTGTGAAACCTGCACAGTCTTACTGGACCCCGCCCCCCTTCTCCTCAACACACAAACACTGACACATGATATCACACACGCAATCGCGCTTACATTATTTAAATCCTATTTGCCTATCTCTCATGCCACTCAAACCCTGAAATTGGAAATTCATGGCACCGAGCTCGCGGGTCGCCAGATGCCCCCCGAGATGCTCCAAGCTTCTCTGTACTGCCATTCGCTGGCTGCAAGGTTAACCGTCTCACCTCTGGAGATAACAAAGCGGCAAGGAAGGTGGAGAGAGGAGCAAGGAGAGGCACGCTGATAAAAGCCTCTTAGACAAGTCAGGAGACTAATCAACGCAGAGATAACATCAGTCCTGGTCCAGCACTCAATATTTCATATCTCCATTCCACAAGCTGGATTAATGTCAGAGATTCACTCAATCATTACGGATGAAACCCCCCCAAAAAAACTATCATGCTCATGCTCCAACATTCCATTTACCTCTATTTTTTTGGCTGGAAAAAAATGTGGAAATGAACATATCCATGGAGCCTATCATTTTCAAAATGGTCCAATAAATAAATAAGAGGGCTCCGACAGGTTGATGCGAAAGCCATGAATTTTAATGCGCTGCTGTCTGTTTCTGGTTTCCAGTATGGGAATTAGCAGAGTCACGTGTTGCCTTTCAGTGTTTTTGCCATTAACTCTCCCTCTGTCTGACCCCCCACACACACACACATGCGCATGTGTACGTGCACACACAGACACACACGCCCGCACACACACACATATGCACGTGCACATGCACGCACGCGCATGCACACACCAACACACACACATGTGCGCGACCAGCGTGTCCGCAGGCAGGGGCTTAACGAGCCGCGCCCCCGCAGTTCGGCCGCCGCCCCGCCACGGGTTCTGCGCACTGGACGGACGTGCGGCGGCAGCAGCTGCAGCTGCACAGATGAGCACTTTGGAGCTCCTGCTTCCCCGAGCACGCTCACACCCACAGACCTTAACCCCCCCCTCCTCGCCCCTACAGCTGGACCCGCGCCATGAGGGACGGCGGTGGGCGCGACGCAGCAGCACGGGGACGCTCGGATCCGCGATCGACGGCGCGTCTCACATGCACCGTTTCAGCAGCACAGCTGCTTCAGAGAGCGCGCCCTACAGCGTACCCCTTGGCTAAAGAGCACAACAAAGGGAGTGGCACAAAGCCCGCAAAAAAATCCCCTAAAAAAAAAAAAGGAAAAAAAAGAAAAGATGTAAAATTCTGGTTGAACGCGAACGTATTGTTCTTCCTGTGGGTGAATTAAGGGGCTGTGCTGAGTGGCTGGGAGAGAGGTGGCTCATTAGCTCTGAGATAGAGGAGACAGGTGGGAGGAAAACTCATACCTTGAGAGAGCCTGGAGGTAAAGCAGAGAAAGGCATTCATCTCTGGGTGCCAGGGCAGGTGAGGCAGCCCGGTTCAGGGCGAGGTAATGTACTGCCTCCCACAGCCTTCTGTACTAAACCCAGTCCCCAATTACTCCTCTGGAAATGCCTCTCTCTCTCTCTCTCTCTCTCTCTCTCTCTCTCTCGTTTACCTGTCCATCAGGAGGAGACTGTAGAGAGACACCCCTGCTAACAGCCCCCCGCCCACCCCTCCATCTCCAGCTGAGGGAATCCGGGGGTACAGGCAGATGGTCTCTTTTCTAAATAATGGGCACCCGCTGACCCCGTCCTACTGAAAGATTAATGCGCCCGATCCTTCTTCTGTCCCCCCCTTCTCAACTTCTGAAGGGGGGCTGCGGCAAGGAGCAGCAGGTAAACTTCCGACCCGCAGAGACTCGGAGCGGAGTTCACCCAGGAGCGAAGCGCGGCTAATTGCCACGGTAACAGGCAACAGACAACCCTGACACATAGAGGGAGATGAAATATAGATTCCAGGAGAGCTCGGGGGGTCAAAGCTGCCCTCCTGAGTTCTAACTTTTCCAGAGTTTCGCTCTCTGTCACTCTCTCTCTCTCAAGGGAAGGCACTCGTCAAATGCTGTTTTTCCCGTCCGGATGAATAATTGTTCCCTATTCTTTCTGAGTCATTTAACCCAAATAATACTCAAATTACATGCAAATGAGAAGCTATGGTGTCACTCTCAGGCAAGTGGAGAGCTGCGACCACTAATCATGGTATTCGACAGAACCTCTTCCAATGTAGGCCTACAGTGCATGTTTACAGCACCTGTTTGGCTCAAACACTGTAGAACCACAGTCAACCTAAAGTGCGTAAGATATAACGTATAAAATACGGATCCCTGTTTGAGCGCGAGAGTTCACCTGGTAGTGCATGAGGGTGTTGAGCCTCTTCCAGTCGTTCTCAATCTTGGTGGTGATGTCTTCATCCTGAAGGACCACACGCGCCATCCGCCCCTGTCGCCACTCTGTAAAACAAAAAACAGTCAGACTCCCCCAGACTCTTGCAAACAATCGGTCGGGTCAGAGCGCGCTCTCGGCATCAGAAATGTGTCCGGAAAGGCTAATTAAATATTTTTAATAAGCCTCAGGTCTGATTGCAAATATCTTCCCAGAAGAAAATGTGGCGCAAAACTAAATATCTCTCTTTCTCAGAGATGTCTCAACGGTGCTCACAAAGCTCTGTTACAAAGGCTGGACAAAATAAATTCTGAAAACTTAATTTGCTTCCCCTTCAACACAAGACGCGCGTTATGCACGTCCAAAGGACTGGAGAACAAACGCATTATACAAATGAAACAATATCAGCATCTCTGTTTTACAGAATGCTTCTTCCGCTGAACACTGGGTGCATGCCCGCCGAGACTGATGCGCATTTTAATTAAACATTACACACGAACAGTTTCCATGAAGCACGCGCAGTCAGTCTTCCCTGCATAATTGCCACTTGTGTCAGCGATAGCCTATCCCATTTACATACGCAGCGGTGAGGAGGGCGCCCGAGTTTGGGACCGTCCATGAGTGACGAAGAGGAAGTCTCATCCTCCTAAGGAAGGCACAGGAGGGAGAGGGGTAGGGGGGAACAAAGAGGCTGACGACTCGGGATAATGGAACGATAATAAGGACGCCGATGGAGAAATGGCGGCTCGGCGTGGCACTCCTGCTGGGAGTGATCATTGATTTTCTCCTCTGTTGCCTGGACTTTATTACTTTGCGCCACTGCCAGATGCCTAGACTTCAGCTCCGCCCCCCCCCACCCCCACCCGAAATCTGAATGACCGTTGCCACGGTGATCGCAGAAACGAAGCACTTGTGAGTGTTTGGGTGGGGGGGGGATTTCACAGGTGATGATGAGGGCTTTGTTCCCTGTGCTCATTGTTTTGTTTGTGCGTTTGATTTTGCAGGGATGGGAGAGACTAGAGAGAGCGAGAGAGCCTGTGTTTGAGTCTGCCATCTGCCTGTTCTTACCTGGGTCAGCCAGCCAAACCACATACACACACGCGCGGACACACGCGACGCGCGCTGCGGCGTGCTGGCCATATGGGAGCCTCCGCCCGCGCGCCGTTGCACGTGTCTGTCACTCGGCCGGCGAATCGGACCGCCACGCCGGGCCTGTAACTAAATTAGCGGGTCTTTCGGTCTGTCACTGAGGCGTACGTATATCCTGCGTGCCTGTTTTTGAACTGGACTTAAAAACGTGCGCGTCAGTGCGACAGTGAGAGGCTCAGTGGAGGTGTGCGTGAGCCGACGGGTCATACCCAGATCCATGTCCACGGCCCGGGGCCTCTGGGAGTATGGCATGTTCTTATAGACGGCGTCCAGGATCTTCTCCTTCACCTGGGTGATGGTGTCACAGTTGAGCACCTTCACTGGGATCTCAGGGCTGTTCTCGTTGTCGGGGTTCACGCAGTTGAGGATCTGGGCGGGGGAGAGACGGCAGAGCGGAGAGGAGAGCACGGGAAAAGATAAGATAGGAGAACAGAATAAAAGAGAAGAGAGGAGACAGGAGAGGAGAGGTGAGGAGAGGAAATGAGAAGCAAAGACAGGAGAGGAGAGGAGAAGAGAGGACAGGAGAGATGAGAAAACGGGGTGAGGCTGCAGAGTTTTGTCACGCCCGACCACATCCACCCTATAGCCGGCTCTCATTAGGCTCTGCTCCGCTCGTGGCGGGAGCTCTAAGAGGCTATTTCCGCGCTCACCAGCTTCCGAAAATCTAATTTCACACCTTCAGCGGGACACCAATTTCCAACTCTGGCGGGGTATTAACACGTAATGAGCCAAGTTTCCCATCAGGACAATCAGAGCGGTGGCATCCTGTCACTGTCTGAAATCCCTGCCCCTCCCCCCATCCACTAGCACTAAACACTGCAGACACATCACATGGACAATAAAAGCTGAAGAGTACACCTGGTGCAGGCAGAGCCCAGCTGCAGGTTTTACACTGTGTGTTTCTGCCCCTAGCAGTCCTAACATGACCATTACAAATTATGAGCACAATTCACAATGGGTGTGCGTGTGCACGTGTGTGTGTGTGTGTGTGTGTGTGTGTGGGTGCGTGCATATTTGTGTGTGTTTGCGCGTGTGCTTGTGTTAGAACTGACCAGGGTCTTGTACTCGATCTGCTGGCGGATGAGTTTGTCTTCACTCAGTGAGTAGCGTGCCTCCCCAGTGATGGCATCGATGGGGCCCTTCTCCATCTGCTGCTTAATGGCACAGTACAGCATAAAGAGAGGCTCCCCGGCACACTCCTGTAAACACAGAGACGGAGCTGTGAGTGAGCGCACACTCACACACACACACACGCACGCACACTCCTGTAAACACAGAAAGATGGAGCTGTGAGTGAGCGCACACACACACACACACACACACACACACACACACACGCACACTCCTGTAAACACAGAAAGATGGAGCTGTGAGTGAGCGCGCACACACACACACACACACACGCACACTCCTGTAAACACAGAAAGATGGAGCTGTGAGTGAGCGCACACACACACACACACACACGCACACTCCTGTAAACACAGAAAGATGGAGCTGTGAGTGAGCGCACACACACACACACACACACACACACACGCACACTCCTGTAAACACAGAAAGATGGAGCTGTGAGTGAGCGCACACACACACACACACACACACTCCTGTAAACACAGAAAGATGGAGCTGTGAGTGAGCGCACACACACACACACACACACACACACACGCACACTCCTGTAAACACAGAAAGATGGAGCTGTGAGTGAGCGCACACACACACACACACACACACACACACACGCACACTCCTGTAAACACAGAAAGATGGAGCTGTGAGTGAGCGCACACACACACACACACACACACACACACACACACACTCCTGTAAACACAGAGACGAAGCTGTGAGATAATGCACACACAAACACACACACACACACACACATAAAAATCAAAGTAAATAAAATCAACTTTATTTATAACACCCTTCGTTCAAGCATTCAATATAAGGTGCTTGACATCAAAAGTGATTTAAAAACCAAAATCATGAAGGAAAACAGTGATAAAAATAAGAATAATACGTTAATAATAACAATAAAAGATTCATTACAAAATATACATAAAAATGAAATAAAATTAGATATAATAACATAAAAGTAAAATTGAATAAATCGGGTAATAAAAATAAACTAGAATAAATAGGGTAATAACATTTGGAGCATGGTGAGACTGAGAGACCAATGCAGCAGAGTAAAGTATGCACACACGCGCAGTCGCACACACACACACACACACACACACACACACACACACACACCTGAAAATACACAGAAAGAGACGGAGATGTGACGGAATGCACACACAAGCACGCACGGCTGGATTCTGCTTTTAAGTCCACGGCACAAAATTATTTTAGCTTGGCTCAGTGGGGCCCTAACATAGCCACACGTGAGACCTGATTGGCTGCTAGGCTAAGGACAGGCACAGGCTCACGCCTCAGTGCTTTCTCCAGAACCCAGTGCATGCTGCAGCCAGGCCGCCTTTAGGTAACTGCTTGCCACTTAGCGCAATGAGCACAGCCACTTTCCTGTGCTGGCCATCAGTCAGGAACGGCCAAACGGTACTGCAGCATACCTGCAGAGAATACCTGCCACCTTCCCAAACACAACTGCACCAATCAGAATCTGGTCAGCTCTGTTTCAATTCAGTCACAATTGACATCCATTCATGAAGTGAAGTGAAGTGAACTGAATTGTTATTCATTCTGAACTGAAATGGAGTCGACCAAATCTTGGTAGCAATCAGCATAAATGTACTTGTTATGTTTGGCTTGGTTATGGGGACACTGTACTTGTTATGTTTGGCTTAGTTATGGGGACACTGTACTTGGTATGTTTGGCTTGGTTATGGGGACACTGTACTTGTTATGTTTGGCTTGGTTATGGGGACACTGTACTTGGTATGTTTGGCTTGGTTATGGGGACACTGTACTTGGTATGTTTGGCTTAGTTATGGGGACATTGTAGGTATTACGTTTGGCTTGGTTATGGGGACACTGTACTTGGTATGTTTGGCTTGGTTATGGGGACACTGTACTTTGTATGTTTGGCTTGGTTATGGCGACACTGTACTTGGTATGTTTGGCTTGGTTATGGGGACAGTGTACTTGGTATGTTTGGCTTGGTTATGGGGACACTGTAGGTATTATGTTTGGCTTGGTTATGGGGACACTGTACTTGTTACGTTGGGCTTGGTTATGGGGACACTGTAGGTATTATGTTTGGCTTGGTTATGGGGACAGTGTACTTGGTATGTTTGGCTTGGTTATGGGGACACTGTACTTGGTATGTTTGGCTTGGTTATGGGGACACTGTAGGTATTATGTTTGGCTTGGTTATGGGGACAGTGTACTTGGTATGTTTGGCTTGGTTATGGGGACACTGTACTTGGTATGTTTGGCTTGGTTATGGGGACACTGTACTTTGTATGTTTGGCTTGGTTATGGGGACACTGTAGGTATTATGTTTGGCTTGGTTATGGGGACACTGTACTTGGTATGTTTGGCTTGGTTATGGGGACACTGTACTTGGTATGTTTGGCTTGGTTATGGGGACACTGTAGGTATTATGTTTGGCTTGGTTATGGGGACACTGTACTTGGTATGTTTGGCTTGGTTATGGGGACACTGTAGGTATTATGTTTGGCTTGGTTATGGGGACACTGTACTTGGTATGTTTGGCTTGGTTATGGGGACACTGTACTTGGTATGTTTGGCTTGGTTATGGGGACACTGTAGGTATTATGTTTGGCTTGGTTATGGGGACACTGTAGGTATTATGTTTGGCTTGGTTATGGGGACACGGTACTTGTTACGTTGGGCTTGGTTACCTTGAGAAATTTGTGAAGCAGGAAGGCGAACCAGTTGGTCAGCATCTTCTCAGCAACAGACTCTGTTCTGAAATTCAACATCACACAAAATAGAGGCTGAACAACACAGCATAAAAGGCCGAACAAGCACATCACATTGGTCATTAACGGCCATCCAGATATCAGAGTATTCTCACACCGTACCTGTTTAGCACAGTCAGCCATTTTTGAGTTTTTGAGTTAGAATGCAGATATTCACATAAATGTCAGAAATGCTTACACACTATATGCAACTACGGGGTTTGAGATTTTTGGACTTTGACTTTTCACTGAAATATATAAATTCAGAAAAATTCAAACAAAAGACAACATCAAGAGAAGAAATACCAAGGTGTGTAGATGAAACACGCTCCTTGCAATCCCGTTACAATATAAGAGAATAAAGCATCAGGTTTAATTTAAGAAAAGATGGAACATAAAAAATAAAAAAGGAAAAAGGTCCAGAACAGAGTGTATGAGCGATACGAGATGTACACAAAGGGCTGTGCCATGGTGCTAACTCCCACTACAAGCCAGCGCTGTCTCAGAATACCCATACTGCCCCTGTTTCATCAGCTGCTGCCCTTCCTTTCACCGAATAACCAGCACGCCTCACCGTTCTCCACCTGCAACAGACGGCTGTGCCCGCAGAGACCTGAAACATGGGGGTGGTTGACGTGCCAGCGCCGTTACTGCCACCGCCCTGCCCAATTTCTGCACGGGCGAATCAGCACGTTTCTGCAGCGTGCCACGGTCGGCCACCTAACGCCACGGTTCACCGGTGTCCCGTCGCCTGGTCAAAACCCCCCAAAACCACGCCCCCCACCCACCCCCGTAAATTCCCAAAGCATCTAACCGAACCCCCCGCCCCTCTCAATCAGCCACTCACAGGGCCATTGAGTCCCGTTAGCAATTTACTCAGCGATGCATTGACAAAATGACCCTCTTAATGCAGCCCAAATCACTATGATTACAGCCCATAAAATGGCAGCCCATGCCATTCTCCGGAGCTCAAAAAGGGATTAGATGGGATCTGTGTGACACTGATCATGGCAGGTATTAAACAACAAGCACGCTCATCTCACATCTCGTGACTGAAAATGCATAAATAGGCCGGAATGATTACAGCCATTCCAGATCGGAATGAAATGAAGTGAGATTGGCCTCATTATGTTGATAATTGCGTTGGCGTGCGGCAGCGGGCATGCGATAGCATTCACCTATCTGATGCAGGCCTTCTTTTAGCAAACGCCATGATCCCCCATGCTACGCTTAAAACTGTGAACGTGTCCTCAGACCCATTGACGTAGAAACGGCATACAGGAGACGCCGTGTTTTATTTTTTGCTCTGCAGCAGCGCTCATCTCCTCCACAGTATTTCTGTTATTGCATTGCTGCCTTCTGTAGCCTCGAGGTGATTCGCTTCGCTTGTGAAACAGCCAATGCAGCGAGCCCGTGCTAAAGTAGCAGGCTGCGGAGCGAGCCTGTCATTCTGTGACAGGTTATTTGAAGCCCATTGCACCAAAGGAAAGGATATAGAGTCTTTTCTTGCCTTTCGGTGGCAGGAGGGCTGTGGCTGACAGCTGGAAGTGGGCAGAGCTGCCTCTGAGACTAGAGCCCGGCACACAGCACCACCCCCCCCACCCCCACAGCTCTTTGGCCAGCCAAAGCACAGAACTGTGGGCTGAAGCCTTCACCCACACAGTCCTCCTCTTTTTAACCTTTGCCACGTGTGTTGGCCCTTTTGTTTCACAAACTAGAGGCACGCATCACTTCCTGTTCTTCTCCGTTCGCTTTCACAGTGAGGAGCAGCAGGAACTCTCCCTGATTACTCCTCCATGTTGACTGTGAGCGGATGCGTTAGACCCTAATGGAAGCTATTAAGCAGTTTAATAAGCTCAGCTAGTCCCCAAGTAGAAAGCCTCACCACCCCCTCCCCAAATCCTTTGTGTAGGGGCAATGATGAGCTTTCTTAATTTCTCTGTGTTTGAATGGCTCCAAGAACCTCTCTTTGTTTTCCTCTTCTTTCCCTCTTACCCCATCCCACTTTTAATTGAGTTTCATTAATGAACATCAGGGTTTCATTATCCAATAGTGCATTAAGAGGAATGAGTTTTCCTTAATGCTGGTAAATAGGTAGAAGGAGGGGGGGGGGGGGGTGGCGTAGATTAGAAATAAGCGCAATGTCTTGTGCCCGGGCGATGCAAACACCACATTTCCCTAATGACCCATTCTCAATCGCTCTGGATGGATGGAAATCTCATTAGAAACCGTGGTGAAAAAATGCAATACAAATAAAGGCAAAAACACCTGGGGCTGGAGAGGAAGATGGAGCCATTCCATTTTCAGCTGCTATTTCTCCTCAGAAACGAGGGAGAGGGAGAGAGAGCTGACAGAGGGCCGGATCAATTTTATATGTGGCGCGTGGCCTCCCCTCCGCAGTGGAGAGGTGACGGATGGCCCACAATGCACCCTGCCTCAGTGTCCGGAGCACGCTCAGATCTCATTATGGAAAGGTAGAGGGGGCTGCCTGTTTGCACAGGGCTCAAGGGTGTCTCCACCTCGACACTGGCTCAGTTCCGGCAGAGGGAGAGCGAGAGAAGAAAAGAGGGAGTGAGGGAATGACAGGGATGCTAGTGTTGAGACATCAGCTAGCACAAGGTTTGAATAGGCATGGCCACAATTTAATGGACTAATTTAATCCTGGACTCGGAAAAAAGGCAAGACAGGGTTCTCCGCGCTTTGCCATGATGCTCTAGTGGTAGTTCAAAAACCAGCTTTCTGGGAAATGCAGTACTACTATGAAAATGAAAGCTGAGATCAAATAGCCTGTTTCTATACAGAGTTAACAGGTACAGCTCTATTAATAGAGCTCAATTTTCCCACACAGAATGAAAGTGGAAGTAAAAATCACCTTCGTTCTAAAACGGTCCTCAGACACACAAATGCACAGCAAAAGACACTGACAGATTTGTGGGTTGGCATTATTATATTTCTTAGATCTCACAGAGAGCACAGAGGCCCATTTACTGAGATGACGGTAATGAAGGCCTGGAGTTATTGTACTGAATGGTTGGCTTTAAATGGTGTTATAGCGTATTTAAACCCTTAACTGTGCAGAGTCAGCCAGCCCTCCTTCTACAAAGCACAGAAAATGTGTGCTTTTGGCTCCATTTCATTGACATTCTGTTACTATTTTAACTCAAGTCCTTTTCCTATTCACTCAACTACTCCCAGAGGGACGTTCCTAATACATTGCATATTGTTTCCTCAATTAAATTATTCTGTTCCAAATCAAAATCATGTCGCCACTTGTTCGGCATCTTGCATGCTAACTCATGCCTAGTGCCTTCTCTTCCTGCTTCTGTCTGGACCCCTGTTGTGCTAAGCAGCTTCTCAATCACCTTTATATGAGCGAGTTACTTCAATACCTAAGGCTGGCAGAGAAAGGAAGTGAGAGATAGAGAGAGAGAGAGACAAGAGTGAGAAATAGAGAGAGAGAAGGGAGAGAGAGAAGTGTGGCTGCAATGTTAATTACAGCAAGCGTGACTGCTGCATCTCTAATGCACCGATAACCCAGAAACTCTTCTCAAGGAGATTACCCACAATCCCATGCATAAGAGCAGGCTCTCTCAGGGGGAAGAAAAAAAAAAAAACTTTAATTTTCGTTTTGACTCCACACGGTTGGCACTTTATCTTCTCAATGGACCACTCTGTTGGAGATCAGCTCAATAATTATGCGCTGGCGCCACCACCGTCGTGCCTCAGTCAGAGTTACCAACGGAAGGGCACTTATCGCTGCCACTTCCCTGAGTCATCAAGCTCCTGCGCTTGGAGGTCCTGCGGTCAACACAGTTGGTGGACTCTGGTTATGGATTTGGGTGGGCACTTTTGCAATGCTTTAACTTGCTGCCTCTTGCTTCTTTTCTGCTTCGAAAGACCTCACCTTAAGCTCTTGTGGCGCACATAGAGGGTAAAGCTTCTTAACATGAAAGCCCTAACTTTACCTGGTGGATGATAGGTCATGGTAAGTTCCTACTGTCAGTAGAAACGCTTCATTTTCCCACAGAGCATGTTTAAATTCACGTCATTTCTGAGCGCTGTGCAATAACAGAATTTCTGCTGTTGATGTACTATTCTCTTTCCTGCCATTCACCAAAAACTGCTGCCAGTCACTGATTATAACGAAGGCCGCTGAGAAAAAGAACATCGCACAGTTCAAGAAAAAGGGAATAGATATTTTATAGCTGTAAACAGAACCCTGCTGCGGAATAAATTCTTTGTCTATGCATAGGATTTTTCTTAATAAAAAAATATTTCTGTGAGGTACAACGAAAACTCTCGTCTCACTTTATCTTTATAACTGTACAAGAAGACAGGATAGTAGGCTTGATTTCTTTCACTGGATGAAACCGTTTTGCGGGTAGTGGTTTTCTGTTCAATATCAGAACAATTTACTCTTGCCCGTAGCACCTCGGTAGAGAATGAAAAATCACACTTTCTATGGACAGGCTATAGTATAGGAAGCCTCTGTTGGTAGTCACCACCGATATCAGCGTGGGGATGACAAAATAACTATGCTCGTGAAAATTATCAAGAAACCACTTATTTAGTTTTAAATAATAAAATTCATTACAATCGTTATTTGTTGCCTGGCAATGGGCAGTCAGGCGATGACCTCAAAGTTTGGATTATGGATATGTTCCCAGTACAGGGTTATAAACTCACAAACTACGCAACAGGTGAGCCTGGGCCTTGAGATGACCCCAAATACATCCTGCTGCTCCAGCGCACTGTCCCAGAGGTCGCTATCATCCAGCCCTATTAAAATGGATGACGAGCCCAAGAGCTCTCGGCCCCTCCCTCCCCAGCGCTGTCTGTGCGGTGACCTGCGCCGGTGTGTGTCACGGCGCCTCTTTCTCACGCCGTAAAAAAGGGCCAGTGCCGCTACACGATTAATAATTCATCTCCTCCGCCACGCTTCAGAACCCTGCCATCGCTCACTGGCTGCTCCTCTAACAGCCATCATTTGAGAGACACATCTGAACAGAGTCACATAGACAGCTTCCCTCCAAAAGTCTGCCTCTAAGAAACACACAACAAAGTCTCACCTGCCGATGCCACCTCTCAACTTCATAGGCATGTTCAAAACAAATAAACAAACCTTGACGGATGCAATTCCCAGCCAGGCTGAGTTTGGGGGGTAAAATAAGACAACATATATCCCTTCATGAGCTATTAATTAATCATACGCACGCTGTTATTCGGGGTGCAATCTGTGCGCAGACTCTTCATTAGCTGTAAATTGTCTACCGAGGTGAAAATGTGTTTCTTCGCCATTTGCATTATCAAAATTGTAGTCCCAGACGATAAACACAATGAAACATTTTACTCACGCTCCCTGCTTATTTCTCACTTGTTTGAATTAATGGCTCCCATGGCCTCTGGGTTACAAAGCGCTTCAATTTCATTCTGCATCAAAATCCATCTCCATTAAATATTTTCTCCAAAGCAAGAGAGAGAGAGAGAGAGAGAAAGACTTTATGAGCCATCCACATTTTCACTGGCTTCTGGCAAAATAAGTACCAGGGAGAACAAAAGAATGCAGAAATATATATAAATGAACAAATAAGCGTGACGAATCGATAATCCCTAATGCTTAAACATGAACGTAATCCTAAACTATGGAATACTTAGCCTTCAACACAAGGCTTTCAGGACCTGTGGAGATGAAAGTACCGTTTTTTCTGATGGTGAAAATAATACAAAATACAGAGGCAAGCGACTGGCTGTCTGTACTTTTATGTAAGTAATAATAGCATAATGTGAATCAATTCCCTGTGTATGTGTCTGTGTCTGCAGTCTACTAATTAATGGCATAACAGAGAAGAAAAAATACAACAGGAACTAATGCTTCAGCTTTGGAAAAAATCATGCACATTTGAAGTAGAGGAGGCTGTTGCCGGGTGTAAGGTGGGAATAGGTGTAAGCTAGGCTGGGTGTTAACTGGACTGGGTGTAAACTGGGCTGGGTGTAAAGTGGGCAGGGGGTAAACTCGGCTGGGGGTTAGCACATTTGAGCTCTACTGGCCTCCTGCTTGACCCAGGCCCCTCCCCCCCTTTTTTCATATTTACCAAACCTGCCCTGTCTCAGCCCAAGAAAATACTATCTGTGTCTAAAAGCAGTGACAGAAAAGTAAAGTTGAGCCGATGTTTTATGGGCATAGCACACAGAGGATAAACGAGTCTGACAAAGCCACTGCATTCTGCATCCGCAGGGCCTGGGGGTGCGGTGGGGGCAGAAAGAACAGAGCCACTTTCGCTCCCTCACTCTCTCGCACTTATGATCGCTCGCTCTCGCTCAACATTAAAATCACGCTGCGCATCGGCTGCTGTCACACAAGGCACCGGCAGACTCTCAGCTCCTGACATAAGCTGTGACACGGAGTACGAAGGATTAGGGAACATAATGAGCGTCCCTGCAGCTTTTAACAAGGAAGCCAAATGAGTTACTGAAGCGCATCTCCGTAATCGTTAAAAACACTCAAAGCAAACTCGAGGGCAACTTTTCACGTTTGCTTTTATGGAATGTTCAGGCTTGTCGCGCCGCTGTTGTGCCCTGTAATGTTAACATGCTTGCCTAACTCGGCTAGCATCATTTCTCTTGATAGTAGGCTGATATTTAGAATAGCTGCGTATCCATTCTTGGCTATTTGGCTGAATATGCTGTAGTAAGCACTACCATGCTACTATTATATAGCATATATTAGTATAAGGACATAAGAATATGTAATGATGACAAAAGGCCATTCAGCCCATCTATGCTCACGATTAATCTAATGTGAAGTGTTGTTCATCAAGTGCAAAAACCCTTGACTTGTGGTTCCTTTGCTCTTCACTCCTGCCCTCTCTCAATTTTGTCTGACCCTGCCTGTTCACCCCGAGCACTCTTCCCCCTCCCATATTGACCTTTCTTCCTCCCATTTCCTCTTCCCCACCCCAACCCCCCTTCCTTAACTCACATACTCTGTCACTTTCTCCTGGGGCTACATTCTGCCCCAAACACTGGATTTAATGCTTCATTTACACTGTGGATTTCTGATTATGATTAGCATCATCTCAACTGATCCTGGATCAGTTTAACCCTTCCTCCCAATAATGGGTTAGAGAACATAATTAGCATTGCTTAAACTGATCCTGGATCAGCTTAACCCTTCCCTCCAATAATGGGTTTGAGAACATAATTTGCATTGGTTAAACTGATTCTGGATCAGCTTAACCCTTCACTCCAATAATGGGTTTGAGGACATAATTTGCGTTGGTTAAACTGATCCTGGATCATCTCTCCTGTGCGGGACAGAGGCACGGACCTGCGCAGCAGCAGCTTGGGGTGGTTCTTGCTCTCCAGGTTCTTCTCGATGAGGTCGGAGAGCAGGTGCTTGAGCACGTCGGTGGCGTACTCCAGCTTGCCCTGCAGGGCGGTCATGATGAGAGATGCCACGTTGCCGCGGTCGCGCATGGAGAAGGAGCGCTGCAGCTCCAGAGTGCGGATGAAGGTGAGCAGGAACACCTTGTTGTTGATGAGCTGGCCGAACATCTTCAGGGCCTTCTCCACGTTCAGCTGCCCATTCCCCGAGACCTGGGGGCCGCACGGCGCACACAGGGTTAACTGAACAGCACTCCTGGCTTAAGCACAAATTTAAAATTATGTAATTCTTCATAACATAACATAACTTAATGATGAAAACAGGCTATTCAGCCCAACAATGCTCACCATTTTCCTACCACTAAAGGGTACCTAGCGCTCCCCTACAAACTAGATAGTATCCAGCACCATATCAAGCCTGGTCTTGAAAACACTACATTTTCAGAATCTGGATAAAACACAGCAGATTCCTGAAATTTTTCAGTGAACCGTGTAACTAACCAAATAATACAGTCGCATGAAAGAAGAATTTTGTTCTGAGAATTTCAGATAATTACTTGTCCCAGGTCTGCTCAACAGGAGCCTTCACAAAGCGCTATACTCTGTCTTTTATGAAAAAACTGCATGATGGGATTGGCAAGAAACACAATCCTGCGTAATTTCACCAAGCTGTCATCAAGTATTGAATATGGCCAATTCATCATCATTTGAGGAATTTCCCTTCTGTGGTAATCACTCCTATTAGGTATCTGATGGGTTTATATGGAACAACAAACAAAGGACATT
This sequence comes from Ilyophis sp. 1 JC-2022, assembly GCA_022702515.1. Taxonomy (NCBI): domain Eukaryota; kingdom Metazoa; phylum Chordata; class Actinopteri; order Anguilliformes; family Synaphobranchidae; genus Ilyophis; species Ilyophis sp. 1 JC-2022. The sequence goes on along the minus strand of CM040402.1, from coordinate 39,181,519 downwards.
GTGATACATCAATAAACCTATATTCCATGACCGCCAGCACGCATTCCAGAAGCACTCCGCAAACAAACTAACAGCTGCACAGGGGCAGCAGTGATTTTTCTGTCTGTGAAGTACTCTATGGAATGTACTGGAAGTCTTCTGGAGTGAATAACTTTCTCCTGCACAACAACATTGCATCTAATGACAAATACCATTCTTCAGGTTACAGAATCCAGCCAGCTTGCCAGCTGGTGGTGTGTGAAATAAAACTTTGTTTGGCAGCGCATATAACCTGGCAGGTCTTGTTTTCCCGCACTGTGTGTCTTTCAGCAGCCAGAGGGCAGCGTGTCAGAGCTCTGTACGGAGATCCTGTCAGCCCAGAGGGCAGAGCTACAGGTGAGTCATGTGAATATGGCTGCCCCTTCAGAGAGCCCTGTGGATGTACCTCCATCCACTCCCCCACGGCACCCCATCTCCACCCTACCTCCAGCTCTCGCAGCACGGGGTGGTCCTCGATGCCCGGGAAGAGCACTCGCATGGCATAGGTGCGGTAGTCCAGGTGGGGGATGCCAGCTCGATCCAGGTCGCTGGTCAGCTCGTTGATGTCGGTCTGCAGTTCAGCGAATGCTGACCAGGAGAACAGAGAGAGGGAAAGAGAGAGCGAGAAAGAACGGAGAGGGAGAGAGAGAGACATATTGAAACATTAAAGACTATTAATTCCAATAAAAGATAAAACCATTAGGTATGTCCACCAAAACACACAATCATAGAAAAAATTTAAAAAACATCCCTCACCAGAGTAAATTTAGAGAGAAAGAAAAATAAATGAGAGGGTTGGAACAGCAGCAGGTACTGTCTGGGTCTGAAGGCTGTCGATAAGTTTCTCATGCTTTTCTATGGATGTGGACAGTATGCTAGATAAGCAGGTGTACAGCAACGCTGTAACATGTTAATGTGAACGGCAGCATTGGGCTTTAAAAGAAAAGCAAAAAAAATTTATTATTAGATTTCTTAGCGATTAGTTCTTACGTTCTCCTCTCTTCATTCTTTTGCTCTTTCATCTTGTTCATCTTTTCTCTTTTTTCTCTATCTGACACACACACACACACACACACACACACACACACACACACACACACACACAGTAAATTGGTTGTGCTCAAGCTAGGCTGTCCCCTGCTGTTAGAGACAGAGGTGAGATGTGGTTAATTGGGTCTGTTCTGACTGAGTCTGGATGTAGTCCTGCCCCAGGAAGCCCCCTCACTGTGTAAGGATCACACCAGCACCCCCCCCTATCCTCACCCCAGCCCTAACCCCAACCGCAACCGCAACCGCAACCCCAACCCCAACCCCCCCCTCGAGGCCCAGTCAAAAAACAGACGCCCCTGTGAGGGGTTCAGGTAGGTCTGTAATCCACCCTCCGCCCCACCCCGCCCCTCCGAGCAGCACTCCTGCGCACAGCTTGTGTTTTATACATGACCTGCCTCCTCACATTCCTGCCAATCTGCCAGTGTCCACATCTTTAATGCTGTGAGCCCCATGCAGCTCTAAGAGGGGCCAGCTGTGCGGCAACAGGAAGGAACACAGCGGCGGCAAAGGAGGGATCTGTACAAATCTCTCCTCGCCTGCCCGAGAGAGGAGAGGTCAATTAGCTGAGGCGGACGCCTCGTCCGTTCCACTCATTCGTTGCCGTTGCGTCACCTCTATAATAAGGGTGACTCTCGCGCGCGACTCTCTCTCTCTCTCTCGGGCCCCTGTGTGGCGTGTTTGTGTTGGGGGGCCCTTAGCTGTTTTTCATTCAGCGCGGAAGTGCGATTGACGCGGCGCTAACCATCCGCGCGCGCTATAACCGTGTCCTGGGAGCCCGGTGGGATTAATATCCGGGAGTAAACGGCGGCCGGTCGCCATGGCAACCCCGTGCCCAGCTGGCTGGCTGGCCCAGCGGTGCCAGAGTGCGAGCGGTGAACCCAAAGAGCAGAAAGGCTGCAGGAAAAATAAGCGCCTTATTACGCCTGCGTCTGTGATGTGCCCTGCCTGCTTCTCCCCTCTGGGCGTTAACACCGCCGGGCCTCGCACCGCCGCTCGCCTACATGCACTCTTTACGAGCTCCTCTTAAGAGCGGAAAAAAAAACACAACCCGGCCTTTATCTGAACGCACGTCATATTGGGTTGAAGACGACGGATGCAGGTAGAGTAGGCGTGTGTGTAAAGATCAATCTTGATTAAACACTCCTTCGTCAGGAACAAGAGAAAAATGGCAGTGTATTCCTTGGAGGTTTTTGTACATGTATTGTACACACCCTTAGCAAATATACCGCTCTCACAGCAGTTGTTTATTTTGCACTTTTTCTGTTTGCAATCTCCCAGCTGGGCTAATGTTACATCACTGCAGGTGCTTATGAACACTAAACTGCAATGCGCCTGAATGTGACCGTGCCTTATACTACGAAGTCTCCAAAAAAAACATGACTGTAACAGGGCAGGGCATGTCATGTGTGAGCAATTTGATTGGTCCACCCTTTAGACAGGCAGTGTGTCTCTCTGAAGTCGACCTCTAAGCTGCAGCACCTGCTGCAGGGTAGGGCAGACGGATGGGGGGAGGGGGGTTAGGGGGGTTACATTCTTACTATACTATATGAAGCTCAAATGAAAACTTTTAATGTATTATTTATCACGTGTATTACCATACCTATATGTAAGTTGTAAATTCTGTCATGTCATTTTTACTTGACGAATTGCAAAGAAAACGGCCCATTGGGACAATAAAAATGTACCCTACGATACTCTACTCCCGCAGCCTTTCAGCCGCTCGAGACAGGTGCCTTGATAAATTCTTAATTCCGTGCAGCTTCTCAAATCACACAGCCTAGTAATGGCCTGCCACCATGAAATAGAAATGAAGTGCCATGCGCGAGGCTTCAAAAGGCAACCTGGGAAATGGTGTTTTTTCTCTCCACAGCCAGCCGGCGTGTCTGAGCCCTGCATTCTGACAGCACGTACTGAGATGTTTCACGTACGGGAACACGCTGTTTTTCCATTCTCGTGTGTAACGGACCAATATGCAAAAAAGATAATTTATGTAGGATTGTGAATGATGAGCAGCTCTATTTTCAGGTGAAACATTTGCAGAGGTAAATTGTCAATTTGCGCCAGATGTGTAGTATCGCAACTCATACTCTAGCACCATTGTGAAGTGATTTTCTATTTCAAAGTGTGCTAGGCTTAAGCTGTGAGTTTTATCAAAAACGTGAAGAAGTGTTCCCCTTAACCGCTGTTAATTGACTTCTGATGTGGTGTAACAATATCAAGTGGCTGAAGAGAATATATTATATTGCCCACAATACCACTGGGCTGGTCTCACCTTCCTTGCACTCCAGGGCCACCCGGGACTCCAGGTTGTCCATCTGCATCTGAAGACGTTTGAGGGTGAGGTCGTTCTCACGGGACTTGCGCTTGTAGGCGATGAGGACGATGATGACGATGATGAGCAGCAGTCCTCCGCCGGCCGCAATGCTGACGATGGCAGGGAGGGTGAGCAGGCTGTCAGACAGGATATGCACTGCCCCGGGGGAAACATGGAGGCCGCCCACCTGGACCTGAGAATGGACAGACGCACGCACGGGAGCACGCACACACGCACGCGCACACACACACACACACACACACACACGCACACACACGCACGCGCACACAAGCACAGACACGCACACACACACAGTTTTCAGAACACAGGGAAAAAGTCTACTTTTATACCTTTATTTTCAGGTAATTCAAAAAAACCAAACATATGTATACAAAATATCAGAAACACCGACAAAAACTGAATATCTAGTAACTAATAACGAGTAGGCCCACCCTTTGCCTTCAAAACAGTTTCAATCCTTCTAAGAATGCTGTCATACAATTTCTGAACTGTGTGTAGTGGGATTATTGGCCGATTATTCAAAAAGCTCCAGAACTTCCCATAAAGGTTCAATTATGTTTAGATCTGGTGATTGTGCAGGCCATGGTAGGCATTTGACGTCATCCTCATGTGCTTGGAACCATTCTTTAATGTTTTTAGCAGTGTGTATGGGGGCGTTATGTTGGAATATGGGTATATCATGAGGGAACAGTGTTTGCACCATAGGGTGCACCTGGTCTTGTAAAATGGTTTCATATTGTTTGCCTGTTACACGTCCATGGAGAGCAATCATTGGACCAAATGAAATGGCTGCCCATACCATTACAGAACCACCACCATACTTAACATTTGGAACAGACATTGTGGATTGAATGCCTCCTTAGGCTTTATCCAAACATAAACCTGTCCAGATGTATTAAAAAGAGTAAAAGATCACTCATCAGACCATATCACTTTTCTCTATTGCTAAGGGGTCCAGGTTTTGTGTTCCTTACACCATGTTATGTGTTTTCGTGCATTAGCCTTGGATAATGGTTTCTGAATGGCGGCCCTGCCATAAATACCAGCTTTGTGAAGCTCACGACGTACTGTTTTTGTTGAGACTGGTTCAGATATGTATTGATTCAATTCTGTGGTAATTTTTAGAGCTGTATTTCTGTGGTTATTAGCAACTATCCTACTAAGTGTCCATCTGTCCCTGTTGGAAAGCTTTGACTTGCGGCCACAGTTCTTTTTTGCAGTTTTTTGGTGTTGGGCATATGCTGTCATACTTTTTGACACACGTCCCCCATCCACCTTTAATAATTTTGCTGTTTTTGTGACCGACGCACCGGCAATTTAGGCACCAACTATTTGGCGCCTTTGAAACTCGGTTAGTATCCTCATGCTTGCTTTGGAGACTTACCTAGCAAAGTGCTACTGGTTAGACCTCTTTTAAGCAGACACATGCTGCTAATTAGCATTCAGATTAGAATCACCTGTGTAGATGTTTTTGTAATTGTGGTTTAGATGTTTCAAAGTTAAAACCATTTTTCAGGGGTTTTTCTGATATTTTGTCCACCCCCTGTATATAGACATCTCTGTATGCATGTGAAACACTTCAATGCTTTAGACTTCAGTACAATTCCAGAACATTACTTATAATTGAACATTTTTAAAATTAATTTTCATCAACATTCTGTGTAATTACCACACGGTACTACAGCACAGCACCCATTGGAGGAGAGGCCTTTCTGTCACTGGTGACAACCTGTCAGCATCTATCGTGCTGCTCGGAGGAGCTACAGCTGAGGGCAACCTGATGAACCCTGGCTGCAGAGCCGTGCCTGCACTCATGCCAGGAGCCATCTGGAAGCTCTGTGATTAAAACTTTTCACACTTAGTTGATCAGTTAAAGAATGCTGGAGCTCACAGTTTCTCAGCCTCATTGGGGTCTCTCTACTCCGAGGCGCTTCACTGGGGGAGATTAAACAGTCCCACTTCCAGCTGCTGCTGGGACCGTCACACCTGCACACACACCTGAACACACACACCTACACGCACACAGACTCACCAACATTCCCATCTGCTTCTAGTATCAACAGACACACACACACACACCCACACAAGCAAACGGTTGACTTACCAGGACTTTGTACTGTCCGGTGAGGTTTGGCAGCTCACACAGCAGCTGGGTCTCCGAGACGGTGACGGAGCAAGGCGTGTCCCCGATAAGCACTGTGTAGTTGAGTTTGACCCCTCCTGAAGCTGGGGGCACCAGGTTCCTGCCCTGTAGGGGGAGCCACAGTTTATCAGTAATCGTTAAATATCGGTAAAATGTGAAGCGTGCTTATCACAGCTTCCTGCTGTCCCACAATTGTGTTTAATTCCCTTACAAAAATATAGGCCTTCTGGCAAATTTGCATCAAACCTTTGGCATTGTTGTCGCAGGTTTGCGGCAAGCTCATATTTTCACACACAAATTAGCTTCGTGGGAACTGCCATTCACTTCTGGCAAAGTTTTTAGTTCACCACGACTGGCAAACTCTGACAAACCTATGGCAAAATTTTGTGGTAAACAATTTCGTTTGTGGCAAATGCGCTACATATTAGCTGCAAGTTTGCAGCAAACTATCCAGTTTTGTAAGAGTTCAAGGTGATGAATTAATGTCTCATATCGTTCATTCCATCATTTACACCGGCAAATCAACTAACTGTAGGCTAAAATATTTGATGTAACAGCCCTATATACCACGATTACAACAACGTGAAAGCTGAAATGTAGAGAAAAACAACTGTGGGAGAGAAGGTTAACATCTTTACTTCAGACTAGGTGGGGGTGAGGGGAAGGGGGGTTCAGTAACAGAACACATGACCACACCTTGAGGATGATCGGGGAGCCCGGCTTCTGCTCCAACACGCCAGAGGTGCTGAGCGGCTCGAAGTAGGGGTTGGGGTAGTAGACGAAGTTGGTGTTGTTGTAGCTGAGCAGGGCCTGCACGTTGTTGAAGATGAAGCCGAACTCGTCGGCGTGCTTCACCGAGTCCAGACCTGGCCAATACTCGGACGTCAGGGAGGGAGCATAGCAGCTCATGGTGGTGGTGTTCAGCACCTTGCAGACCTGAGGAAGGAAGGAGGGAGAGAGAAGACAAAAAAGTCAAAAGAGAGAAAGGGGGGTTGCAGTGCTAGAGGTCTGAAGTGCAGGGAATGCACTTCACATTAGAACAAGTGATCTCTGATTACGCCATTTAAACACCGTTCATCACGCTGCAAACCCAACCCCTGAGAAGGAGAGACCTGCGCGAATAAATGAACATCCTCACCTCTCCACATGACGACGACGACAATTTCTTTCCCTGAGGTGCCTCCGAGTATTGATAGCACAGCTACCGCTAATGACGATAATGATGATTGTATCCTGGGCATGCCCATTTCAGGCGCTACCTGCCGCAGTTCTCAGCTGGCAGGTGCAGAAAGGGGCCGTGCTTTTCTAAGTGACAGTATTTATGAATAGTGCCTGGGATTTTGTCACCGGGGGGGGGTGGTCCGTGAGAGTAGCAATGGCGGTAGAGCCATCAAACTGATTGCTCTGAATACAGTCCTGTGCTGGGAGTATTCAACTCCCTTCTCTCCTTTATCAGTTCTTGGGAGGAAAACTTAATTAGAGCTAAGTATCTTCAAAACCCTACTGGACTGGCGGCTTCACAGCCCTCACGACTCGTCATCCGCGTTTGAGGCAAAGAGTAGAAGGCGATCGATAGGGAGTCTTTACGACCCGTCTGACAAGGCTCCACAAAAAAAAACACCAAGCGCGAGAAACGTCACTGGCTATTTAAACAGTCACTTTGTCATGTGACATAGACCACGGCACCTTCCATTTTCAGAATTGTCAACCTTATTAAGTTTATCGACATTTCCTTTGTTCTGTAGAAGAATCAAAAACTAACCGATTATTAACCTTTGTTAACTCATAGTTCAGGACAAAGTGCCATAGCACAAATGCTCATTTTTTTAATTAAGGATTTTAAAATTCAGGTGTGATTCTCAGTCTATTATGGGGTTCCATTTTCAAACCCAGACTACCAAAGAAGGCACATTTCCCCACAGGGCATACTCTTTTTTAGTGAACACTCTTTATTTAATTAAATCTAAATATACATACGAGTGTTACACATCCAAATACAACACCATTGTGAAAATGGAAGCAAGGATGAAGTGAACAGCACATACTCTGTTAAGAAAATGGCCGCCCGTTCCGGCTGTGGAAATAAGAGCTAAATTATCGAGTGGCCTGACAGGGCTTCCCGTGTTTTTGGAGAGGGAGCAGCCCACAGTGTGGTGGAGGGGTTCAGGGGGAAGTCAGCTCTTCCCAGGACATGATGGAGGAAACGCGGTTCCAGCATTACCGCCGCCAGAGCTCTGCACATCCACAGGTTACACTGTCTGAACCGCACAGCGTATCCGTCTCACGCTGCTGTCATGTATTATGATCATGGTACATTATCACTGCTTTACAATCTTTGCATGACAGTCAAATGTCGCATGCAAGAAAGGGAACAAACCTTTTATGATATAGCATTATATTTTTCAATGCCACATTGATTCGTATACCTAATTCAAGGTCCATTAAGTAGAACATAGTGCTTCATACGATAGGCCATAAAAACTTTAAACACTGGAGGGAAAACAAATGTTGTGGAAATGCGATCTCATTTACATTAAAAAAAATGCCTGTAATTTCTTCTTTATGCAATGGTTCTGTAATTTCTTACGGCCTTTGAAATAAAATTCTGCCTACTGACTTTCAGTTCAGACTTTCCACAAGCGTTCCCAATAGCCTTTGTGTCTGGTGCTGCTTGTCCATTTGGGAAAGTGGTCCTATGGATTAGGCAGCGAAAGCAGGCACAGATGCTCCCACAGCTACCCGCCCTGTGCTAGTCGGAACCGCAACACGTTTCCAAGTTTGCTCTAGCCCACACGACCATCTGCTACACCATCGCCGGACGCCGTGTTTCAAACAAGCTCCATCTCGACTGCATCTCCACAACAATGTGCATTTTTTAAATTGTGGGGTTGTGGAAACTGGAGAAGAGTGAGATAGGAAAGCGTAGAGGAAAAGAGGAATAGGAGGAGTGGGAGGAGAGAAAGGGAGTCGGAGAGAGAGAGAGAGAGAGATAGAGAGAGAGAGAGAGAGATAGAGAGAGAGAGAGAGAGAGAGAGAGAGAGAGAGAGAGATAGAGAGACGCTATTTATGCCGTTTCTTCACATTCGGATTTAGACGATGACGACTTGGATTTAGATTATTTCACGAGCAGAGCATCTGCGGAGGAAAGAGAGCATGGGGAAGAATAACCGGATGAGGCTGACAGCCGCCAGGTGCAATTATAGGTAGTCGATAGCTTTGTTTGGGTGATGCATGTGGCTGATACTGCGATGTACAGGGGTATCGAATGTGTCTCTTGGACCCTGCGCCTCATCAACAAATAAGCATCAGTTATGCTCCACCGCCACTGTGACTTCAGGATGATGGCATTAAGGGTAATTGCACTTGTTTGGACTTGCTTTCTTTATTTTACGAGTACTTTTATACTGAGGTACTGAGGAATACTGAGCCATAATGGTGGGCCTTCTCTGACTGGTTTCATTAACACGAGTCTGCAGTGGAATCCATTATGGCTCTAACTCAGGAGGGGAAGAGTGAAGGCTGGGAAGAGACAATACCCCCCCACATACGCAACCCACCTAATACACAGAGGAGATAAGTCATTGGGGGACATTTTGACCCCTTAGCCCCCCCTACAAGTCCAAAATCTCCCTAATTCACATCCATCCCTACTGTGATCACACAGCTGTTTTCTCAAGCTCCTGGTTCGAAAAAGTCCCTCCTGTGTGCAGATGGATAGATAAGAATGCCGTTTGGAAATTTGGAAAATCAAATTAATGGTTAATGTAACGGTCTGCAGTAGTGGCAGCCCCACACTGGAGACATTGTCTTATGCTGCAACATAATGAATGAACGAGCTGCTTTGAAATCGCTGTGCTCTGTGCTACAGGCATTTAATAATGCCCTCTGTTGTTCTACAGTCAATATACACTTGTAATGGGCTGGCAGCCAAGAAAAGTGGCTAGAAAAAAATGTATGCAGCAAAAGCCAAAAATAAATAAATAAACACGATAAAAAAATAATAATGAAGGAAAAAAAATGTGAATAGATAAGTAACACTAATGAGAAGGTGATGGAAACAGAAAAATCCATAAGCCGTAAAATATACATCCTTCATATATATTCCATCTCTTGCCAGGAACCCCTGGGGAGATATCTCATTCCGGTTTGTACATCTACTTTCTAAGCACAGAAAGTGATTGCGCATAGATCTGAAGTGCTGCGCTCCTAAACTGAAGTGAAGTGCATCTCTGATCATCTCAAATTGCATCTGATAGATTATAACGTGCATCTTGAGAAATCATTATGGCCTTTTAAAGCTGGGAGATGTGATGGAGGATCCCCCCCCCCCCTGCAGAGGAGGGCCGGGGCGGGGGGTGGGGGTGGGAGAGTTGGACGTTTTTCTTTTGTGAATGTGGTAATCAGACCTGTGAATAATGTTTCAGCACAAAACGCTGACAAGAGAGGAGAATTTCACAAAGGAAATCGTCACCCGTCCTGTCCCGTCTTTGTGACAATTTCAGGTGGGGGGGGGGGGGGGGGCAATTTGGGAAGATACAGGTGACAGTTTGATGGCCGATTTGACAAGCAGCTTGTCTGCGACTGCCTGGCTGTTCTGCCATTTGCCCTTCTCCCCCAGAGATGTGTAATTGTAACCTCTGCGGTTATTAAGGGAATTATCTGAGGGAATCAAAAAGCTGCCGGTTCTTGGGCTCTGACGTGCCTCCGCGTCCGTGAGACGGCGCATTAAAAGAGGATTCGCCACAACGCACGGGCGACACCCGCGCTGGCTCAAACGGATTCTAGGAGCCATCCCAAAATTTCTCACGGATAAATTCCTTTCAAAGTACTGCAGAGGGTAGCTGCCGCGGTGCCAGAGTGGAGGGATTTTAGTAAAAAAAGAGGAATTTGCGGGGGAGTCACGTGAGTACTCTGAGATGCGCGCCGAGCAGAAGGCCTAAGTCGCAACGACGGCGTTGGGAAGTAGTGAAGCCGCGGCAGAAGCCCCCGACGGCGCCGAAACACTTGCGCCGAACGGCGCGCGGGTCCCTGACTGATTAAGAGGGTAATAAATGTGCAGGATAAAAGCAGCTTTCTGGAACAAATGGCTTTTAAAAGCTCTTGTTCTGTTCTGTTCTGCCAGATTAACACGAGAAATCTGCCCACAGCTTCGCCGCAACCGCCAGGAGGGAACTTTACTTAAGACAGGACTTCACAACCAAATCAACAGAAGTACACGGGCGCTCTGAGCGTCCCTGCTTGTGTCTGCGTTAATTTGTGCATGTGTGTGTATGTATGCATATGTGCATCGGTGTGTGCATGCATGTTTGTGTGTATGTTTGTGTGCATATGTGTGTATATGGGTATGTGGGTATGTGAGTGTATGCATTTGTGCGTGTGTATACAGTATGTGCATGCATATGTGTATGATAATGTGTGTGTGTGTGTGTGTCAGTGTGCATATGTGTGTGTGAATGGGTGTATGAGTTCATGTGTTTGTCTGTGCAAGTTTGTGCATATGTGTGTGTGTGTGTGTGTGTGCGTGTGTGTGTGTGCACATGCATGTGGGGAGCAGGTTATGCGTACAGTAGTGCTTACCCGGCACTACTGTACCTGGTCTACACTCTCCCAGGAGACCCTGCACTCCTGCCCTCTCAGCCTCGCACCCTGACCGGAAGGGAAAAAAATTCCATTCTCTTAATTAAACACGGACCCCAGAACCGTAGAGCAAATCCAATCTGTAACGATCTTTCCCCCTCCACCCCATGCCCTGATTATTCTGCGCCTCTTTATGCTGACGAGGGCTTCTGACCAAAGTTAATCTTCCATTAAAAGCCATTAAGGAGCTGACCCTTACCCCTCCCACCAAGAATTCCATTAAACTCTCGCTACAGTGATTTTTAATTCCAGCCAAAAACAAAACAAAAAAACAACAACAAAAAAATTATCTGCTCTATAGTCGGCACTGGTGGGCGACCACAATTGGCCCACCAGTATTTCATGGAAAAAAAAAAGTTTCCATGAAATACTGCATGCGAAACATTTTGTGGGCGGTGAATTATTCAGTTGGGTAGCTAACGAAGTTTAGGGATTCACAAAGCTGAAAGAGGTCTTGCTGGGCAGCTGCTGGAGGGATAGTGCAAGGGTTGAGATCGGTGATATGCATCTCCCGTGCCACCACAACAGATCACTACCGTGGGCAGAGGTCACATTGTAATTATACAATACGCCTTCCACTCATTAGTCCACTATTTCCTGCTCGTCTTTACCGAATGCTACTTTGCACAAGTACTTGCGAGTGCTTACTTCCTTGTAAGTACTTGTACTTACAGTGCTATCAGAGGATAACACAATATACAAGCTTCTCAGCTATCTGTAAATGGCTGGCGCTGTCAGAGCTAGACAGATTGTGTCCATTCGGGATTGAATACCTGCACCCTTACGGAAATAGAATGCACTGAAAGCAATATGAAAACTATAATAAAAATATAGTACATTATCAAAATCAGAAAAGATACTGCAGCACTTCACAATAAATGGACCTTACTGGTAAACAGGAGCTTCCTGGTAAAATTAAGGTTAAATTGCATTTAAAATCCTGCAAATTCAATCTTTTGGACAACTTTGCATTACAATTTCCATACAGTCCACTTACAGTATTTGTAATACATTGTGGTATATTCCACTTATGTACGGGCAAGGACTGTGAGCCTTGTGTGAAAGTGGACTGACATTCTGTGTTTCACCGCTGGTTTCGCCTGTCTGGGAGGACTAATCTGACCACAGTTTAAAGCAGAGATCTCAAACTCCAGTCCTGGAGGGCTGCAGTGTCCGCATGTTTTTGTCGTTTCCTTTCAATCAAGTAGCCAATTTAGGACTTGAAAATTAGGTGTGTGGACTGTTTAAGACATAAATTATGCCCTTAAGTGATGAAAACCAAGTAAAAACCCAATAGACAGCTGCGGGTCTCCAGGGGGTTCCATTTGAGAACCCTATTTTATACCCCAGCATCATACAGCGAGGAAGAGGGTCCAAGGTACTTACATTGACAGACTCGCGGCCGGCGTATTTGACCCGGATCCGAGGCTCCTGCACCACGTCCAGGTTGGTCCCGGTCACAGTCAGTGGTGTGTGGCCGCTGGTAGAGAGATAATGCAGTGCGTCAGTACAAGAAGCCACAGCTCCACTTCCTGTCTTGGTGATATACAGTAAGCGGAAAAACCTTCATGTCAGAAAGTGCCTGAAACGTGTTCTTTGTCAAAGCTCTTTTTTTGGAGATAATAGGCCTTTTAAAGGAGGAACGATTAAAGATACTTTCAATCAGCTTCAGTAGCTGTTATCAAACGCGCCGGGTTTTCCTTTGAAAAGCTGGGACGCGGTTGTTTCGAGCCATGTTTAAGATTCCGAGCGCATTCATGGTTCGATTATACACAACACAAACAAGCGAGGCCGGAACAAAACAAAAAACAAGGCCGCAGACCTCTCCTACAGCTGTTTACTCCGTTTCTGTTATTCAGTTTGGCCGTTGAAAATAAAGTGACCGGCCACGTGCTGCTGGGAGCAGAGGAACGAATTACGAATTATGAATGCGTGGCTCGTTCGAACGCGCCATATGGCGCACGCGCGTGTCCGTTGCATTTTAACTGCATTATTGCACTGCGGCTCCTGCAAACAGGGGGAAGGGCCTGGGCTCTCAAGCTGAGAAGCTTGTCCTTGGGACTGGGGGAGATGTGGTCTTATGTGCCCACAAGCTGGCCAGGAAAAAAAGAAAATAGGGGCCGTCCTTTATCCGCACTGTTCTGAAAAAATCAGCCCCTTCATCTTACACGGCCAGTCAGGGGAAGTGAGCTGACACACATCACCAGCAGACGGACAGAGAGCGTGAGAGGGTGAGATGGTGAGAGTGCTGGGATTGAGAGATGGAGCAGATCGTGTGAAAATGACAAAGTGGACATTATGGTAGAAAAAGCAAAAGACTGGTGGGAAGAGAATGAGGGCCAAAGAAAGGGAAGTAGATGTGAGAAATGATGGTGACAGATAGAGATGAGGAAGGAAGGCAGGAGAGAAGAATGACAGGGGGACCTTGAAAAAACTTTAAATAATTCTTAAAGAAGAAGGGAAGAATAAGCCATTTTCAAATCTGTGTGAGGAGGTGGTCAAGGCAGAGCAGCAGGCTCTTTACACTTTTTAACCCTCTGTAGTCTCAAACAGACCACTCTTTCCTCATTGGCTGCTTGCTAAATATGTTTATAAAACAGTTTAAAAGAACAAAACATTTGATAACATATCTGGCTTTCCTTTCTTCTTTCTTTTATTTATTTTTGGATGTCGCAGGTAACGCTTCTGCTGCTGCTGCATTATCTGAGAGAGAGAGTACATGTGCGATGCTGTTGCCTCATAAAGGAGAGGAAAAGTTGACGAAACAAAAGTGGTGCTCCTTCTCTCTCTCCCTCTCTCTCTCTCTCCCTCTCTCTCTCCAGCCACAGAGCATGCTCCTGCTGTTCTGTCCCTGACAGACAGACCTCCATCTCTCCGCCATCTGTTCCGAGCTCGCACCTCTGCCACATGTTCCGAACGTCTCCGCCGCTGTGTCGGCTCACCTCCGCCGTCGTCTGTCTCACTAATTACAGAGCTGCCAGCCAAACATCAGCGGATCAAATTGCCAATTACTCTGACCGACGCCTCACAATTCCCCGCCGTGATGAATGAACGCACGCGGCCGATCCCGCGCGGGTTGGCTTCCACTGTTCTGCGGCCTGGCTCGGGCACGAGCCTCGAAATATTGAACCGGGCCGCTTACTCCCAGCCCTGCAGAACATCTCTAAACCAGACCAATCTCTGGGCCTTCATGGTATTGAGCTGGCTTTGAGACTAAGCCCCTGCTTTTCTTTTTATAGAAACACAAACAACAAACAGGTCCAGAGAAGCCACGACTGGACAGATCCTAGGTGAAGTCTCATCTGTATCACTCTCACAGTGCTGTGAAGTCTCATCTGTACCACTCTCACAGTGCTGTGAAGTCTCATCTGTATCACTCTCACAGTGCTGTGAGATCTCGTGTACCACTCTCACAGTGCGGTGAAGTCTCATCTGTACCACTCTCACAGTGCTGTGTAGTCTCATCTGTATCACTCTCACAGTGCTGTGAGGGCCCATCTGTAGCACTTTCACTGTGCTGTGAGGTCTCATCTGTACCACTCTCACAGTGCTGTGTAGTCTCATCTGTACCACTCTCACAGTGCTGTGAGGGCCCATCTGTACTACTTTCACTGTGCTGTGAGGTCTCATCTGTACCACTCTCACAGTGCTGTGTAGTCTCATCTGTATCACTCTCACAGTGCTGTGAGGGCCCATCTGTAGCACTTTCACTGTGCTGTGAGGTCTCATCTGTACCACTCTCACAGTGCTGTGAGGGCCCATCTGTAGCACTTTCACTGTGCTGTGAGGTCTCATCTGTACCACTCTCACAGTGCTGTGAGGTCTAATCGCTTTTCCACTGGTGAATACAGAGCATATTCCACAAATTAAGTGGACGCAGGATAGATCATAAATACATGTTAGTTTTTCCCACCATGAGCAGTGTTCGGTGGCCTGTAATTGCTGCTGACAGAACTCCCCCTCCACCCCATTTTCTAAATTACAAAAATAATTGGAAAAAAATGCTCCAATGCTTAAGCATTTCACTGAAGTTCTGTAACACCGTGTACCACAGTACTTCCCTCGAGAGACCTTTTTTCAGTGGAAATTTTCCTCTTTCTTCTTGGGAAGTGCTGCCTGGTTTCTGCATTCTTAGTTTTGTTGAGTCTGAATTTTTGATTTTGTTTTCACTCAGGAGGTTTGTTTGCGTCTGCGGCTGCAGTAAAGTTAAATAAACTACGCCCATGCAGATGGTCTGTTCTTTACCTTTGACAGGAAGTGCGTGCGTGCGGGGGTTAACGAGAGGGGCGTGGTTACCTGGCGATGCTCCACTCCGGCTCGATGCGCTGCACGGTGGGGTCCTCGATGTACTGAAAGACCAGGCTCTCCCTCACCAGTGCCCGATCCACACCGACGCTGATCTGCACAGACCCCACCCCAGTCAGCGAGGGGGCGGAGTAACACACGATCTCCGTCATGGTCCGCCTGCATAGACAATGGGACACCAGCAACAATCAGAGTGAGTCTTGTTTTTTTACTACTTGTATTCCCTCTCTGTCCCCCTTCTCCCTTCGCTACCTGCTCACTGCTATACAGCTCATTGTCTGCTCATTACCATCACCCCCTCTGGGAGTTGCCAAGCATTGCGCTCACCCCCCACCCGCTTCCTCCCTTGCCAGAAACTCATTGGAAATAGAAGGCTGTAATTAGCCGATATCTCATTAAAGCTGCCTCGACTCATCAACCTTACAGCATTACAATGAGAACTCCGCGGCTCATCTTTAAATAGATACCTGAAGGGAGGGAGAGAGAGCAAGGGATGAAGAGAGAGAGAAAAAAGGCGTCTTTATAAGGAATGGCTGGCTTTATCCTGGGGAGCAACAAGGGCATTTGAAGGCTATTATTAGAAAGCTTTGTGCATCAGGTCATCGTAATCGTATTAGAATGTACACAACGTTGTGACAGAAAAGGGTGACAGTCAAAGTTATGGCACAATAGAAGAGGTCCTGGTGGAGGGTTTGGGGGGCAGAGAGGGACGGAGGGAGAGAGGAATCTCAGTTGAATCCCAATAAGTATCGCCATGCCAGGAATGGTGTTTTTAACACAATGCAGATAGACTGGAACTATGAGCTATTCAAATAGAAAATATAATTAGGAAATATTACAAATGTTATATGCGAATATTATATGTTCCATCTTCTGACTATAACATCTTATTACAATGGGGGAAATAAGTATTGGACACGTCAACAATTTTATTATCAAACATATTTCCAATGTAGCTATTCACATGAGATTTTGACCAGACATTGGTATTAACTCAATAAAACTACACAGCTAACGAAATTGTAACGTTCCAATTCTTTAAAAAAGTTATGTGCAATAAAGTGAAATGACACAGGAAAAAAGTATTGAACACGCTAAATTAAATGTGGTAGAAAAGCCATATTTTTTATATTTGGTTGCATATCCTTTGCATGCCATGACTTTATGATGTCTGTGACCCAACAACATCAAAAGGCTCTTGATATCTTATTTGCTGGTACTCTTACAAGCGATACTATAACAGCTCTGCATTTGAATGGATCTCTATGGGAATTGGGGGGTGAGACAAGATTTAGCTGTAAATTACACTGGAACAGTATAGAACACATGGTTGGCTAAGTGGCTCTAAGTCATCAAGGGTCTGATGTATTAAACAAGCCTTTAACCATCACTCTGCTGCCAGAAATACAGTAGATATGGATGGATAACTTGAAAGGTTTCTTCTCCTGACTTATTTTTCCATAGAGTTCAATAGGAAAATCTGTCAGGAGAAACAACCCTTAAAGTGATCCTTCCATATCTACTGTATTTCTGGCAGCAGAGTGATGGTTAAAGGCTTGTTTAATACATCAGACCCTTGATGACTTAGAGCCACTTAGCCAACCATGTGTTCTATATTGTTCCAGTGTAATTTACAGCTAAATCTTGTCTCACCCCCCAATTCCCATAGAGATCCATTCAAATGCAGAGCTGTTATAGTATCG
Organism: Ilyophis sp. 1 JC-2022; assembly: GCA_022702515.1. Taxonomy (NCBI): domain Eukaryota; kingdom Metazoa; phylum Chordata; class Actinopteri; order Anguilliformes; family Synaphobranchidae; genus Ilyophis; species Ilyophis sp. 1 JC-2022. The sequence continues at coordinate 39,164,328 of CM040402.1, read as the reverse complement.
CTTGTAAGAGTACCAGCAAATAAGATATCAAGAGCCTTTTGATGTTGTTGGGTCACAGACATCATAAAGTCATGGCATGCAAAGGATATGCAACCAAATATAAAAATATGGCTTTTCTACCACATTTAATTTAGCGTGTTCAATACTTTTTTCCTGTGTCATTTCACTTTATTGCACATAACTTTTTTAAAGAATTGGAACGTTACAATTTCTTTAGCTGTGTAGTTTTATTGAGTTAATACCAATGTCTGGTCAAAATCTCATGTGAATAGCTACATTGGAAATATGTTTGATAATAAAATTGTTGACGTGTCCAATACTTATTTCCCCCATTGTATGTATCACTTCAAATTATATAAACAGCAAAGGTTGTATCCTTTTACCAGTTAATTGCTGAAAATACATTTTTGTGTATGATTGCGTAACATATAACTAAAGCTGAGTAGCATACTTCTGTTTTCAGTTTTCAGTCAGTGATAGAATATGGGATATGACCTATTCAGTTCCTTTCTACCCATTTGTTTGCCCAGACAAGAAGATAAGTACACCGTCAGCTACAGTCACTCTTACAAAAGAAGACATTTTACTGTATGTTATTTTACCTTAAGGACACCTACGCATTCTGTCCAGAAACCAGCATCCAATCAGCCTCCCACACCTGCCCACTCTACACCCACTTCAGGCTTCAATTCACCCACACACCGAATCACTTTGCAGTCGGCATGCTTCCCTGAACACAGCCAAGAAGTAGCTTCTATTTTGCTTGCTCTGTGTTTACATGCTTGCATCTCCCGTCTCTACACTTTTACACTGTACAGTGTAGTGTCATACGCATGCTGCTCTGCGGCTTTGAGGTCCTGTCACTAATGCTGAACTTGTTGTCTTTCTTGTTTCGGGGACGTGATTTCTACTCATTAATTCTGGTTTTTCAGGCCATAAATGTCTCAGTCAGAAGCAGAGGCAGCCTCTGTGCTCCTTTACACCAGGAGAATGCTCAGTGATGAACCCAAAAAGCTGCAGGGAGACATTTTGGCTCTAAAACTCAGCATTTCTTGGGTAGTCAGGAGAAATCACATCCAATTCTTTTCTGGAGGAGGGCTTGTTTGATGGTGTACAATACAACCAGCATCCCAGGACTGAGGGGCACATTGCTCACCCATAGAATTCGCAGGACTGGTTCCCAAACAGGACAGTGACACTGCTTCCGGCGCCCAGGTTCTCCCCCATGATGGTCACCTTGGTTCCTCCGGACTCGGGCCCTCGACCAGGCAACAGCCCCAAGACGGACGGCATCTACGGTGGAGGATAAAAGACGACGCGCCTCCTTTTACAGCTGTCACTCACATGTCAACAGCCACCGCCCTCTTTCCAAACATCCAATATGGACAGGTGACAATGGACAACGTGACTCATTTATTCTCAGCTTCTCAATCTGAAAAGATGAAAGTGCATCTACAAAGGCATTCAAAAGTCCAAAGTAAGACTTATATCTTCTCCATTATGGAGTCCCTTTTTTCAAGGGGACTCCAAATAACTGTTTATCGGAGTCCTGTGTTAGGCAGAAGAAACATACGGCTGGATAAATATATACAAACTGTGCTTTTGTGCTACGGTACTCCCTAACGACAGGCACACTTTTCCCTTTATGGTCTCCCAGTAATAGGTTTGGCAAGAATAATGCCGCTTTGTTGTACCCAAATGGAGATGAGCTGTTGAAATTAAAGTTTTAGGATGAAACCCTCCCTCCCCCTCACCAGCACCAAATTAGAGTACTGTGTGAGCTGAATGGGCCTGAACAGCGTCTTAATTACTGCGGCTCTTGACGTCACCGCAGAAACATTACAGGTGACATATGGTGTGAATGGAGTCGGTGCGCAGCTACGGTGGCAGGTTTCACAGATTGGACCTTTGCGGGAGTCGAGGAAGAGGTTAACGCGCTTCTCCAAGAACAGAGCAACCGCCGCTGGTTGGGGAGGGCCGGCTAATTGCGTGTGAATGGGTGCTGTTGTCTATCAGTTTGTCGCAGGCTTCCAGTGTGGAGGGGAGAGGGGCGTCAGCAGGCTTCAGAGCGACACAGGTGTGGAACTACCTGGTTCTCCAGGTGTTCAAAATGGTACTGACTCACGTTGGGAAAAAGCGGCTAATGCCGCTATATCTATGCCAGCTACTGTCTTCCCCCTCGGTCCCCTTTGTGTTTGTGTTCTTTGTTTGGGGAAAGAAGTCATCAAAACGTTCACTTCTGAGTGATGGACATTGCACGCTTTAATGCTCAACAGTCAACATCCGAGTTATTTCATTAAAAAAGATGTGGATTTACAGTGGGACCATTAAACTGGGACAGCTGCCTGGTGACATTACGTGATGTACTGTAGGGCCACGGTAATTTCATCTGGAGTGATTTCATTAGCAAGACAGCGACAACAACAGGAGCACTCAGGATTGTTAAAACTTCACAAGCTTCCAGAGCGGTCCTATCACATCTCACAGCCACGAGCTTGTTATTTAGCAACTAAATTAAACATTTATACTTTCGCCTAGTATTAACAGAAGCCTCCAGTCATTTAAGGGCCTTACTGTTAGAATGAATTGCAGTGGAGCCAGTAAAAGGCAACATTAGCCGTAAGAGCTTTAATTTATTGACACTGTGACGACTTCGGAGCGTGAAAGTGAAACACTTGTAAAATATTTTGATGAACTGACCTCTTCACTCCCGTTGATTAACGCACTGAAATATTTCCCAAATAACAGCGATGACAAGCAGTCGGTCGCAACCACTGACACCTGAGTCACTGTCATGGCAATTAGCTGGATGGGCTAGCAACATAATACAGCGTGTGACAAAACAAATCGGTTCATCAGCATTTTCAGAGCCGGCTGGAGTGAGCAGGCAGCCGTACCACGAAGGAGTACAGCTGGGAGGAGCGGGCCCGCAGTTCTGGCTTGCACTCTCCGATGCACAGCTGGACCGGACCGGGTTTGCTCTCCGGGGGCGTGGGATCCATCTCACACACAATCCTGTGAGAACACACACACACACAGACACACATAAAACACTGTCTTGAAAGGGATAAAAAAAATTTAAAAAAAGATTCCCATCTGCACTGATAAAGACTTCAAAGTTTTCCGTGCACGCGGTACACATCAAAAGTTAAGACCGAAAGTAATTTGTATGCTCCGCTGATCGCTATTGATCTGCACTCTTTCCATAATGTAATTTTCTCTTTGGTTTCTTGATTGAGGTGCAGCCTGCGTCCCTGGGCGCTGTGTGGAGGCGGACCCCCTGCAGAGGCGTCCCGGGCCAGAGGCACACCCCAATGGAACACAACTAACTTCTCAACATCAACACCCCCCCCACACCCCACCGGCCCACCGCCGCACCCATCTCCCTCTGCCACCCTCTCCAGCCAATGATAAATCATACAGAGGCCTCTGGTGGATCAATAGGACTTTATCATACAGTGCGATCAGGTGTCGCCACAATGCCAGGTGCTGAGATCAAATGACATAATAAAACAAGGATGGGTATCGATTGGCTCTGTAGAGAGTAATAAAGAACAGGAGCAATCATCGTCAGGGGCGATGGGGGGTGGGGGGGGTTGGGGGTTGGGGGTTGGATCATTGTTTCTTCAGGGCTGAACCTCTGAATCACAACTAATTACTTTTCTACGTCTCTCCCATTGCTCCTATTGAAGGCTGAGAATTTACGGTCCAACAAGCCCGATATTTCCTCCTTCGAATTTGGAGACCTAGGAGTGCCAAAGTGTTTACCGATTCTATCTCTGTTGTGGTCTTAATCGCAGCTCGATCTATACACTCCGATGGTACACAACAGAGGGCCAGAACAGTCACTATAACAACGAGGCCCCTAAATGTTATAGTAATTAGGAAACATGATGCAACTTCCTGTGACAGAAGGTAAACTCACAGGGTTGCTTAAAATTCTATTCAGTCCAATTTTATTTGTATAGCGCTTTTACAGAGAACTGTCACAAAACACACAGGAAAACAGAAGGAAAATAGAGCAAAAAATCAGGCCTTAGCCCCCAACCAGCAAAATGAGGTGAAGTGATGGGATCATTTATATACACACATACATAATATGCACGTAAATAATTACATACAATAATTAGTTATCAATCACTTATTTGAGCCAATCAAATAAATCGGCTCTCTACAGCAAAGCCAGATGACTGGCTCGACTAGTCAGACACTCGTAGCATATGGATAGCTCTACCATCTGCTTTGGTTTCATGAAGCCTGACTCTCTCATCGCTAGTTAAAAGCAGACAGATATTGATATTGCATCCCGAAAGGGCCGTATGTCCGATCTCCATCCAGTGTGCTCAAGGCAGTCTTTAAGGTTTCAGCAGTGTTGGGCCTAGCCCAGGTTAACCGAAGGGCCTTGCCAACAGGAAGCCACAGTTGAGGATGGAAAGACACCACGTTGCACTTTCTTGTCTTGATGTGCGTGGGGAATATCTCAAAGAATGTGCCGTTTGATAATTCTGTACCGGTGGCTTCTGGAGTTAAAGGCTTTTCATTCACTGTTATATTTACATCAGTTCCTTTAACTTACACAGGCAGGAACACATACTCTCTGTGGAAAATACTTTACGGAAATAAAGATGGAAACATCAGCTGGAATCCGGGGTCTTTCCGGTTAAGTCCACCCCATGGGAGTTTTGGAAAAAAGCGGATATTGTGATGCAAGTTGTACACACACACACACACACACACACACACACACACCTCCCTTTTAGCTGCACTCGTGGTGTCCTGAGCCAGCTTTCTAATTTTCCTCTGACACTTTTTACACAGCCATATAAATGAGTTCACTCCAGCGGCGTCCCAATCGGATTACACTGCTGTCAGAGCCACGCGCCGCTAACAAATTGTCCCCTACAGCCGGTGGCATGCGGCGCATTTCAATTACAGCCACCCTGCCAGACCCCAGAAGTAGAGCGCAACCTCTCTGCTGCCGGAAAAGAAAGGCCGTGCTTACCATGACGCGGTCGTTCACAGCGCCGGGAAATACGCGATGGCAAAGCCGTGCACGAAAGGTCTTAGCACAAATCAACCTCGGAAACCCACCTCTACAAATTCAAAACGTGTTTTAAAAATGTTACTTTGTTTGGTCTCCGGAACATCAGGTAATGCGGGAGGCAGTACGGTACGTTGACCAAGCGAGTTGCGTCGATTATTCTTCTGGGTTTTCTGTAGGGGGGGGCCGGCCCATTTAATGCTTGGACTGAATATATATGATCTTTAAATACTGGTGTTTTTCATGAAAGCCCTGCCAGTTTGTATGCCTGTGGACCTCCCTGCTTTGTGCACTGGCATGGCGGGGCTTGGACAGCACAATTAAGGCGAACCATTGCGGGAACAGCAGGCACTGCACTTTGTGCAGTTATATCATGGGGTGGCAGGAAAGTGCAGAAAACATCCTATTAATGACAGAGTCACAAAACACAATGTCTGTAGGATGTGTCTGCGTTTCTGTTTCTCTGTGCAGCGCATTTGCAAGCAGACCCCAGGGTGACTCTGTGGGGTCCCTGGCCCTCAAACCGTGCGGGACCCAATTTGAACCCCCTGACTCCAGGCCACCTGCCTGAGGAACTGCTCCCATGATCATGAGCCTGCACATATATTAAGGGGGGCTGGATACCAAATGACAAGCACTCAGTACTAGGCCAAGCAATATGAGGAGGATAAGGCTCTTAAAATATAAATTGTGCTTAACGGTTTAAAAAGAGCACTCATAAGACATGCGGCGAGATGGAAAGAACCTGGCTCTTCACTAGCCGTGGGGCAAGACAAGAGGCCTGAGCTGCTGTGGTGCTAATTATGCCTGGCTTCATGTGTGCGGCCATGAGTCCGGGCTGTCAGCCAGTCATAAGCATGCTACCTGTTTTATTTATGGATATTCTTTAATCAACACCACCCTCCCCCATTTATTTATCCCCATTGGAGTGGTTACCACGGTGCCACCCGCACCCAGGATCCCGCGCGGCGCTGTGTCCGCGAGCAGCCCAGAGGCCGGATGTTGCGCGAGGATTCGAGCTTCGCCCTGCTCATTTCCACCTCAGGCGTAAACGTCAAGCCCATGACAGCCAGTGCAGTAATGACCACGGAGACTAGACCGCAGACCCCAGGAACAGTGTGGGCTGGCTGTGAGTGGGAGAGAGGCCCAATGGAAAGCGGCTCCCTGTGCCAGAATCTCACCAACATCGAATCAATCAGAAGGCAGCACATGGAAAGACCTTGCATGATAATCTCCCTGACCTCATGCTATCTCCTCAAGGTGCACAAGCGAACTTGATTCACCATGTGTTTATTAGACAAGAAAACACAGAGACGGAAAAAGAGGGTGATTTAAAAAATGGTAAACTGGGTCCATCCCTCCCTCACTCTCTTTATATCACACACAGACACACATACACACACACACACACACGCAAGCATGCACCCGCACACATGCACACAAACACACACACATCTGTCTCTTTCTTGCTCCACACTGGGATGATTGAATGCTGCAGCCCTGTGGTCCGGGAGCGGAGGGTGGATGTGCTCAGCTCAGCATATCTGTCCTGAGTCACAGAGGGGACACTTCAGCCTGCATATCTCTGATGCTACACTCTCAGGTAAAGACAGCTCACACAAGACAGCTGTGAATGTCAGACAACGGCCATGGGCTGGCTGGCTCCTTCTCTCTCTCTCTGTCGCTCACACACAGACGCGCACACACAAAGACAGAAACCCGGGAACCTCACACAAAGACACCTCTACGACATATCCATACCCATCAGCTGCACTATGCGCATGAAGCACGTGAGTGTCACATGCAGCCCGTGAGTGTCAACCAAAAACTGATGCTGTTAATGTTTATTATCTGTGAATATTCACAATGCAAAACTGTGGATGCTAATGCAGGAAAAAACACTGTCTAAAGCAGTAAAGATGTTTTTTGGGACAGCTGCTTCTGTCAAATATTGTACGTATTTCAGTGCTCCTGAATTGGGATGAGCACGCTTGCATCTGGCGACTTACTGTTCGGCAATGATGTACCCATCCTCCTGGGGTGTGCACTGAACCCCCGCCACCTCCACGTTCCCCACCAGCTCTGAGAAGGCCAGCCCTAGGTTCGTCCCGTGGATGGTCACCCTCGTGCCCCCCTCCGGAGGTCCCGCCATTGGAGTCACCTGTGTGGAGAGAGGAGGAGGAAGGGCGGTGATGTCACTCTCTACGTCACCCCGAATTTTCACTCCATCAGTATCTATGAAGAGTTAAGAGGCAGAGCTATGGGCCCAGTACATACAGAACAACAAGACATTCACACACTGTGGATGAGGGGGGTGTCAGATCCCGAATCCTGAAAGGCATCAGTGTCTGCTGGCTAAAGAGCCCACACACCTTGTTTCCAGAAAAAAAACATGCAAGAAGAAAACGTGGCCCTCCTGGACTGAAGTTTGACACCCCTGCTGTAAACCTTGTTGTTAATAGACACAGGCATATCAGTTTTCCAACCGCACTGCATCATATAAAACGTGAACCTTCAAGACGATATGTACTGATACAGCCTTCTCAAGATCAGCATGCTGTTTGCCTAACAAGAGGCCGTATTAGCACAAGCAACGGCCCACCTTCTAATAAAAAGCAATATGGCGGCACAGCATGACCTTGGCTCCCGATGGCATGGTGCCTTCTGTGCTATAAAACCCTGGAGAGGCTGTATCTTGGCCAGATTCCAGTGCAGGGAACCAGGGAGAGAGTGAGAAAGGAAGGAACAGAGAGAGAGAGGGAGGAGAGGGGGGTGGAGAGAGAGAGAGAGAGAGAGAGAGAGAAAGAGAGAGAGAGAGAGAGAGAGAGAGGCAAACAGACTAACAAGCGGACGGACAGAAAATGAAGGAGAGCGAGATGGGGTTGAGGGAAAAAAGGGAAAAAGAGAAAAACAGAGGGAGAGAGAGCGGGGGGAGGGGATGTGCAGCGTGTGGCATGGACCCGCTATGCACACAATCAATACGCCATTACTGGGCACGCAAGCAGAAATAAACCAACCCAAATGAAGGGCATTTTAGCCCAGCACAGTACTGCTAGCGAGGCCAAAGCTGTGTGTGTTTTTGTGTATGTCACTCCTCTGTGCCCATTGGGACTTCTGCATTGTAATGTAGATTTAGTGGACATTAATTGCGCCGGATGTAGAGTAAGTGTGTCATCACAACGCCTCGGGGTTTGAATTCATGAATGTTTTATTGCTGCCTGGGCATGCAGGGTACAGTGAAAAACACAGGGAGGAAAGATGTGCCGCTAAATATATCCGCATCAGGCCGGGGCTGCCGAAATTGGAAGAGACTTAGGGGTTGTTATATAAGCAGAGGGGTGAGCTTAGGCCCCAGTGGGGGGAGGAGGGGGAGGGGTAAGAGCCGTGGCTGAGGGGGGGGTGGGGGGTTTTGGTGGCACTTTGGAGGCAGGCTGGCCAGGGCGTGGAGGTGGGGTGACGGGTGATGGGGGGGAGCAGGGGCACCGTACCCGCCGAACGCCCCGCGAGCCACAATGCCGCAGCTTACGCCGATAAATGGCGCACAAATCCGCCGCGGCTCAAAAAAAGAGAAAAATCCGTCTTGCTGTGACAGTGGGACCGCGAGAAACACAGGAACTGCGCTCCGTCAGCCAGCCCTACTCAAAGCCAATGCCTTCATTCATCAGGAGAGCGTATAAATGTGGCTTTGCGTGATGCTGCGCTTGAAAGGCTCGGCCTGCTTTTGAACAGAACGGGCCAGCCGTCGCCTGACCCGCTCGCCCGGCCTGGCAAACAAAGCCGCTTGATCAGTGCGTGGTTTTATCGCTGAAACCTGGGGATGGGTTTTCCACGCCTGTTATTTCTAATAGGAACAGACTCCAAGGGCCTGGTTCAGCACAAGGAAGGCAGTCTTTATGAGAGGATCTTTATACACACACACGCACGCACACACCATACACACACGCACACACACCATACACACACACGCAAGCACACACACCATACACACACATGCACGCGTGCGCACGCACACCATACACACACACGGACGCGCACACACCATACACACACACGCACCCGCACACACGCCATGTTTTCTCCCCCCAAGCCTGTCGTTTTAACTCTGGCTCGCTAAAGGCAGGGTAGGGAACGCGCCGTTCTGCACGCGCGCACCCTCCCGCCCCCCGAACTCAACGCTCGGAATGTAATCCCTTCAAGAAGCCCGACATTCTCCCAGCGCCTTCTTTCGCTCTGTCAGTCGCTGGTAATTTCCCAGAAAAACAGGGTCTCGCAGAAGCCCACTGCTTTCATTTCATCAAATCCAGGGTTGGGGAGGCGGGAAGGGGGAAGGAAGGGAGTATTAGCGGTTGGAGCTGGGGCCTGATGATTTTGGGGGGGGCGTGGGGGTTCATGATTTCTTTGGAGAATATGGACTTGTGGGGTGTGGGTGACCTCAATTGAGAACATGAGAGGACCGCTGTATAATTTGAATATGTGGAAACCTCTAAGAAAAAGTCTTCCCAGTAACAAATAATCTATATTCTGTGAATACTGACACCCAGAGGGCTTGGGAGGCGGGGTTACACTGACATTCTTAACCACAAATGCCAGCCCGTGTTTATTTATTCAACTTCTATAATACTGGAAAAATGCTACTGTTCCAGGCCAAATCCCGCAGCACAGCAGACTTTAGGGGAATGTGAATACTCTACATCCAGGGCCCTGCTATAATACGCTCTCCAGATGAGCGTACTGCAGTTAGCGGGCTACATTTCTGGCGATAAAGATGATATACGCTTTCGCTATACTTTCTCCCTCTCTGTATAGACTGCATCAGTCATAATTCAATTTAATCAGCTCCAATAAAGTTTCTAATTCAAGGAGGGGTCCAGTTATAGTCCTTGGGAGCCGCAGTCGAGCAGGGCTTTCGGGTGTCAGTTCAGTAAGATTCATTTCAGGTGAAACCGGTGGTTAACCAGGTAAGTTGTAATTTAACTAGTGGCAGTGTGCTGCATTGGCACTGTTGGACTCGATGTTCAACAACGCGATGTGCGTGATGAACGGCCAGCGTTCCACAACCTGAGACAGACGTGCGGATTTGTGCTATACGCGTGTGTGATGAAACGTGACGGAAACAGGACCAAAGAAAAAGGGTAAACTTCAGAGTGGATGGAGGAAAATAACTTCCTGTTTGAAAGTTGTGTTGCGCGGGATGAACCCGAAGCCTTCCTGTAAAACAAGTGCCCTTGTCGACTTAATTCTCCATTTCCATCAACAGGGGTAGCTTTCATCGGATCCATATTACACACTGCACGCTATTTATCCCTTTTTTAATCTGTAGGCTCCTCCTCTTCCTGTACCGCACTGTGCGTTTGGATCTGTGCTGAGCCACGGAGGGATAACGGATTGGACCGCGCCGTTCAGAGACAGAGCGAGGCTAGCAGTTAGAGGATGCTGGGGTTCTGCTAGGTTCCTTTCTTAGCATGGACTGGGAATCTTTACTGCACACAAGGGTTACATGAGGGCCATTATTTGCACGGATGCTCAAATTGCAATATTCCTGTTCATCCAAGAGAGGGGCTAGCGTCTCGGGAAAATTCCCCAGTTTATCTTTCACGGCTGTTTTTGTGCACATCCAAAAAACGTGCGGCAAGAGGGATAACCTCTCAAACAGTGGCTATAACTGCCAGTGTAACACTCACTCCAATAGCTTTTAATGGAGAGGAGCAAGTAAAGTACTCTGGGAATAGTGGTTTTTATCGGTCACCATTTCACACGTTTAACAATGAAGGCGGTGTAGCACGCGAGACTGGGTAATGACCCACCCCTACAGCACACATACACTGGAGGCTAAAGGCTAAAGCAGCTGTCAGATTCAAGCCCAAACTCCCCACGCCCTTACTACCACATTGGCACACAGGGACAAGCAATTACAAAACTGGAATCTACTACAATATTTTGCAAATATGTGGACTCTTAAAAAGATGGTTTACTTCAGAACGTTGTGTTTTTCAAAAAAATGTATTGCAATTTTGAAAGCAACAACAATTTGTCTATGCAATTTGGAGTGGCGCGATAACTTGAACATTTTATTTAAGTATATATGCAGTATAGTATATATATATTTTTGTAAGGGCAAGCTTCCATAAGCTCTTTTGTTGACTTATGTTTCAACTCAAAACAAGTTTGCAGCGGTCCGGCCTTCCCTTTCAATTCAGTTAATCACTTCAAATTGAGATAAGGCAGCTCTGCTTTCCGGGAGCCGAATTGGGAGAGAGAAGGAGGGAGAGAGACAAAGAGAGAGGGGAGGAAAGAAAAGAAGAGGAGAGGAAGTGCGTGGAGGTGACATGTACATCCTGTGTGTTCACACTGCCTATAAGTAATCCCGTAATCTGAAATCTGCCCTTGTGAGCTGGGGCCTGAATATGTGTGCTCCTACGCTGCATGTTGGCCAGTCACCCTGGAGTGAGTGTGTGTGTGTGTGTGTGTGGCCCTCCTCACTGATAGCCGGCGCATTACATGAGCAAGACTTCCCGTGATTTTGTGGAAAAAGGAAAGACTAGCACATTCAAGGGTGACATAAACAGGGCCGATGGGCAAAAAGAAGCAGAGCGAACACAATCGCTCTCTGTGCCTTTTAGGCAAACCCATGTAGTTCCTAGCCTCCTTTGATGTCACTTCCTGTTGGGGAGGGGTGTATAATAATAATGCCACTCTGTGGGAAGAGGTTGTGGGGAAGGAGGGGGTAGGCGTGCAAGAGATTTATTAGATAGATTTATTAAACACTCATTGCATACATCGCTTTGTAAACACGTATAATAATTAATATCTTCACATGTATACAAATCAGCTTACGGTGACGGTATGGCTGAGACATACTAAATAATAAATTTGTTCGGCTCATTTGCATAATAAGAAAGAGAAAAAAAGCACATACAAACTGATTTCAGCCCACAAGGGAAATTCAAATTCCTCTCAATAAAAGCTTTCTTTTAAAAATACAAACATAAAGACACTACGAGCGCGTCTCATCGTAAAAACAATTAAAATATTCCTAATCTCATTTCCTATCTTCCAGACTCTCCAAGCCGATTGCTGGGGAGGTGTGAGGAACCACATTTTAAAGAAGCCTGGGACTTTCAGGTCTGTGCATATTTCCAGCTCTTTTGTAAAACAAACAAAATACAAATGATTAGGTGTGGCTCTCAGCGGCACAGCAGTGGGGAACTGGGCTTGTGACTCAGAGCTTGCGGGTTCGATTCCCAGGTGGGGCGCTGCTGTTGTATCCTCGCACAAAGCCTTTAATCCGAATTGCTTCAGCAAACATCCAGCTGCACAGATAGATTGTTTGCTAAAAAAATGGCAAGTCGTAGAAGAGCATCTGTTAAATGCCTAAATATATTCATTTCAATGTACACCTTTGTGAGGCTAGATCTGCTGCTATTAGTGAAGATGCCTCAACCACGGAAGCCTTGGGCTGTCAGTACGGTGTGAAAACAGTTTAGTTAAATGGAACTTGCACATTCCATCTGGCTGCTCAGAAATATCTCATGCACACTGGCAACGTGCTTGGGAGTTATTTGTCCATGCACACTCACAATAGGCTGGGCAATGTACTGCAAACATATTCATCATATTCAGCTAAACAAGAGAGCAGGAGAGCTCTCAGCGAACATGCTGAATGCTTTAATAACAAATGCAAAAGTCACCACATTTTTAGAGAAGATTTTTTCCGCAGGCCATATCAACACACAACTGCCTTCCCCGACCCAATCTGTATATTTATATGAAACGGATAATATTAATGCTAATGCTAATATTAATGGTTTTGAGAATAACCTTTCAAAGGCAAATGGTATTTTATTGAAATTATTGTGTGGCATTAATACGTAACAATAAGAAACCCTAGTATTTTTTTTGCAACAGATGTTCCACTGGCTCCTTTTTCCTACACACAATAGGCCCTGACCTATTCACAGGGCCTGGCACTTGTGAAAAGCCTGGTGAAGCCGGGGTCATGTGCGATAACCCTGCTATCTGCTGGCCGCTCCAATGCAAGGCCGGGCGTGCCGGGGGGGGGGGGGGGGGGTTCTCTGGGGAGCGATCTGGCAGGGCCCATGCACTCTGCGCACAGGGGGGGCTCCTGCTATTGTTTTTCTCTCCTCCCTTCAAAATCGATACACCGGCAGAAATCGTGAGCGTGCCAGCTCTGTTATATAACAGTCGAGCCCTACAGCAGCCCGACATCTTTCTCCTCTTATCTCTCTCTGTCCCTTCCTCTAGCTCTCTCCCTTTCTCTCTCTCAATCTCTATCTTCCCTTTTCTCTGTTGCACTTCATTCTTTCACTCCTTTCTATTCCTCACACTCTCTTTCTTCTCTCCTCCACTTTCCTTTCTCTTGCTCTACTCTATTATTCATTCTATCTTCCCCCCTTTACATATCAAATTCAAAGTCAATTTGCTTCATTGGCTGGAAATACATATGTAAATATTGCCAAAGCATACAGAAATCAATTAAAATACGTATGTACATTAAAAGCATAATGCTAATGATGACAAACAACAACACAATAACAAGAACAATGTTCATAATAAATCAACACAAGTATGAAAAATGAAGCTCCTGTGTTTGTTCGGACTGGACGGTCACTCAGTGACCCTCACGTTATGACAGGCTAAAATATATTGTGCCGCAATCGTGGGCTGTTGGTCCTTCTAATAGGATTGCACATTTTTCATCCTTTAATAAGAAATTGAAGACACATCTCTTTCTCTCTCTCTCCCTCCCTCCCTCTTCCTTAGTCACCCTCCATTATTTGTCCTTTTCCACCACTCCTTCCTGTTCCGTGCTCATTCTCTCCTCTCAGTGCGAGAGCCAACACGCGGCCGTGCCTCCCTGTAGCGCACACATCGGCTCTAATGAAAAGGGAAGGCGCAGAGAGAGATATGCGTCCCAGGAGGCGGCTCATAAGCGCTGGCAGTCCGACAGCCACGCGCGCGCGCACGCTGCCATCTCACACACGCACCCGCCAAGAGCACAACACATAATGGAGTTATATTCACAATAAGAGTACGGGCGCGTTTGCAAGAGGCAGACAGCAAGAGGGTAATGAAAAGAGAAAACGGGAGGGAAAGACAGAGAGGGAGAGACCGTCAAGCCAACAGACAGAAAAATGGGCACAAAAGTGTGATGGAAAGACAGAAAGAGAAGAGGGAGAGAGAGGAAGATAGTGGGGGAGAGTGAGAGGGGGGGGGAGATAGAGAGCGGGAAGAGAGAGTGATCGAGACAGGCAAACAGACTAACAAGCGGACAGACGGAAAATGAAGGAGAGCGAGGTGGGGTTGAGGAGAAAAAGAAGGCGAGCGCGAGACAAGCACTTAGTGTTTCTGGACTGTTTAGACTACAGTGTAGCAAATCAATTAGGGAACTCATTAACTTCACTTTTTAATTGGCTGGTGTGCACAGGGGCAGATCAGAGGGCACGGGAAAGCACACGGCCAGAAGAATCAATCCATAGGTGCCGGGGCTGAAGGGTTAAACACGGTGCAATGGAGCGTTACCAAACATAATTAAATACAATGTTTTAGCTTGACTCCCGCAACCTTAGCGAAGATGCATCCAGGCCGGGGAGAAATAAAGTATCTGTGTCCGGGGCCTTCATATATAATGAAAGGCGCGAGGGGGAACTAATAACCGGCAGAGAACGTCGATGGCAGGGGGTGGCTATTGTCGAGGGAAGGCGTTGCTTTACAGCGGAGTGCTGGGGCAAGATCGTAGCGCGGCTGTAATCGATAGCTACGTCTGCTCTTAGCCGGGGTTATGAATAGTAACATCGATAGCACTGCCTCCGTGACAGCAGAGCTCTGTAAAACAACCGTGAGCTGTTCACTTGCTCTTGGAGATGGATCACATGGCTTGGGAGTACTCAGTGAAGTGCGTGCTTTTGTTCTCCGTGCCATTTCGCTGCGCGGCGTCGCCTCTAACTTTCCACAAACATGGCGAGGGGGCTGTCCTCGTGCGCACAATGCAGCAGATGTTGGGCCATCAACATTTATGTTTGATGGAGATGTGAGCTGGCAATCTGGAGTGCTTAAATAGATTCTATCCATATTGAAAACAGCTATGAATTCACGCATGCACTTGCGCATGCCCACACAAACACACACACGCATACACACACACACACACACACACACACACACACAAAATACAAATCTAACGAGCACACACAGAAAGCATACACACAAACAGAAAACAAACCTGACACATATTACCTCTGTCCACACACAAAGAGTATCTCATATACACCACCCGCCTCCATCACAATGACATCCATTACTTAATTTACCACATGTAAACATGTACTGCAGGTCATCACTCACATCCTCACTGTAACTCCCATCCCAGTACACACGCATACACACACACATACGCTACACATGCACACTTACACATACACACTAGCACACACACACAGCCATGCATACACACACATGCACAGCCACACATACATGCGTGTACACGCAGCCAAAAATACACACAAACACATACAGTAAACATGTGCACACACACACACACACACACACACTCATGGACACACACGCACACAGACATACATACATTCACACACACACACACACACACACACACATAGACACACACACACGTACTTACATACACACACGCACAGACACACACACAGCTGACAGAATCTAAGCTCCAGGCCGCGCAGAACCAGTGGTGAGGCATGGCAGGCTCTCGCAGGGATGGACGGTCCCGCTCACCCTTGCAATGTCGCTGGAGGTGAGTGGAGAAGCGGCCCGTCCACACACACACACACACACACACACACACACACACACACACACACACACACGCACACACACACAAACACACTCACGCACCCACATGCTCGCTCTCCAGCCATGAAAACAAACACCAGCTGCTCTCTCCCTGCATATTGATTTACCACAGAGAGAGCAAGGGAGAAGGAGAGGGAGAGGGAGAGAGCCCAAACAGCACTATTACTTCCAGCATCCGCCAGTCCAGGCTCCTGGGACACTCCCACTCCCTCATTCACATTCACTGGAAAGACGAGCAGAAAAGCAGGATCTGAGCAGCGCAGGGGTCACGCATTTCAACACAAATATCTGTTTTTACCGTTTTACCGAGTACCCCGCCAGCACTTCACCCAAGCGCATTTTCTCTCCGATATGCCATTAGGAAAAAAAATACAAGAAACCGCAATTTTCTACGTTCTATTTTATAGCTTCCCCCCCCAAATAACTCGTCTGGCACTGAGCTCCGGCTCTTTGCTGGATTCTCTAAGTGTGGGTGTAAGCTCCATTTGGCGAGTTTAGAAAAGTGGAGCATGTAAATTGAGGACTCTGGAGCTACTTGTTACGGGAAGGAGGAGGCTGACCTCGGTGATGCGGGGGTTGGTGCACTTGACGTTCTTGCTGGACAGGTCAAGCCAGCGGTTGGCGTAGGTGGGGGCGGGGCAGTGGTGTCGGAGGGTGCAGCGTCCCTCCCCCGTGCACCAGCCGCACTGGAACTTCCTCTCCGCCTTCAGGCACATCCCGCAGCTGTCCCTCTGCGCCGCGCACTTGTACAGGTGCACTGTGGGAAGGGAGGAGGGAGGAGCCTGGTCACACCCTGCCTGACTAATCAACGTCTCCCGAACGTTAGAGTTCACCATGACTAGATTTCTATTTGGCTGTGGGATAACATCACGATAGAAAAACATTTCCCAAACAGTCAAAAGTCACAGTAAAAATATCCAGGCATGCCACATAAAAACTGGTAGGGTCACCTGATAGTTGTCATTTACTTATGAAAGAAGATTGGAGGATAACAATAACATTTTCAAAACACTACAGGTACTTAAATACTGCAGGTTCATAAATTACCTTGCGCAATTAGAATATTTTCTAAATTGGGAAGCAAAACTGAATAAAATTCTAAGAGGCACTGGGCGGCTGTGTAGCATAATGGTCATGCATAAATTAACATGCACCTCCAAGATGACAGGTTCAATTCACAGGCAGTGCACTGTCGTTGTACCCTTGAATGAGGCACTTGCTTCAGTAATGGCGGTATAAGCTCTGGAAAAGTATGCCTGCTAAACGCCTGAAAAAAGAACATTCCAGCAAAGTTCCTTCGGACTTAAAAACAACGTTCAAGGGACAGCCAGGACAGTGTTTACGTTTAAAAGTTCCGCAAACAATACGCCGTAAGCTTGGCGCATACAGACCAGCCAGTGCCTATAACACATGTTCTCCCTGGTTACGGAACCTGTGACCGGGAATGTAGGCGTGGTTAGGGAGAGGGGCAGGGTTACATTTTTAATTTAGGCATTTAGCAGGCACTTTTATTCACAGCAACTTACAGAAGTGCATACATAAAGAATTAGGCAACAACCAGATTGTTTAGTCATCAGGGTTACGACCAAGCGATGCATTAAAATTAAGGTTTATTTTTCTGAATGAAATCTAGTGACCTCACTGATAAACATATGCTTTTTGTGTCCCCCACCTTTCCCACATGACTCCGTTATACAGACCCCTAACAGATGCATCTGCTCTGCCATGAAATTAACATCAGGTGACCACGTCTCTTCGAAAGGAGGGGGTTTCCACTGCGCTGTCTCGCAGACACAAGCCGAGCAGCCGCCGAACGTGGAGGCATCCGTGACACAGCCAAGTGGACAGTATTGCTGACAAAAGCCCTCGTCTGGGATTTCCACACACATCTCACATTTCGTCGTTCCCCACAGGCAGAAAACAATTTGCAGCTTTTACTTTATCAATATAACAATTCTTCATTCTGTCTGGCCCCCTCTTTTCATTTTGCCGCAGTAAAATCAAAAACACATTTACTGCTTCCTCTACCCAGCAGAGAAAACAAATTGTTTGAAGATGTTTTTTTTCCAAGAGTTTCTGAGGGGAAAGTGTGATTCCCCCTGAACAGGGCCTGTCTATAGTGAGCATCGCATTGACGGAGACAAAACTTTGACATGGGTGGGACTGGGGAGGAGGACAGGGACAGGGTGGTTTCCACAGGGGTTGAGCAGATCATCTCTCTTCGTCGACTCACTCAGAAAAATGGAAAAAGAGAAAGAAATGGGTACCGTACCTTGAATGTTCTCGGGGTTATCGATGATGAAGTTGCCGTTCCAAACAACGGAAAAGTCCACTGGCAGCTCGCTAATCTTCATCCCCTCATAAATGTACTGAGAGAGAGACACAAGAGGGAGACGAGAAAAAAGAGAGAGATAGAGAGATTGAGAGAGAGATGGTGAGATAGAGAGAGAGGGAGAGAGAGAGAGAGCGAGAGAGGGCGCTTATGTTAGCCGATGACCCAACAGCGTTTTTGACATAACGTGATTGAGACGTTACACAAGGTGAAGAGGTCAGTGGACGTGGGCCACGCCCCCTCCCCCCTTCTCTCTCCACCTCCCTTTCCTACGACCCCCCCCCGTCAAACTGGCGGAATGCGAGGATAACGTTCTGGCCCGGCTGGCTGGGTAATGACCTGACGCCTCTTCACCTTATCTCCCTCTCGCGGCTCTATCGCTCCTCCCGTGTGGCCGTCTGTCAGTCACGCGTGCGCGCGGGGACGGCGGCTCCAGTCGGGGCCCGGCGCACAGCTGCCCTCTCCACAGCAATTACCCTCTGCGAGGGAGCCGTCGCTAGGCTCGGCCCGGGCCCCGCGCACGAGCAGCGTCCCCCGCGGCCGCGCTCCGTGAATACTGATGCGCAGGAAAGGAAATGGCCGATTGGAACAGCGCGAAGGCGCTGTTTATCCAGATTCCATGATAATGTATTCTCCGCTCGCAGCGTCCCCGGGGACAAAGAGAGGGGGAAGAATGGGACGGAGCGATGGGAGGGAGGAGGTTGCCGGAGATGAACTGACGAGGGACACGTTTGTGTAAGAAAATGGAGGTGATATTTATCCTATTTTTATAATTGGATGTCCTCGGGGGATTCGGAGGGAACGGGCTGCTGTGTTTGTGTGTGTGTGTGTGTGTGTGTGTTGGGAAAAATTGAGGTGATGTTTATTCTGCTCTATTACTGCTTCTTTTTATAGTGTGTTGTGGGAATTGGAAAGGGGTTCTCCAAGTGTGTGTGTGCGTCTGTGTGTGTGTGGCTGTGTGTGACTGCGTGTGTATGTGTGTGTGCGTGTGCATGTGTGAGTGTGTGGCCATGCGTAACTGTGTGTGTGTGTGCTTCTGTGTGGGTGTGTGCACGTGCGCACGTGTGTGTGTGACCATGTGTGTGTTTGTGTGTGTGTGTGCGAGTGCTTGTGTGTGTGTTTGTGCGCGCGCTTGTGTGTGACCATGTGTGTGTTTGTGTGTGTGTGTGTGTGTGCGTGTGGTTGTGCGTGAGCGTGTGTGTGTGTGCTTCTGTGTGCGTGTGTGTGTGACCATGTGTGTGTTAGTGTGTGCGCGTGTGGTTGTGCGCGAGCGTGTGTGTGTTTGTGCGTGCGCTTGTGTGTGACCATGCATGTAACCACGTTAGACTGTGCGTGTGGTTGGACCATACCGAGCTGTTCTGGCACTGCACACTGGAGCTGTTGAAGCGCAGGGCGGTGACGCGGTGGCTGACCCCCTGGATGTGCAGGACACACTCGTATCCGCGCTGGCCCGACTGTGGCTGGGGCAGGTTCCGTGCCTTCAGCGTGATGGGCTTCACCTCGCCCGCCGGGATCAGGATCTCCTCCGAGCGCACCAGCTGGGGACAGTCCTGCGGGCCACGTCGGGGTGAAATGTCAAACACCAGGTTACCCAGGCAACTCCAACAGTAACAATAAGCAGTTGGAAAAGAGCTGGAACACACAGAGCTTTATGTGAAGCATGTCTATGACACCTTCCTCAAAGAAGAACATATAAGAACTGCACTAGGAGACATAAATAAATATACCCCCCGTCAGGGCAGATGTGATGTACAGGGCGGGGCCATGAAGGACAGGGTAAAAGAAGTGAGTGCAGAGTGAGTGTAATATTTTGTAATAGTGTGGTTAGGTGATTAGGCTCAACTCGCTGGCTCTCCAGGGCACTTAGAGTGAGAAGTGGGCAGCGCTGGCTCTCCCACAGCCTCATCTCCACATGCCTCTCAGGTACTGCAGCTGATCAATGAGCTCCATTCACACCCAGCAGCCAGCTCACACACTGGCGTATTTTACCTGAACACACACACACACACACACTGCACAGTATGCACACACACTACACAGTACACACACACACACTGCACAGTACACACACACACTACACAGTACACACAAACACTGCACAGTACACACGCACACAAACACACACAGACACTACACATGAATACACACAAATCCTGAACAGTATACACACACACACACACACACACACAGTTCAATTCAAAATTCAGACACACATCCATATGCACACACATGCCAATCTGATTGAGTAGCATCGGCTCTGATTCTCCTGAGTGGATTTAAAAAGTTGCCCCGATGTTACAGACAGACATTAATACAGGTGCAAACTGCGTAGCAGAAGGCACAGAAAAATATGGTTGGCGGTCGGCTCCGGCGCGGGGCGGCTCTGTACCTCTGAGGCGTTAACCCGGCCCTCCTGGAAGGAACAGCTGGTGGGGTCGTGTGTGCACAGGTTGCGGTACTTGCACCAGTGGCAGCGGAAGGCACTGTTCACACAGGACAGGCACCTGGGAGGGGGGCACACACACACACACACAAACAGACACAAACTCACATCAAGTGTGTGCAGAAGATATGTTCCAATCCAGGCCCCCCGGCCCCTTGGTTCCAGGTTTTAAATAACTTAAGACATACATTTTTAATCAAACCAAAATTTATTTTGGTAACAGTCGACAAATCTTTTGACATAATACGCCTCACAGCATATAAAGAAGGTATTTAAGAAGGCCTTTTATTGAGTTTGCTATGGTGTCACTTCCTTTCCACCATCTTTGCAGTTTAGTTGTAATGAACATATTTTCTGGGGGGTTAAGTATTTTATTCATGGCATAGCCCCATTTTATTTTGTGTTCAATTTGTATTGTTTAATTTATGTACAGCATTTTGTGTTACAGATATGTGTGAAACATGCAATACATTATTATTATTATTATTATTATTATTATTAGCAATAGTAGTAGTACTGCTGCTGCTGCCTGCGAGTACCCTTTTGAAATAGTACTCCTCTGGTAAAATGCGCCATTAAGATGAATGCAGGCAGTTTAAATGATTTACAGACTAGGTTAACAATAGTAAACATTGCATGTCATCCTGGAAAATGTTGTCTGCCGGGAGAATAAATGCTGGTGCAGACTGAAAAGCTCGAACACAGCTCCCCTGCGGTTAGTGATAGTCAAGCATTGTTACAGTAATGGGGCTGGATGGAGAGCCTGGGAAAGTATGGAAACAATCCCGCGCGTGTTGCAGGAGAGCGAAGGCCGTAAGGCGAGCGCACTGCACCCAAACTCTGAATGGCGGGCGCTCGACGCGCCCTCTTTCCCGTGCTCTCCAGCTCTCTCACGCCATAAAATAAGAGCCCACCATCTAGGGGCTGTGTTATGAGAAAGCGAGAGAGAGCGGGCCGGCCGCCGTTAGCGCTCCCCGCGCGCGGCGTATCAGCGCGGTGACTCAGAGCGCTCCGCGGCGTCAGCGGGCTCAGGAGCGCGAGGGAAAGGTCACGCCGGGGAGACGCCGATTAACTCGCAGCCAGCCGAGCGCCGGTCTTAACCGACCCTCCTGACTGCGTCGCCTACGTACGCGGCTTCGCCGTTTTCATCGCCCCGAAAGCTTTGTCGTTCCCGCTCAGCCCGACGGTGCCATGGAAACCGCGGCAGGTAGCGCGCTCCTTAGCGGCGCCGACAGACGCGACGGAGGGAGGCAATGGCGCCTCCTCCTCCTCCTGCCTTTACAGGCGGCTGAATTATGCATGAGTGTTTACAGTGAAATATTCATCACTGCAAAAGCAAAGAGCAATGGGTGGGGGGGGGACATCTCCGCATCAACCGATCCCCCCCCCCCCACCGTCCCTAGAGAGGAAAACGTGTTCCCTGCCTCGGCTACACCTGACTGAGTCCCAGCTACGCGCCCTGATTATTTTAATAGACTCCTGAGCTCTTAATTGCCGCTCAGACGAGCCTCGAGACGTCCTAAGCAAAAAGGTGAGCGATTGGGGCTCTGCTGTGCTAAGGGGGTGGGGCTGCGGCGGGGGAGAGGAGGACAGAGTTGCCAAAGCGCTTAGCCGAAAGTCAAAGAGTGGCGAATGAGATGTCAGGGCACTGCCAGTTGGACAGGGAGGCGGCGCCACCCGAGGAGAGGCGTTCTGCTTTCGCCGAGCCGCTCGAGCCGTAATCCCTCTCAGACGTGGCCATGGCGCACGTTTAATGAGGGACGGCAGGCCGGTAAACAAGACCAGCAGGAGAGCCTATTAGAGAGGATTGGGATGGGGGGGTCTGGTGGATTTTCTGTTCCGGGACCGGTTCTGTCCGGGTGCAGAGAAGAAAAGAGAGAGAGAGAGAGAGAGAGAGAGAGAAAGAGAGAGAGCGCCATATGCAGACGGGAGTGAGACCTGGCCGCCCTGTGCGGAGAAAGCATGTCACACTGCATCTGCGTCAGCTGCTCTGCAGCGTGGCAAACCTGCTCCGCCTCGCCACGGTAACGCCACCAGGAGACAGAGGGAGGGGAGATGTCCAAAATAAATAAAAAATAAAGTACGGCGCTCTCCGCCACAGAGGTTCTTCAAGGATCACTCAATCAGAATGGAGTGGGCTCACCGAGAACAATATAAACTGCTGTTTCAGGAAGGCACTATATATCCACTCATCCATCGCTTGGCGTCTCCGTCAGGGCCAGCCGCAGAAGAAACCGTCACCAGACTCATCAAACATAACTGTTTTCATGCTGCTCTGGATTGGCAGTGTATCTCTGCGCTAGGCCCTGTGCTGCCAATCTAAGCCAGTGGCAGCCGGGAACAAGAGATCGGTTCGGGCCAAAAAACCAGACCTGTGGGCAAACCACACTACTCCCCGCGCCCCCGACACCACGTTAACACCCCGCCATCCACACCTCCCCAAAAATAATGTGCTGAAAACACTGCGCAAAACTATATATACAAACGTGTTTATATAAGTGTTTTTTTAGCTGGGAGCGACACGCAAATCCTGGGAATAGCACAGGAGGCCTCGCGCACTTCGAGCTGCGCTGGTATGGAGGGACGTAAATGAAGTCCTCCTTTCTGAAAGTGTGACGTCTCACCTTCGTCCGGCTTCCTCACGTTCTCTCATTGGCCAGAATAATGAGCTTTGAAGTCAAAAATAATTTCTTCCGTTAAAACCCACACACACATACACACACACACACACACACATTGTTCCATCAATTGCGAATGAGTCTCAACATTTAATTTGTATAAGCAATAATTAAGGGCGACTGGAAAGTGGGTCGTGAGGACGGAGAACTCCCAGCGTAATTACTGCACAGCTGGCTGTGGGCAGGTTACACTGCGGGCCTGCGCAGGCCTGCTTGTTTGCGGAGGACGTTTTATAATTAATTCTGTCTTTATTTGGGCTCTTCGGCAACTTGGCGTCCGCAGGGACGCTCTCTGCTGGAGCCCCGGGGTCAGAGGTTAAACGTATCTGTGCACTTGTGGTCTCATCGTGGGATGGGACTCAGCTTTGGAAGGGGGGGTTGGGGGGGGCACTCACAGCTGGTGGACGCTGCAGTTGTAGAACTTGACCTCTGTGCTGGTCAGCATCTGGCCCGTCTCCTTGGAGTTCAGCCGCAGCTCCACGCCAAACCAGTCTGGAGGGGGAGGGGGAGGGCACAGAGGGAAAACAGCGTTAGCGTTAGCATTAGCAATAGCATGGCAGGCCTGCTGTTTTTAAAGGCACAGCCAGCAGCAGCAGTTTGACTTGATGGCCAGGTGTGCATTTGATCAGACAGGTTATTTTCAGTGCACAGATGGCAACCTGTCCTCTCTGTCTTTTCCCACCCAAGCTGATTATTCTAGCAGCTTAAAACGCCGCAGCCTATGCAGACGTGTGGGTGAACAGCCACAGATACAAGCTGAGGTTATTATGAGATTAAAACAAGAGCACAAAAAGGTGATTTCTCTTTTCCTCATAATCATCTTAGCAACAACAACAACAACAACTCTATTAACTAATTACTTTAAACACTTTAAATGACCTTAAACAAATAATATTCATATAAATAATAACATAGAACATGGAACATTAATAACTCTCCTCTCTCATTTTCTCTCCCCCCTCTGCCTCTCTCTCCTTCCCTCCCTCAATTCCTCTGTCTCTGTCTCTCTCTGTTTTGACCTCTTCCGTTCCCTCTCCCTCTCCAGGAGAGCTAGCCCAGCCCAGCCCAGGGGAGACAGATCTGGAGTTCCAGCTCAGGCGGATGAAGAGACTGGCAGACCCATGCCAGCCTGCTGAGGGCCAAGCTGGCCGAGCGGGTCCTGGGTTTGGCCCAAAGCCCAGAGAGGCCCTCCTCCTCCTCTCCACCAGAAGAGAGCCCCTGCGGGCCCTGCTCCTCCGCAACACCAGCCCACTCCACCCTGCTCCAAACCACACCGCACCTGCCACAGACCAGAACTACACCACCGCCAGACCGGTACAGATCACATCCCAGGACCAGGGCCCAAACCACCAGCCCGGAGCAGACTTTCACTGCTGCAGTGTGTCAAACGGCGACGTCTTTATGTGTTACCCGTAACATCCAGTAAATCTGCCAACGCCGTTGCTGTGGTATGAGTGTCTGGTAAGCGAGTAAACAGTGTAATAAAACATATTTAAATCTCCACATTTTCAACAGTCGAGCAAAGACCTGAGCTTTTTCAGTTTGAATCACTGAGGGCCACTGCAACAGTAGGCAGCAGCCCTGAATCAGTTTAGTAAACATCCTGCTGTCTATGTGTGTAAAATGCCAGCCGTGTACAGTGAATCACCCCGCATAATGGCATCTGCAACATGAATAATGAGGGGTAATTCATTCTCCCCGCCTCCAGACACAGCGAGACGCATTTTAAACAGACGCAGAAAAGGCTCTTTTTCAGGTAACGCCAGGCTAACTGTCTTTCATCCCCCTCCTCCAAAAATAATCGTCTGTGTGTACTGTAGATATGGAAATGGGATTCAAGCCGTGTGTGGGAGCTTCGGATGGCCCCCTCGGAATAATGTTCTCTGCGAGCGAGTCAAATTCACTTCTGTTTTTAGGAAACTGTTGTTTTTTTCTCACCGATTTGGCTCAATGTGGATAATGACAGACAGCAGCTTTGGTGCAGAGATGTGACACGTGACCGGTGGCGAGTGGGTTCCCTGTGTCTGTCTGTCTGTCTGTCTGTCTGACTTTCAAATGCTCTCCACCCCGGTGCTGGAGCCAAACCCACTCACTCAAGCTCTCGGAGAGGTAGGGCCCCGGTCTCTTCAACAGGAGGTTGATTTGATTTTTGCAGATTGATTAATCTATTCTCCCATGCAGATTGGAGGCGGGCCTGATTTGGAATCCTTGTTCGCTCTCCCTTCTTGAGGAGGGGAGGGGAGGGAAGGGGAGCCCTGGGGATTAGCTGACATTTACCACTGAGGTCCAGCAGCTGGAGGCTCTAATGACAAACCGCCGCTCTATCCCCCTTCCCCAGCTCTGGCATCCTGGGTACACACTCCTGCCATTTACTCTCAAGAGCAGAGGGATTACACAGCAGCTATCGCACATCCTCCTCTAACCCAGAGGACTGGATGCAGCTGATGAGTCCCTGAGTCCCCAATACACACATACAAACACACCGCGCACGCACGCAAGCATGCACACACAGACATATGCACACACACACACACACACACACGCACAGACACACAGACGCACACGCACAGACACACACACAGATGCACACACACACACATGCGCAAACTCACGCACACACAGAAACGTGCACACATACAAACATACACCCACACACGCACACAGACACACGCACACACACATGCACACGCAGATGCACACATAGAGGCACGCACTCATGCACACGTAGACGCGCACACACACACACAATGTGCTTGCATGAGCAAATTGATTCAGTGAGAACTTTGAGAAAGTTTTGTTGAGAAAGCAGTGATTTTAAATAGGTTCTTATAACACTGTTTATTTGCTAGCAGAAGGCCTCATCCAGGAAAGATCTTCAGCTTATTTGTGACCCATAAACAGCTGAATTTCAGGTGTACCTTGCTCTAGGGTAAACCAGCAATGGGCCAGCTGGGATATGAAACCCACTCTTTAACCACATAGCAATAAAATTCCCTGGAAAACAAGGCTTTCTAATGGATCTGCAGTAGGCCATTTACTACAGCGTGTAGAACATTAAGCCCACTGCTGCTTGAAGCAGAAATTTTCCAGACCACCCCCTGTACATTGATCCACGCCTGCTGTTAAAAACAGGCTCAAGCCGCCTTTGCAGGTCCACGTCTCTGATGAAGCCATTTGTTTATTTTCACCCCCACCACCCGACACACACACACACACACACACATGTATGCACGCACACACCTTCTCACCCCTGTCCAAAAACACTAGCCTCACCGTCGGCCATTAGCGCCCAGGAGGGCAGTAATGTGTCCGGCTAATGCGGCCGGACGGTCCAGAGGAGCCGAGCGGCCAATTACGCCTAACGAGAGTCTGCTTGGCCCGGCGCATGCCTGGGCCGCCGAGCCGGGCCGGGGTCTCTCTGCGCTCGTTAGGCTGGCCACGAGACCATGTGA
Organism: Ilyophis sp. 1 JC-2022; assembly: GCA_022702515.1. NCBI lineage: Eukaryota > Metazoa > Chordata > Actinopteri > Anguilliformes > Synaphobranchidae > Ilyophis > Ilyophis sp. 1 JC-2022. The sequence continues at coordinate 39,137,540 of CM040402.1, read as the reverse complement.
CCGGCCGGATGGGACACGGAGACGAAGCGCGAGCGTGGCCAGTGAGAGGAACCGAACGAGGGAGAAAGAAAAAAAAATGAGCGAAAACAAACCAGACAAACAGCTGAGAAAAACAGCGGCGTGGGGGTTCGGCGCTTCTATAAATACACAGGAGCGAGCTAAAGTGCTCTCCCAGCCGCGGGAGAGCGGCCGAGTGCCGCGGGAAACAAAACGACCGGGAACAAACAAGCAGGGCCCTTCTGGAGAGCGCCGCAGAGAGCCTCGCATTTTCGGGAAACGGCGCGGGCCTGTGGTGATGGCTAGGTTTTCGTGTCAAGGGCACCTGGGACTCGCGTCTGAGCGATATCCACACTTTTACTCACAGTTTCATTTTTACAACACTTTCAGGTTACTGACAAGTTCCAGCGCAAGCCTAACGAGGAGATGGGGCCGTTTCTAAAATGAGTCTATTGCCAGTCACTTGCACTGTTTTTTAAGTGTACGGTGTGCTACACGTCTACCTTAACACTGATTTCTTAACACTAATCAGGGCCATTTCACAGATACTGGCCACATTCGTACAAGGCAGTCAGCTTATATTCTGGGCTCATTATAGACCGCCTTATTTCTATCATGCTGAAGGAATTACTGGCATCACTGAGACAAGTATGAGATTACTGCAGGCTTACGTTAGGGCAGTTTACGGTGGAGTAATGGACATATGAGATTACTGCAGGCTTACGTTAGGGCATCTTATGGTGGAGTAATGGACATATGAGATTACTGCAGGCTTCCGTTAGGGCAGTTTACGGTGAAGTAATGGACATATGAGATTACTGCAGGCTTACGTTAGGGCATTTTACGGTGGAGTAATGGACATATGAGATTACTGCAGGTTTACGTTAGGGCAGTTTACGGTGGAGTAATGGACATATGAGATTACTGCAGGCTTACGTTAGGGCAGTTTATGATGGAGTAATGGACATATGAGATTACTGCAGCCTTACGTTAGGGCAGTTTACGGTGGAGTAATGGACATATGAGATTACTGCAGGCTTACGTTAGGGCATTTTACGGTGGAGTAATGGACATATGAGATTACTGCAGGCTTACGTTAGGGCAGTTTACGGTGGAGTAATGGACATATGAGATTACTGCAGGTTTACGTTAGGGCACTTTACGGTGGAGTAATGGACATATGAGATTACTGCAGGCTTACGTTAGGGCATTTTACGGTGGAGTAATGGACATATGAGATTACTGCAGGCTTACGTTAGGGCATTTTACGGTGGAGTAATGGACATATGAGATTACTGCAGGCTTACGTTAGGGCATCTTACGGTGGAGTAATGGACATATGAGATTACTGCAGGCTTACATTAGGGCATCTTACGGTGGAGTAATGGACATATGAGATTACTGCAGGCTTACGTTAGGGCAGTTTACGGTGGAGTAATGGACATGAGGATGGGCGTTTAACTGCTTGCATGTTTTGCATGTGTTTCACAAAAATATCCAGCAATATAAAAGACAGAAAATATAACTTATGTGAATCACCCTGAATATTACCTCATTTAAAAATAATAATAATAATAATAATAATAATAATAATAATAATAATAATAATAATAATAATAATAATAATAATAATAATAATAATGAATAGTTTTCTCACTGAGACTGGTCCACTAGGCCCAGTTTTTCAGTGCCTTGTGGGCGTCTCACCTTGGTCAGTAGGGATGACCGGGACATCTTTGGCAGCCGGAGACACGCACATGATCTGGTTTCCACTGACCCTGCCCTCCACCTCGGTGAGGTTCCCGAAGGAGCAGGTGATGCCTGTGGACAGGTCGGGAACGTCGCTCACCCTCACCAGGAGCTGTGGGAATGAGAGAGCGCGGTCAGACCACCGCGGAACGTGGAACTGTCTTGGTCCCGTCCCAGCCGTGGAACGCACAGCGTTCTCACCACATTTCAGGAATGCGCAGAACGCTGAAAATCCATCCATCCAACCATAAACACGCACACATGCATGGAAATGCACACAGAACATACACACACGCAAACACACACACACACACACACGCATGCACGCTCCAAACGCTCGACACATGGCTTTTTGAAAAGGCTCTCCACAGCCGGATCGACGCAGAGGCCACGGTGCTCTGGAGCGTTCCCTATAAATAAACACTCTCTCTGCACGTTGCTGTGCTGTGCGTGATGCGCACTCCAGTCAAGCGAAGGCATGCGAGTAATTATCATCGTGTCATTACCGAGGCTTGTTCTATTAGGTGTTATTTTCGCCTGCTGCCTGAAGTTTCCTTTTGTTTTATCTGCTTCTCCTGAGCACGGCAGGGCTTCATGGCATAAGAATGCTCATTTATGAGCTGCCATGGCCCGCTCCTACACTCTTTATCAAAACCCAGCCTGCCACATACACTTTTCTTCGTCCCTTTTCCACCCGCATTTTTCCCCAAAGTCTTTAATTGCAGAAATAACAGAAATGTTGGCCCCCCATTCACCCAGCTTTCATATACAGCAACAGCACACCACCCACTTCCCCCATACATCACCGTAATTAGCTCTGTAGTTGCTGTTCCTCCATATTGTACTGTACAGTCATGCATGCACACACACGCACGCACACACACACACACACACACACACTTACAGAGCTGAAAATGCAAACCCCTGTGCACACACATAAATATGGGTGAAAATACACAAACACACACAGCTGCACATACACCACATGTACAGGCACACAGCTGCATTCACAGAGACACACACAAATACACACACACACACACACAAGATACACAGCTGTCTTGTCTCTGCACAGCAAACTATGTTGCTCATCCCTTATGCTATAATGGATTAACTTTTAGCTCTTTTTACATTTGAAGCTGGCCATTTAACAGCTCTGCGTAGTTTGTTTTTGTAACAAATGTGCACAGGCTGGCCTAATTACTGTGAGCATTTTCAATAAAGGTAATCTGATTGTTTTCCCTGCTCTCATGCTCTCCTGGCGCCTGTGCGCAAGGCTTTGTTGTCATGGTGATAGCTTTCTGCTATTGTGCGATATGATACGGTAGAAGTGACCCTGTTGTTGTCATGTTGCTCTGTTCTACAGAAAATCATTTATTTTTGAGAGAGAGAGAGAGAGAGAGAGAGAGAGAGAAAAGAGAGAGAGAGAGAGAGAGAGAAAAGAGAGCGAGAGAGAGAGAGATCTGGTTTTCCATCCATTGAAGGCTTCCTACAGCAAGGGCAGACCTGACTGCACCTCATCTCACAGAGCAGGAAAACCTGATAGGGAGTACAAGAATATCACCATGCTGTGATATGAAGGGTAGTCCACCTTTACTGCCCACAGCCAAGCAGTGAGAAAATAAGCAATGTGGAGACATGGCATCTGTCTGGGGAGGGCTGGTACACCAGAGCGTGCACACACACGCACAGACACACACACACATTCACGTACTGTCTCTCTCTGTCTGTCCCTCTCTCTATTTCTCTCTCTCTGTCATGTGCAAAAAAAAATAATTCTGTAGAACAGAGCAACATGACAACCATGTGCGCACAATGAGCGAGCATACGTGCGTACACACACATCCATGCCTGCACCCAGGCAAGGCCACAGAGGCCTCAGAGACACAGCTAAAATGGGAGACATAGGACGGTACAGTGTTTTCATTAGCGGGAGGTTGAGGAAGCTAATGGGACCGATCGGCGTGAGCTGCTAATGCTCGGCCCTGCACTGCTGCAATTGTTTCCCCCGGCTGACTTCTGGGAAACATCAGGGCGGCGCACCCTGTGGACAGCGGAGCAGCGTGAGGCCAGCGCACAGGTGATGGTGATGGAGGAGGGAGGGAGGGAAGGAGGGACACGCTGACAAAAGCATCCAGAACGGACAGTACAGCGCAAGCTGTGCAAAGTGCTGAGGACAGGGATGGACAGAGGGAGAGGAAAACTCTGGTGTTACTGGAAGCGGGCGTGCTTCGACAGTGGCTGTGTGTCTGTGTGTGTTTGCGCGCGCGCGTGTGTGTGCGTGTGTCTGTGGGTGTGCATTGCTCTTTCATTAAAAATGTAGGCAAAAATATAATACTATATTCACATATGATTAAATACCAACGGCATCCACCGGTGCGCGCATGTTTACCAGGATTGCTATGTGCTGCAGCCTCTCGACGCTCAGTGGGCAATGTGGACGAGAGGGAGTAAACCGCAGCCATGCGCAGCTGTTTAGAGCAGGTACCTCCGACTCCGTTATCTCTGCCAGCTCTGCTGGATGCGCAGTTTGCAAGTGGGCCCTCGGAATGCTAGTTGTTATGAAACATCTAAGCTCCATTTAGCAAATTCTGCAAACTGCTCTGTCCATCTCTCAGGAGTTGCAACAAGCACTTTTCAAACTTTTTATTTATTTATTTTTTTACTTCGTAGAAGTTCAGGAGAAATAATCTTCTCATTGACAGTTAGTTCAGAGTTTATGGCCACGATGTTGCAGCTTTAGTTCCGGTTGGCTCATTTGTAAACAAATAGCTACTATAGAGGTAGAAATTTATCACAGCAATGAGATTTGGAAGAAAGCCGAGGGACGTGTCCAGCATGCGAAAAGGTTTGAAATCGCTCAAGTTAAAATATGCCTCATTATGCCAAATACTTCCACTTGAATTAAACTCTTTTTTTTATTTATAATAATGGAATTGTGAAATTTATTCTGACAGCTGTGCATGTGTGTGTGTGTGTATGTGTGTGTTTATTGTATACATCAATGCAAGTTTACATGTGTAATAGGGGAAACTAAAGCTGGCAACAAAATGTACTGGTGGCCAATGACTGCATTTACATCTTGCAAAGCTCCGGTGGAAAACCCTCCCAATTGGTTTACACAGTACAGTACAACACTGGCCTGGATTCAATCAACATCAACATCAATATCCTTTACTGTAACATACACTTTAAAAAAATATGTTTTTTCCTCACAAAAACACTTTTGTAAAAGTACATTTTGTTTACCAAACTTGTCAAAGTGTGCCTAAGCTATAACACTCAGAGTCAACACACCTGACTATATGCTGGCTATTGCAGAGGGGGTGTGAAAGACATTAAAAAAGGAAACATGTGAACATGTTTGTTCTCAGGTAAGGATGGGGTGGGGCTGTAATGAAGACACCTGCTACAGTAGTAATATGGTTGTCAGGGTTGAGTTCAATTCCATTTCAATTTAGTCAATTCAGAAAATGGATTCAAGTTCGATTCAGAAACTCATTCAGGATATATTATATGGGAATTCTTCAATAAATTAAGTTAATTTCTCTTTCATTATTATAATAATTTAATGTCACTTCCTGCACTGATTGAATTAACTAAAGTGTAACTGATGTGCGACCCTGATCGGTGGCGAGCTGAAACGGGCCGTGTTTGGACTCACCGGCACGCTGGGTTCAGACACGGCGATGCTGTCGGGGTAAACCGTCACCTTCACGCACTGGCTGAGGGTGGCGGCAAAGCGGTACGGCTCATCGGCGCGCTCACAGCGGTCCTTACGCGAGCACCTGGAGAGAGAGAATGGAGAGCAGAGGCAGGAGAGGAAAGAGGGAAGAGAGGAGAGGCAGGAGAGGAAAGAAGGAAGAGAGGAGAGGCAGGAGAGGAAAGAGGGAAGAGAGGAGAGGCAGGAGAGGAAAGAGGGAAGAGAGGAGAGGCAGGAGAGGAAAGAAGGAAGAGAGGAGAGGCAGGAGAGGAAAGAGGGAAGAGAGGAGAGGCAGGAGAGGAAAGAGGGAAGAGAGGAGAGGCAGGAGAGGAAAGAGGGAAGAGAGGAGAGGCAGGAGAGGAAAGAGGGAAGAGAGGAGAGGCAGGAGAGGAAAGAGGAAAGAGGGAAGAGAGGAGAGGCAGGAGAGGAAAGAGGGAAGAGAGGAGAGGCAGGAGAGGAAAGAGGGAAGAGAGGAGAGGCCGCAGCGTTAATCACAGTTGCCACCAGAGCACCCAGTCAGTTACCATCAGCACTTAGTCAGATCTCTGTGCAATGTGCTAGTCACCAGGGGGTCATCACCATCAAGCCAAACTGTAGATCAGCCTCATGTCACAATCACTGGGTTTATCACTCATTATAAACACAGTAATAATGTTTGGATCAATCCCATTTCAATTCAGTCACACTTGAATTCAAGTTATGAATAGAATGACCATAATGTTCTTTGACGCTTTTGCAATTAACAAGGACCATTCAAAGTCATTTCCTGAATTGACTGAAATGGTCTGGAATTCACCCCCAACTGGTGTTAATGATTATATGGGAGAGAGGGGCAGGTGCTGGATCAGGCACCTCCCTCCTGACTGGGGTTGTCATCTTTTTTTTTCAAAAAGTACGTGACCCACGGGAATTAAAATTTGCTCTACAATTGAAACCCTTGTAGGGTCCCCATAGGCAAGGGATTAGCACAATATCCCGACTAATTATTCAATTAGTTGTTCGCTGTGATCCTCATAAAATCAGTTTGTTTTCCTAATATGGAAAGAAATGAAAGTAAACATCAACAGAATGTTTAACAAAAAGTCTTTGAGCGACCGCGAACAGACGCCAGTGTTCTGCACAGCTTGCAATTTCAATCCATGCAAACACACACACACACACACACACACACACACACACACACACACAAACACACACACAAACAAACAACAATAGATCAACATTCACAATAAAAAAAACATCAACTATGGTCTTGTTGTACGGAGACCGACGGCAAAGGGGAATAATCTGTCAACAGGGCACAAGAAAGCTTTAAGCAGTGGACAGATGTCATCCACAGTATGACTGCTGCATTTTTGAGTGCAAACTTTCCCAGATAAAAAGTGGACAACCTCAAATTACGTGCATTTCTCAAACAATGGTGGACAGTCCCCCTCTGCGAAACAGCTTAGACAGCAGTACGCGCAGCGGACTGCTGACGCGCACAAAGCAAGTAAAAGAACAGCGCAAGACAGCTGACGGCAGAGCTGTGGTCATAGACAAGTCAACAGATGGCACGGACAATTATGTTTTGGACGGGTTTATTTGTTCTGCCAGGGAAATCAATTACATCACATTCGAAAGCAGTCCTTGCAGAGGCATAGCCTTGAATTCATTTGGGGGAACCGACTGACGAACTTTGGTCAAAATTGCTGACGGTTGGTGGGGGGAGGGGTGGAGGGGAGGGTGGTGCAGACGGACTGACTCTGACACGGTGCTGCAAACTACTGTTTGGCTGTGCATGAAATGCCTCTCGGGACAGTGAGGCGGATTTCAACAATGTCACTGCATTCTTCTCGGATGACGCGGGTTGCACGTTTGAAAGCAAAGGCTTGACGCCGATGGCGGTCCATTTAACCGGCGATGCGGCACACCGTGGCACTGACGAGCGGCGTTTGACCAAGCAATGTACCAAAAGTTGACAAACCCATGGGGGTTGTTAGAAAGATTTTTTAAGCACCGTCCGAGCAGAAAGATGCGCTACACAGTGCTTCAAAAGAATGTGATAACGGAGGAAGGTTTTTTTTATTACTCGCCAATAAAAAACTCCCACCTAAGTCAGGCAAAATGAGATGGGGCAGTTGTAAGTCAGGCAAAATGAGATGGGGCAGTTGGTATTTTGCCATGTTGTGCCATTCCCAGTACCTACATTTCTATTCTAGATTAGTGGGCCTGGAGATGGACACCTGCCCAAATACTGCTGTGCTGGCAGAGCTCAGTGAGCTGCTGTACGACAGAGGCTTAGAGGCGCCACTCACTCACATTAATCGCACAACTCCTTCTGGACTCAATCCCAAGATTTCACAACAACCGTTCATCCAACTGGACGCTTCAGGTTGCTGTTAAAAAACTTACCACGATTAAATTAACCACAGTTTAAACCTTACATTTTAGTTAATCTTTTCTAATCTACCCCTGCTACAGACCATTTCATAATCATGAATAGTCTTGTATTTATATATATATATATTTTTTTTTTTGGGCAGGTGATATAACTGCACATATGTGTGTAGGCTACTTCCCACACATAAAAAAAATAATTATACAAGACAACACGATAAAAATATTCTACTGCCACATGTCTGTGGTTTGAAAATGCGTGATTAAAGATGGCACTACTGATCTTCTGCTGAGAGATGACTGAGTTGCAGGTGAGAAAACTGCTTTGGTAAAAATGGTGACCCTACTCATGACTCATAGATATAGCTCTTACTCAATGGGCAGAATGTTCTAGTATGTTCTGAATATTCCCGCCTATTCTTGGTCAGAGTCACGGGCATTGGGCGAGAAGCAGGAACAGTCACCAATCCATCGCAGGGCACACACACCATTCACTCATACCTATGGGCAATTTAGTCTCCAATTAGCCTAACCTGCATGTCTTTGGACTTGGAGGAAAGCCAAGTGAACACGGGGGTGGGGTAATGTATTACAAGGAATTAAAATAATAAAGTATATAATTGTCCATAGTATAAAAGGCGCACACAGTTGTTCTCTCTGTGAACATTCTGCAACCTCAGACCCAGTTCCTGTTTAAAAAGATTCACGTAATGTTTCGGTGCACTTGAATATAACCACAGACTTTACCCCCTCTCCACAGTGCTTTGAACAGTTCTCCCACGTTGACAGTGACCTGACAGAGTGCTTGAGCACGGTGGCAAGCGTAAGAAAAAATGGTAACACGCACTTTCGGTTCGGTAGGAGAGGTGTAATTAACACATTCAGAAAAGCCAACAGACGACGGTAAGTGCAGATGTGCCCTTTCGTTCCGCTCATAAAAACTGCCTGGCCCCCTCAAACCGAAGCAGCCAGAAAGTTACAACAGTACCCTATTGTACCTGGGAGCCCCGCTACAGTACGACGCAGCCAAGGCGCTTGCTCAGGTCCTGATAGGGGGTAACTCTCTCATTGGGGGTGGGGTTGATCCTTTACATCTTAAATGTAGCCCCCCTCCACTGCTGACTCCTTGTGGTCCCCGACAGTAACCCCGTAACGTGGTCATTACCAGGGTCGTTGCCAGGGTTCCCAGTCCACAGAGGTGGGCCGGGAGAGCGGGGATTAGGGTTAGTGTGGCTCTGTCCCAGGAGGACGGTGAGCGACGTACGTATACAAGTATCTGCAGATCATGCGAGTTCCGTGTGTCTGGCTCTCTTTGTTAAGCTCCTCTTTCTCTGATGGCCAATTACTAAGCAGCAATCCGCTTGAAATGCTGAGGAAATTATCACGTCTCTTTTTTTCCATCCATAATGCACCACTCGGGAGTAAAATGATAGTTAGTGCACTTTTAGATGTAGTAAAGTGGAGAGAAAACCGAATGGTTATTAAGAGGAGAAAAACAGCCCCCCCCCCACACACACACACCCAAAAAAAAAGCAGCGTATTGATTTAAAAAAAAAGTTGCTGTTGTTTCCATGGCTCCCAATGACAGGCATTATCTATATATGGTTACAGCTTCACCTCCTTGCTCTCTCATTAGCTGAAGTGCATGTCGATTACCGACCTCCCCCTCAGCCAGTGGGCTGTCACTCACCGTCTCTACCTTTGCAGTTATGGCTCAGCCAGCCTTTAGCTCGCTCTGCGGCCCTGTGGGATCCGTTGGAGATTTTACATCATCTCAAGAGGGAGGATTAAATATTAACTATTAATCTCCCGTAAAAACCACACACACACACAATCTCCTGTGTCTATCGCTGTTCCCCTGCGACAGCACGGCCAACTATCCGGCTGGCCAAAGTGGCTCCTAAATGGGGCTTTAAACGTATGCAGGGCCTTAGTGCTTCCCCCTCCCGTAGACGTTTAACCTCTGTCATGCCGTGCACCTCAAGTCCAGTCCATGGTCTGTGTTGCAATGGTCCCAGGCCATCTCTCCTGGGACAGCCTTTCCTCCTCAAATATTTATGCGCCAACATTTTAAAGTAGTTTACAGAAAACGCAGACATCCGAAGATACAACAGACAGGCATGCAACAGGACATAAAAGCATTATTTTATATTTTAGAATGGGAAATCTTTTTTGTGGGTAGATCAAGGGGGGAGAATTTCTCACACCCAAGGCCTTAGGTATGATGAATGACTTTTCTCATTCCCTGAATGAGAACAAGAGCAAGAACGAGAATGAGAAAAGAGAAAGAATAAGAAAGGTTTCCTGAGTGAAAATGGGCTCCGCTGGTGGCGTGTTGGGGCCAGGCGCAGAACGTGCGTGCATTGTGGGGCCAGTGGCTTTGTGCTGCAGATACGCCGGTCTCTGTGATGGAGAGGCCGATTGCGGAGGTGCGCTAACCCCTGGGTCCGATGCCGCTGCCTCGATTCGCAACCTTCCCCCCGCCAGACAGGCAATTATGCCGTCGCCCCGCTCCCGAGACCTGCTTCTCAAGATGCTGCATTCACGGCAGACACTCCTCAAAGGCTCAAAGGAGGAAGGGGGGCGGAGGGAGAGAGAGAGAGAGAGAGAGAGAGAGAGAGAGAGAGAGATAAAGAGAGTGAGAAAAAAGAGAGAGAGCGAGTGAGAGAAAAAGAGAGAGAAAGAGAGAGAGAGAGAGAGAGAGAGAGAGAGAGAGAGAGAGAGAGAGAGAGAGAGAGAGAGAGAGAGAGAGAGAGAGAGAGAGAGAGAGACTCAATATTTCCACTGTGGGCTTCCCTCCCATTCATCCAAACAAAGGTGTGGAAAAAGCCTCTGATTGCAGCTCTGGCTTGTTTAAGAAAGGGGAGGGTGGGGGGTGAGGGTATATTACATGTAGTCTACATGCAGGCCCCTCTCTTCTCTGCTGTAGCTGTAGAGCAGGCTTAGTTTTCTAAATGACTGTATACACCCATGCTGCAAACACACTATTATATTGAAAGATTTTCACGGTACCTCATGGCAAAAAAATGTCAGAACAACAAAAAAAATGGGATGAATAATTAAGAGTAGATGTTGACACACAACGTGCTCGGAGCACCTGTTGGTATGGTCCACAGAATTGTACTGTTGAGCTTTCGCTAAGCAGACGGAAATACACTGCAAGAGGGCGAAGATTGGTGGGTTTTTCCCATGCTTCCAAATAAATAATTTTTTTTAAACTATATATAAACTCTAATGAAACCTACCTCAATTAGCTAGTGGGTCTCTGGTGATTATGTGACAGACAGCCATCTCATCACGACTGGCTTCAGAATAGTAACAGCCCCTTTTGCAAGATCAAGATGAGGCAAAAATCCCACTGTTGCACCTGTGTGCACTGTTGCCTAGTTCAATGAAGAGCTGCCATGGCGCTGTGAACTTCACCGTTTATAAAGCGTTAAAATCAGCCGTTTACGTGAACGTACCTTAATGTGGATCAGCTGCATGTGCACACGATCGCCGATGTGAATGCAACTTGCTGATTAGGCGGATGTCTATCAGATCACAGGGCTTCCGGTCTCATATTGTCATTCGTTGTAAACGTAATCACGCTTATAGGCCTCATTGATGCTTTTGGTTGAACGGTATCCTACTGGATTTTGAAGAGGATATCGCTGCTGTTCCCGGTGCTGAAACTGCACCCCCTCAGGTACGTTGAGCACCATAATTCATTGGACAGTGACACATTTTTTGTTATTTTGATTCTGTACTCCAGCACTTTGAGTTTGAAAAAATACAATTGCAGACAGTCAGCTTTCATTTTAGGGTGTTTTCATCCATATCGGATGAACCGTTTAGAAATTATAGAACCTTTTGCACATAGACCCCCCCATTTCCGGGCACTTCAACCTCATTGTCATTGTATCCTTTCAAACTCAAAGTGCTAGAGTACAGAACCAAAGTAACAAAAAATGTGTCACTGTCCAATGAATTATGGTGCTCACTGTATATTTGTTTTAAACACACCCCCCTCACCTCTGTGTTTATTGCTGCGTGAGGTGGCATTTTAGGTGGCTGCTGTGTGCCCTTTCGGATGCGCGTGATTATCCATTGAAACGGTGGCAACGGGAGGGACATCTTTTTGAATGGCAAATCGCCTCGGCTTCGCATACCTCTTTTAACTGAAGTATACCGCGAAGCAGATCATTTCTCCTCCGGGGCTTGCGTGGAACGGCTGTGAACTTTTTTTTTTAGGCAGACGCCCTGATTCAGACACGAGACATGGGGAGCCTCTCTCTACGTCCCGATTTCCTGCCTCGCCGCGGGGCTCTTCAGCAGACCGTGAAGCAAAGGCACGTGCAGCCTGAGAAAAAGCACTCTGGGACTGTTCCGGCAGTCGCCGCTATGGGGCTTGCCCTTGGTATAGGACGGCGAATATATATCCGCAGCCGAGATTGACGACTGCACGGCTCCCCAAGCGCAAGGCAGGTGTATAAGCAGGCGTGAATGCAACACGCTGAAACACACAGACCGAACTGAAGTATCACTGTGCTACAGCGTGTTGCAGTCATGGAACATAAAGCGCAGTCCTCTCTGTTTTAGAGGGCACTGAGCCTCTTTATGTATTCTGTAAAGCCTCAGAAGGATAGAGAGAAAAAGAGAACAGTTCACCTAGAAGCCATAGCCCTACACTGTGTGGGTTACAGTGTACTTAGTGAGAGTGGCAGACAGAGCTGTAGATAGGCTGCATAACAGCCTCTCCTAATAGAAACGCAGGTGGGTTTAACAACAGACTATGAGTAATGTAATAAGCGTAGCACAGATCCACTTCTCCACCGATCGGCTTGACACTGTAAAATGAACAATATAATGTCCAATAACTCCCTGCTAAATAACTTCTGCCTCTACCATATCTCTTAGCATCACCGCTCTCAAACAATAACATAAATACAGCTTAATTAATATCTGCCGATTTATGAGGGCCGATGTGGTGGAGATGGTCGGCGATATTGACACGCGGCCCTGTATGAGATCAATATCTAATTAGAAGTTAATGTTTGAGATGAATAGACCTGGAGCTATTGAGTGAGATAGATGGGCCCGCTCATTCGTTACGAGCCGCTTGACCTGCTCAGCAAGCACCTGGAATTTCTACCAGAAAGCCGCAGGGGAATGGCTTGGCTTCGATTCCGCTGCGATTGCTTATGCGCTATCTACAAACTTGTGAGCTGGTATCCAAGCGACACCGAGCCCGTCCCCTCTCCGGAATGATGGCACCGTTTCGAAGTTGAAATCTATTATTCGTTCCCTGTCTTGTTCCACTCGCCCTGGCAAATACGTATGAGCGGCGCCCAAGCTAACTCGTGAGGCCATAGCACATTTATTTTAAGAAAGAGCAAGAGAGCAAGTGAGAGAGACGGAGAGGGAAAAAAAGAAATGGATAGAGACAGGGAAAGAATGAGAAAGGGGGAAAGAACAAGACAGAGTGAGAGAAAGAGAAAGACAGAGAAAAAAAGGAAAGAGACAGCAAGATGGAGGGACTGGGCCTGACAGTAGGTGTAGGTACTCATCCAAACACAGCCATCTCAATGATTCCTGAACTGAGATTGTTAGGTGTGATACATCAGAGTAATGAAATTGCTTGGGAGGCCTGCCAGTGCTGCCGTACAAATCTTTCCACTGCGTTTAGGCTAATAACATTGATTTGTGGATTTAGCTGCCACTCAGGGTCCCAGGAGTGGCGGTGCAGCCAGTAACCACCTAAGGTGGTCCGATCCGACAGAGAGGCAGTGGAACACACCCGTTATGCTTTTGGGGCCCATGGACGAATGACCTTACGCTATTGGCGAAATGCCACACCCAATCTGCCGAAGAGGAGGTGGAGACAGTCGAGCTGAGCGGCAGAGCGCTCGTCTGACAGCAGCAAAGTTCAAAGACTGATTCACTGTGCGCTGGGCACCTCCCTCTTCAATAGCCATCAGCCCCCCCCCCCCCAGTCAAGGCATTCCCATGCAAGTAACATACAATGGAAAGGGCCCTTATCCTGTAAGCACCGCATGTTACTCTATACGCCAGGCCAGCTTAGTCAAATTGTTCCCTCAACAAATTGAATAATCGCCTCACCGTGGAAAGCTATAGGGTTGTCATTGCCCTCTGACCCTTCAAAGCCCAACCAATCAGATTTAGTTTCGGCAAGAGCTTTAGTCCTGCTCTGGCAGATATGCGATTTGGCCAGTAATCCTTACAAATCTGACAGCAAGCTCCCTCCATAAGTGGTGCAGATCAGCAGTCTTATTTACTGTGAGATGGAAAAGCCTCACATTGTGGTTCAGAAGCTGGCCAGTGTGTGAACGGAAGGGTAAAGCCAATGGGAACTCACAGGGGTTAAAACTGTGACGTCCGGGCACGATGGGACCCACGCCAGAGCGACTGAAGCGCGTTTGAGCCAGAGGGATTCTTTTGAGCTGCAATCAAAACGCAGTCTTTGCCTTTGCTGGGCTAAGTACGAGCCATCAAACAGGCGCTTTCTCTTCCTCCTCCTTGACACTTTCACTCCCTGAACGCCAGCTGCTGCTAATTAAAGAAGTTTAGAAAATCACGCCACACTTGGGGGGGGGCAGAAAGGGAGACGCCACTTCTCCAAAAGCTCAGCCATCAGCCCCGATCGCAGGGACTGGCTAATAGGCTGTCATGTTACTAATTACCTACCTTGCGTGGAACGTTTCAATTGTGGCAGAACAGAAAAAAAAGAGGGGGGAAAAAAAACTTGTTTGGAAGGGGAAGGGAAACAAACTCTCAATGGCAGCTGCGGGTGGGAGCTGGTGATCAAAGACACAGTGTTTACGTATGGCAAGCGAACCATCTCAAGTGTCTGGGAGTGTTGATTCGGGAGACGAAAGCGTCTTAATAAGACGAGGCGCGGCGGTTGCTTTCAGGGAAAATGAGCAAACATGGAGGAGAAGAAGGAAGAATCATTTCATTAAGTCAACAGTGATTTGGATGACGCGCCCGCCGTGGCTCCAGCTGCAGATGCCGCTGGAGGAAGCGCGGATCCCGCGGCCGACAGAGGGGGCGCCGTAGAGAAGGAAGCCTAGGGGGGGGGAGGAGGGGGGCGGAAGCGCGGGAGGCCTGGGTCCGGCTGTCCGAAAACCCCGTCAACCGTTTCCTCTGCGGCCCCGGGGAGACACCGAGGAAGCCGGTCATGAAACGCACAGCTGCACCTTGTCGAAGCGTAGAGTGCGGCGTTTTAACCAACGGACAAGTCAATCCCCGCTCTCTACCCATCTTATAATGATCTGTTACTTGAGGAACAGATTAATCAGCCTGAGGATCTTTATCAAAGGGGGTGTCTGGGGGGACTGGTTAGTAGGTTACAGTTGTTTGATGACTAAAGACTCCTCGCAGAATAGAGAGCTCCTCGCAGACAGCCCCGCCGTATTTTAACTAGCGGGCGGCGCATCTATCTTCAATGTGATCTTCATCCACTGCATGTGTCTGCAGCTGTACATTTTGGACCACTCAATAATCTGACAGGAAGTGATGAGCTAACATGATAACTGGAGCTGATGGGCATCACAATCTGACGTGCCAATCAACATCCCTAATGCCAAATCCGAAAGGAAGGCCCCAGAGATAACGGAGCTGCACGGTGAATAAGGAAGGCTTATTTCAGACTCTTCTCTATACCAATGACCTTACTTCAACATTGTGATTAAACAAAAGACTGAGTGCAATGCTGATCAGTAACCCAGAAATAATCATTAAAATAGAGCTGCAAGCAGTAACTATGAAGGGCCAAGCACAAGTACAGTCCCCTGATAAAACTCCCTTTAACCCCCACATTTTAATCACAAATGTATTGTTACAAGGACAAGCACTGACATGGCAGAGTCACCCTATTGTTCGGTAAATGTGACTAAAATGCGATAAGAATATGAATAGACAGGTGAATTGAATGTGACTCGAGTGTGGTCAGAATGATCATTTAGAAAACGGTCACATTTGATTAAAATGCCAATTCGGAGGTGGCTGGACTGATTAGCTATTACTTCGACGATGGCACAAATTCCAAAAGCAGAGGGTGCATACGGTAGTTTGGGTGACATGGTTTTCAGCAGTCAAAACCTTTTTCACCATCATGGGTGGTGAGGGCGGCTAATGCACTAGTCTCTCGTGCAGTGACACAACTGCCTGTCTGACAGTGCAGGACGTTGCACAATCACTCACCTTTAACGGGTGCAAAATGTTTTAGCACACGCAGAACTAATAACACAACCCATGATTGGTGCAAAACAAATACCATGATGACCAATCATTTGTCATGTTATTGGTTTTGCGTGTGCTACAAGGTTTTGCACACGCTAAAGGCCTTAGTAAATCAGGCCAATAGTGCTACCGAGGCAGGGAGGGTTGCGGTTAGCAAGGTTTTCCATCGCACCAGAACAACTCCTCTGGTCGAACGGGTACCTCCAGACTGAAAACTAGCAACGTAAAAAAATTTAAAAATAATTTTTTAAATACCATAATATTGATGCCTTTTTTTATATTAAATGAAACATTCAAAATGTAATAAATGTGTTCAGCAAGTCAATGAATTGCGCTTAAGTTGCTTTTCAAGGAGCTAATTTCAACTTTATTATCGATGAATGGCAAGCTTCTCTAAGCGGTACGCTCCCGCTATTCAGCTGCTCGAAGCTGCATAAATGCCAGATCTGTAAAATGAAGCTGCTTGATTGAAAAAGACGCATAAGAAAATGCACAGGAGAAAGCGGTAGAGCGCTAGGAAATTCAGTGTGGATCAGGTCAAAGTTCAGTCTCACTGCGAGCAAATTTCTCTTTATTTATTTTTTTTTGTGACAGGAAAAGATCCACACATTGATGCACTGGTTCCAGTCGAAGACGTAAAAGCTGATGTGCAGATGTGACAGATAATTGTTTTTGTATTTTTAAAATTTATTTTAATTTACTCCTTCCTAAATTAGGTGATTATCCCGCCCCGCCGATCATCTATTGTCATATCTACACCGTGCAATACTTTCACATTTATTTCCTTTTTTCTCACACTGCTCGCATCAAGTGACTCAATTCCCCCTTATCGCCAATTTTTGCAACTTTGAAATGCAGAGATGATAGCTGCAGTGAACCAACTTCAACTTCAAGGAAGTACACTGAAAAATCGATTTTTACAAAGGACCTTTGCAAGCACAGTGTAGTGACTTCACAAAAACAATGTATTCTTTTGGATAAAGCAGTGGCAGGCAACATCGGTCGATAACAAGGGCAGCTGTGTAGTCCCTAATCAGCTCAAATAATCATCTCAGGTGTGCACCAATTTAATAGCTGCTACAATTCCTCCTAGGTTACCAATTTACTCACAATCGAATCAACAGATCCAATAATTAAACCATAAGTAGAGTTGTCAGTGAGAATAAACAGCACAAAAAAGTCTAGACGTTACATAATGACATCTCCACAAACCAGAAAAACAACAGCAACAAACTAGGACAATACTTGACACATCATTATATAAATCAAAATAATGACAAAAGTTACAATATAAATATAATAGAGTAGAAGAAATAAAATCTGTGACCTGCAAATGTAATTGTAAATAAAAAGTGTGGGCTCAGACACCTTATGTAATTTTCTCATTGTGTTTACATTTAGCTTTCTTCCCATGACATTAACTTCTCTATAAACAGAGAAGTATATAGATTTAGGCCTACATAAGAAAATCTCTCCAGGTGCCTCAGAAAATATCAGCCGCCGCACCAATTACACTGTAGTCAACTGCTTTGTTGAGCACGCATAAAACGATGCACATTTTTACCTCACAAAAACTAACCTTGCCACCAAAGGTTCTGTTGATGTTTGTCAGCACAAAATCTCATCTTTTTTTCCCCTGTGGAAACTGTCCTCCCCAGGGCCTAGCGCAGTCAAGAAGTATTTAAAAAGTATGACATGTTTCAACAGCGTAAACACACAGAGGTAAACTCACTTTGACTTGCAAACCTCGAGAGTAAAAAAAAAAAAATGTCAGTGGAGATCAAATTCACCTGTTTTCTACCACATGCCTACAGTACAGCCCGATGCACTATTACATGGATGACCAAGGTTTCAATCTTTGCACATGCAAGGTAACACTTCTCATACTCTATTCAAATCAACATGGACATACAGTCCATTGACCAGAAGAGGTGGCTGTGCTTTGCAACATGACAGACAGGCAAATTTGCCCTTGGTTACTGTCCTATTAAATTCAATCTCTCTAGGCGCTGCTATCTCAGGGTCGTTTACAGCGCAGCTGCATCCAGACACGGCATATGGTTTGTGTTACAATTTGCGTGTTTTGTTTGTTTTCGTTTCAACATGGTCGCTGATATCGGTTTTCTGCTGTGGCAGAATCCCGGGGCGTGTTGATTTGCAATGATAGTGAAACAAATAACTGTCATTCTTTCCCTGCTCCACAAACTCAAATGCTCTGTGCTGTTCCTCCGTGAAATAATTGATTTATTTTCGGGCATATTTTCCAGAGATATTTCTTTTGAATAGAAAGTGGGGCTTTCTTGCTTTTCGTGCAGGCATCTCGTTTACGATATCACTTCCCTGCTTGCCTGATCTTGACGTCCCTGCTCCAGCCAGCGAAAACGGAACGGCGACCGCACAAGTCACCATACCGAACATCTTTTCAGGATTAGACTCGTGGAGAAAATATGCATCGGCCCACTATTTTCTATTTCTATTTTCACTAGCTAAAAAAGTGTCAGTCAAAGTAAACATTAAAAAGTTTGCGTACTTTGTTTGCAGGGGATGGTCAGAATAGGCACATTAAAACCAGGACTGTTCTGAACCATTTCCTGTTCGCGCAAGGACTGGTGATAACGGGTCACAATGCGAGTAGACAAGCCCGCTGTAATGTCGCAGTCAGAGAAGGTGAACGGGCATACGAAGGATTTAAGGAGCTGAAACCAATTGAAGGAGGTTAAAGGGCACAATCATCAGAAGTTAATACAATAGCGCACCTGTGCGTCATCTGTACTTAGCCCCCGAGCGATGAGACTGGCACGTGTTTAGATGATCCTTGCACAGGCATGCAAACTGTAAACACCAGGGGGTGGGCACCAGCTCAGAAAACTTGCAAGAAAAAAAATATATAAACCTGAATTACCTCTTAGCCACGCAATTATTTCCCTTTGTCCCAGATTTGGAGTGATGCAAATTTCATTTAAGTGCACTTTCCAGGAGATGCCATTATGCTAATGATGATCACAGCGTGTGCCTGCACACACATTGAGCTATACCTTGATAGGGTGAGCCGTGTTAAGAGCCTGCTGTGTGACCTGGAAGTGTGGAAGAGTGAGTCAGCCCAGCTCCAGTCATTCTCTCTCTCACTGTTTTACAGCTACCCTTTTCCCATCCCTGCTTAATGCAGGCACTTCAGCAGTCAGATACTGAATATGAAGTAACATGAATAGAAAAAATAATTCATGCAAAATGTATCTGTGAACGCACGCTTCTTTACAGCTGCCAAGATCATTCCCTTATGGTTTCATTAGGTAACAGTTGGGTAGTCTGGCATACAAAGTGCAGTTGCATAGATGCGCAGCCAGGGGGCACCCTCAACCTCTGTGCACACTATGAAGCACTTTTGGAGCACTTTTTAGGTGAATGACATTGCAAGTTCACAGAGTGTGTTTGCCCTCTTTTCTGCGCACAGTACTGACTTTACACAGCTACCCTGCGCCAAAATGGTTCATTTCTGGATGCTGCTGGAGAAGCAGCCCCTAAAAGATTAGAGCCCCTCACTCACTTACAGACATGCTAACTGACAGGCTGTATCAGTGGCTCTCGCAGTAATGAAGTCTTACCACTAGAGGGTGAGAGAAGGGAAGCAATAATACAGTCATAGCATTTGAACAGAGCTTGTTCAGATCTTGTCTTTTTTTTCCTCTGAAATATTCAGAAAAAGCATCTTGGAATGGAGTATAAATCGCTGTAAATATCTAATGAACTGTTGCTAAAAACCCCAATACTGACCAGCTGCCACTTTCTTCCAAATTCCCACCTTACTATTGAGAAAATAAAATCATTCAGCGAAACAACGCGCTTTTGATTATGACAGTGGGGTGACCGACAGCCAGAGTGGGACAGCGACAGGGCGACTCACATGTTGTGCAGAACACACCAGCCGCAGTGAGGGTCTCCGGAGCTCAGGCACTCCCCACATGTCCCATACTGCTCACACGACTCGATGGGAACCCTCGTCACCTGAAAACACACATACAACACAGGTTCAGTACATGGTCTATACCACAGCCAGTTCACTCACACACACACAGACATACACAAACACACAGCCAGGTAGGACACCAAGTGCCTGTTTCAATTCTGAACACAGTTAAACTATCACACTGATATTTTTACATATATAGTTTGTTGGGTTCGAAATTCATTATAAAGGTTTATCAAAGCAAGCTTGATTGGAATGTTGTTTAAGTCTGACCAAACACTATTCCTTGTTTTAATTTTCACACGCTTATTGACTTCTATTTCAGCCTATAATGAATTTCTAGCTCCACTGGATACAAGGCAAGTTTAGAAATTACTGTATTGATTTTTTTTTCCCTTTTAGAAAAAACCCTGTTCTGAGATGTACAGAACCAGAGAATAAATTAAAAACACTAATGCAACATGGGGCAATAAGGTGAACACTCATTCTGTCATGGTGTCGTGTGTCTAATCCTAATAGTGTTGGCCAACAGCAGTTCAACTGGTATTCTATTCACCAGGTTTAAAGCACTCAGTTTTACTTTGGAGGGGGGGGGGGGGGCATGACAGATGGATGCAACTGCAAGTGGAAACAGCAACTGGTGTTTTTTTACTGTCTCTTTCTGAGCCCAACAGGAGTTCCAGCAGCTGGTGGCTGCTGGTGAATACGCTCTTTTACATGGCAGGCCTTTTGTATAAAGAACTGCATCTGTCTCGAAACACACACACGCATGCCTGTCCGCACACACACACACACACACACACACACACACACACACACACACACACGCACGCACACACACACAGGCACAAACGCTCCTTTTCTCTTCATCACCCTCTCACTCACTCAAATTCACTGTTTTGCATACACCTCCAGTCTGACACACACAAAAAAAAAACAACACCTCAATTTATAACATCCCAGTGACCTCACACCCATTAGTTATTTAAATAGCACCCCGTCCTCCCCTGCTGTTGTCACTCTTTCCTCTGTAATGCCATTCATTGTATTATGGCCAAGTCAATAGGTGTGATCGATATACTCTCTGCCTTTTGAGTAGCCCGGAAACTTGACTGCTGCAGCTCATAAACGCAGGAGAGCTCTTTCTGAGTCGCTCTGCTCTGCTGCTGGGATGCGGCTTAATTGCAAGGTGTGATAATCACTGTGGGCCACACATACATTACTGACAGCTGACAGGAAGCTCACGTTTGGTTTGAACCTGAACTTCTGTGAATGCCTTTTGTGAAAACAGCCAGCCCCCCCCCCACACACACACACACACTTTAAGGTAGCAGGGTGGCACAGAGACATAATGGTAACGGAACTTCGCTTGCGACTCCGTGGATGTAGGTTTGATTCCCAGGCGAGGCAGTGCCGTCATACCCTTGAGCGAGGTACTTAACCTGAATTGCTTAAGTAATTACCCAGCTGTGAAAATTGAACGTACGTAAAAAGAATGCAAACTGTGTAAGTCTCTGAATAAGAGCATCTGCTAAATGCTAGAAACCCAAGTGTAAATAATCTTACACACGGAGTACACTTATCCACTGGTACAGAATCAGCCAGGTACACAAGGCAGCACCGGTGACACCAGGGGGAGGTGTAAAGCCAGCCGTGGCACACACACACGCTATCATGGCTGCCCTTTTCCTGTTCCTGAGGACGCGCTGCCGGTTCACGGCCCGGCGGACAGCTGAGACCTGACCGCTGCTGCCACTGTCACTCAGCGGCCGTCAGCGGTGACGTCACCTCGTAAAGGGGCTCTGGGCAGGCCTGCAGCACGCCTGCCTCCGGTCTACAGAGGCTTCGTTAACATATCTGCAGGAAGCAAAACTCCCACATACTTCACGTAGAGAAGGCCTGCATTGTGCATAACCTTTGCTGTTAGCATGACGCCGTGGCAACATGACAGCAATGGCAAACTTCTCGTTCCCTCTTTTAATTATCTTCTTTCCTCATCGATGCCTTCAAAAGTGAGTGCAGTTCATGTCTATGGGAAATAGGATTAATGGGAATAGCATTAAGCCCAGGGTAAACCAGTGCGGTGTGAGGGGAAATAGGAGGATGCCCATTTGGCGCTTTTAAACACAGCCATGCTAAATGTCATTATTGGCTCCAGTTGGGATTCCAGTGGGGATCCAATGGCTGTGCTGTCATCCACCTGTCCCAGCACAGAGGGGTGGCCACTGAACAAAGAGACAGTCATGTGACGGGAGACAACAGGACGGCTCTGTGCTGTGTGTGTGTATTTGTGTGTCTGCATGGTTTTGTGTGTGTATAAATGTGTGTTTGTGTGCAAGTATATGTGTATAAGTGTGTGTGTGTGTAGTGCATGTCATTTTTCATTCCGGATAATTTCTGTTCGATGCTTAAATGCAATACAAGCGTGTCTGTGTGTTTGTACAAAGGCGCATGAGTGTGTGTGCATGTTTGTCTGTGTGTGCCTGTATGTGTGTGCCTGTCTGTGTGTGCGCCTGTATGTGTGTGCCTGTATGTGTGTGCCTGTGTGTGTGTGCCTGTATGTGTGTGCCTGTATGTGTGTGCCTGTATGTGTGTGCCACGCTGTGTTTCTTTGAATGTGTGTAATTGTCAAGGCGACTCCTGTCAAACACCCCCCCCCAGCCGGTCATCAGAGGCCAGAATTTGGGGGCCCAGTTTGGGACAGTAAGCCTCCAGAAACAGGTGGCGTACAATAAAGGGGCTCAGCAGTGACACAGCTGAGCCTGAGGAAAAGCAGGGCCTTCAGAGAGAGCCAAAGACACAACGACAGCGCCGCCTCCCCAGCGCTGGCACACCCCAAATACACCTCAGCATGCGTCGCTGTGTGTACCGCACACAGAGGGAGACGGGTAACAACATAAACAAACAACAATGTGGAGACAACTGAAGCAGGCAGACAGGGCTGGTGTCCGGGTATCGGGTGACGTTAAGCAGGCCGGTGTCAGTGTGGTGAGTGACGGACGGGAGGGGTGCAGACAGGGCCCCTCGGTGTTAGGGTGGGTGGGCAGCTGTTGCCCAGCACACGCCCAAGTCACTCAGCGCGTGGGGGCAGCAGCCGTGGCGACGCACAATGTGGCTGTTCTCCTGCGGCGAGCCGGACGGCGGGGGTCTCTGTGTACGAGAGGCCGTGTGATGTTCACAGAGGGGGGGGGGGGGGCACCAGTTGTCCCTGTGCTGACGCGGTGGGGTATCGCGGAGAGCGAATGGTGAGCCACGGTCTTGGATGGCGGTGGGGCATCCAAGACCTTGGCTCACCTTTCGCTCTCCGCGGTTTACTTCCTTGAAAAAAAAAACAAGCGCCAGTGAAGCTGCAGACACGCACACGTATGTGGCGGCGCGTGTTCATAATGTAAACCGCTAAACATCAGCAGATCCCGTTCCGATGCATCGGTCACAAACGCTGATATTGCGCTTGTCTGCCTGCCAGGCTTTAAAACCGCGTCAGGCCCATGGCAACCGGCTGATGAATGGCGCACAATTAAGCGTGGGGGGGGGGGGGGGGGGGGGGGGGGGGGGGGGAGGTGGAGAGCTCTCGAAACGGCAAATCCCTGACCTGTCTGTGCAATCAATGCACTCGGCAGATGTGCTAAAGGCCACTTTTAAAGCCTTACCCTGGCGCAGAAAAAAAAAAAAAAAAAAACAGCAGACAAGGAATGCCAAGCGCATTCCTCTTCTCCGCCCCCTCCTGTCCCCGGATGCCATGGCAACAGGCCAGCCACTGACCCCAGAACCCCCCCACCGAGCCACTTGGAGCAGGCCGTAAACAGCTGGCACCACTGGGACAGGTCGCAGCCACACCCCACCCCCCCTCACCCAATCCTACCTCCCATACTCCCATGCATTTTTAATGAGAGAGAGCCGAGCCGGAGCCACGTCACTGGAATTAAACACATCGATCACGCCAGCGCACAGCCTACAGAGCACAGCGCCTCTCCACCGCTCGCATCCCTCCATCCTGCTTTGAGAAAAGGGAGCCACTTCCTGCTGCTGCTCTCACCGTCAGGATTAACCCCCCCCCAAGCCTGGCTGATCAGCACCCCCGCAGGAGCGCCCGTCTACCCCAGCCATTATGAGCGCAGACTTTTGGGTCTTGGTGAATGTTTACTCCAATACAACCCCCTCCACTCTGATCCCGCGCTCTCTTCTCAAAGTGCCTGGAACATGAAGGATTCATGTGGTGGTGCAGGATAGTTTTGACCTTTGAGGTATGACGTGTGTGGCGCCCAGAAAAAACGGGGGGGGTTGCAGAGTCTCGATCTGGCGGGACACCCCCTGCCGGATCCGGCTCACGTCGCCGACCCCCGCCCCCCCGTCCTGTCCCAGGCCCCGCACTTTGATAAGAAGCTGTCTAATCCATTCTCAGCATCTCCCCTCTCCCCACATGCGCTGCTTTCCCTCCCGCTCCGCTCTCCCATGGCGTCTGACCCTTCCGCTGGGTGCTCAATAAAGCGTGCGCTCTCCATTTGTCTCTGTGACCGACGCCGTTTTCACGTGCGACTCAAAACCTCCCACACGTGTTACAGCCATTTTCTTTTCTCTTCTTTTCCCTCCGTCAGGCCATGCACCATTCTGTTTCTCCGCAAAATATGAAAAGAGGGGCATATATCATCTCTCCGCGCGCAATTTCATCAGGGCTTTTCTTTTGTGTTTGTATCAGCAAAACGGACGAGCTGCACTTCCAGAAAAATTAAGCCCAACACGTTGAATGAGTCGCAGAATTGATTTTGGAGAGGGAGGCAGACAATACAAGGTGATTCCAATCTACAAATTCTCTCTAATTTCTAATTCTCAAGAAACGATTTCAGAATCACTGCCACCCGAGCATCTCCTCGCCTAATCGCCACTCCGATTCAGATCAGCTGCCCCAGTGCAATTAGTTCCGTTTGTTTATTGGATTTTGCATGAAATCGTAGATTTTGCAAAGTGAAACATCTCGGCACTGTAATGACGCAAGGGCCTTTCTGGGCAGCCTCAAAACGGTACCAAGCGTCATCTCCGAGCACATAAACACGCACACACACACACACACACACACACACACACACTGGTGTGGGCGCATGCTCAGAGACAGGGGCTCTGCCAGCTCAGAAGAGGCCTTGCCCCCTGGCACATGCAGACCCAGTTACGTCACGTGAGGAAAGTAGGCCAGCAAAGTCTTCCTCAGGCCCCTGGCCTGGATGCTCCAGAGCTGAGACTGCATCCAGCTTGGACCCACTACTGACCCCTACAGGCCACACCCTGCCTGAACCAGCCACCTCCCACCTGCTTCACGTACAGACAGAGGGCTTGAGGTGAGGTCGTCTGCTTAGAACACTTCCTCATCAAGGGACCGACAGACTTCTGACTGGACCGAACCCAAGTCGAACGGCGCTGTCTGTTTTTAGCTCCATTCGCTCATTCTTAATTTATGTGTATACGTTAACATAATAGGTCATTAGAAAGGCAAAGATTCTCAAACAGGCACAGACAGACACGTACATACACACACACACATGCAGCAAGGGATCTTTGGATTTCAACATGTGTGCCCTGGTTTGCCAACTGCATAAATATGTAAGAAACAGGAGCAGCAGGCGGTGGAGCTGGAGGGCAGAGGTGTGTGTGTGTGGGGGGGGGGGCATGTCCAATAGTCAGGCTACTTCTGCCCCATTGAAGGAAACTGACTGACACTGTCAGCAGGGCAGAGGGGGATGGCCAACTGTGCACATAAAGACAAGGACACAGCTGTGTGTGTGTGTGTGGGGGGGGGGTGGGGGGCAGACAGTATGAGAGAGAGAGAGAGAGAGAGAGAGAGAGAGAGAGAGAGAGAGAGAGAGAGCAGATAAAAGATCCATACAGTAGGTAGAGATATGAGAAGTATTAATTATTGATGTCTGAACTGCTCTTTTTGGGCAGCTGAGAGGTGGGGGGTGGATGTTGTAGAGGAAGTGGGTCATTCTGTAAAGGTAAAGGTGTAAATATGAACACCCCTCCCACACACAGACATATACACACACAAACAGACAGACACACACACACAAACAGGCAGACACAGACACACACACACGTCAACTTCTGTTCATAATTATTCATGAGCTTTATAATTAACTTGACCTGACATTTTTGTTAAAATCATAAGTTCGTTGAAGGTTACACATGTGGCCTTGGTGAAAACATTTTACCGCGGTCTGATTCAGGATTAATATAGAACTGAAAGAGCATTGCTTTAAACAGCGATTTAGAATATTAAGCAAACTGAACTGGTTTCAACTAAAAACAGCACAAACATTGGCCCTCCAGGAATGGGGTTGTGGTCTAAGCGCTTGCATTGGGTAAGATACTGTATAAAACTGCAAGCAGCATAAGTCTCTCTGTAAGGCTGTTTGTAAATTAATAATGTGAACCTGAGACATCAGCAGTGGTGCAGAAGCTACAGAGGATACTGGGGCTGATGGGAAGGAGGTAATGGAGGTAGGGGTGGGGGGAGATGCGTCAAGTTGGAGGAGAGATAATCCTCCTAACATCTGGCGTTCCCGCCTGGAGCTCCCGGGGGAACTGGGATCAAACCTCAGCACCCTGTCAGTAAGGGTCCCAAGCCCCGTCACCATCTGATCCGCCTGTCTTCCTTCTCCCTCCGACAGGAGTCCCGGGACGACGACGGTGAGACCTGCACACCTGTGCTCCTTAACGAGCCCTTCGCCCACCTGTATGTTGCCTCAACACCCCCAACCCCCGCCCCCGGTTAACCCGCTGCATTTCTTAGCTTTTGGAAAACGTTGCGGCAACGCCGAGGGAACGCCTCTCGCTCCACCGGAGGTCTTACCTCGCGCTCTCCTCCCGCAGTGGGCCAGTCAGGCCCCTGAGCTGACGCCATCTCTTGCAACCAGAAAAGTCAAGCGAGGCGTTTTCAATTACCAAGTTCACATGAACATTTTCAGTCATGAATGCAAATGAGAAAGTCCGGGACAGCAAAGGGCTGTCTCATCCCATATGCTAAAGGCTATAACAAGCCTGAGTCCAAGCATACTGAGCAGTATTTGTAGCATTATTAGAATTGTTTATCTGCCTGGCAGATGCCGCCGTCCCTGCCATTTATACAATTTAAATATTTTCTTCTCTAACCGTTTATATAGCTGGACAGGCTTTTTATTGGATCAAACTAAAATTCAACCTGCTTTCCTGAACCATTTTCCTAATATAGGGGCCAAAATGGAAGTAAAATGCAGCCCTACCGACCATGGGGTTCAAGGTGAACAACCAGCAGGACGCCTCCATGCCTCTCTCTCCATGCTGATGTGTGCTGAGCATTCTGGCGGGAAATGGCTGCCGTTGCATCACCCAGGTGGGTGCTATACATTGGTGGTGGTAGAGGCGGACTTCCCCCTCATCATTGTAAAGTGCTTTGAGTCGCCGGCCGGTGAGAAAGGCGCTATATAAATGAAAAGCATTATTATGAATTATTGTTTCAGCTCTGTGGACTTCCATCCTTTGATGTGTTTTTCAGTTATAAGGCTAAGGTGCTGGAATTGTGTGTGAGTCTCTCAGACCTTGTGCGGCTCAGCCTAGCGCTGTAGGATGTGTATCAAAAAGTTGCCGGTGACATTCATAAGGTCGGGACCGGAGCAGGAGGGAAGCTCTCATCCTCGACTGGGGACCGGTGAATGGCACTCTGGGAAGGGTCTCTAATGGGGGGGGGTGGGGTAGAGGTGAAGGTGTGTTTGGAGACACACTGGGGGAGAGGTGAGGCCTGCTTGCAGCCCCACCGTAATCCAGTCAAGGTCACGCGTCCACCGGGGACATGTGTGGCTCGGCAAGTCACTGACCGAGAGAATGACTCCGTGCCATATTGACACTGGCTGCTAAACGCGTTCACCTGGGTCTAAAGAGTCAACAGCATTTGGGAGTGTGGGAACGAGAAGGAGACAGAGAGAGCACACACTGTCACAATAACATAGAGCCACAAGACATCACGCGGACTCTGGATATATACAGCCTAGGTCTGTTCGACTTTCACAGGGGTGGAATAATAGTGCTGAGGCAAAATAAAAAAGGAATAAGCATGATACAAAGCGGAGACCGGGTAAGCAAAAAAACACACAGACAGCAGTAACTAAACCTCTTACAGGCCACTTACAGGCCACTGTTCATTCATACGTACGGAGGCAGAGAGCTGCAGGTACGGACACGGACCGGCACTTAGCCGCGGATTTAGGCCGATACGAGGAGGGCTCCAGCCATGCCTCACTGCCTCCACTCCCAGCCTAAGAGCAGAGCAGGGCCCAGCAAGACGACAGGGTCGGTCGTCTTCACCGCCAATTACCCAGGCCTGCAGCCCACAGCGCTGCTACAGGCCGGTCGGCACTGCACAAGTTAATAATGCATCAGTGGCCCCTGATCAACAGGCTAGCGGGGGTCCTCCGGGGTCTTCCATTTTCAACTGCGCCCCTGCCCCCCTTCCCACTTTCCCTTTGTGTATTGATTAGATTGATACTGAAGCAAGGAGGACAAAGGAAGGTTTCAAAACCCTGGATTGGGAATTCAGTGCCCACGGTTTGTGTGTGTGTGTGCATATGTGTGTGTGTGTGTGTGCGCGCGCGCGTGAGCACTTCCGTACATGTCTGTGAGTGATAACCTCTTTGCCTCAGGATTCCCATCCTGAAGCCTGATGGCACATACAGACACTAGGGCTGGAGGTGTGCCGCAGTACTCAGGTCCATGACAGACTTGTGAGGAGAAGCGCGGCGTAATTAAGCACGGCGCACCAGCTGGGATGCCGCATAATACAATACACCCCCTCACGCTCGCGGGAGCTCACGTTTTCCTGTCAAAGATGTGGTTCCCTTGCACCTACATGACCCCACACATGCCCCGGAGCAGACCACGGTTTTCTTTAACCGATCCTGAAACGAAACCTCCTTACTCCCTCTCCCTCCCTGGCCTCAGGACTTTCGAACGTCCCTCCTCTAACGTTTCCGTAACGTTGAGCCAACCACAGGCCAGGGGAATCACGCCCAGGGTCTTGTTCAGAGGTGTAGAGGAGCCACAGAGCTAAGAGCACACTGTTAAACAGCACACGTCTCATGTACTCTGGGTAGACTGGTGGTCCCGTATCTCTTTGTTTGAGGGGGTAGCAGCAGAACACCGACATAATGAGCTGAAATTGTCTTTGTGCTTCACGCTGACATGCTGTCCCCTGCTATTTTCCACGTATTTTTCTAAATTACCTGTTATTTATTTATTTAGTTATTTATTTCACTCAAAGAACAGGGCTAATGTGCACGTCCACATGAATTTGTATGGACAGCAAGCCTATTTTTTGCATCATTCTGAAGCGCGGATTTCATCTTCTTTGTATTATGCCAGGTTATTTTTTCATGTCACGTCATTAGGAGGATCTTATGCAATTCCACATCTCCAGCTCATCTTCTGTGTAAAGAGAATAAACATTTAGCCCTCCATTCCTCACGATGTGGTTACATTGTGGAGTCCTGTGATACTGCCTACACTCAATTTTCCCGAGAAAATATTAAAACTACAACATTTATAACAGCTGCTCCAACATTTCCATTCCTTAAAAACAAGGCTTTTACATCATGCTCCTTGCGACAGTTTTTTTATCACCAAGTGCTGCATTTCAGGTATGACACTCAATGTTGGTTTTCAATGTGTGTGCATTAATGTGACCGCCAACCCCTTCTAAACCCCCCCCCCCCCACACAACGCCTGCTCTCTCTGAATGCTGCCGGCTCAGCACCATGTCATTACACAGCAGTGGCATCCATCATCGGTGAAGAGACCAGCCCTCTAACATCACTGTTATTACCACTGTGATTACTGCCTCCCACCCATCTCCCGCCCTGTAGGGGGCGCTCCCTGTGCGCCGATTAAGGTGCGAGCTGTCTGATTTACGTGGGAAAAAAAAAAAGCCACTGTCAGTCAACGACCCCCCCCCCCCCCCGAACTCCCCTCGTCTGGGGTCTGGAGCCATCTGACTGGCGTGGGTACCTCTGAGGGCGCTGGTTGAATCTTTAAAAGAGCCCCATCCGTCACATCTACCAATCAATAGATGTCAAAAGAATATGTATTATTTTATTTTTTTTGGTCCGTGTGTGAAATGTTCAAATGAAGTTGCCTGTGTTCCCTCTCTCTTCTCTGAGATAGAGCTAGAAGATGTCTCCAGACTGACTGAAGTCCATGTGAAGAAACACATAACACGGAGCATCCATAAGCGCCGTTTCTGCTGACAGCTCCCCTCTTTGCCATCTGAACGGGAGAGGAGAAGAGAGGGGGAAGAGGGGGATTCTGGGATTGATTTCCCCTCTATTTGAACCCAGCCTCAGGTTTAGTGAGCAGTGGCTCCAGCACATAAGGTTAAAAAAAGGACCCCCCACTATTATATTTCCGTACAAACAATCACTTCGCCTGGGTAAAAAAAAAGAAGTTTGCCAGAGCTGCCTGTGTCGTGGACAAAAAACGTGCGCGGCTCTGGCAGCCCGCCGGACCTCCGTTCCCCTGCCAATCCTCAGCAGCTGAGGTCAAGCAGCTAACCATTGGAGAGCTTGATTTACTGCCCGAGGCCAGTGGACGGCGCTCTGGGGCGGCCCGGTGGTTTACGGGTCCTGCCGGGTGTCTCATGAATAGAGACACGCGGTGTCTGGAGAGGGCTGCCGCGGAAAGCCGACTGGTCAGGAGGCACATCTGAGGCAGAACGGGACTGGGAAGACGTTTTTTTTGTTTTTGTTGCACGTGACCCCTCGGTTCATGTTGGCAGCGGTGGCGGTGTTGCCGGGGTACTGCGCTATGCCAGGAGGAGCAGAGAGACCCAGATTCCTCCCGCCTCTCCACAAGCAGGCATGTCTCACAGTCTGACTGTGTCAGAGAGAACAGTCAGTTCCACAAGAGAGATGGGGAGATAAAGGTACACATACGCTGCTGCAGAGAGAGACAGAGAGAGGGTAGAGAGAGGGGGTAGAGAGAGAATATGTACAGCGGGAGAGAGGGGTAGAGAGAGAAGGATAGAGAGAGAGCAAGAGAAGCGAAGAGGGGTAAAGAGAGACAGAAATAGAGCAAGAGGGGGGATAGA
The DNA here is from genome assembly GCA_022702515.1 of Ilyophis sp. 1 JC-2022. Classification (NCBI taxonomy): domain Eukaryota; kingdom Metazoa; phylum Chordata; class Actinopteri; order Anguilliformes; family Synaphobranchidae; genus Ilyophis; species Ilyophis sp. 1 JC-2022. The sequence continues at coordinate 39,106,403 of CM040402.1, read as the reverse complement.
AAGAAAGAGAGAGAGAGATCCTGGTTGGGCTGAGTGCAGGTAAGGAATCCCATTAATAACATGGCGGCCATTCTGCGCTGACGGACGATGACAGATTTACCCCTCCATCCCTGAAGCCGTCGTGGGTGGTTAGCTGGTGAGATTTAGAGGGCTGGAGAAGGCTGGGAGGAGGGATTCTCAGAGCTTAGGATGTTATGAGCGCCGCAGTGCATTAGCTCCTCGGTTTCACCCTTACACCTCTACACTCCGACACCACCAGGCCAACCGCAAACACAGACGTTTAGTCTGGGCAGTGCAGGTCCGTGTCCTTAAAAGTAAATAACGATACACTTACTAAAAACGTTTTTAAGCATCCGTAAAGTAAACAACAGAGTGGAAGGGGTAGCAGTAGAAGCGGAGATCTCCGGCTGTCGTGGTCCGACAGAGGAAGGGTGCTCCATGCTGGGAGGTACTCCTCTCACTGAGGCCTGACTGACTGAGGACCTTTCCCTCCACTGTTCTTTGGAGGCAAAAAAGCTGAACTTCTTTCTGTCTCAAGTGCAGTCCTTTTTGTTTTCTTCGATGAGGAAGGTCAGTGACATTCACAAAGAAGCACACTCTGGGAAACCAGATGAGAGACGTGGAAAAAAAAGAAAAAAAAATTATTTCAGTTGAGTGAACCTCCGGCTGCCTTCTCCACCAATTAGAAGAAGAACAATAATGACAGCGCTGTGCTGTTTCACTCCACGACGCTCCCTCTCGACAGGATGAAACCTGATTCCTTGAACTGGCAGTTGCGTCTCCAGGAGACGTTTTTTTGTTTAATTAGGCTTGTAAATAATTATTGCAATTAAAGCCTGCAATTAGAGGAGTGAGGCACCTCTATTGCCACAGAGATAGATGTCAGGGAATTCTTTAGGTGCTGACAAAACTCACAAAGGGCGCGACATTATACAGTCAATCGCTGACAGCTATGAAGCCTGCTGACGTGCCGCAGCATTTTTAATTACATCGCCAATTTTCTTGTCGTCCTTTATTGTTTGTTGAATTCAGAGACAATATTGTGTTCTCTGGGGGGGCAAGTAACCTAATGAAAAAAAGTTAGATTAGAGCTCTTTAAATCACTGTCTCATTTTGCTAACAAAACATCAAACTGGAAATTTTACATTCAGCCCCATTGTGACTGAAGACTGTCTTTCAGTGGCACTTAACAGTGGGGGTAGACATGTTTCTGTTGAGTTTTCTTCACCCCATCATCTGTCTTTGATGGTTCTTTTTTCTCAAGATTGCCATTTCACAAATGGCATAAAAGGGAACGACTGGAGATTATAAGTATATAAGTAGCATTGGTTTCATCGGATAAAAGCCCCCAATCAGATTGTATAAGCACTAGTCTGCGGCCTCTTCCTGTCGGTTATTGACGCCGTTGGTTTACTGTCGAGTGAATCCAGGCTAACATGCCGCTTTCTGCGTTAATGTGTAGGGAAGGCAAGCATTTCAAACCTGCAATGATGACCGCAATAATCCGCTACATTGCACAAAGGCAAGTTACATCACAGCGCGTTAAAGTGGTGGAGGCGTCTATCTTGGGCGGGGGGGGGGGGTGTGCTCAGGTATTTTCTGGCTCATTACAGGGTAGTAATCCGGCTGTGCTGTGTGCTTAACGCCCCCGGGGGAAGACAAGACAGCAGTGAGCTCCGGCAGGTACAGTCCAGAGCCCTGCAGTGCCTGACTCTCTCCTCCTCATTAACAGCACTGTCTACAATAATGCCCAACTGTGTCTCCGCACCAGCATAAATCTATAACCAGATGAGGTTCAAAGGTCAGGAGGGAACATTCAGACTGTTTACAAACAAGGACAGCGACCTTTCACCTCCTTTTAAAACTTACACTGAACTGCAGCCATAGTGACTCAGTGAGAAAATTATGTATTGACTGTCCTGTAGTGCAGAGGACGGGCAGGGGGTGGGGTATGGCGGTCGGGGTAGGGTGCCTGGGACTTCTGTGGACCTGTTCATATTAATTAATGTTGTGATGAGGACTGACAGGACCTGTGCTATCAAATAATGAGGTCAGAATTGGACAATGCCTCTAGTGAACAAACCCTGATTAATACTAATCCAGCTTTACATCAATTAAAATGACATACTCTGGGATTAATGCAAATGAGCTTCGGCATTAACTGGTTAACATTAACGCTTTCTTGCTGGCGCATATGAAACCACCTTGGAACGGTGATTCACAGCCTTTCCCCATCTGTAGCAGTGAATGTAAAATGAGTTTTGCGGGCAATACGGCATAACAAAGACATTCCCTTAACGCCGCAGTGGGCCAAGGACATTTTCCCTCTCGCTTCTCCTTATTTACCATTACAAGAGCTTTATTTACTGACTTGGTTAACCTATGACCCCTATTCTCAAAGTCCAGGGGGAACCGTCGACGCACCAGATTGTGTTTTGGCTCCACCGGAGGATGAGAGACAGAACGGGGGTGCTATAGTGGGGGGGGGGGTAAAAGCAGTTTCTTCAGAATGAAAAGCTAAATGGCTTCATCAATAACCGTGGACGCCCGTATCGACAAGGGCATTTATCCTGATTTGTCCAGGTGTCAATATCAAGTGAAGCTGTCAGAGAGACGCTTGGGCCTAGGCAGGGGCAGCTAAGCAGGAAACATCACAGGGATTGATTTCCCCCATAACGAACGCTACCGTGGCTTCGCCAAACCCGCGCCACGGTTCTCTGACGGAAATCCACATCAAGGAAGATTTGGAATCCATTAATCTCTGATACACACGTCCATTGCATTCCGTTGCAATAATATGCATTAGATGGGAAAAGCTACTAGAGAAGAGATGGGGGTAGCTATTCCCATTTGGGGGACAGCAGCAGATGTAACGATCTGTTGTGGCATTTATGTTAAAGTTACGCACCAGAGAACCGCTTTGTCACTGCCCCTTCTTCCATGTAAACAGCAGCATGAATGTCATGGTCGCATGGCATATATGACACGGCATTGTCAAATGTGCCATGCCGTGGCAATGGTTTTGGTCCCTAATCATCCACACAGAAAATCCTCCTTTATTTCAAGTGTGATTTTCACATACATACGTGAATAAGAGCCAAACTCTTTTGGAATCAAAGTCAAACAAATACACTGCTGCAACTATGCTAAGCTACTTAACATTCAATTTGCTCAAAGCATGTAAAACTGGCTTAAGAAAATATGCGCCATGGTGAATGAAGCAATGATGAAGATTCCCTATAAAAACACTGCTCTTATAGTATCAAGTAGTTAATTCAGAGCTCTCTACATTCCTTGAGAACTCTGGGTTTGGAGCCTGCAAGAGGGCCTTGCAATTCCTGCAACACCTTTACCGTGGCGACTCTAGTTAATCAGACTCTTTGTCTGCCGTGGTCACGGCGACGTTGATTGGTGTGCAGGAGCGGAGATGGGGTCAAAGGTCAAAACCCTTTTCTTGTTCCTTTTCTTCGGTTCAAACAGCTGTCCTCCATCGGGGTGAACAGAGGTCACAGAGAGCTGTGGATGGCCTTGCGAGGAGAACAAGAGTGTGAAAGGCCGGAAGCCATTCCCATTCAAGATCCTCTTCGCACATACACGGGTTCAGGGATAGCCGGAGGCAATATGAGAGAGCGAACCATTGACCATTCGCCACGGCGTTCATGCCCCTCCAGCATTAACTCCAGCTGCTATTATTTGCTAACCGCCCATCTTTTGTTTTTCAGTGAGCTTTACCCACAATTCCACTTCACCTCTGCTCAGGCCATTGTGCCCCCTATTTCTCATAGTATGCAGTGCAGACAAAAGCATTCCAGCTGTGGGTCTCCCTCCTCGGATTTCTGAACGAGGGTTAAATAGAACAAGGCCTTTCTGCGGCTTTTAGACGGAGAGATTTGGCTTAAATGTGAATGTTAATGCAGCTTTGTTCTCACTGATCACATCCTCCCTCCTCAGGGATTCTATGCCTGCCGGTCACTGGAATGGAGAGGATCACTGCAAAATGGCTTCAGGCCAATCTAATCTGTACCAGGGTTAAGGAGCCAACCCAGGAAACTAAAAGCTTTCCAAGAAAGGACACGTTGCATTGGCCAGGTGGTGTCAGGCCTGGAATAAATGGAAGCGGATAGAGGTGCCTGTACGTTAGCATGGGAGGGGGTTGAGGTGCCGGCTGTACCCAGGCAGGGCTTTTATTGTGTGCTAGCGGTGTGTTGCACATGTGCGAGGTGTGAACAAATCCCATTTCCCCCGGCTCGATAACCGCAGAACTCATTTCCTCACCATTGCTGTGTTTTTGCCAAATGAAGACGGAGGGGGAGGGGGAGATAGGGTATTCAGAGAGCCAAAAAATGCAAACAAAAAAAAAAAAAAAAACACGGGTGCACGGGTTGGAAAAAGGGAATTCAAGCATTGATTTTAAATTTCACAGCTGAGCACTTTGGAAAAATTGGCAAGCAAAAAATCCAGGGCACTCTTATTTTCTAATGATCTCTGGGCTGCGATGTCATTCTCTGAGCAGCGTGGGGAAGTCTCTGCAACCTATAATAACTTTCCACTAGTATATGGTAGAGAACAGGTCCAGCGGTCTCCTCTTAAATGGACGGATACGTTCCAGAATGACAGCAGCATACGAGAGCCCGTCTGGAAAGAGTTTCTCAAAGTGAACGTCGAGACTTTTTTTATAGGCCATCTCAGCTTCCCTGGGTTAGTCACGGCATTAGGAATTTCACAGTTATTTCAATTGAAGGGTGTAAATAAAAAGCTGCTGTCACACCACACTAAGCGCTATGCTTGCTGGGATTTACCAGTGTCAATGCTACAGTACGCTCCGAAATCAGGCCGTGGTGCACCTACAGCCAAATCTAGTTCACAAGTGTGTGTGCAGAGCATGTTCTGGAATAAAAAATAGGGACATGACATTCGCAGCAGTACATCTGTATGGGGTTTATATTAAAAGTGTTAAATAGAGGGGTGTGGCCTACAGCTTACAGCAGGGGTGTGACTAAAATAGCTGGATCTTCCTCTGCCTCTGCGCATAGTAGTATATCTGTTGGATTTGAGTGGTCAGTTTAGCACTCACTTGTTCAAAATCAGCCTATCAGGTCTATATTACAACCAGCAAGCACAGGCAGACAATAATAATTCAGAAAAGATGACTTTCCAAGTGGTTAATACTCTAACAAAGTGAAGTAGCACCAGGTGTTTTCAACATCGCTTCAGAACAATGGTGGAACCCAGAGTGACGAACCGCTGTTAAACTATTCTGAAAACCTTTTCAACTTGATCATGTAGATAATAGTTCAAATTGAACATGGCACTCTATCCGGCTGTGGCAAAAAAGAGCCAGATAAATCAGCCAGAGCAGGCGAAAGAGGGCACGGCACACTGTTGCCGAGAGGCTGAAACCTGCAGTCGCCCGTCTTTGTTTTCCTCACCTGGGAAGCCGTTGAAACGAAAAACAAACCCGCAAAACCCAGCCCCACCTGAGCAATTCCACCGCCATTTCCACACCAGCGTGAAAAGCAAACAGTGACCAGGTGAAATGAAGCGAACGAGGAGAGGGAGTGAGAGAGACTGGGGGGGGGGGGGGGGTATTTGCATGCCAGGTGATTTTTTCCCCATTGGCTGACATGATGCTTTGCATGTGGACTGTAGAGAAGTTACACAGGGTACCACAGGACATTTCACTGTGTTTGTTGTGTGTTCCATCCCACAGTGTGCGCTAGTCTAACAGGGGTTTTCAACCTTTTCTGATCCCCCACCCAGGGTCAAAGGTAAAAAAAGGGTTATATTTACACAAAATAAAATAAAAGTCTGACCAGGGACCCCCTACAGTACCTTCAAGGACCCCCTGTTGAAAACCCAGGATCTAGCACATAAACTGTGGTATGTTTGCCAGCAGTGGACAGGTGAAAGCTGAGCCGGGCGGTTTGACTTCCCCTGACCTCCTGTTGCTGTGAGTCTTGATGAAAGAGAGCGTGTCAACAATGAATGGTGACCAGATAAAGAAAATCAAATATAGAGTAAAGGCCAGTTTATCGCAGAACTTTCATGAACATTCTATTGTCGCTCTACATACCCTGTGGTCGTTGTCGTTCGCAAAAAATATAAACGCACTCCAGCGACATTCCAGCGACAGTGGGGACAATGGAGGAAGAAGCAGCTTTATCTCATCATGTTTTCTGCTTTACCCCTTTTTTTAAGTTTCTAAATGTCCATTTTGAGGGCACCATATTGTTTGAAATATCATTCACTGTGTCTTTCATACACTTGTAGGCTATGTGAGGTAGAAAATAATAAAACGTTTGTAATTAAACCTCAACATTGATGCAACATTGATGCAATGTAAATAGCTAGCTACAAGACGGGACTCATTGGGGGAGCAGCCTACAATTCTCTAGTTAGAGAAATGAGGTTCAATAATGTGGAGTAGCCTATGTCACTCGCTATCTGAATGCCACGGACGCTGTCACTCGAGTCGTTGCACAAAGTTTAATCTGGCAAATCTAAGTTACTGTGAAAGCAAATAACTTCAATGCATTCACAGGCGCCTACAACACTACAAATGTGTAGTCAAGCTACAAATGTGTCTTTGTACCCATTCATAATAGCCTACAGACTAATAGGCTATTGGTAACTTGTAGCATTGGAAGCGAGCTGCTTCTCATTTTGGATTGTAACGTTTTCTCAACACAGTCTAGCTCACCATCAATCGGTGAAATTACATTGTTATTATTATTAGCCTATTAATAATAATAATAGTATTATATTTTATAATGCTATTCATGCGCTTGCTAGGTAGGTAAGCTACGGGTAGGTAAGCCTACCCTATGGCTGCACGCAAAGTTTTCCAACAAAAAAATGAACAGTTAACAGTTAGCTTATGTGCTAACTAGTAAGTTGACAGCTCGAGTAAAGCCTCCGCTGTCCGAGACAAACAGAGGCAGTGACACTGTCAAAGTTGAATTTATTGTATGTCTCAGCGACATCTTCAGCGATCAGTGACCACAGGACGACAGTCGCCGAAGTATAAACCAAATCCATAAACCATGGCACATCGTTGGTCGCTAGACTATACACTGGCCTTAGAGCTTTCCTTGTTGAGCAGGGCCAGTTGCAATAGCATAGCCAAGGATTCACACATACACACGCACATGCACATGCATGCAAACACACACATGCACACACCACACACACAAGCACACTCTTTCACACACACACACACACACGCACACTCACAAGCACATACACACGCATGCACGTACACCCAGGCGCACAAGCGCACAGACGCATACACACACATACACACAAACGAAAGCCTGAATCTTACTGAGATGACTGCCTGGAATGGTGTTTCTTTGTTTCTTTGGTGAGTCTTTAACCACTCTGACCTTTTTCTTCACTGCACACTGGGCTCCAGCGCTCTCACCAACTGCCGCAAACGTGTTATTACAGGTTTATAAATAGTCTCAGAGGGCCGCCAGACACGGTAAGGCACTTCAGACAGGGCTGCAAGAGCTAAATACACAGCTCTGCTCTTCACTCAAATACTGTTTAAGAGATGGCAGCCAAACTGCCTCATATTCCCACTGATCCTGATGGCAAAACGAGGTCTACTGACCCACAAGTAATGAGAGGAAACCAGTGGATGAGTTACTGTCTTAAGCGGGATAGAGGCTGTTGCTGTTGAACCCAAGGTGCCGGACTTGAATAATTAATGATTTAACATATATAGAACATATGCTGGAAATTATCTGTGGCTATTACAACTAATTATTCCACTGTACCGATGCAAGCCTGACCTTCCAGGCAACATGTCCAGTTTAAGCTTTAGTCTCATGTGCAGACACGCTGCGGGGCTCAAATGAATCCTGACTGCGTGGGAAATACAATCTGGCCATAGTGTCATCCAGGGAAGGAGGGTGTAATTCAGCAGGTTTTCCCCACATCTCATCATGAATCATGCCTGTAATCTGCCCGCGCCAACAGGGCATGAATTACTCTGCTCTAGCCCAATGACGGAGCAGCTCAGAGAGTGAACAGGCGGTGGCGGGTAGCTAACGCTTTGGAGGCCGTGTGTGCTAGTCCACGCTCTCTTGCAGCCATGGGACAGGCTAGCGAATGTGATTGAGCGTTCAAGATTTGAAGAAACAAAACGACGGGGTGATAAAACTGGTTAAAAAAAGGAATAGCTACGCAGGGCTAAGCTCTCGCTCAGGCACTAAAGATGCAGGGCTCTCCAGACTCCAGGTTCTTTTGTCTGCCTCGAAGCTGCGGATTCTCCGGTGAAAAGCGCGCTGCATTCAGCCAGCACTCTCATCAGTTCCAGTGCAGTGCATCACACTGAATGGATCTTACTGGATCACTGATATGGTGGATATTACAGGCGCTGAATCACAAAACAGGGCGGGTTCCACATTTAAACTGATAAAAACCAAGATTATGCTAATTAAGGCGTTTCGGTGTTGCAAATTTGTGTCTGTGTGAACATGTGCATGTATATGTGTGTGTGTGTGTGTGTACGTGTGTGTGTGTGAGTGTGTTAGCGGCTTGTGTCAATGAATGCAGTCACATGACTTACCTTCCAGCGCAGCTGTCTTTGTGTGCTGGTGTTGAAGAATGTCAATGTGTGTGTATGTGTGTATGTGTTGGACAGTGGACGTGCACATCTGTACTACACATCCCTGCTAAACACACCCTCCCCCTCTCCCCCTTCCGTCTCCACACCTGACTGTAAGCTCTGGGCCGTACTTCCCTCGGGCAGCCCGGTGAGACCTGGCTCTTGTAGCGGGTTTGTGCTCAGAAAGAGCAGCCTCCTCACCCAGCTCGCTCTCCCACTCTCTCTCTCACTGCGCCATGCTGCCGCGCGGGCACGCTCGGCAGACACACAGCCTCATTGTTATTCTGAGGGGGAAACGCAACCGGAGCCAAATCTGTCCGCACTCCGCTCTTAATTTGCCATCATTTCTCCTTTGTTCATATGTGAAAATTCACATTTTTTTCCCTTCTCAAGCACACACTGCACCCCCAGGAGGGGGGCTCCTCTGCCCGCAACTACGGGAATACGAGATCCCCTCCTCTTCCAGTGTTCCCATCCCACAGCTGGGCTCACCACTATCTCAGGTGAGGATGGCAGCACAATGCAGGGAGTGAATAACCAAAATGATGGTCGTGCCAAGTAATGGGTATGAGCCCAAAAAGACCTCGCAGGTAAAAAGACGTTGGTTAGATTCAGTGACCGGTGGGAGTAACCTTGTCTCCTTTAAATACATAATCGGCACTGTGAATAAATGACCTGGGATCTCCCACGAGCCATTGGAAGGCAGCAGAGACGACATCACGCCACGGGACGCTGCCGCCGCCTCTCTTCAGACAGACTGAGCTAAAGCGCTGCTGGATTACTGAGACCTGTTGCGTGTGGCTTTTCTTTGAAGGGTCTGTTGTATTGTATTGCACTTGTGAAGTATTTTGGAGGCATTTGCCCTTTGCTGGATATTTTTATCTTTCCCCAACCCTGGTCCTTCCCATAAATTATATTTTTTATTTGTTTCCTGTGTAACTCTTGTAGACGTCTGCTGCACGCAGTCTATATTTATAGAGGCAGTCGGATGATATCGGGTATCTGAAGCCCGACTTGCCTTCGATTGTATAATAGATACAACGGAGAAGAAACCCAAACTCCACTGAACTCCTTTTCCCTCTTTCCCCATTAAGCTCGAGATAACAGGGACGGGGGAGGCAGTTAAATGACAGTGAAGGCTCTGGCAAGTGCCTTTGACTGTACTGCATTTTAATCCTATTATGGAGAGGAGAGCTGCTGACTGTGCTACGAGGCTAAGAGAGAGGGAGACGGTGAGAGAGAGAGAGAGAGAGATATATAAAGACAGAGAGAGAGAGACAGAGACAGAGACAGAGACAGAAAGAGAGACAGAGACAGAGACAGAGACAGAAAGATAGAGAGGCGGCCTCTACCAAACACGTGCTGTAATGACTCAAAGGACACACAATATGCTTGTTGCCTTCCACACCAATATCGGACCTCATGAATATTAATGTCCACAACAATGGCTGCGCCGGGTTCTGTGCAACACCAATAAATGGAAAACAAAATGCCTGTGATGGCTAACAGACAACGTATTAGCATAGCATATGTGACACAGAGCATAGCATGCATATATCAGTTCAGGTAAATGACCAGCCTTCCTTCCTCTCAGACAACAGTCAAAAACCGCTTGAAACCAGTCAAAATTCAAGAGGCCCCCCACCTCTCTGTCAGTTCCTGCGATTGGGGTCGTCTCAGCCCAGATCAGCTGCATGGTGCATGCATGCATTTCTGCAGTATTAATAATCATTGAATCATGCATTTCTATTTAAACCAAATCAGGCTACAGTTTAATTGATTTCAGTTAGACGTCCTGACCATTCTGAAATCCATACAATGCTATGGATTTCTATTTTCCCCCTGGGGTTCTGCAGTTTTAAATGGTGGTTTAATGGGGTTTATTTTAAATGAAGTGTACATGCTGCGTGTGGAGCTCAGCCACTGTGATAGCAGACCTTCCTTCCTCCGGCAAGTTACTTCTCATTATACATTCACAAAGGGGGTGAGGAATCCTGGGGTGTTCAAGGCCACACTCTGATATAGATTCGCCTGATATTATAGGCGAATGCTAAACCAAGATGAGATGAACGGTTGGTGGCCTGTATGCTAGTCGGCCAGCTAGTGTTAGCCTTTCAGGCTAACAAATGTGTAGCAGGCCCAAGCCGTGAGCGAATCTTCTACCTTTAAGTATCATGCCAGATTTTTTTTATAACAGCTACTGACCAAAATCAATCAATTTTGTGGGGTATGCATATGAAAAGATAACGAGAAAGACTGTCAGTCAAAGAATGTTCCATCCCACGGCTCAAAAGCGCCAACGATGCAGTAAATCACCAGCTTCTTGCTTCTGTTGCGCTACAAATCTGTTAAACATAAACCCTTCAGCCAGGAAAGCTCCTGTCAGCCAGAAGACATGGGATACAGGCAACCAGCTTGTTCTGGTCACTACATATTATTATGTTCTCATGTTTTGCCCATTGAAACAGGGGGGGCTGTGAAATGAAAGCGTAATTACCTGCCACATATACTCCCGCCACAAAAACTCTGTTTAAGGACAGAGTGAGCCCAGCCAAATGAGGCTGTCAGAGTTAGTGTTTGTCTGTTTTCCCAACGGTGTACAGGACTGGACGGGCGCCGACGCGCAGGAGGCAGGGCCCGTCCACCCTCCCCCAAAAACAACCCGCAGGCCCCTTGCTCTGAACCACACCCCACCTCACGCGTAAACCCCAAATCCCTAAACTGTCCGCCCTTCTGACCCCTACTGCTTCGCTGTTGGGGGCGAATGGAGTCGCGGAAAAAAAAGGAGGACGATCATTCATCACTTTGCGGGACAACTCTCCGCCGCAGCCCCCTTTGTCCCCTGCGCCCCCGCTGCTCAGTCTGATTTTAATACGATGATCTCCGATGGCTATCTGCTGCCGTTTGCTTCGCCACCTCATTATAAGTGCGTCGGGCGTGACCTTGCGCTCGGTCCCCTCTCTGTCTGCAGCTGTCCTTTCTCCCATCACTCTTTCTCCACAGACACCAGCGGTGCCCCTCGTCCGTTCGCCATGCCTTCATCCCTTTCTTTCATTAGCAGACCGTGTGCTGTCCGTTCTTGTCCCATGCCCTGCCGCAGATATTATTTACAGTCCCAAGGGGGGGATACTGCTACACTGAGAGGCGAAACGCGCCAGACAACCAGACGAGTCGTTCACAAAACTCTGATTCGTTGCGCTGCCGTGGACGCTGTAGGACAGTGGAATCACACCCTGAGGGAACCACCCGGCGTGCAGGTTTTGGGTGTTGCGCAGTGCTTAATCGATCGATTAAAGTGGTTGATAACTCGGTTAACTCGCCTCACCGGGTTTCCTGGGACTGAACCGGTTTCTGAATGCAAAAGTGAAAACAAAAAGCGGGGCCCCCACGCAGCTCAAGTGCAAGAGAGAACAGCGCTGCTGGAGCACGTCAGCGCGCACCTGGCTCCGCGGTTTCCCCCGGGGTGATGTATAAGCGTCGCGCAGGTGCCTTCCCGCCGCACTCACCTGTCTCTCGGACATGACGTAGAGGAAGTTCCCGTCCAGCGAGAAGGCCATATCCCGCAGAATGGGGCTGTTGTCCTTCATGACCGACACCGTCTCGTACTGCACCCCGCCATGGGGAGGCCCGTCCGCCCGAATCTGAGAGAAAGAAAGAGAGGGGAGGGGGTGAGAGAGAGAGAGAGAGAGAGAGAGAGAGAGAGAGAGAGAGAGAGAGAGAGAGAGAGAGAGAGAGAGAGAGAGAGAGAGAGAGAGAGAGAGAGAGAGAGAGAGAGAGAGAGAAAACACACAGGTCAGAATACAGACATTCTAGACCCCAGGTCCCTACAGAGCAGGCTTGATTCATGACTACCTGTGATCCTCCATATCCTCCCCCACCAGAATGAAGCTCAGAGGAGAATACTCTGTGGAGCTTCTCCTGTCTGTGAAGCCCATTAACCAGTGACCCAGTTGTTCTTGGAAGACAAAGTCAAAGAGAGGTCCAGGTGCTCCACGGCTCAAAACAGTCCCAGAGACTCTTGCACAAGCCAGAGTACGGACCCCCCGCCTCCAGAACCCAGCTGATATAGCGCTCCACTAGCGGGGGAACGGTGACCGCAGCGCGGACCCAGTCAGCTTGGGTCTCCTCTCCCCATTCTCATTCAGTTGCTCCGTGTTAACGCGTGCGTCATTTATTGCCAGCCTGATAACTTCGCCATAACTCAGTTCGCCGTAATCTCCTCCAGCACCAGTCAACCCGATTTCTTTTGTTCGCGGCTCCCGTCCGGAAGGCGGCGTGCGCATGCATGCTCGCGTGCGGGTGACGTCGAGGCCCTCGGTCTGCAGGCCAGGCACGTAGCAGAGTGACGGCTTTATCGTCTCCCCCCCCCCCCCCCCCCCCCCGCCCCCCCCCCCTCTCTGTCAGCTCCTGCGACTGGGGGCACAAAGCAGAGCCCGTGCCCTGAATGCAGCTCCGGGAGGTCGGCTCAAGGTCACGCTGTTGTCTTGATCTGAGCCTCCTGGGGGGGGGGCGGGGACCCCGGGGAGCAAAGGTGAAAGGAAGTCAAAAAAAATCCCCAGGCTCAACTTTGAAGGCTTGATGAAATGTGAGGAGTTTGGGGAGTTTGGAGAGTTGGGGTGGGGGTGGGGGTGGGGGGTAGCAGGGGCTCTCCATCAGCGTTGCCGTTTGCATGTTTGTCCAACAGCATAAGCAAACATATGCGCGTCTATGTGAAAAACATGTTTTTTATGGCTGGATATGAGTGGGGGAGGGATATTCACTTAATCTGCTCACTGACATTTTGGCATGGAACAGAGCATAGAAGTAGCTAAATACGTTCAAACATAAAACATGTCAACCTAACGCCAGCAGCTAATGCGCGTAAATGCTGAACGTGAATTGACCGTGACCGTCTATGGGGAGCCTTTGTTATGCTGTGCTATGTGTCCACTCCCATGTGTACGCAGGTAACACATGGGATCGCTAAAGAATGGTGATGTTCCCCGTAAAAAAGTGCGGGAGTTCATCAGCCTCTGATCTGTTTCTGAAACCCAACCTGCCGGAAGGTTCTACAAACACACTGCCCGTGTCCCAAGAGAGCACTTAAGGACACACCCGCCTCCCCCCCATTTTTCTTAACTCCCCCACTCCTGGGAAAAGCCCCAAAAAACACCCCACCCCTTGTCCCTGGGTCCCAGGAGGGACTCCGGACCCTTTGACCCCCACCTCTTCAGGAACATGGCCCTTCTCTAAGCCCCTCTTCTTACATTATTAGTTCACAAGGCATAACATTGAGCCAGAAAAGAATCCTGGCCTCCCTCCCGCTCCACTGTCTGCAGTCCCTGCCACAGAGATAATGGAATCTGCATTAATGCTGATGCCCCGCCCCCCGGGGCCCGTCACACACCCAGCTGGCTTTTGCATTAAAGACCGGCTAAGGCAGGGGCCCCTGTTTGTCGAGTGCCGCTAAAACCAAAGCCCGGAGCCGGGAAAGGTCGCAGTCAGTTTGAAACTCCTTGTGGGGCCCGAGCCGCATAACTCAAAAGCTAGCTTTTGAGGCGCTCACCAAAATTGAATGAGTGGGCGGAGCCAAATGGTCCCTGTTCCTGGAAACACAGAGAGGGGGGTGGTGGAGAGGGGGGCGTGCATAACAACCTAGCACAGACAGTAAAGACAGTGAGGTTAGCAGTTAGCTGAGCTGTGGTCAGCGCGGAAAGTAATGGCTTCGGCTCAAAACAATGAACTTGTGAACTCTGACACCTCAGTTTTTCCCCAGCAGCCACACGGGTTCCTCATGAAGGAGCTTACTCTATGCCACCCTAAAGCTTGATCCCATTTTGTCCTTCGGACCCTGAATTATTCATCCGGTGGGTGAGAACGTTACCAAACCTGTGCTTTTATTACCCTGCAGACTGCTGGGACACAGCTCCCCCAGTAAGCCACGCAAAACCGAGAAGCCCTCAGCATACAGCAGACACGGCCATACCCCCCACCCCCACACAGGGGCCACCAAAGAGCGCAGAGTCGTGTGTCCATACACATGAGTGGGAGGGACAGAGGAAAAGAGGGATTATGGGTCAGACGCCAGGGCAAGGCGGTCTTTCGCACATTCCCAACGAGGGAGAATGTATTCTTTTCTTAATATGCTTAGAACAAAGTCAGCCAAGTATGCGTCCGCGCGATGGAGAGCTCTCCGGTCACACAAGCACCCCTTGAGGCGATTTCTTCTTGCGCTTTTCCCGGGGTCCGGACATACACGGTTTAACCCAAATAACAGGAGATGGTTCTGAAGGGAAACCGGGGCGGAATTAACAGGCAACGACACGCCCAGACGGAATGCGGGCGGAGCTGCTGAGGGTGCTCTCTGTCCTCCGTCCGTCTGGCAGCAGAGCTTCCCCGTACGGAAATCCCTCCCACTCCCCGCTTGCAGCGGGAGCTTCAGAGGCTCGCCGGGCCCTCGCCAACAGGGCCGCCTTTCTGATACGGCACGTGCAGGCGCTCGGAGAGAAAAGCGTTTGAAGATTGACCAGACTGAAATTAAAATTGCCGTTCGTTCCTTTGGAGAGGCTGCCAGGAGACGATCCCCCGAGTGAGGTTGCGTGCGTGTGTGTGTGTGTCTGTCTGTATGTGTGTGCATGTGCATGTGCATGTGAATGTGTGTATATGGAGTAATTTGTAGTGGGGAAAAACCTGAATACATTTGGAAGAAAAGTGCAGGGAATATAAACATCAGGCTTTTCAAAGTATGCTGTTGCCTGGAGATAGAGATGAACTACAGGCCACGGTGCTGCAAATAGTTACCAAACGGCTAAACCAACGGAATAATATTATTCCACATAATGTGCATAATAGTTTCAGCAGTATAAGAGGCAGCCTAAACCAGGGAGTAGCAAGAGCTGCACAAAATGGCCTGTGTTCCAGGAGTTTCTCTCTTAGAATATAAACTCCAAAGTGCAAAATAATAGCTAATTTGTGGCTGAGCACCAGCAGTACAGCTGTTCCATTTATAGTCCGTGCATTCTGAGCAGTGAGAGATGTGCCCTTTATCTCTCTCTGACATTTGAGAATATCTTCAGGCTATCAGAGATGTTTCTGTTTGTTCTAAATATTTTAATTAAAGACTTTAAACAAAGCGCAATAAAAACTTGTGATATTAATATGCCAAACATGCTATGTTTCTTTTGCCCTTCAAATTTGACATTGCACGTTTCGTCTCCTGTGTGGGAAGTACATGCGGTCCTAAAAATGTTGCACAAGATGTCGTTAGCAAGATTTCAAAATCAACTGTGGTGAATGCATAATACGGGGGCCTATTGCAGTGTGTGAAAGCCTGAATCAATGGGCCATGAAGAGGGGCAGTGTGTCCTGCAGAATTTGACTGTATTGCGGCTCGAGAGCGGCGCCGGGCTTGGTGACAGAACACACCAGAAACTGAGCTCTGCGGATGAGAATCAGCAGAGAGGCTTATGGGTATCAGGCCTTGGAGAGATCGGCCGGCGCAGATCCACAGGAAGGGCAGAGCGACGCTGATCCGGGAGGCTCTCGCCGTGGCTTAGGCACAATGCTGAAAAGGCAGATACAGCCGAGCGAGTCGAGAGAGGGAGAGGGAGAGGGAGAGGGAGAGAGAGAGAGAGAGAGAGAGAGAGAGAGAGAGAGAGAGAGAGAGAGAGAGAGAGAGAGAGAGAGAGAGAGAGAGGCCTTGGATTGACAGAGTAATCTGTCCTGGGCTATCTCCAATCTGCAGTAATCCATTTTAACTGTGTTCACTGTTCTGCTGATACGGCGCTCAGCTGAGGCCCTTTATCTGTATGGACCTGGGCCCGGCGGATTAGATTCCACAAAAGCCCGCGCCTGCATCTCCTCTGTGACCCTGAGCACGGCCGGGCTGCGGAGTGTGTCACCGGCCGACCGCATGCGGTCAGCAACTGCGGTTCACCCGCGATGTCCCGGGAAACACGGACGGGGGAAAATGGCAGCACTGTGGAAATAGGCATTAATAATCACCTGCGCTTCTGCACATGTGGGACACCGAGGCAATAATATCAAAAAGAGACTTTTAGTGGCTCTGCACATATCACCTGAGGTCTAATCCGCGCAGCTTTTTCACCATGGTCACATGGCAGTTTGTTTACGTGCGGCAGGCCGACGGTTGACGAGCAGAGACATGGACGTGAACAGAGACGCCAGTGGCTGCCTTCTGTGTCCATTCAGCTCGCTCGGAACCAGGTGCGCTCAAACCCGGGGCCTGCCCACGGCGCAGCGCAGCGGGCGCAAGGGGTGTCCCGACCCGCGAGGCGTACCGACGGCTCCATCCGCACCCCTCCAGAGACGGACGAGGCCGGGGAGAGAGATAAATACGGAGGCAGGTGAGGCGCGCGTTTCAGGGTCAGCATTCCCGCGGATCTCATCTCCCAGATAATCGCGTCACCGGGATGAGAAATTCATCACCGCAGCGGAGCGGTAAGAGGCCGAGGCGCGGCCCGCGCTGCCGAACTCCCCCATTCAGAACGGCAGCACTTTATCCCTCGCTTCCCTCCGCCCGCCATCCTATGGATCAATTTCTTCAGCCCGAGACAGAGACCAGAACAGCGTGTTCCTGCTGCGACTCTCAGCTTAATTTTCCCTCTGACGTTCGTCGGCTGCAGCCCCCCCCCCCCCCCCCCAACCACCCCCGGTGCTCTTTTTTTGTTGGGGGGGGGGGGGTGGGTATCTGAGCAGGGAGAATTTTCTCTTTACCTGGATAACACAGCTAATCCATCACTTATGTCAGCCTGCAGAATTCTGATGTCAGCATCATCTATAAAAATGAGCTTTCGCTGTGAAGGCTCCCCCTCAGTGAAGTACGAGGCCTTTGTTCTGTTCCTGTTGTACAATACCGTGAGCTCCCTTAACGCCGGTGTTAGCGAGCTGAGCCACGTGCGCGCCGTGTCACTTCCTATCGGCGAACACCTCAGCCAAATTAAAGGGCTTTTTTTCCCCCCACCCCAAGTGTACGGCAGCGTGAGGCAGTGGGGATTGCTGGGAGATCCACAGGGGAGATTCGCTTTGATTTTCTGTCCCTGCCCAGAAAACAAAGGCTTCTTGTATTGTTGGCTCCCCGGCCTGGTATCACAGCGCAGGCATCAAGATTAGATGATTCTCCCAAGTTGTGAGGAAATGTCAATAAACAGATGTTTGTGTGTCACACGTCAATATTAGCGGTTTGAAAAAAACACGCAAAAGACGGAAGACTCAAGCACTTTATCTGAAAGCTTTGATGCAGTGATATTCACTGTTCCACAGTCCCACTCCATCTGTCCCCCACAGACATTGTCAAATAAAATATAACAGCACACTATTACATAATTTAGCATTTGACAATAATATTATTACATGCAGTACATCACTGTATAATTGCTTACTTGCAATTATCTGGAGATAATCTACTTCTAAAACGAAGTTAAAATCATGTTTTATCAAGTAAAACATTCATAATTACAGATAGAAAACTGGGAACAAAGTCTAACGCTGTCATTTGGACCATAAAACCAGGCCTTCAGCCAAACTTTTAATATCAATTAGGATGTTGGGTTTATGCAGCGTTTTCAAAAAAATAAATGTTGTATACACAAAGGACATGCTCAACCACAGCCATTGAGGTAGGTAATTGCCACCTATCATAAACAGATTACTGATCGTAAACACTCGAACACAAACTGCTTTCAGTACAAAACAAAAAGCTTTGCGTAGGTTTGCAATGCGGTAATTAGTTCAACAAACTCCCATCCAAACTGCAAGCTCTACACCCACCTTCATCCTGAGGGTGACTCAACCTCTGGCTACAGAGCAAACTGAGCGTGCTCAGCTCCCTCTCTGTACCCGGTCTGAACTTATCCAGCACGCTCAATTAAAATCCTGGATCTCTAATTAAAGCTGCTACCTGAAGGCCATTTGCATTCTATTTTTGACTTTGTCACTTTCCATTGCCTCATGAGGCCACAGTAGTTCCTCTTTTATCCAGAGCCCCCTGGTGTACAAGGAGTCAGGCTTCTCTTGTCCTAATGCAGCCCATGCTCCCAACACACCCCCCCCCACCACCCAACCCTTTCCTCTACTGTGGCCCCAGGTGCCGGAACCAATGGGGCCGCGGATACGGAAGTGCAGTTCTACAATCAGGGGCCACAGTGAGACCTGCCGAACTGTGTGTGCCGTTGACAGTGCCCCTTAATTACAGCTACAATCTCCAATGAGGATCCAGGGACGTGGGCGCTTTTTGCGTTTGTCAGGTTTTCTGTTAAACAAACATGCGGCGTTCTGTTAGCCATGCCCAGTGCAGCACTATGCTGGCCATGCCCCGGCAACATCAGTCAATAGAAAGTTTCATCATATTTTTGGCCAAAATAAAAAAGTGGAAATTGATTGAGCCCTGAGGCTGTTAACCCTCTCCTTTCAGAAATGTACTTTCACAAATCACGAAAAATAAATACCACAATTTTAAATAAAGGAACCACTGGACACACTCTCAGAAATAAAGGTACAGTGGAGGTCAATTTTGTTTTTTAAGGAACAAATTTCCCAAATGTACCCTGAAAGTACAATAATGTTCTATTTGGGTACTAATAAGTAGGCCTACTTTTTACAAGCAAAAAAGGTACATATTAATGATGCAGTGCTGGCTAGGGGTACAATTTTATGTACCACCCCAGTGACAAGCGGTTGTACCTTTTTAGGCACTTGTTTGTACCTTTGTGCAACTGGACCACACCACTGTGAATTTGCAATAACCAAATAATAAATAAAATGGTTGCACACAGTTGCAAACATTATTCAAAGAAGGAACCAATTTTTCTGGCTGAATGTCAATAATGTTCTCTTCCGCCTTCTAGCCTATCTTTCTCTCACTCATTTCCCCTTTCTCTTCATTTATTTCCCCCCATGAGCTTCCCTGGGACCCATGCACAGAGGAGTCAGCATTTCTTAAATAGAAACCAGAGCTTGGATTAGGACTAGCAGTGAAATTAGACCTGAAATATCCCTAATTACCCAAAACACCAACGTTCAGTCTAGCAGCACAATGTACCGGCTATATTTAGCAGTGCACTAAAAAACTGAAATGAGGCCAATGTGGTGGACAGCATCCAAGTGAGCTCACAGAAAAGACATGGGTGGGAGTTTGATTGTTGGGCGGGAGGTGGAACAGTGAGCTTTTAATGCAGTGATATATTTTTCAGACTCAAATTTATGTTGTTGTCCAGACCTCCCAAAACTTCCCCCTTGAGGTTTTTTCACTGGATTTCCACCAAGGGGAAAAAGATCATTCTGTTCAACTCACATCAGGCAGTGATCACTGGTGTTAAGTTTAAGTCAAGTGATACAGTAGTTTGGCTGGATGTCTACTTGTTGACATGGCAGCTTTTCAGGGCCAGATGTGGGAGGCTAAGATAAGCAGAATCTGCTTTGCGAGAAATAGTTGAAAACCAGCACGTCAGTCTGCAGAAGTTTCCCCGCGACAGACAAGCGATCGGCTTCCTGTCGTGTTTCAGCTTCGCCAGTCCCACATCCCCGTGAGAGTGAGTGGCAGGGAGGACTCTACTGCAGCTCTCCATGTGAGAAATACACAAACCATGAATCAAAAACGCAATCGACGATAAGGAGCACTTGCTAGAGTCAAATCCAATTCCACGCCATGTGGTTTATTTGTTTCTGAGGTTCGGCTGGCGCTGAATGACACGCTAATCACCGGACAAACGCTTGGAATGCAAGTAATCATGTCCACAAGTGGTGCATATCAAAACAAAACAAAAAAACAAACATCAATTTGCTGGGAAGTAATCCTCAACGACAAGGGCCCGCATTTGGACAATCAGGGCTGGTTTCATGGTTAGTCACTCACACAAATCACTGATTAGAGCCACGAATAGAGATCAGGGGAAAATAAGGCTTAATAGCTGAATAAAAAAGCAATGCCAAATATCATCTAAAAGATCAAAAAGCTGCAACAAAAACAACAAACCTGCAAATGAATCAGAAAGACAGTAAACCCTGAGAATCGCTGTGGAAGCGATAAGCTGACAATTACAACACTTGAAAACATTCACCTGAATCTACATCATAATTTTCTACGTTTACATAAATGCTTTTTACCAGAAGAAATAGGTGATGTGAAGAACATATAAACCTAGATAGTCAGTTTAAGGGCATAATAAATTCCATCAAACCAGACTTCAGATTAGATTTTTTTAAAAACCTTAAAGCTCTTTAAGACAGAAGAAACCAATAATCAGTTTTGTCTTATATATTCTGGGTATATGTTAAGTAAGTAAGTAAGTAAGTAAGTATTTTATTTATATAGCACCTTTCATACAACTGAATGCAGCTCAAAGTGCTTTACAACAGGGTAATACAATAGTTTTTATGTAATAATGACAAGATTCTAAGTTCCACAGTGTTCCTGTGCTATGGAATTTGTTTTTACTGAATTTGGCATGTTAAAATTTGCAACCAAAACACTTTAAGCACAAAATGGTGGTTGCAATTAATGGTAACTGACAAACCGGAATCAATCTAAAAATAGTGCCATAAAAACAAATGGAACAAACCCCTTCTGGTCGCTGTACTTAGGTAAAGTAGTCTTTATAGAGATATGGCACTGGGTTAATATGTATGGTCTGCTTGAATATGCCCTTAAACAGTCTAAGTGTGTTTGATTGAATCCTGCCCATAGCCTAGGCAGAAAATAGAGAGGAAATGGATTTCCCCCTTCTAGACATGAGTGATATAGATTAATTTAGAAAAAATTTACATACTTAAATGTGTTAAGGGAGGGGAGAAGAAACAATGCACATGTTTCTAGTGAAGCGACTGAGACATGAACAATTTGGTACGTTTGTGTGACATTCAACTCAAAAAGCACCAATATAAACCATGCGAGGGCTTGTACACGCTTGTACTCATATTGATTCATCTATCCTCGCGCTACAACCCGACCATATTCTGCAACCATCTCTTCGTGAAAGAAGCATCGGTAAGGCTCTTCGGATACACGCCAACCCTGACAGTCTATTAACCCTGACAGCGGGCGACAAATGAGAATCCCTAACCTGTTCCTACGCAGGAGCTCAGACAGCTGAGGGAACCTGAGAGAGCCAAGGCTCGGGGGCAGAGAGGAGAGAGAGGCAGCCAGCCGGGAACACGCATCTCCAGAACGCACTCGCTCCCTCTGCAACGAGCGCGACGTAAGTAGAGCGGCTTTTTAAGATCATAACGTAGCTTCCCCCCCCCTCACCTCACCTCTGCCATAGTTCTGGGGCCGACGGAAATATCTGTAGGCCATTGCAAAGACAGAGACTGGTGTGGCTTGGTAACCAGCGGAGCTGGCCGCGCTCCCGCAACCTCCCGCTGCCGCACGCTACTTTATCGTGTCCAGATGCCTTCCGCGCCTCCAGATCGTGGTTCGCATTGGCAGATATTTATGGTGGAACCCTTTATTGTGAGTTTGCCATCTGAAGTATGGGTAGGGCTGTTTGTACAAGGACAGGACTTTGGCCAATGATGTAATCTCATTAGTGGCATGTGCTGGTGTTTAATCGTTGGCAGCAGGACTGGGGCCTTGAAGAGCTGGAGAGTCTGATGTAGAAGAGCCATCCGTCTGTCTCTGTCATCACCCAGGACTACCCACACTGGAGCTTAATACGGAGAGGGACTAATTTATAAAGACGTTTGGAAGCCATTTTGTAGAACCTAATCCAGCCCCTATTGAACCTAATCCAAACTGAAGTCTTAAACACAGTAAGTGAAGGCATGAGCTCTTTCACAATTGACGGCAGAAAGGGTTTACAAAAAAAAATTTAAAAGGGAAAAAAATCCCTATATATTTTTTTCTTTTTTGATGTGTTTTTTAAAAATGAAGCCTTAAGAGAAAGCAAGAGAGAGAGAAAGAGAGAGAGGAAAGGGAAAACTTGGACCACAAGCAGAGTTGGCAAAGATAAACCTTTGCTGGGTCTTGGCGGGTCACAGTGGACGGGGGGGATTTGGTGGGGGGGTCCATTCATCTCCTGCGGTCATCTGATAATGCTGACCCGGCATGGGCCTGTCACGCCCGGGATTTGAGCGGGAGAGCGAGGGGGAGAGGAGAGAGCCGCTAGTACAGCAGGAAGGCGCGTATTATCCCCAATCTCTCCTGGCTGATGGCAGTAGTGGGGGATTGTCCTGGTTAAAAATCCCATTCTGAACATGGAGAAGGATGGAGTGATCTGACCCTGCTGAACAGGCTCCTGTTTCCCAGACCTCTCGAAACCCCTTTCACAGAAAAGCCAGCCATGGTCCCGCCAAATGATGGAGAACGAGAGAGAGAGAGAGAGAAGCCTGGGTTTCCATGGCAATGCTGTCCCCCAGCACTGCCGAGAAGAGCTGGACCCCACAGTGCAGTGCCCGCGGAATGTGTCGCCATCGCCGCGGCGCGTAATACAGCACTCTCTAACACACAAACCCTTCCACTAAAGCAGAGCTTCCCCAACCATCGCCAACCCCCCCCTCCGCTCCCGTACCAGCTAATCACACAATCAAATGAAGCTATAAAAAACATTAATCTACAAATGCAAATGTGCCTGTTTTGCCTTCGAAACCTGAATGCTGGTTTTGCTTAACACCCTTTTGCTTTCTCTATGAACTCTTTTGTTTTCCCCACTGGCTGGGTTTAGTGTTCATTAACCTGGTGCCCACTCTTTCAGAACGCAAGGCTCCATTGGGTTCCTTCTACTATTCCGCAAACAAACAGAAGAATTAATGAAATGCAACCTCTTTTTATAAAGGCCCTGCCACACAGTATACAGAGAACGTAAGCCTTTAGTTGTTGAGAACTGAGAATTTCTTGAATAGAAATTATATACTATATTCATGACACACATACCTACTTCTGAATAAATGTTACCTTTCGAGAAAGATTAATGTAAATGGCTCATTTGCACTAGCAGTGTACTACCATCTCATTAGAAAATAATGACAGTTTTCCATGGGTGGGAGGGGGGGCATAACGGAGTTTGCAAAGTCCTGACCTGAATAATCCCCCAGACAGGTCCTAAATACACCCTTCTGCGATGACAATGAGGCATCATTGCTTGGATGTGTTCGATCTCCATACTGTTTCTCTGTTGCCAAGTTCACCTCAGCAGCAGTCATTACTATTACAAACCCCCAACTTTTGTCTGCAAGTGCATGCATGTCATTGTGTGTGTGTGTGTGTGTGTGTGCCTGTCTACAGTATGTTTATGTGTAAATGGGCTTGTTAGCAGCTTTAAGGGATCAATAGTGTGTGCATTAACAGATTTGTAGGCTCATGTCTCCGGATCATACAAAGGGGGTTAATAGGAGGCTTGGGCAATAGGGGCTTGAGCATTCACTCCCCCAACACTCATACGCACACACACACACACACACACACACACACACACACACACATATCAAACATTAAACATCAAGCGCAAGCACGATGCTAGCATCCTTATCAGGACAGCTGGGTAGGCCTAAAGTGAACTGTATAACTCCCAAAGCCTGTGCTTACAGCAATAAAATGCATGCTTTCAGAAACAGACTAACAGCTTAGCGCTTCAATCCCTCTCTTTTCTCAATGGCCACAAGAAGGAAAAACATTTTGCCGAGGGAATTTCAACTAGTTATAAAACAAGCAAAACAAATGACTTCCAATGAACATGAGAGGAACAATAAAACAAGCAGTGCAAGACTAGGCCATATTTAGCAACATAAGTAAAGGAGTAGAAGGTTGTTTCTGGCGAAACGCTGATTCCAAGGGTATGGCAAAGTGAAGGATTAAGGACTTCATTAAAGAGAACGGCTGTATAGCTGATTACACACAAATTTGTCACCCTGCTAGGAGAGCTTTACGGTTTTATTAATCAGCTACTTCAGACTCATAATGTGCATTATAAGTGCTATACCTACTGACTTCCTCCCCAGAAAATACCTGCTGCTTTAAAAGACTGAGGTGGCGTATTAAAATTCTTGCCATCGACTTGTGTAGCTCACTGTTGGTGGGAGGTGATCCTAATGTAACTCGTTATGCAAATGAGTCTTTGATTAATTAAACATTGCTCTTCCGGGAACACGTTTCATGGTGGTGTGATTCAGCGCGGGCTACCTCTATTTCACCTTACACTGCCCGGTACCAAACACACACAACACAGCCTACGCTATACACACAGACACACACTACATAAGCACACGCACACACACACACACACACAAAATCACACATAAACATATATACAAACGCACATAGGCACACACGCACACACACACACAAAACCCACACTTCACAGCTTCAAAGGCGGCATGAGAGAACAAGACAGCCACTGTGCCTCAGAGTTCTCTGGGCAGCTGAATCCACTGAAAGACCCCTTCTGATTTAAAAAAGACATCCAGCCAGCCAGCCTGGCGCATCAGATTACTTACACTTTAAACGCATTTAATGGACAATTTATGAATTGGGAACAAGGTCTTCAGCCATCAGGACATGTCTGTGTCCCTACAGGGCAGTGAGCTCGCTGCAGAGCGCTTACTTATGGGCTCCTGGTCCTGCCCGCTTTGCTCGGACTCACAAGCCGGCCCGAGACTCTTAAGCTCAGTTCATAATCTCTGGGCTGGAGGGAGTCCCTGCCTCTTTAAGCGGAGGTGAAAGGGACGCTGGGACGTTCTGGCGGCGAGCCAGCCGCAGCCCGCTCCACTTCCTGGGCGTTGCACGCTAACAGAGGTGTCTTCTGTCTGACACCCTCTTCCCCTGGGGACAGTGGGGTTTGATAAGGGGCGTCAGGGCATTGTGTGTTTGCACGTAAATGTGCTCCCCCCAAGTCTAAGATAACTTTCTATCCATTACGTTTCAGGTGGCAACAACAGTATTCAATGTCTTAGCAGAGGCAAGTTTAAACAAGACATAGGTCGTATCCGTTTAAAAAATGTTCACTGTGTGTCCTTCAGTTTTCTAGATATGATCCAAAGACACGCACACTCACGGTGCAATTTAGGGCTCTTTGGGGGTTAACGCGGCACAGGCGCAAAGCAAATGCATTAACGCAATTTATCTGTGCGCGCATTGGGCACTGGCACATGACGGCCTTAATTCCACTGTACACTCAAGGGTCCAGACACTCCAAGCCACTGAAAAACGTCTTTTTTCAGAGAACTTTAAGCTGCTTGTTCTCTTGTACAAAAGGTGCAATAAGGGCATTGTCTGCATGTGCTTAGTACATCTGGGCCCTATGCATGTGTGTCAAACTATCTCTCTTGGTGAGTCTGCTTGCACGTTCGTATCCCCGTTAGTGTGTGTTCATGCATGCGTGTGTGTGTGTGTGTGTGTATGTGTGTGTGTGAGGAGTCACGTACCAGTCCCCAATTCCGCACGCATCCCTATCTAACGATGGCTCAAAGATGAGAACCTTCTGAAGAAGCCTGTTCAAGCATGGCACTCATCTTATTAGTGGATGCAATGAAACAAGCATTACTGTCCTATCAAGCAGGCTAACGCAATGACACAAATGCATCAGCTGGACATCCACCTTCCCACTAAAGATCTGAAGGGGAAGTGAAATAAATATGCACACACGCACGCACACACACATACACAGCACAGGCACTCAGATCTACACACACACACACACACACACATACGCACACATACACTCTCACACACACACACACACAGAAGACGCACATGACGTCGACAAGCAAATCAACTCCTGGAGTCAAAACTCTGTGAAATAGGTGATCAAGGGCACCGTGGACATTTCCTTCACCGTGCAACAAAACAGCGGATTATCTGGGAGGCTTTGATGCACGTGCGTTCATCATGTTAAAAGAATCACGCAGACCTTCTCGACTGTAGAGACAGCCACTTCCTTAATGGGAAAGAGGTGACGCAGTGCGCCAGGAACAATCCGAGTGCAAACAGCCTCCGACAAGAAAGAACCCCTCTTCTCAAGCAAGGGTGACAGGACAATAAATTCAATTAAGTGAATTTGCATTCCCCCGTCTTACAGTAGGTCATTATGCACTTCCATCAAGGGATAATGCCATGCTATTATGCCGTTCTTCTGGCGACGCGAGGGACAGGGCGGGGGAAGGGAGGGGCATGAATAAATAAACACGTTCAAACCGAACCCCTTGATTTCGATCTCCCCGCCAACCTCCCCGCCCCCCCTCAGTGGGGGTTTTTACGTCACTCGACCTGCGGATGGCTGAGGCAAGTGTGTCTTTCAATGGCGGGGGGTTGTGAGGGGGGGGGTGAGGTGATGACAGCGAAACAGGATGCGGATTCGGAGACCGGGCCCAAGACGGGACGCGCAGGGGGGTTTTCGGAACCTGGAAACAAAAGGGTAGACAAATACAACCCTTGGACCAGAATGCAGTCAAGCACATATTTCTCTCAACACCTATTTAAAGATTTAAAGGCATTGTGGAAAGAGGGAGGCATGAGGGAGAGAGAGAGACAAAAACAGAGAGAGAAAGACAGAGAGAAACAGAGAAAGAGAGAGAGAGAGAGAGAGAGAGAGAGAGAGAGAGAGAGAGCGAGAGAGATCCGAGAGGGGAAACGGGGCTGAAGGGTTGTGGCAGGAAGGAAATTCCTAGACTGTGAGACCGAGTGGTCAAGAGGCAGGCTGCCAAAGGCCAAAAGGGGAGGGGACGGGTCAGGTCGGGCAAGCCCGGCATCGCGGACTGCTGACTCTGGGTCACTAGGGGGCATGAGCAATGGCCACCATCACACATGGGCAAATCCTGCCCACGATACTTAGTGCAATCCAATAAGACGCTGCTATTTCAGCTCGGTTCCTGGAGTCTACCCAACTCCTTTCTACTCGAGTAACAACCCCTATGGGCAGCAGTCCACAATCCCCAAAGGCAGTGCACATCTACGGGCTTTCAGCCCAAATCAACAGCGCCAGGCTTCCAGAAGGACCCCTAATGGGTTGTACGAGTGGCCTTAGCCAATCGTATTCTGCAGCGAATGTGGCATCTCGTGGAGAGATGGACTTTCCTGGGGGAGTACAGTACGGTTTGGTGGTACAGCTTAGCAATCAATGTAATGGAGAATGATCGTCAAAAACAAGGCTATGGACAATCTGTTTGGCGTGCCATAAGGACTCTTTTACCATCCATCACTTGAACGGATCTCCTGGGTGCAGCCCAGAGGAAGGCAGCTGAGCGCGGGACACATGGACACCGCACGCCTGTCACTCACACAGGGGGAGGAGATTCGCAGGGCCTCTCACACGGGAATCTCTCACATACTTCATCATTTGCATTGTGGCTGGGAGGCTGTTCATTAGTCTTAGGTACCAGGCAGGCACCAGGTTCTCAGCGCCAGAACAGAAGAGCAATCAAGCACAAATTACCGAGCCGAGCTTCAGCATGACAGAGAGTGAGAGAGAAAGAGAGAGACAGAGAGAGAAAGCGCAAGAGTGAGCGAGGGAAAGAGAGAGATAGATGTAAAGAGAGAGTGCAAAGGAGAGCAAGAGAGCAAGCAAGAGAGAAGAGAGAGCCAGAGATAGATAGAGAGAGAGGCCCAGAGAGAGAGAGAGCCCGTGATAGATAGAAAGAGAGAGAGAGGCCCAGAGAGAGGGACGTGTCTTTGAACAGGGGTGACAAAGATGAGACGATCTGTGAGAGAAAACAAACTGATAAATCACAATAGGACGGTAGGGAAGGGAAAAGAGTGGAAACCTGTTTGCAAATATAAAAGGTGAGAAACAGAGAGGGAAAAAGAGAAAGAAAAGCGATAAATAAGAAGTGAGAGAAAGATGGAGGTGGGGATGGTAAGGGTCAGCTGGGAAAGATGGAGGTGGGAACGGTAAGGGCTAGCTGGGAAAGATGGAGGTGGGGTTGGTAAGGGGCAGCTGGGAAAGGTGGAGGTGGGGATGGTAAGGGGTAGCTGGGAAAGATGGAGGTGGGGACGGTAAGGGCTAGCTGGGAAAGATGGAGGTGGGGTTGGTAAGGGTCAGCTGGGAAAGATGGAGGTGGGGATGGTAAGGGTCAGCTGGGAAAGATGGAGGTGGGGATGGTAAGGGCTAGCTGGGAAAGATGGAGGTGGGGTTGGTAAGGGGCAGCTGGGAAAGGTGGAGGTGGGGATGATAAGGGGTAGCTGAGTCGCGCTGGTAGAGAACTGAAAGTGAGTCAATGTGGATCCCGAATCCTCCAGCCGCCTCAGCCTCTAGCCCCAGACAGGGGGAGAGATGACCAGGCCGGGGCTTTGCCCACAGACAGTGGTGTAGCTGATATGTAGGGCAACTCCATTAGGCCATTAGTGCCGGTCAGCGCTCAGCGGCGGAGCGCACGCGCGGTCCAGGGGAGGAGAGAAGCTCCCGCTGGGCCGCCTGATTGGCCCGTGCTCGGCGGCGGATCAGAGAAAGCAGGAAGCGCGCCCTCTTCTAGCCTCATCTGTCACTACCCTTCGGGGGGAGGCCAATTTTTTTTTTTTTTGGGGGGGGGTCTGGTTTCGTTCAGGGGTGAGGTGGGGGATATCCCCTCGAAAGCTAGCCATCCCCTGCAGCTTCTGAGCCCCGTGTGACAGCAGAAGGAGATCTAACTGTTAGCGGCTCTATCTTTTCAATCTGCACTTCCTGAATTGGGTGAATTGAAACCATTGTTTTCCGAGCCGCGGGGGAGACAATTGAGATTTCTCGAGTATCTGTGTCAGTACGGAGTGCTTGTGGAGTATCACCTGCAGAATGAGCGATTTCCCCCACTCAAAATTTCCTTTGTGAGGATATGTCTGCTTTTGGCAGCATTGGCCCTGGTGGTTTCACTAAGCCTCTCTGTCCGAGCGATTTCTAAACAATGTCAAATTACGCGGTGTAGCCTGACTCCGAGCCTTGCACCGTTCATTTTCAAACTACAGTTGTAATTATTGCTGCTTCTCATTCCACGTTTTTTTTTGTTGCCAATCTTGGGGGAAAAAAAATAAAGACAAAATGGCTGAAACCATTTTGGGACGTCTTCCAAAACCAAAAAAACAACTTCAAAAGTTGAAAAAGGTCAATATAAGGCTTGAAATAGCTATGCTTTGCGTCATACGTGCAGGTAGGTTTCTCTCTTTATTTAAACAGCTGAGACGCAGACCGGTGAAAAAGTGCGTTGCGCTAAGGGGAACACAGACTTCTTTCCAGCAGACCCTGTTTTTCATGAGGCTGACCACAGACTCCACGGAGCCGAACGGACTCCAGCAAACTGCAGTCCGGATTCCCCACCAGGACTCTGGTTTCCTGTCAGTGGCAGACTTGGCTATTCTTTCTGTCCACCTACTCTCACTCTCTCTCTCTCTCTCTCCCTCTCCCCCTCTCCCGCCCCCTGCCTCTGCCCTTCTGTTCCCCCTTTCCTTCTCCGCTTCACAGATCTCTGGTCCAACACAAACCCGGGGAAACGACGGGGGGAGTGATTCATATCGACTTGTTTTAATCCGCATGCTCCTCTTTTTTCCTGACCGCTGCTTGCTGGTTACACTCTCTTTGTTCTTCCACAATATGTCCCTGAATAACCGTGTCCATATGTGTGCGTGTAGGGGGTGTGGGGGGGGGGTTTGTTGGCTAACGGTTCCAGGCTAGTCACCGGCAGGCATTCACACTGTCTCAGAGGGGGCAGACAGCAGGGACACTAAAACCCCCCCACCCCCCTTAAATCAATCCGAAGAGGGAGAGCATAGAGTTCATTCAGGCATGGTGGACCCAGAATGAGGACGGCAAACACAGTGTGGTGGCCCTATCTCTTTGTCTCTCCCTCCATCCCTCCCTCCATATCTCCATCAGTCCCTGTGTTTGGGTCAGACAGCCCTCCCTGAGTTCTTCAGGAAGCCCGTCTCCACTGGGTCATGGTAAGTCCTGAGAAGGTGAGGGAAGTGGGCTCATTTCTGCTTAGAAAGGCGAAGCTGGGGAAGAGGAGAGGGAAGGCTAACAGCTTGCTAAGGCCGTCAGATCTGCCGAGGAGGGGCACAGGTCCTTTGTTTTTGCCTGTGCGCAGACCAAGCAAACGGTTAGCCAGGATTGAGGCGAAGAGTTGAATCCCACCGCGGCGCGCTACAGTAATCGGGGAAGTA
The DNA here is from genome assembly GCA_022702515.1 of Ilyophis sp. 1 JC-2022. Lineage (NCBI taxonomy): Eukaryota > Metazoa > Chordata > Actinopteri > Anguilliformes > Synaphobranchidae > Ilyophis > Ilyophis sp. 1 JC-2022. Next base: position 39,075,738 of record CM040402.1, on the reverse strand, counting down.
ATTCCCCCCCTGCGCTCAGTCGGCTGTGTCGCCGCAGCTGTTGCGCTCAGACACGGGGATGACCGGGCCTCTGAAATTAAACCGTGCCCCTTTCTCAGCCACCGTCTCGTAAACACACAAGAAATAGGCCCCGTTTTCACTGCTGCAGACGCATTGAATCCTGTGCCGCTTTATTACCGTCGTGACTCAAGACCAGGGCTAATAAAACAGAGACAAGACAGTGGTGACATCACCTTATAGGTATAAAACAGAGAGGAGCTTCACCAATGACAAAGTCTGTTTATGACGACTAATAGCAAACCACCAACCGTGATTGATTGATACTTTCTTGCAGCTATTTGGTAATTCCCACATGGAAGCCTGGAAGTATAGCCAGAAAACATCCATCAGTCACTGATAGCATTGTTCTACTAGTTTTACAACCTATCTTACTCCCTATTGGTGAAGCTCCTCTGAGTTTTCTACCAGTAAGGTGACATGACCTTGTCATATCCTGATTTTATTATCAGTGCTAAAGACATTCATTAGATCTAAAGTACTTTCCAGGAGCTGCATACAGCCCTTCCTATCTGTTTACACACCTCACGTCTATGACACCATGTGATATCCATGTATGCACATGCATACAGGTCATAACCTCTTACCTGAAAATGTCAGGAAAAGGTACTGGATGTTTGCCTTTTTTGTTTTATCACGTGATCCTCAATCAATGAATGATAAGGCCCAAGCAACGGTGACCGACATCTCATCCTTCAGTGGAAAACATAAGATAGGATGAGGTCATATGGGCCATTTCGATTGAGGTTTGCTACACTAATCTGACCTTTGATCCATGACCTTTGATACAAAGCACTGAGAATGTGACCTCAAACCACATCACAGTAGATACTGGTCCTTTCACTGCACCAATCACATTTATGCATCCCACACTGTCTCCAGAAGTGGTTAATACACTGTAAATCAAGTTATATATACATGTTTTTTGTTTTCTTTATACCGCTAAAAAGAAAGTGGCTTGACAGCTACATCCCAAAAAAAGTAATCTCACATTTTTTTTAAAGTGTACAGACAGGCTTAACATATGGATTGAAGGATGTGCCTTAAGTGCTAACAGGCATACATGTCAATCCATTCCTTCAAACCTGTTTACATTTGACGCAACTCTAAATTCACATCACTTCACATATGGCAATTCAGACTGTGGATTCAGTCCTGGAAATCAATTCCATCTGTGCAGGGACTGATGCCAACCCTTGTTAGACATAGAACACATGACTTGTTCTTGTATTTTCCTTCCAAGAGTGAAACATGCTCCACAAAAAAAGGTAGGAATGCAGGTGACCCTACATATTTTCCAACATTCCCCGCATTTTCCAAAGCCGTTCCATCGGATGGCATAGCGACCTGTTTATATGCTGTAAACAGCATCAACCGCTAAAGCAGGCCTCATGCGCTTAACAACAATCTACTGGAGCGGAGTGTTCCACTCCAGTGTGAGGAAACATTAGTAAAACTACAATGGTGCTGAAATACTTCCTGCTCTGGTCAGCTCTGCATCATGGGGGGGGGGGGGAATCAGTGTCTGGATCTGCTGGTCATAGACCTCTCTAAGAACACCCCCAGACCAGAGATAGTATTATGTGCAACAGTGCTAAAGCACTAATTCAGGTGACTACACCAAACTTGAGCCATGATGCATGATCAAAATCACACCCACAGGCCCAAACTACTACCCCACACCACGGCAACGCTTGCCCAAGCCAACAGACATGCTGTAAGACAGGCAGTCCCCGCTACAACAGAAGCAAAATTGTTTTTCTCGTACATCCAGGCATCTATAAAATGTAGCAGCTCCCCAGACAAAAGCCACATGACTCTTGAGTCTGCTCTGAAGGCATCATTTAGAGTTTAATGCCAAAATCCCTCGTGTCTGGAATGTAAACGGAGACAGTATGGGATGTATTTCACTTTACCCTTGCTCTGCGCCCATATAGGCAGGCTGGCACGGACAAGAAAGAAATAAATAAATAAGTAAGGAAACAAATAAATAAGGTCTTTTTTTCGGGACTGCAGCAGAGTCAAAATGTGGACAATCTCTGTGCAAACGCTGAAGGGATGGCGCTCCGGGGAGGTGATTGAATTGCCTGTCCTGAGGACAGGGCAGCTACTGCTCTGCTCCCCGCCATCTTTATGTCCCTGAGAGCGGGAATTGATGTTCCGGGGATTAATGGAGAGTCGTGCCCTCAAACTTTAATTAGATTGGTGCTGTGGGCTTTCTGCTTCAGTGCCCCTGCTGGTGTGGGAGGACAGTATATACATATCGCGCTGGCCGCAAACCAGCAAACAGGACACTAATCTGTGAATGGATTCTTGCACGGTACCTATAGTATGCTTTTCCCTTATTCTTGACACTCATATATAAAGGGGGTCAGTCCACATGATGATGTAGCCGGAAATAAGCCGGTCTTGGGGGTAAAGCGGTAGAACTATATATCACACACAAGTACACCGTAAAACAAAAACGTTAAGGTCACTCAAATGGTTCAGGGAAACTGATTGCCTTGAATCCATTTGAGCAGGGCAACTTAATCTGTTAAAGTATTTTCTGGTCTTTAAGTTAAACCCCTTTTTAAAAAAAACTCTTTTAAATTGAGCTATAACAGTTTATTAAATTTTTATGTCGAGACCACTCAATTAATTTAGTAAAATTTAATTGAAATTTGACAGTGCATGGTTACACAGTAGAAAAAAAGACCCAGGAATAAGTTTTCTTCTGTTCATCTGTCCTTTTCTCCCCCACACAAGCAGAACTTGACCCACAAATGTGTGCAGCGGCTGAGCCGCGCAGTGACAGGCCCGGTACTGCCGTCTGGGGGGTGAGTAAAGCTGGAGTCGGTAGCAGCGCAGGAGCGATGGGCCTCCATAATTCAATAACACTAATCCCCAATGAAGGGGCAATGAAGCAGCCAGCACTCGAGCGGAACTAACGGGCCGTGGCCGCCTCCTCGTTGGGGGGTCTGGGGAACAGGCCCAGCTGACACCCCGCCCGGAGCGGGGAGGCGCGGGAGCGGCGCGTGTCCGTGGCAACCCGGCCGTAGCTGGGAAAAGGGGCCGGGGAGTGCAGCTGGCCTGCCATCGCTCTTGTGAGTTAGTGCCCTTGACCGCCGCCTCGCCAGACGACACCGCCGAGCCCGTCTCGCTTGGACGGGGTGGGGTGGGGTGGAAGCGGGAAAAGACGGGTAGAGGGGGGTACGTCAATCGATCATAGCGCAGGACAAAATCAATCACCCACCCACTAATGCACCGCGGCGCCCGACCTCAAGCCTACATCGCTATTCTTTACGACAATAAAATGCCACAGCCTCCCCCACTGCTTCCCCATATTTCTCCTCCCTCCGACAGAGCCAAGACCGCTGCAGCTGAGGTACGATTTGTAGGTCAGAACCTGATTTTTTATTTTTTTTGTAACCCTCCCTTCCCCAGCTAACAGCCCTCTCTCTCCGGCTGGGGACTCCCCTTCTGTCCCAGTGCTGCAGTCTGATTAGGGCCGCGCTTTGTTCCCCGGCTCATTAAAAATCCTGATCGTCATCGTCCATTGTTATTTTATTTATGTTTTTTTGTTTAATTGAGGTGCTCTATCAACCACAGTCTGGTCTGGGGTCTGAGGAGATTAATCCATGTCAGCACAGGAGAACATTATTTTACCCCTGGCTAACACAATGCATTATCGCGAGACCTCTTTAACATAATCGCTTTGTGAACTTTACATGTTAGCTAATACATGTTTAATATTCAAATAATTTAAAAAGTAGGTTCACTTCACGTAAATAAACTGCTGTGTCAGTTTTTGTATGTGTTTTAGGCCCTTGTGGGACACCTTTTAAGAAAGGGTGCTAATGATAAAGGCCCCACTCTTCAACACTGCCACAAAACTACATCACTGTCAGGTAGGTGAAAAAGTCGAAGCAGTCCTGCCTAATCAATATACAGGGCGCAGTTATTACGAAAGGATGCCTTTAATAACCCTTTGGCGGTTCGAGGAAATTCATGATTGCAGATAGGGAATTGCTGCTTTTTACGAGCGCTTTCATTATAAGTAAACGTGCGAGAGTTCGCCTGAGGAGGAAGAGGTTTGAGTTACGACGGCAGGGGTCAAAGAGGGTTCAGTCCAACACTTTTAAACCTGGGGGTTTGTGCGTCCTTCTTTAGAGTGCGAGCTTATTATTGGTCACCAGGGCCTATTGTTACAAGGCTAAGATCAGTGGCTGATCTCTGGACTGTTTTTTCACTTTACACTGTGTGTAAGACTCAAGGATGAAAAGCCATCCTCTGCAGATGAGGTGAAGGCGTGTGCTTTAACAATATGAATGTGATGTCGAATATTTTGTATTTTCCATGTGGCAAGACAGACCTCAACATTTCACCCATGTACATAAAATGATAAAATAGTCCACAAATGACAATGCTGATGCAGCCCCCTTATATAATTTGTCCATAAAAAATTTGCAATGATCATCAAATAGATTCCTGTAGAAAGTCTGCAGTGACTCATTGACTGATATCTGTAAAAGAGATCGTGTGTGCTCTGGGAGTAGAGTCTCTCCCTCCATGGTAAAAAAAAAAAATGTGAAAAGATGTGAGTTTGAAAATATGAAAGTTGTGAGCTGTGGTCAAAGAGGCCTTGGCAGAGCTGTGCCAGTGTGGTGTGGATGTACCCAGTGTAGCAAAAACTTAATCCACCCCCGTCACAACCGCCCTCTCTACAGAGTCAAATGACCTAAAGTTGACATGTTTGTCACACCACAGAGAAGATCACGAAATGCCAGAAAAACTAGAAATCAAAGGGTATCATTACTAGGCAATCACTGGAAGATGAACACAGAAATCACTCTGGAGCAAAACTAATACGGCTGCCAAGCAAGCAAAAGCAGCCAGTTGCTACAAGACCCGAAACCCCTCAAAAACAAATTCACACAGATTCAGAGCAGGAGCTTTAAAAGTTTATTCTATTTACTGAAGAAATATAATGGCTCTGAAGTCAACTTCTTTTCTGCTACTACCAAAAACGTGTCTTGTGTTTCCCTGCCCCTGGATACTGAAATAACAAAGTCCAGTCCTTCACGAGACGTTTTAAATGAATGAGGGTTTTCTCTTGGCCCGTGCCCACATATTTGCACCATGAACACGTTTCCTCTGGTGTGCAGTTAGGCTGAATGAAGCCCGAGCAGGCAGCCACTCACCGGCCTCGGCCGGAGTGTTCCATCTTTTCCTGGACATTCGCGCGGGCCGGAAAACAGTCCGGTTTTTGCCAAACGGTGGCGGTGGGCGGAGAACAGAGGTCAGAAAAAAACGGAATAAACAGGAAACAGGATAGGTGCTGTCTCGAGCCAGTTTAGCAGCACAGAGGTGACACTGCAACTCGAGTGAGCTGGCGGAACGTAGCAGAATTTTGTACAAAGAACCGGTGAAGGTCGAACAGACTGACACTTCGGTTGTAAATGGCACATTAACGTAGGTGAGACTGACAGGAGATGTGCGAGAGTTTTTTTTTCTCTCTCACATCCACAAATCATTACAGGTACCCTTCATAATTGTAATTGGTAAAATACGACGCCGAGACAGCCCCGTGAGCACTGTTCCATTTCACGGCAGACGGGGTAAAGACACAGCCCTCTTTTAGCTTTGAGAACGTAAGAACTTATTTTGCTTCCCTTCCTCCTCTTGTGGGAACGTTCTGGGTCTGTCTGCAACCTGTTTAGAAAAGCAGGCAGGCAAAATCCTCCAGGTTTGCCTGGAGTCTTCGTTTTAAAAGGCAAACTAGTTCATGAGTCAGTCAGTGGCTTCTCAGGCGTATTATAAGCGTAAACAGGATGTGCTAGTTACCACAGGCCAGAGACGATGTTAAAGAAATAAAATGAGTAAGGGAGCGGTAGGGTGGGAGGGCTTAAACAAACCATAACCCCAAGGCTCTTTCAGACCAGACGAAGTTTCACAAAATTACCGATCGCAGGCAAACAAAACATGAAATCTTTATTAAAAACATAAAAGAAAAAATGACCCCTATGCCTTTTCAAAAAAAATATGTAAAAAAGAGTACTAAAGCCTGTGGCTTTTATATGTCTACACTCAGAACTTAATTATGAGTTTAGATACCGCCGTCCGGTATGAGTTCTGTCTTGAGCTCCCCTTTGGAGAGTCTGGGATTTACCGCTAAGAAAACAACAGCGAACAAAGACAGCTGAACAGCATCTGCGCCCGACAAATTCCAGCAGTGTGAATGGACCACAGTGCATGCAGGGGCAGAGCCCGATTACACCTTCTGAACAAACACATCCTCTCCTACGGTACGCCGTTCAAGTCAACGCACGGCGCATATCTCTTGCCCCGCGGCGTTTCATCGGAACACCTAAGCAGTCGGGCTTCCCGGCTAAAGCAGAAGTCATTGATGTATTAACCATACCAGTGCCAAATATGACCAGGACTGCTAAGTATGACAGTTAATGTCAGGTGTAACTTCGATTGTACAAACAAATTAACTGTATTATAACCCTGATTGACAACATTCGGTGGTTGATAGTGTCGTGGGTCAATGGCGAATTGCCCACGTTTTCCCAAGGAAGGTTTCGGTCAGCAGGATATTCCCCAGCCTCAGCAAGCATTAGCAACTCCTCTAGTTGACTGAGCGCCTGCAGCCAGTCTGCAGAGACTGCTCGGGACATGCAGTGGCTGCGCAGTTCGGCGGGTGGACTGTGCGGGAATAACTGGACACATTACAGGGGATGCGCATGCCGGTCTGCATCACAATCACACCGTGCCACCTTCTCAAAGATGTTTACTACTGCTGGGCTTCCCATTGTGGGTGAGAAAGTGAAGCATAAGAAACAAAAGCTGAAATGCCATGGTAAGCAATTATGATTACTTCTTTATTGGCATGCATAATTTTTCCCTGTTTATTATTAAACTGTGAAGGGCTGTTTTTTTTAACGATACGCAGTAAAAATGTAAGATTTATCATAGAGGCCGCTTCTCTCCGTGCGGAACAAAGTGTTTGTTTTACCTCAAATCAACCCACTTCCCGCAGCAGAACAATATTGTACTTTTACGGAGTCGTTACTTGAAGATTGCTGTGATTTGCACATGGCAGTTCAGGAGTGAACTCTGACAAATGTTCACATTATTTTGAGGCGTACGCAATCTTTTAAAAGCCAGATCTGATGGCTAACAGACAGTGCTGGGAGCGTAAACCCTAGACCTCACAACTGTGCTAACAGCTGCAGAGTAGGATGGATTCCGGCTATAGTACGCATGAGGATGCAGTACAACAACGTCCAAGAGGCAAAGGGAAAGGAATTGAGGTCCAAATAGAGAAGACAGTGAAGGTCAAAAGCAGGGCGCTTAAATTGTTCCTTAAAAAAGAGGCACAAAAACACTTACTCAACAGTGCCAAAAAAATCAATCCCAATGCAATTGCACTGCTCACCTTGGATGCCTCAGCATGACAGGAGCAAAATAACAAAATTTAAAAATAGGGGAAAATCATATTCCCACCAGGCCCATTTCTCTACTGAATACAGAACACAGGAGAAAAGACTTCATACATTATACGTATGGCTCTCATTCTTTTTCCATACATTACCTGCAAGGCTCTCATTCATTATTTCTATACATTCTTCATTTGCACCATAATTCAAGCTGTCCAACTTCCAACTGAACAACACCTAGGCTGCCTCTAAACGTCACACCCGCAGTATGTCCTATGTGTGAGGGGGGCGATGTGCTGCAGGCGATTATCTGTCGAAGGACAGAAGGTCGCCCATACAGTACGCAACCTCAGCACTTTGCTGCCGCTCGGGGCCGACTGCCCTGAACGTAGCGTTCGCGGCACGGCATAGCCTGGTCTTACACAGAAAAAATATATAAATAAATAAACAACGGACAAAATGAATAGCTCTTTAGCGCCGCTTAATCTTTTTGCATTGACAAGCACAATAATGAGTAAAGAGGTTTTCTGGCTGTTTTCCATTTGGGTGGCGAGTATTGGAAGATCCGTTCATTAAACATCCGCCGACTCTTTTCGGCTCCTGTCTACATTTGTTCTGTCTTTTTTTTTTGGTTTCTTAGACTAGGTTGGCTTTATGAATTTACATCTTAAACCCTGCAATCAATTTGCTAAAGACTTTTCTCAGTCTTAACTGCAGCATAGGCTAGGCCAAATTTTCAAGTTCACATGGCTGTCAGGTTTCTACTGGGATTTCTAATTCAGTTTGTGTGTTCCGATTCATGCTAATACATCAGATGTAAAATTTAGTTCCAGAAACTAATTAAGCTTATAACAGTCCTGATCGACTATTCCGTTGTCAAGATTTCCATCAGAAAACCTGGGGTTTCAACTATCCTCTTAATAGTGACGTTAGCTACATTCACAGCTGTCACCGTATATACTGTATATATGCAGCATATACGTATATACACGGACACTACAGCCATTCACTCGTGAATCCCTGCACGCTGTCACTCAACAGTTGGCTGGAGAACATTTCCCTTCACCTGTGCTGTAACCCTAACCCCCTCCGTAAAACTGAACCACAGACACTTAATCTGGCCCTCATCGAGATTCAGCTCGCTCACTTAAGACCTCACATGCTAGCTCCGGTCCCCTGGGCTTTTTAAACAAATACATTTTCTCTTCGCTCAAAATAAAGCGGCGCGCTCTCCCGGTCCCTTCGGACCTGGGGTGCCTGCCGCCCATATGGTTCCCCCCTGGATTAAGTTAAGAACCTCGGACACATAATGGTGTGGCAGGGACCATTAAAACCCCATTAATTGTGAAGTGAGGTTTCTTTACAGCGGCGATATGCTAATATTTTTATAAACCACAGAGGAGTGGGTGAGAGGAGAGAGGGAGGGAGGGAGAGCGAGACAGCAAAAGAAAGCAGACAAAAGAGACGTAGAAACAAAGAGGAGAGGGAGAAAGAGAGAAACGAAGGCAGGAGAGGAGAAGAAAGCACAGGAGGAGATTCAAAGGCCGCACCGGGTTGAGGTGACTCAGCCGCTCTTGTTCCAGTCTGCCCTGCACTGTCTCTCTCTCTCTCTCTCTCTTCCTCTCTCTATCCTTCTCCCTCTCTCCCCCTCTCTCTCTATCTCTCTCTCTCTGAGGGAAGCCTCAGGCATGGGGTAGGAACAATAGGGTCAGTGTTCTGTAAAACATCCAGTCTGAAATTAAAGTGATGCGTTTCGACTGTCTTCCTTTTGTCATTACCCCCCCTCCCTCTTTTTAAACCGCGCCACGCTTTCAGAGGGGCGTGGAGACGTAAACAAAATAAAGGGAGGCAAGTGTTTTCCTCAGGTGCTTTCAGCGCTCCAGGTGTAAGGCCTCTGTTTTAAAGGGGCTTTGTCACTCGGCTCCTACCGATCGGAACTTTCCCTCCGTTTCTGATGGGTTTTGGGGGGGAAAATCTGAAAAATCATAGTTACCCAGCCAAATTGTGGAGTGGGCATTTTTGCTGCATCGCCACCAACAAGATTAATGCTTTCACTAAACACTATGCATTTATGTATTTATGCGATCAAAGACCATCTATCATTTTACATTATGCCGGGATTTTGGCACCGTTAAACATTAAGACGCTGCAGCGAAACACAAAGTTTTAATTTGTTTTGAGAAAAAAAAAATCAATACATTTAATTGAGAGAAAAAACTTTGACATTTAGAAAAAAACGTAAATTGTGACGCGTACGCTTGAACAAGAAGAGGCCGCCGTTATTTCAACGTGCACATAAAACAGTTAAACCAACACATAAATAACCACATGCAAGGAACACGCTAAGACTAAAGAACAAAAGCCTCACTTATGGTGGGGTTTAACTCCAGGACACATGTGGTTTGAAACAGCGATAAACGCGATGGTAAAGCCAGTTTTGAGCCAGGTGAAAGAGTCCCCCCCCCCCTAGTTCTATTGCAGCGCTGAGTTTCTCTTTTACTGATATGCAGTGTGACAAGTTAATGGGGTATTTAGGCCTCAAGGGGAAGCTTTTCAAATGAGCCCTTTTCTCTGCAACATTCCTGTTGGTTCCTGGGAGGGAGATCTGGGCAGGCCTGGCAGGCCTCTTGAAACAATTAAAAGGTTGGATGGGAGATATTTTGGGATTCAGAGTAAGCCGATCCTGGAATGTTGCAGCAAGAGAAAGCGTATGAGAAGGAGAGAGACAGCGAGAGAAAGAGAGAGGCCATAATCAGCAACAGACTCCTAGTGACAACAAACCAAACCACACACAGGGAAATTGACACTTTGCATATTTTGGTTGGGGGGGTGAGAGCTTTCGGAAACATCAAAATGTGTTGTACGCACAAGGGTGAGTGACGGAGAGGGAGAGAAAGAGAGAGAGAGAGAAGTAAACACAGGGCCTGTTGTGGGACCACAGCTGTCTTGCGCCTGTTGCATTATTTTATTTTACATGTCGTTTTTTTGGCAGCGGCGGAAGTGGCAACGGCTTTTGTTTCGCCATCTGCGGCTATCTGGTGGTGTCTCGGCGGCGGGATGCAAAAAAGCGTCCCCTCGCTGGTTTCGCTGAACACGCACCCCACTTAAACAAAGCCGAGGGAGGAGGGTACCGAGCCAGGGCCGCTTCGCCAGAGGAAACAACACAAATCCTCTGTTCATCTCATTCATAAAAACTATGAAGACAGTTTGAAAATGCTCATATGGTAATGTGAGCACGGTTGGGGGTGCCTGTATTTGGGCTTGTGTCTATTCCCTGGCAGAAGATCAGTCAGGGAGCCTGAGTGGCAGACGGCTCAGCTAATGTATTGTTTCTTCTCCTTCTTCAGGCTCGTGCTCTTTCGAGGAGGAAGTCATCTTTCCTTTACGGTCTGAAAAGCCAAACTATTTCCTCTCTCCCCTTCACACAGAATGACAACGGTATCCAGAACCTCTCTATCCAGGCAGAATTGCAGTGCTGCCATTGTTCTGAACTACATCCCTGAGGTCCACATTATTATGCCTACATTTCACTGCCGAGTAGAAAACTCGCACCCTTGACTGTACCTGTTGCAGCCTACGGAGGGGGAGTGAGTGTTTGACATGGTTTCAATTAGTGTAAGGCAAAGCAGATGTCCCCTTTGCCGTAATGGCCCTGCCTATTTCTCTAAATAATGATAATAGCGGCCAAATGGATTCCATCAGCTTTCACAATTCAAAGAGGGCTTTTTTTTGGCAGTTAGCTGGCAGAATAGCTTCAGTTGCGCAGAAATGAAAACATTCATATTCAGTACTCTTTTTGGAAGTGTCGGTGTCCCGTCGGTGACCATTCAGCAGTCGGAGATGACCCATCTGTGTGTAAAACAGGGAGAGGGATGTGGAGAGAGAACGGCTGGGAGACGTACGGTCAGACAGGAGCTCCCGCAGAGCGTGTAACCGGAGAATCTCCAGCGCCGTTAATCTTATCGTGTACGCTCTTTAGTCAGCGTATCCGCCCGAATGGGACAGCCCGAACAAGTGCAGCCCAAACACCGGCCGCATCTGGTTACCGCGAGGAAACCCCCGAAGCGTCTGGAAAGGCCATTCTACCCCCGGCACGCGCCTCGCGACGGACGTCCCGCGGCGTCGTGCCGCACGTCTCCCTGGAGACGACAGTTCAGACGAGAGTGCTCCTTTGACCCGTCTACACATTTCCGGGAGATCCCATACTCAGAGTGCACACAGTATCGCAGGCCGGCGGTTCACGTGTCCGCAATACAATAATATCGACCATTACAGATTACACGACTCTTGTTTCCCAGAAACAGACATAACTTGCTTATCACTGTGCGTGCTCTCGCCCTCCCTGCGACACCTGCCACCCTTCGTCAGATATTATTACAGTCCAGGTTAGTCTAACCACATAATCTATGGTAAACACACACTGAAGCACTCCATTAGGGCTCAATGAAGCAGCAGCAGTCGCAGTGTGAATCTGTAAAAACTGCTGGTGGACACACGCAATGTCTTGGACCACTGGCATATGCAGTATAAAATATCTGTCTCTGTCTTTGTCTCTCTCTCTCTCTCTCTCTCTCTCGCTCATTGTCACTCTGTCTCTCTTTTTCTCTCTCACACATACACACACACACACACACGCACGCACAAACACAAACACGTGTACAGAATATGCACCAATACATACATGCCCACAGACACATAAACATTGCACAAACACACACACGCACAAAACACATGCACAAATATACACATGACACCACACGTACTCACGCACATGCAATATGCACATGCAGGCATGCATGCACACACACACACACACACACTACACACAGGCTGCAGGCACTGCCTTCAATCCCCTCTCTAGGGTGAGCAGCGGATCCATCTTGACCTAAATAAGACCCCGGACCAATGAGAGGCGCACGGCGGGTAAAGTCCGCTGACCCGCGGGACGACCTCTCCGCCTCTGGTGCCGTTTACCTGCCCCCAGGTGAGATGGGCTGTTTGTGTCCATTAAGAGATAAACAAACAAATGAAGGGAGAAACAGCTTGCCCCCCTCCCAGGCGTGTAGGCCCTCACCCCTGCTGAGCCAGCAGCTGCTTTATGTGGCCACAAATGCGTCTGGGCCACAAGCATCCAAACCGGCAACGAGAAACACGAGGGCGCCGCTACCGACGCTGTGGCCTTTTTTTCAACTTCGGTGTTGAAGGTGAGCCTGGAAATGCTGGAGCAGCAAAAGCTGGAAAGCTTCCATAATCTTGCTGAGGCAGAATAATATTTCATCCTTGAGCAACCCCCCCCGAAGAGGACATCTGCATTCCATCACTGGTAAACGACGTGGCGAGCCTGACCGCAACCAAGGCTCGCGCCGTTTACCCAAACCCGTTCTCCTGAGAACCGCGTCTAACTCCCCCCGCGGTGGCATTGGTGGGCAACAGGCCGACCTTTCTCACCCTCGGCCTGACCGTGTTCCTCCCCTGGCCGTGTCCTTGTGTTTGGCTCCCGCGCCCCTGACGCTACACCCGATTGTATAATACCATTACACGACCGTGACCTCGCATCCGGTGCTACTGCCCCCCTCCCTCCTCGCACACGCTCTGAATAATGATAAGTGGAGGGGACAGTGAGGGGTGGCCTTTTAAGCGTTGACTGCCCTGACGGTGTCGTTACGGTGGGGCAGGTGCTCGTCGGCTTTATTCGCCGCAAAAAAAAAAGGCTCGAGTTCAGAGACGGGGTCGCCGAGGGCAGAGGATGAGTGGATTTTCTCGGTCATTAAACAGACGCGGCGGCCGTGCGAGATAGTAAACGCGTGCGGCTCCGTAAAAATCTAACAGACGAAGCTAAGGACGATCAGAAAGAGGAGGCGCAGGGGCCCTTTGTAGCTGTGCGCTCACTGTAGCTGTGGTGAGCGAAACAAAGGCCTCAGGAGCTGAATTACGGGAGGAGGCTGTCACATCCAATTAAAACTCAGACAGTGTTACTCATCCGTTGGACGGCAGGGCTGAGGAGAGGGAAAGGGGGAGGGGTTTTGGGGGAGCAGACTGTCTTTCTGCTGTCTGTCGTTGCTACTTTGGAAAGGTGGGCCCAGATATCAGGGCGTCAGAGAGCTGGGGGGTGGGAGGGGAGAAGAGATGAGGAGGCGAGGAGTGAGTAATGGCTTTCTGAGAAAGAGAGCGAGAGGGAGATGTTATTACCAGGTGCTTCAAATATTTTCATATATTATCAGAAGGCATCAGAATTCATTAGAGCGATGACTTGTGATGTCTCCTGGTCCTTTTAGGCCCCTTGAATAGCTTGTGGTGCCGCTCAATTATCCCTGCCTCTCTCCAGTCACACAAAATGCACTCCGCAATAGAGACAACATGACTCAAGCTTTATCAGTGCATTAGAATACGACTGTTGGGTCAGAGAATCAATATTTGCCCTTAAACAACAGTCAGTTCTGGTCGAGTAATTTGATTGGACAAGAGGCATTCCATGAGTGCTGATATACAGCACTCAGTACTGGAACTTTTTACTGTAACATATCACTCCGCTTTGTTTACATTCTAATTGATACATTGTTGAAAAAAAAATTATTATTTTGTTTGAGCTGAATAAATCACAAAATCATTATCAGTTGTCTAATTCATTACTTGATAAATAGTTTATAGGCTAGAACCACTGTGTAAAAGCAGCATCACACTCAAGGTTGTGCAGTTATACTGGATATCAGCACGTCTGTGATTCGGTCGTATGTACGAGGTCGCAAGCCAAGTGCCGAATATAATAATACAGTATAACAGCACTCCCTCTCGTGTGATATTGCTTAATTAACTTTGACACAGATTAATGCACGTGTTAGTCTCTTCATAAGCACGGCTATGCAAAATAACTTTGTGAAAATGCACCGCATTTCACCTGTAAATGAAAAAGTCACATTTTCTAATTTGAAAAATGTTGACTGAATACAGGCTAAGGTTACCCTCTAGCATTCTAAGATTCCAAAGGCCCTGCCTGTTGTTTTTGTTCCTCTCTCTGCAGGGAGAGGCAGGCACAATATTTCTACAACAAAATGTTGAAATTAATAAGTGTTGCGCACTTGGTTGCTGAGTTTGGCTGGATGTACAGAACGCTCACAGGGGCTACGCTGACTGCCAAAAGCACATTTCTGCTGCGCAGACCACCGTGGCTGTGACCAGGGGGAGACGCGTTTCAAGGAAGGCGAACTTGCCGCTTCTGAAATCGCTCAAAAAGCCTCCAAATATTTTTCTGCTACTGCTTTTATTTATTTTTTGTGAGAACACAGAGCGTGAGGTTCCAAGGAAAACACGTTTGATTTAATTTCAGTTAATTTTGCCCCATAGGTTAGCCATCCTCGGGAGGAGAGGCACAAGCCACCCTCATTAGCGGTGGGCTTCGTGATTAAAAGCGGGGCCTGTGTATCGGGCTGGAGACGTCCCGCTAATTGTCACAGGAAAATCTTTGATCCGGCACTGGCTTGCCAACGGAGCTTCCTCTTTGTGCCGTGTCTCGTTCGCATAAACGGTGGCAGAGCAGGGTCCCTGGGTGCACGAGAGGGAGTGAGACGAGAAAAAAGGGAGCGAGAAAGAGAGAGAAAAAAAGAGAGGGAGGGAGAGAGGCAGGGATAACGGAAGAGAGACAGGGAGCTAAACAAATGAGAGGGAGGCACGGAGGAAGACAGATAGAGAGTTAAAGAGAGAGAGGAACTGAAATAGAAGAAACAGAAGAGAGGGACAGAAAAGAGAGATTAAGATAGAGCGAGATACTAAAAGAGAGAAGAGAGAAATAGAAACAGAGAGAGGGAGAGAAAGAGAGACAGAGAGAGAGAGAGAGAGAAAGAGAGAGAACAAGAAAGAGAGAGGCGGCGAGGGAACATGTCCTGGATGCTGAAGTCATGCTGGGGGCACCCTGGGATCATAGAGTCTACTCAGCACAGGGGCTGTTGGCCCAATAAAGACAGCACCCAAAGGGATCAGTGAACTCTAATCAGGGATGACTGCTTTACACCATAATTAATGCAAATATAAACACTATGCAGAGCAAGTAGCTAAGTAAAGCATACTTGTATAAGGTATGTAAATTTTAAACATATTTATCAAATTTTGAAAAGCAGGCATAATTGTTATTGTAAAAGCATTATATCTAAAATATATTTGCAGGCAGAGTATATGAATTTAAATGTTTTATTCAATATAATATACATATACTTTAATTTGAGAGTATATACATCCATATCCAGTGGTCCATGTAGGAATTTCAGCCCTATTTATACATAGTCCTCCCATTTTAATGGACCAAAGATAATTGGACAAATTAACATAATCTTAAATTAAGTTGTTATATTTTGTATATATTTAGTAATCCTTTGTATTTGATGACCCACAGACATCACCAGGTGTTGGGTATCTTCCCTGGTGATGCTCTGCCAGGCCTGCACTGCAGCCATCTTCAGTTCCTGTTTGTTTCAGGGGATATTTTTCCCTTCAGTCTTGTCTACAGCAAGTGGAATGCATGTTCAATTGGATTCAGGTCAGGTGATTGACTTGGCCAGTCAAGACCACTCCACTTTATGGCCCTGAAAAACTCCTTAGTTGCTTTAACAGTAGTGTTTGGGGTCCTGTTGCAAGGTGAAGCGCCATACAACGTGCAGTTGTGCGGCATTGTGTTGTATCTGAGCAGGTAAGATGTTTCTGTACACTGCAGAATTTATCCTGCTGCTGCCATCAGCAGTCACTTCATCAATTAAGACAAGTGAGCTAATTCCAGTGGAAGCCATACATGTCCAAGCCATAACACCACCTCCACCATGTTTGACAGATGAGGGGGGGGGAGTGCTTTGGATCATGAGCAATCTTTCTTGTGCATGAACTAATGATGCAACAACACACAGCTGGCCAAAAAAAAGCTGAGCAGCCAATTTTCCAATTACTTGTGGTCTCCCAAAATGGTGGGACTATGTATACAAAGGGATGCAATTCCTACATGGTTCACCCGATATGGATGTAAATACAGTCAAGCCGGAAAGTCTGAATACCCCTTTCACCTTCTCCACGTTTTATGACATTACAGACATATTCTCATAGATTGAGTTCATTTTTTGTCTCAAAATTCTACACAAAATAGCCCATAATGACAAAGTGAAAACATGTTTTTAGAAACATTTTGCAAATGTATTAAAAATCTAAAACTGAAATCTCTCATTTACATACCCTTTGCTTTAACATATTTTTAAAGTATCATATTTGATATTTGGTCGCATATCCTTTGCATGCTGTTACTTCCTGAAGTCTGTGACCAATCAACATCAAAAAACTTCCAATATCTTATTTTCAGTTACTGTTACAAGCGATACTATAACCTCTCTGCATTCAAACTGATCTCTATGAGAATTGGGGGGTGAGACTAGATTCAGCTGTAAATTACACTGGTACAGTATGTAACACATGACTGGCGAAATGGCTGTACATCATCAAAAGTCTAAGGTATCAAACAAGCCCCAAACCATCACTCTGCGGCCAGATATGGAGTAGATGTTGATGGATCCCTTTAAGGGTTGTTTCTCCTGACTTTTTTCCCCATAGAGTTCTATAGGAAAATGAGTCAGGAGAAATAACCCTTGCAGTGATCCATCCACATCTACTCCATATCTGGCAACAGAGTGATGGTTTGGGGCTCGCTTGATAGCTCAGACCCTTGATGACTTACAGCCATTTAGCCAGCCATGTGTTCCATAATGTACCAGTTTAATTTACAGCTGAATCTAGTCTCACCCCCCAATTCCCATAGAGATCCATTCAAATGCAGAGAGCTTATAGTATCGCTTGTAACAGTACCTGGAAATAAGATAACGAGTGTTTTTTGATGTTGATGGATCACAGACTTCAGGAAGTAACAGCATGCAAATGATATGCGACCAAATATTAAATATGAAACTTTAGAAATGTGTTAAAGCAAAGGGTATGAATACTTATGTAAATTAAACATTTAAGTTTTCGATTTTTAATACATTTGCAAAAATTTCTAAAAACATGTTTTGTGTAGAATTCTGAGACAAAAAATGAACTCAATCTATTGTAGAATATGTCTGTCATGTAATAAAATGTGGAGAAGGTGAAAGGGGTATTCAGATTTTCCGGCTTGACTGTACCCACAAATTAAAGCTGACAAAGCTGACTGCACTTTGACCTCATATTCATTGTTTGATTTCAAACAGAGTACAGAGCCGAAACAACAAAAATGGTGTCACTGTCCAAATAATTACAGACTGCACTGTATATGCATACAGTTTAAAAATATATATATATATTTGTGTAGTTTTCTGATTTCTAACAGAAATGAGTGAGTGAGCAGGTGCTGTCCTTTAAACACATTTGCTAATATTAGTGATGTCCTTTGGCTACACGCTTCAGAAAAGGAGAATCCTCAAGCGTTTTATCTCCATGACACAAATCTGTAAGAGCCTTGCTGACATTTCCTCAAAGAACACAGCTTGAAATGAAGGCAGTAAACAGAACTATCGAGGATAAAAAAAACACAAAAGCCAACATTATAATTTAAGCATGTTCCATTACCCAAGAGAGCCCTCTCGATCCATATTTATACACAGGCACACGATCTATAATACATATTCAAATACACAATGAATGACAGTATGAAAACAATACTGTTACTTGTTCTTATGTGGCTTTGGAGGGACCGGGACACACCGATGGACAGATACATGTATGTCCAATTTATCAGCATACCTGTTGACAACTGTTACGGTTTATGGTAACCTCACCAATTTCGTTTCAGAGGTACCTGCGAAAGTGGGCTGTTAATATGCAGCAGGAAAATGGTTCAGTTTTACAGAAGGCCGCCTGTGACCCTGAGCTGATGCATAAATCCTATTCTCTACTTATTTGCTCTTATCTAATTTTCCCTCCCTAGCTCAGTCCTGCAGTAATGGATTGGGTAATCACAGTTATTCCAGTCCAATCAGGTTCTGTGTGAAGCCAATCGATACGGCCTGGCATGAGGCCAGATGTCCACTTTGGGCCACTGTACTGATCTATCTGGGGAATCGTGTCCAAGAGACTCACTCTCTCTCTCTCTCTCTCTCTCTCTCTCTCTCTCTCTCTCTCTCTCTCTCTCTCTCTCTCTCTCTCCCTCTCTCTCTCTCTCTCTCTCTCTCTCTCTCTCTCTTAGATTTCACTTATGTCAAATGAGAAACCTAAAGGCAAAAGAAAACTTCAGCACCAAGCATCGTATTATGTTTGATCGCGACGCAAACCACCGCGCGATCTGAACTGAAAGTGCGCTTGTTTCGAGTATCTGGAGAGCTGGCACGTGACCGTCTCTGTTCCATCGCGTTTTTTAAATTATTTATTTATTGCTTATTTTATTAGATTTTGCTCAAATAATTTTTACTTTTATTTATATATTTCTTCCCAGAAGAACATTTCAGCTGTTGGCTGTGCGCCTTTGACGTTTGAGAAGGAGGAAAAGGAGACTTGCGTCTTTGGAGTGCGGTTACCAGAGAAACAGATCAATAGGAGTGACGCGCCAACTGATAAGAATTTCTATGAATTCCAAATGCTCTCCCAGCGGTGGCCACACGTGCTGGGGAGTTGGCGGGAGAGCGGGTAGAATATTGATAAGCTGAAAGCCTGGCCTCTCCCTACATCTCCACTGAAACATTCGTACCAGATTTCTGTCATGTTGTAGGACATGTTACTCCTCCTCAGACATAGGGAAACACACACGTAGGGAACGCAATGTTATTAGCCGAACTCTATCTCCCATGAAGCAAAAGGTCTCGTCCAAATATCCATTCTACAACCGCTCCAACCCAAACCCAAACCCAAACCCCTCATTACTCTTTTTTAAATGTAGGGTATTCGCATTGCTCAGGCAAAAAAAAGGCATATGGTTCCAATGAAGAAAAGTGGGCAGTGGTCTTGGAAATTGTCCCATGTGTTTAATACATCAAATGATTTAGCAGGAAGACATGGATCTGTGCTTAAAAAGTCTTATGTGGTTACCGGATTACGAGTAATACAGCGCTCGGCAACAGATGAAACCACATGAAAATCTGCTAAATACGGAATTGCTACCAAATCTCGGAGCATAAGCTGCTTGTCCCCTGTATCTGACTCCCATTTCCTTTCTGTTAAGGTAGTTCATATTACTCTGATAACAGCCCAACTTCCAGTTCAATTAACAAGGAAATTGGCCGGGAACTGGCCGACAAATTTGTCTCAGGTGAAAAAATGAGTTAATAAATTTACATTTTAAAGTTTGACATATAAATATATCACAAACTCAACAGACAACTTGTGCGTTTTATGGAAACAATTCACACGTATATTAAAATGTACATAAATAAATAACATTGAGTAGAATACTTTGGACAGTAACAGAGTGCCAAAAAATGTCTGCATTACTTATAGCAACAACACAACATATTTGTAGGCCCACATGTGATTTAGTTCTAAAGGGTTACTGCACAGAACTGAACAGGCATGTATAACCAACCACTAGGGGAATATCCAGGGGAATGCACAGATCTAGACAAAGTGAATTCCAATCTTAAACACCTGTGCATACAAAAAAAGGCACATTTGCTAATACATTTATTTGCGTTTAAGTGTGAATGCAGACACAGGGTAACAGCAAAATCAGAGGAGAAAGAGAGAGAGAAAGAGAGAGAGAGAGAGAGTGAGTGAGAGAGAGAGAGAAAGAGAGAGACTTATTTGAAAGTGTAATAAGATCACTGCGGGGTAGTCAGTGTGATGTTAATGCTCTGTGCTGAGGAGAGAGGACTGAGTGCAGAAATACAGAAAGGGGACATCTGGCTTTGACCAGGGCTCCTCTCTCACACAGACAGGGACACACGACGGCAAAGAGAAGAGGATAAGGAGATGTGGGGCTGGGGGCCGGGGAGTAGCTACAGCCAATGGGAGAAGTGGGACCCAGGAGGGGGGGTGCATCTTGAATAGAACAGCGGGGACACCTCCATCCACCCTCTACTGCTCAGCCAACCCCTTAAACATTGAATGCCACGAGGAACTAGCAGCTCAGTGAAGCTCATCGAGATTTGAGGTCTCTTCCCTGGACCTCCAAAAGCAAAACACAACCATACTCAGAAAGGATCCGGGGGGGCTTTGAAGTGCTGTTTTTTTATTTGTGAATAAAGGTAAATGGCGAGCGATGGTGGGTTGGCCAGAGGTCAGCCTGCGAAGGGTCAAGACCCCCCCCCACTGCGGAAACAGCAAGCCGATAGAGGAGCGGACAAATTATTAAAACCAACAGCCTCTCAACATCCAGCACCCCGCACACAAATCCCTCGCTCTCACATGCTGCGCTGGCACGCAGCTTACCAACGCGGACAGGCCACTTGGCTAAACCACTATTCTGACACGCCGCAAGAAGCCGTGTGCTCTCAGTCCCTCGATCGGCAAAATACTTCCCGTTATGGATAATTGCAACGTCGCTGGTTTTACGCCGGCTGCCCGAAACGCACGAAGGTGAGTTAGCGAGAACCGGTGACGTGGTAAATAGACGGCCGATTGTCAGAGATGGACGTTCAGATGCATTCCACAGGAACGGTCCTGGTTGTTTGCTGAGTCGGCCCTGGGGCCCCTCTGAGTATTAGCTGTAATGGTCCTTTTTTATCGGCCTTGTGGGGACGTGGGAAGATGGCAGAGGATCTCGCTAGCCTGCATCCCCCCTCAGACTCCCGGTAACGGGGACATGTCAGAGAGGTACTTGGAGGGAGCTCTTACAGCTGCCAATTTCTCCAAGCAATTGTAGCTTGCAGTTATTGCCAGCAGGCAGATTGAGACTGAATTGCCAAGTGTAACATCATTAAGAAGATTGCTTGCAATCTCGCAGAGGGAGTCAGAGAGACTGTGTTCACGGAGCAATATTGGCCGCAATCACTTCAGCTGTACACCTCGTCACATACAGAAGGTCAATCCTTTTATTTGAATATGATTAAAAGGTTTACTGCAACATTAAATATTGTGTATTAATAGCACGTAATATTCTAATGTAAAATAAAAGCACTTTTTTTTTTTTTTAACTTGCTTTGTGTTTTTTTTATTATGTGATTGTCATATCCTTGTTATTGCTGTTATGCCAGTGGAGATTAATTGAGCACCACTATTCAATTTAGAAAAAAGATGAGATGTTAAATTGACATGAAATTGAGTGTGAATTAGAAACGTACTTGTTAGCAATTACTGCGCTGCCAGTGCTGTTGGAATAATTGCCAAGCCTGAGAACTCCCGCGAGGAGTTGGGTTCATCCCAGCCAAACTTTAAAGACTGTGATCGCCCAAAACGATGTGTGTGTGCGTGCGCACATGTGTGTGTGTGTGTGTGTGTGTGTGTGTGTGTGTGTGTGATCTGGCTTGACCTAAAACTGGGACGAGAGGTTCTGCACTTTCCAAAACAATCACAGGTTGTGCCGCAACCCACTGTGAGTGAATATGACTGGAGGGCCATCTGGACGAGAACCTGAGTGACTGACAACTGAAGATTGGAGGCTGCTGGACAAACAGACACAGGGAGTACAGACGTGTGACCCACTGAGAAGTCAGATGAGCATGGAGCATTGGCCTTGCATCTGCTGCCTCTCAATTCTCACTGTCAGAACAGGCCTTTGTGCTGCTCAACGTTTACACCCTTAGAGAAATTCTTGGGAGATTCATTCACAAAGAGCTGCTGCTATTGAACTACATGAATGTGGTACAACAAAGCACACGAACGTGTGCAGCAACAGGATATCCTTTGAAAAACAATGAGCCTGTTGATTAAATTATTATTTAAAAAATGGATTACCTGACATTTATAATGAATCATCTAGAGGCTTGCTTGTAAACAACAGTTTCCTGTTTATAATGACTTATTGAGTTGGGCTGAGATTTTTTTTATAAATAAGTAATTACTGACGTATTGAAATCCAGACTCTTGTTTGTGTGTCGAAGGACACACTTGTGTGTGTGTGTGTGTATGCGCATGTGTGTGTGTGTGTGTGTGTAGGTGCGTGCATGTGTGTGTTTGTGTGTTAGTGTCCCCCCCCCCCAATCACCCCCATGTCCCCATGCCTGCAGGACAGATTGTGGAACGAGTCACGCTGTGCTTGGAAAGGGAGATCCATGGGGGGGGGGGGGCGGGGTGTGACCGAGCTCTTTTAAATCGTTGCCATGAGCCTCAGCTGTTGCTAGGGACACCATCATCCACGCCGGTTGTTCCTCGGCTCCTGCCGTGGCTGACGGGGGACGACATCTTCGTCCCAGTCAAAAACGAAATTCTCCCTCTCCACCTCTCCTCTCCACACGGAGAAATCTGCACGCCTCTCTTTGTTTTGGGCACTTATTGAGGTGAGACACTGGGACAAACTGGCGATCATGCACAGGCAATCGAAAGGGCGGCCGATCCTTGGGCCCTCCTTTTGGTAAGGTACACGTGTGTTAGGCAGGAGAGATCACGCTGCTCTTTCACTCCCAGTGTAATTCATTCAACACTGGCATCACACAGCACTGGGCACAGATGGAGCCGCCGCTTGAGAATAAAGGCTGCTGTCCAGAGAGAAAGAGAATGAAGTTGCCAGGGAAGGAAAAAGATGCCTGTATTATCTGGGATCAGCTCCTGCAGCTTCCTTTAAACTCCCCGGCTCTCTGTACGACAGGATCAGTGGCTGCAGCTTCCTTTAAACTCTCCGGCTCTCTGTACGACAGGATCAGCGGCTGCAGCTTCCTTTAAACTCTCCGGCTCTCTGTATGACAGGATCAGTGGCTGCAGCTTCTTTTAAACTCTCCGGCTCTCTGTACGACAGGATCAGCGGCTGCAGCTTCCTTTAAACTCTCCGGCTCTCTGTACGACAGGATCAGCGGCTGCAGCTTCCTTTAAACTCTCCGGCTCTCTGTACGACAGGATCAGCGGCTGCAGCTTCCTTTAAACTCTCCGGCTCTCTGTATGACAGGATCAGTGGCTGCAGCTTCTTTTAAACTCTCCAGCTCTCTGTACGACAGGATCAGCGGCTGCAGCTTCCTTTAAACTCTCCGGCTCTCTGTACGACAGGATCAGCGGCGGCAGCTTCCTTTAAACTCTCCGGCTCTCTGTATGACAGGATCAGTGGCTGCAGCTTCCTTTAAACTCTCCGGCTCTCTGTACGACAGGATCAGCGGCGGCAGCTTCCTTTAAACTCTCCGGCTCTCTGTATGACAGGATCAGTGGCTGCATCTTCTTTTAAACTCTCCAGCTCTCTGTACGACAGGATCAGCGGCTCCTGCTTCCTTTAAACTCTCCAGCTCTCTGTACAACAGGATCAGCCGCCAGCAGCTTCCTTTAAACTCTCCGGCTCGTTCTGTACGACAGGATCAGCGTGTTTGGGCCGCGCCCCCTCATCAGCCGCCAGGTGAGCGGGACCCACGCCCAGGTTTGTAAGCGGGCTCAACGGGACGTTTGTCCAATGAAACATTTTGTACCGAGTGAGAAAGGATGACACACACCTGAACACATCTCACACCTGAGTGTTTCGCATCGGGTTAGTAAGTCAGGATTCGGACAAAATAATGATTATGTACCAGAGCGTGATGATAGAAATCAATTTCGCAGGTCGGCACGTATCCGGGGATTTTGACTTTCTTTTTTCCTCTGTCCATTTTTCCCTGTTTGGCAATGCCAGCAGACCGCCGTGCATCACAACATATCTCTATCTCGTTAAAGACAAGCCTTCAGAATGAAGTGCTGCCTATAAATTCAGCTGAAAAGCGAAAGGGAAGAGCAGTGACCTGCTGCTTGTGACAGTGCGAGTGGTAAAGACAGTCAGCCATAACTGACAGTCATAACTGCTGTCATTTTGAGTGGTAAACAACCACCCGCCAGACTCCACACATGCGCGTCAAAATGGGCACCCGCACACACGCGCGCACACACGCGTTACCGCCAGAGCCTTCTGTACCTGGACGAATCCTGCCGGGGGCCCGCACGTCACAAACGCTAGAGGCTCTTTACCCTCACCATTTATCTATTGGAGGAATCACTTTGAACGTACAATTTTACATACGGCTCCAACCGTTGCAATATCAAAGGGAGAGGTTCCCCGGGGTTCGTTCCCACTTAAGTCAGTTTCCTCCTCCCACAACCCGTACCACCCAACATAAAATTCAGTTCATTCATGCAGAAAAGTCACAACGCCAATCCACTTTAGGTGATGCAACTCTCTGGTAAGAGAGTCCTGACTTAAAACGCACGGCATAATTTCCATAAAGACCGGCAGACTGGCGTCGGGTCCAGAGTTCTTCAATACACTTGATTTTCTGTAAACCTATGGCAGGGTTCGGCAGAAAATCATTGAATATGATAAACGCATCGGATGAGCCTGGCCCGTGCAGTCTCAGAAGAGACACAGCTTTCATACATACACAGATTATCCACAGTCAAAATTCCTAGACATTGACTTGTTTGTAAATGCATCTAACGAAAGTCATGATGAGGTCCATGGGTTTAAACGGAAATATCTTGATCTCCTGGCAACTCAAGGTAAACGGCTTGGATCAATTTACAAGTTGAGTGAATTTACAGGTTGCCGTCACACGTGCAGAGATTTTCCTCGGGGATGAAAGGACTGTGGTTGTTGGTTCAGGCTGTTGCGTTTCGTGGCCTCCTCCACAGTGTGGTTTGTGCTGAGGCAAACATGTAGCGGTGGCCGGTAATCAATCACTGCCGCGGGGGGTGGCACCCCGGAAAGGGCGCGCGCTGGCTGATGCTGCCAGACGGCAGCCTCAGACACAGAGCCTCCTGTTCGACGCGTTCCCGCCACCCCGAAAGGTTAACCGCCATGGTGATCCGTGCCCGACCGCCGTGAGAAAAATATTACGTTACGCTAAAATGTGCCCTTCCTCTCCTATGCCCAACCTATCAATCTGCAACTCCCCTCTGCTTAGATTACAGTCAAAGCATTCTATGGTACTCTGGGCCCTCTCCACTGTGAAAAAAAGGAACCAGTGCGCAGAATTCATCGGCCCAAGGCTCCATTTCCATGCTTAGCGAGAGACTGGGAGGAATGAAAACAGAAACAGCAGGAGCAGCTCTGTAGGGGGATATATATATATTTCTACATATATATAGAAATAGAGTGAGAGAGAGAGAGAGAGAGAGAGAGAAGACAGTGAGAAAGAAAGAGATAGAGAAGAGAGAGAGAGAGAGGAGAGAAGGAAAGAGAGAGTCAGAAGAGGGAGAGAGAGAGAGAGAGCAAGAAGGAAAGAGAGTGAGTGAGGATGGGAGGAGTGTGGACTGAGGCAGGAGAAGGAAGAGAAGGAGGGGAGGGGGGTCTTTGGGAATGGAGCCAATCCAATTACAGGCAGCAGTGGAGGCCCGGCTTCTTGGGCACTAAATTCACATTTCAGCAGTCTCTTCCTCTTTCTCCGCTCCGTTCCGCTCTGCTCGGCTGAGCCTCGACAGGGGTGGGGGGAGGGAAGGGCGTCTCCGAACGTGTCACCCAACGGCGTGGCGTCATCCACGGCAGGTCCCCGGAGAGGGCTTATCGACCGGCAGCAGCGGGAGAAGAGGAGATCACGGGGGCTCGGTTTGGCCCCGGTGCCGTGGCCTTTCACTGGCATTGTCATTCGGGATGAGGATCTGCTACTGAAAACGCCGTTCAGTGCCGAGCCACAGACTCTGAGCCACATGCGAAGGCGCGGGCTTACGCAAAGCCTAAATCATAACTAATATTCACACGAACATGGTCACCGTTCACATCGATTGACACGCCTAAACCTGCAAGACTGCGTGTGGCTGTGTGTGTGTGTGCTTGTACATGTGTGTATGTGCGTGCGTGCGTGCGTGCATGTGTGTGTGTATGTGTGTGTGTGTGCATGCGTGCGTGATTATGTGTGTGGGGGAGGGGGGCGTGCAAGGGTTAAAAAGCTATAGCCGATTCAATTCAACAATACAGAAATAAAAGCTTTAAATAATTAAAGTCGTTCTAATATGAGGATTAAACAGCGTGGAGCTCTATTATTCCTCAGCTTGATTAGCACATATATTCAGAAATAAATAAATGACTGTGTCCCAGGTCCATCTCCGTGTTAAATTAAATTGCGCGCAGCACTGGTTCTGCCAAAGCAAGTATCACTGTGGAAAAGGCCTGCTCCCCACACCAGCCCTAACCAGCTCTCTCCCCACCCCCACTCCATATCTTTCGCTCTCTCTTTCTGCTCTTTGCCTCTCTCCCTCTATCCCATCATAACCAATCCTCCCTGGAGAACTCCAGGAGCTCCTCGGCCCTGCTTCGACATTGGGGAGCAGCAGCTGTTGATTCCGGGAGGGGGGTGGTCGAGTGCGTTGGGGATGTTACACTGCCTTGTGCGGAGGGGCACACTGGTTCTCTCTCTCAGCGGTGCACGTGGGTGGCAAACAAGCCCCCCCCCCCCATGGCGGCCTGCGAGGGGTGGGGCCTGGGAGGCTCAGGAGCGGCGGCCCGTTTCGCGTTCCCCGTGATAACTGATGGTGGTCGTAAACAATTAAACGCACTCACTACACCACGCAAATGCGGAGTGAACAACATTGGGTTGATGGCTTTTCCCGGATACACTCCTCCTTGAATACAGTCCGGATATCGTCTTCTTTATAGGCCCTTTTCTCATTCCAGCTCCATGGAAATGTATCATAATCTGATGGCAATGCCTCTTTGCCAACTGTGGGGCCGAGACTGGATTATTGTATATAATATCAATGCAGGTGCCTGGGTTCTCTCTCTCTGTGTCCTGGGTCTAGATGAAAAGGTACCTATTAAAGTTAATGGGTCGGTGACCGTTATACAGCTCCACTGCACAGTAGCGGCCCCGTAATGACCACGGCGAACGAACCCAACACACAATGTGATGGAATGCATTAAATATTCAGGGGAAGAAAAAAAAAAGAGATTTTCTATTCTCGCTCGATCCATATTTTTCAAATAATCGCCATCAATCGGGCCGGCTGAGAGGCGCTGAGACGAGTCGGCAGCCTACATTAATATCTCCTCGCTGTTCCCGGCAGAATATTAACGCTTTTGCCTTCCCTGCTCTTCGTTTTTTTTATTCCGTGACCTGAGCCTCGGAGTCAGGTCTGCGCGACGCACGGCGGGCGAGGCTCGGTTCAGTCCCCCGACACCCGAGAGGAACGCGTATCATACCGGGGGGGAGAGGGGTTGAGTCCCCCACTTCATTACGCACTCCTGCCTCGGGTCTGAAAGCGGCTCGAACCCAGCCCACGCACACGTACGGGTAAAGGCGCTTTAATCCTTTAATAAAACCGAATACCGTGCTCCCCTGGCTCCAGCAGCGGGGGCTGAGGAGAAGTCTGTTCCTCCAGCGTTAAATCTGAAGGCGCTAATCTCTCAGTAAACCAGGGCAGTAAACTGGCACTGGTGAGGTGGAGCCGAACCACCCATCCCTTCGACTCCGGAGGGGATTCTGGAGCCTCGCCGTGTTAACCCTTCTCTTGCATTTGGTTTTCCCCCCTTCCCATGCTATTTCCGGTCAAAATTGACCGGTGTGTTTTGCACAGTGATATCTCTCTGAACCCCCAATCCAATTTTTTGATTGACATGATTTGAACACAGCAAAGCAAGTAAAATCAATGGGTGGCAGCAAGACGGTTTCGGTGAATTTTTTGAATTTTTTCAAATTTGACAACCTATGATATTTTTGATTCATTTCAGACCAGACCGCCAAAGGAAATGAAATATGGATATTATATGTATATGTTCATCCTGGTTCATGCTCCACACACACACACACACACACACACACACACACACACACACACACACACACACACACACACCACACACCATGTTTTGTTTTTTTTTTTTTTTGAATTTTTCTTATTCAATAATTGTTCATGAAACAAAAACAGTGTCTTATTCATATTTTATCATTGTTCATGCAGTTCAGTGAATGAAGTGAGTGAATGCCGGTGGTGGGGTCCGGCACATTATTATATACTATAATATCAAGTTATAAAATTGTAGTTGAGAGTACACAAGAAACACTGAAACACTGGCTTCAGATCAATACATCCCATGGTCCCCATCATATTTTTCAATGGTGTGTGTGTGTGTGTGTGTTCGTGTGTGTGTGTGTGTGTGTGTTGTGTGTGTGTGGTGTGTGGTGTGTGTGTGTGTGTGTGTGGTGTGTGTGTGTGTGTGGTGTGTGTGTGTGTGGTGTTGTGTGTGTGTGTGTGTGTTTTGATGTTATACTCTGCAGTATATTTATTAATTACCCATTAATTTATTTTAAACCGAAATCCAATTTGATTGAATCATATCAAGTCACTCAAATTCAATGCAACTCAAATCAATCCATCAAATTGATATGATCACATCAATTATATGTTAAGAGGCCTGAGGTGGAGGATATATGAGATCTTGATATACATTATTTATGAAAAAAAACATAATCACTTTCAAACACTTTCTTCACGAAATGCATTGACCCGAATGAGGGTTAAAGGGCCGGCGTAGGCGCGCCGTGGGAAGCCGCTGGTCCGCTCCTCTGCCCCCGCCCTCGGCTCGCCACCCACCTGCCCGCTCGGCCGCCATCAGACTCCATTAGTTCTACGGCTGTGCCCCGGTGCGCTCCAATAAAACACCCCCGCCGGAGCATATGCCCCGCGTTTCACTGCCGCTCGCACCAAACACCCTGCTTTCCTGAATTATTCACCAGACCAGAGAAAATTACACTTTTACTTTGTGCCTTCCAAATTAGTTATGTATTGCCTGTAACTGCTGGAAACTCCCATTCTGAAAGGCATTAATCTTTGAAGTACCCCATATTTGCAGCGCACGGACCAGAGCGGGCTTTTTGATATACACTCACGTTATTCGGTTATCACTTAGTCACGACTGAACCACTTATCTGATTCACTTGAAAGTGCATGCAAAAGAGCCCATTTGCTTGTCAGGCTCGGGTGCATTGTGGGTAGCCTGTGTAAGACAAAGCAACTCCGACCTGAACTTACCTTCTTGAGATGGCCGCTCTTGGTGCCCACGAAAGCCACGCAGTACCCGTTGTAGACGTAAGAGGTCACAGAGGTCATTCGATCGCGGGTCTCAGTGTACAGCGTGTGGCCTGCCACCAACTGGGACCCGCCCAGTGGCTGGTTGATGTCCAGTCCACAGAAGGAGTCATCTATGGGCACAGGCTATGAGGAGGAAGAAGAGGGTATGTCACTAGCCACATAGCGACGGTTACTTCTCATCCTGTTTCTGCAGAAATAATTACTGAATTTGATTATTAAGTAGTGGATAATTCTCACTTTTTCATTTTAGTTTTTATGTAGCTAACTGGCTAGATACAATATTAGCAAGATAAAAATTCCTTTTTGAATCTAAAATTCAAAATGAAAATCCACTACCTTGTATGCAAACGCAGGTGGTGTTCCAGGAAGTAATTATCAGGGCCCTAAATGGCTCAGGCAGTTCTAATCGGCCAAATAACCAGATGTCATGAAATCATGTTTGTGATTTTGTAAACTTGCAGACGCCACCTGTAAAATGTTTCCCCTGGAACAAAAGTGTAAGTGTAATCTGTAACTGTGAACAATATAAATGGAAAGTTGCAGTTTGGGTGTGGCCAAAAAAAAAAACTACGTTACAGCATTGCTAAAATGTTGCCATTCACCACAACCTAACAGCAATGTTGTAAAAAGTTGCAATAACGATTTGTGCCAACCTGAGTGACAGTTTTTGTTGCACCTTCCTCTCCCTGTGCCTCGTTAATAGTGCTAATATCGCTGTGGAGAGAGACAGAATGAAACAGGAAGCGGGAGCACAAAGCAGCCCTTCTAGCATCTGACTGTGCCTTTAGCTCCCAGAGGCTCGGTCACACGACCTCATGTCATCGAGGGAGACGGCCTGACAAGATGTGTACAACGTCCGATGCTTTTTTTTTAATTCCGTAAAAGGAATGCGAGAGCGAGTGGTGCTGCATGAGCCACGGATTCACAACTGTGGAGGGCACAGTTGCTTTGTTATAGACTAGGATTATTTGGGCAAAATTCAGCAGAGTAGATAAAGAGTTTGGTCGTCTGGATTCAGGTTATCTCTTGACAAGTTTCTCGACGGCGGCCTCAAAGTGTCATGTACTGTGCTGTCAGAGTCAGAGAGAAAGTGAGGCTCGGCTTCGCAGCCCTCCGCAAGCTCTGAGGGCACATCTGTACAAATGTCTGCCAAGCGGGAGGATTACCGCTAACTTCCAGCCATGTACACAGAGCTCTAAGCAACATACTTGAAAAAAAAAAAAAAGCAATAAAGTGAAGGGGTATAAATGTTTCAGTTTGAATAAGCTACTCCATGGTATTTCCGCTTATTTTCATTTCCCAAAATAACATGGGTCTCTTAGCAGAGATCAGCTCAGAATTCTCCTTTATGTAGCTGTAACTAAAATGCAGTATATTCAGCTGTGTCTATGGCCACAAAAAAACACCAATGACAATGTGTTTTTACAAAGCATGAGCCTTAGTGAGACTGGGGACTATGTAAACATTCAAATGCTGATGCTAGTTATACTAATTGTGTGTGTGTGTGTGTGTGTGTGTGTGTGTGTGTGTGTGTGTGTGTGTGTGTGTGTGTGTGTGTGTGTATGTGTGTGTGTGTGCATGTGTTTGTTTAAAAGGAATGACACAATTTTAAAAATACAAAAAACCATATCTCTTGAATAAAAATAAATGAGAAAAATGATATATTCCAAATAATATGTAATAATATATGCATAAATGCATTCTCTCCAGACAAATTTAAATACAGTTTAAATGATCTATGTATATTATTAATTTAAAGACTATCCACTATGCTGAATGATATAGTATAGTGTGACGTCTGCATGCTGCCAGCTACTTATGCTAACTGCCCACTTCTGGTATCTAGTTACAATTACAGAAATACATAAATACATGACACTGCAATCACTAGTTGTACTAGTCTTTAAACCACAGAATATATTTATCTAACTAGATAGAGTGCTTTCACATTTCACCTCACTATTGTATCTTCTTGTGTCTGTTGCTTCTCCTCCCCAATAATTTCAAACCCCAATATAAGTATAGAAGGCCTGACCACATAACATATGGGACACATTAAGCCAAATCTTGGGGACACTACTGAGCTCTTTGTGTCTAGTGAATATGACATGTTCACAAGCAGGGGTCATGAGGACAAAAAGCCTTGAACTCTGTAGTTGTGGTGGTTGCCCTTTCCCGCTTGAACTCACTACGCAATAAATGAAATGATACTTCAAGCAACTTGAGTAACCACAAGTGGTCTGAATGTTTAAATAACACATACAGACCCAATGACTGCTGTTCGGCTAAAAGACAAAAGCTAACGAGCCATCTCAAATAATTCGCTATTGACTGCATTTAGATTTATTACTAAAAAGATCACAAGGCACTGCAGTGCAGCATAGATTGCAAAGGCCCTGTGGCAAACCACCCAAATCCTATTCAGTCTGGTATGTCCTTTTTAACAACGTCTGAGTTACTATCCAATGGCATCATAACAACCAAGTTGTAGCTTCAATTGCAAGCCTACAGAGAATGAGGAAACGCTGAAATTTAATCATAGTGCTATTACGAGGCCAGATGTTGGGAAATCTGCTTCGGCTTTTCCTTATCATTAATTCTCATGCTAATGGTTACCGCCATCTTGCATTCTACTACTCCAAAAAAAATAAAAAATAAAAATAAAAACGAACATTAATTTTTTTAAAAATGTATAAGTAAAAACATTGCCGGTGCAAAAAACTCCAAGACAACACATGAACTGCACAAAAAAAAACATGATTTCAGGAATGGATAAGAAAGAGAGCAAGGAAAGAAAAAAGACCGCCCCGTTTAGCGGTAATGACAAATGCACAAGTGCGCCATGTCATTTGGAGAAGTGAAAGGTCCGCTCCACAGGTTTAGGCCTGCAGGTTAAACACAGGCCAGAAACAGTCAACAAGTTGAGCCTGATTTACTGCCAGGGAGAGAGAGAGCTACCTGCCAGGCTGCAGTAATATCCACTGCAGCCATCTTCCCTGCAATAAACGTATTTTATTAGCCCGTCAAACTCAAAATCAGCTTCATTTTTAAAAGATATATGTGTACTTCCAGGCTCTCCTTTGCATGTTGAGGCATTTTCCCCTGACAAGAAACGTCTCTCTTACCTTCCTTTCTTACTGTTGAGTATGTTTAGTGTTTGAAATCTGTTAGAAAGTCCGCCTATAACCCCCTGGTAAAAAAACAACAAAAAAACAAAGCCAGAGAAAGTGTTTTGTTTAGATGTCAAGAACTGGGTAGGCTCCTTGCCTCCAACCAAATACAGGGTTGTCCTGAGGCTTCAACGCTGGCCCTTTTACGAGAGCGCTTACAATTAAAGTTAAATGTCAGTGTGATATGTACGCTAAATGACAACAGTAAGGTCATTTTTATTTTTTCTTCCCTCAAAAATGATTCCCCCCGCGCTGAGAGCCTGATTAACTATTCGCATTGCGTTTCGGACCCCCCCTACCCTCCCCCCTTCCTGTTGGAGAGGAGCCTTTGTGAGTACCATTACATGGCACAAACACGGACATGAGTTCAGCTCCGTCCTCTGGGACACCAAACTCAATCTATAGAGGATCTTTTACGGTTCAGCGCACACCACCTTTGCTCTGGCGGGGGGTGGGGGGGGGTGGGTATTGCCAGAGACGACCACCACGTGTGTACCTGAAGACACTCAGCGCTGCGGGGGAGCGCAGGAGGGCCCGGGTTACTCTAGTCAGTATGTGCATCTCCGACACGCTAGCTCGACTGCACTCATAGAGCGAAGAAAGAGTCCGAAAAAAATGCTTTCTTTCTGGATGCTTTTTCCAGACCAAAGGCATTAATTAAGACAACCCAAACCAAAAAAACGCAAACCCACTGTCCCATGCAACGCATTTTTCGTGCTTGGAACATTGATGGGGGACCGGGGGAGGGGATTCACCCAGCAGTCGACATGACCCAAAAATAATCAAGATTTCCAAAATCGTGATGCTTTTTTTTAAAAATAAAGAAGAACTTGACACTGTCTTTCAGCAGCACCCTTTGTGATGTTTATCTAGCACATTTCTGCATTGCTTTCAAGAGTATTTCTGTTTTGTGCTTAAAGAGATAGTTCACTTTCTGGAGTTTTTGATGTTATTTCAGATTAAGTGTATGTTTTGGCTCTGACAGTGTTTGTGTGCAATATTTTAGATATTTACAGAAGTTTCTGACAACCTGCTCGAATTATCCCTTTAAGGCAAAAAAGTTTTTGGAAAGATTTTATTATTTCTTTTACACAAAATCATTTCCTGCTCCAAAAGTCTCAAATTGTAAAAGGTCCTTCAATGTAGTGGAACCATGTCTGCGAATGAGCTTGCACCAGGGAGTTATCGGTGGCTTATGGAAAGTGTCATGACCTTATTCAATAATCTTAAATAATCCTATATGGATAATCCATCAAATCCTAATGATTATGGAAAAATGTTGACAAGTGATAACCATGTGGAAATGTGTCTAAATTCAAAGGGCGTGGGCCATACACGCTTCCCTCACAAGCCCGTACACAAAAGACACTTTGTGAAGCACCATCATATTGTTGGAAATTCAGTATCATTGGTGGTGCTAGTCAGTCGAGAAGTCAGTCCTTAGTGGGAGACGAGGTGGTTTCTCTGGTGAAAATCTAAGGGCTTCTGTTCATTCCCAGTGTGGAACACGCCTCCGGATCATTACCTCTCCCAGTGAGAGGCCGAGCGCTAATGAAACCAAATGGAGCCGGCCCTCGATAACGTCTCTCTCCATCTGACAATCACCCCTGACATCCCGCTAATGGTGAATTTACTGATGTTAATAAAGGGGGTCAATAGAGCACCCTGGAGGGATTAGCACCAAGGCAGGCCGGTGGTTCTGATCTTGGGAGGGCATATCATTACAAACAAACCCCCCCCCCCCCCTCACACACACACACACACACACACTCACACTCATTCACACACACATGCGCGAGTACACTCCAAAGCAATCACCAACACGCACACTCAACTAGCAATTAGTGTTCATAATTCTCTTTTACTTCATATTAGCAATTAAAGAACAAAGACACAAAGGACCGTTGCCTCGTGAGACAGAATTAAAGCACGGAAACATAACTGCGCCTGACAAGATGCTGGAGATGTGTGGCCTTGCAAGAAAGAGCGGGAATCTGTGAGAGAACATGGCATGTCTGCTTACTTGCTCTCCGAGTGGGAAAGCGTGTTTATTTGGATTGCACTGGAGAAAGATATTATCGACTTGATAGCTGCCAAGAAAAATACACCCCTCCTTAATTTGCAACCATCTTTTCACTCGGTTAGACTTAATGTGAATGTGTTCCTCATTGCAACCACTGGTCAATTATACATAATCACGTATAGAGTGAGATTTGATATCAGATCATTGTACTGTGATATTTTAAACACACACACACAGGGACATACACACCCATACACACACACACACACACACACACACACACAAACACACACACAGGCACATGCACACACACAGCACCTGTGTTTATTATGATTAATTAGTTCACCATAGTCTGTGGTGAGGTCATTCACTAAGCGTTTATTTACTTTTCTTTGACATTGAACTGTGAAAATCTTGTAAGTGTTAATAGGTAAGAATAAATGACTGGAAGTCAGTTAAAACTAAAAACGAAGTAGTTTATTAAAGGCTGTGTCTGTGTATGTTGTATGTGTATGTTTATTTGGTTGTTTCAAGACACAGTCAATTTGTTTGTAGACAGGAATTTCACTACATTATAGTGAAATACATTATATTCCACATTATAGATACCACACACAGGCCTGTTGCCTGGATTTAAGTGCATATTGTATTCTTAAAGAGTGTTCAATTGCGTCTCTGTTTATGTAATGATGGTTTATATCCTCCCTGTCAGAAGAGGTGGCTGCTTGTACTATTTTAAGGGCTGAATGAAGACCAGATGTTCATGGTGTGAAATTGTTTTGTACCAGTTCATTCAGAGAGCATTCATGTCTGTCCGTGTACAGGCTTCCTACCCAGTCACAAATGTAAAGTTCTGCAGTGTCTAAAGTAGGCTTGTCAAAGTGTTACTAATTTAACACCTGTGTTAATTCCCTCTAAGACACAGCTGATATCGGTATTACCGGTACCAAACTTGCCTTTAAACTTATAATTGGTCTCAACCTGTTTTCATTAATTTCCCTTGATTGACAAGTGTGCCAATGATCAGAATAATCCATTGGCAGGTAAATGCACAGCTTCTTTCTTGACATCATGTTCAAGAGATTAAATGATAAATTTAATTTATAAATCAGTTATAATTACTAAGTACCTTTAATGAAAAGATTATACACCACTCCGTTAACTACCGTGCTAGCTTTCCTCACAACCTGCAACAAAGCTTATCTTTAACAAAAATCTATGCTTCAAGATCGTTTAAATGACTAAATCTGTGCATTGCTGATCTTTGCCATGAGTGTAAGTATGGAAAATGAAGAGTAGGCTACATATATCCACAATTTTAAATAATATTGATATAATATGCACAATTTTGTGATGCAAATAACAATCATTTTATCACTCCTCCTAATTGTATTATTAGTATTATGTAAATATAATATAATGTGCTTATATTCATTTAATAACATCAACAAAGCTTTGCAGATGTACTTTGATTTATTTTTTTACTTTTATTTTATTTTAAAATTTTAATTGCAAAATACCGATATTGACTGTGTGTAGCTTTGTGCACTGTATGCCACCGGTTAAACCGAACACCACAACAAGCAAAGTGCATAAAAACCAAACTTTCCCTGAGTCATAAATGTCATTTTAGAAATAAAATGGTGATTATTTTCAGGACAAAACTGTATTGTGCAACTATCAATAACATTTGGCCAGTTTATACTCTGAGACCCACGTTTATATAGATTTTGTTTGAATGTACACTAGTGCTACTAGTAACACCAGTTACTGGGTAGTATTCTCTGCAAAATGTATAAGTTAGCATTTTTATACTTTTAGCTATACTGTATCAGCACACTGACATTGTTAAGACTTTTAAGAAAGTAAATGACTAAGAGCTTGTGCATTCGAAAGACGAGACACATATTGCTGAAAAATAATAATGTACCACTTTCCATAACCTTCCATGATGAAAATATTTTATCAAGGATTTTCAATGACTATGCCCTGAACCCTGTTATTGTCTTGGGTGAACCAATTTATCGACACAGTAGTATTTTTAAGTGGTCTTGTAAATCTGGGTTGTACAGTGGTATTGCTTTGCGCACACTAAGTAAATTATACTTTAAATTTGGTGGCTTAATATGTGGACTGCTTAAAGTGAACTGAGGCAAGGATTCAATGAACAATCGACATTAGACTAATATAAATGCAAGTGTCTATTTTAGTTTTTTAAAAGACCATAGTGTGTAGTGGTAATAATGGCATCCTAGAAAACTTTTTACAAAAAAACGCATTATAGCATTATTAAAGGGGACAAAGTAAGGAAGTAGACTTTAAGAGCTGTGGACTTATGAATGGTAAAACCCAACACTGATGAATTTTATATGTTGATTGAATCCAGGTCTGAGCCTGATCCTGAGTGGTTCATTGCTGGCCCTGCTGGTGTTGTGGCAGTGTAGATGGAGCGGACTACACCCTTACCGCTTTGGTGCACTGCACGTCCTTCCCCAGCAGCCAGTTGAGCTCCAGGTTGCCCTCCCCCTGGTAGCAGGATTGCAGGCGCTCCTTGATGCGGGCGTTGATGTCACGGATGGTGAAGACGCAGAGGGCAGAGTCATCTGGGGGGCGGTGGTACTGCTTCTGGCCTTTGGAGAAGACGGCGAAGAGCACATCGTCCTGAGCGCTGATGTTCAGCGAGGCGGCCAGCACGCGGCCGGGCTTGGAGAGGTAGGCGGCCTGCAGAAGGCGGTACTCCACGCCGTTGCGCACGCAGCCCACCGGGAGCGACACGTACGAGTGGAACTTGTGGTCGTCCTTGCAGAGCCGCACGATCCGGGAGGTGTAGAACAGGTCGCTGGGGGAGCCGCCCGACGACATGCTGTTCTCAGGCGTCTCGGGCTGCACCGTCAGGAAGTAGACAAAGCCCCCGCTGGCGAAGCCGTAGATGTAGTAGATGTCGAAGTGGGAGACCAGCGCCAGCGTGTCCGAGGGGATCTTTATGAGGGAGGAGACAAAGTCGGTGTGCATCTCGTAGTCCAGCATGGCCGAGGACTCGGGGTCGCGGGGCAGCTTGCGGCTGGAGATGGTGGGGAAGTAGTCCTGCTTGCCGTCCACCGCCGTGCCGATGAAGAGCGTGCCGTCCTGGCCCTGCGAGGGCACGATCACCCCGTACATGGTGCCCGTCTGGTTGACGCTAGAGAGGTAGTGCTCCTTCTTGTGCGACGGCTCCACCAGGATGAAGAGGTCGTCGAGCCGCAGCAGCTTGCACACGCCCTGGTACAGGCTCCCGCAGGCCAGCAGTCGGTTCTGAGAGTAGTCGATGAGCAACAGCTTGTTGACATTGTTGGTGGATACCAGGGGCTCGGAGCAGGGCTGCACGATCAGCGGAGGGTAGCAGGCCTTGTTGTCGTCCTCGGGGCCTGTGTCGTGGGACACCAGCAGCGTCAGGTTTCCAGAGAGCTTGTAGACCCGGTTGACGGCGCCGATGTACAGAGCCCCCGTGGTCCGGTGGACGGTGAGGTGGTTGAAGGCCCACTCCCGACGCTCCGGGTGGAACCTAGTGAAGGTTTGGCCACTACCCGCCAGGAGAGAGAGGAGTACCAGGGCAAAAAACAACCACCGCAGCCTCCACCCTGCACTGCCACTGGGGCTGAAAGAAACAGTCCCCCATGGCTCCGGCTGGCCCTCTACACCTCGAGGGGCCCGCATGGTGATTACAGACAGAGCAAGAGTTCAGAAAATTTCAGGATTGGGAGGGGAGGCGGGGGAGGGGGGGTGAAATGTTTTTGCCGTTTTCTCAAAGGCTATTTATCTTCGTGGTGTGTGCCTTCGCCAAGGTCTTCACATGTTTCTGAAAGAGAAAGAGAAACAAAGAAAACAAGGCCCGAGTCAGCCGTCATTGACTCACAGACACTGTGCGAGGAAAGCAGAGGAAAAAACATTTCATTCAATGAACTCATTCCCGCTATTCCAACAGCGAGTCGGCGAGAAACAGAAGAACAGTGATGGATGCTGATGAGGACAATTGCAGGAAACGTTAAGCGCGTGCGTATCAACAGATTACAAAGGAGCTGCTGGACAGAACAGAACAATGCAGGAAAGCGAGGCTCGGAAATTAGTGCGACCTGACTCATGTGGATTCACAGCTCGGTGACGGGACAACAGTGGTTTCTGAAAACTGCCCAGAAGTTCCCTGTAGATTAACACAAATCTATACTGGAAAGCACTGCAATGAGTCACATTACTTCCTGTCGAACTTGTGATTTGTTACAACACAAGAGCAGGCAGGTGTCTAAACACAGGATGCAGTGAAAAGACATTTAAGAAGCCGACAGCTGATGATTGATATAGCTGTTTATCTTGACTATAAATCGATGGATAATGTTGCTAAAACTGAATGAAGAAAACCAGCTAAAATGATGCTAAAGAAGGTAAAGAGGCAGAAAGGCTGACTTGAAATAGACAGCCAACAGAAGAGAGGTGCATCAGGAAAGACGCAGTGACATTTAGGCGTAAAAAGATTCATGGGAGAAGTGTTTAGTTGCCAGGGATAGCAAATATGAACGGAAAAAAATCCGGGATTGGATTCCCTCTACCTTCCTGTTTAAGAAACCTCGGTGACACCGTCTATCGCTGATTTCATTCTCTCTACCCTTCCAACTGCCACCCGCCACCTTCCCCTCTCTTCCTCATCGTCTTTCCCTATATATCTGCAAAAACATACATCAAGGAAAGTGCGCAATTTATGTAACTGCACCTCGCGGAGGCTGCATGGATCTCTCTCCCCATGCCATAAATCAAGAGGGGGCTTTTGTGGAGTTTATCCCCCAGAGTTAATTATCCCCAACCACTGGTAGGGAGGCCTGGATCTTATTACTGGAACAAAGTGAGAACAAATTGGGACCCGGCTCCTTGTACCAGACCTTTTACTCCTGCTCTTTCAGGAGCTGTTTAACTGGCACTGAATCTATTAATTATGCTTTCCAGTTTTACCATTCTGTCCCCCCCCCCCCCCCCCCCCCACCAACGCGATCAAATCCGAAGGGAATTAATAATTTGCAGCAGAGCAATCATCCCTAAATGAATCGGGGGCCACCATCAGGGATGCAGTTCCCTCTGTCAGACCGCATCAGACTGTCTTCCTTTCTTTACATTTTAATTTTATCTGCATATATTATGTAGATTTTTTTTTCCCCGGGACCAAACAATGTGTGGGGCTAACAAGTGCAGATAACGACGGAAGCGCTTCCAAAATCAAATATGATTAGGTCGCGCGATCCGACGAGGGTAATTACCCGAGGAGTGGGAGGAAGTATATTTAAGAACAGAAAGGGGCAGAGCAAGTCAAGAACGGGCCAACACATCGTTATGCTGGCGATTTGCATTTCGGCAAAGTTGAAGGGGGGGGGGCTTCTAGATGGGGCCGTGGGGGAGGTCAACAAATCAAAAGGTAGAAAGGCTGTGTATATTTACAGTCAGCTCTTGATTGCCCATAAGTCAGGAGAAGACTGGGGCCCGTGGCGTTTCTCTCACACAAGAGCTGCGCTCTAACTACTATAAAGAGGGCCCAAATCTCGGCTCGCTGCACCTGCCGCTCGTAACATCCCCGCCCGGTTCAGCTTTTTTGTTCACGCGTA
Organism: Ilyophis sp. 1 JC-2022; assembly: GCA_022702515.1. Classification (NCBI taxonomy): domain Eukaryota; kingdom Metazoa; phylum Chordata; class Actinopteri; order Anguilliformes; family Synaphobranchidae; genus Ilyophis; species Ilyophis sp. 1 JC-2022. The sequence goes on along the minus strand of CM040402.1, from coordinate 39,035,390 downwards.
TTTATCGTCCCTGGGCCCGTTCCACACGTTTTGAGCGAATGGCCAATCCCCAGTCGCACTTTGTCTGTGTTTAGTAAAGAGTGGCGCGGGGGTATCGATTGGGCGTGGGTGGCTTCCTGTGTGTCCCCATTGTGCCCTCAGAAGCTGGTGGGTTTTCCTGGGGGGGGGGGGGGGGGGGCGGGTGTGCTGCATGAGCATGGCCGTATAGAAAGGGTCATAAACCACGGGCCTGCTCGCCTGCCCGCTACACCCCGTCTTTGTTTGCGTTCGCACGCGCTGGGGGTCCGTGGCAGAGCTCTCCGGACGTGCAAGGCTCCTGCTGAGCCGCCCCTTTTCTCTCCGCCTTTCACCCCGTAGGGTTTTGTCTTTATCGCTCTACACCTCCCTGCTCCCCTCCTGGTACTGTACTCCTCTGGCTCTCTCTTTCACCTTTTCATGTCGTCTTCCGGAGGCAGCTGCACCATAGGCAGGGGGGGGGGGGACACTGTTATAAATAAGCCAGTCTTCAAAGGTTAGCGGTATGGCTTTTTGGTATAGAAGCAATGTTTTCAGGTTTTTTTTGCATTTGTAACACTTGGCAACAACGTCTTCCTTCATTAGGCAGTCAGCATGGGACTAGTATGGAAGGTCAAATCCCGATGGAGCAACCATACACATTTTCAAAGCAAACTTTTTAGCTCTGATTCAGCATTTTAAATCATGCCAAGCGTCTCCAAAACACCTTACTGCAACAATTTGGGAAAAATATTTCCAAGTGATATAGGCAGCCGTTTTCCTCATGGAGAAGAAAGACAACCGAAGGGTTTTGCACACATCCGCAGGAACAGCTTTATTTACACCAACAGAGAACAAACATCCAAAGGCTATGCCTGACTCTGTACCTCATGCTGAGGCCGGCTGTGTAATATTGCCTTTGTGTCCAGCGATTATAGCCCTCCTTTTCTTAACCAGTTCTGTTTGTGACACAAATATAACTTGCTTTTTAGTTTCAGTGATTTGATGGCAAGTTGAGTGTTGCTGTAGTCACAATAAAATACAGAAAACTATTTGTTTGCACTCTGATGCAGTCAGATGACAACATATGTCTCATCACATGGCAAAAAATTATTGTGATTATTATTATCATTAGTCTATTTCTGTTGGAATTACAATTGTCTGATAACTTTGAATATGAAATGTCAAGTCAACTCTTACCACAGTCTCCTACCTGTAAATTACCAAGTAACTAGTTGCCTAACTTCTAAATCCCGAGCAAAGAATAAAATGTTGTGTAATGCAATGATGAAACCCATGTTTGTTCCCATGGACTTTCCCTGTCTCCGGATAAGAGGCATGTGAGCTCTATCCACTTGTGTCCCAGACATCAACGTCATTGCGAGAAAAAAAAACCAAGATGACACATAGCTGATATTCTGGCAACACTACAGCGATGCTCTAAGTACGTTACACATTGACTGAGAGCACGCCAAACCATGCTGATACAGCATAGGGCATGCAGCCCAGTGTGCGAGCAGGCCTTCAGAAAGCCCTTGGTTATGATGTACAGGGTCTGAGAGATAACAAAGTCACTGGACAGTGAATTAATTCTCCATCCACTCATTGTATCCCTTTACCTAACCCCCTACGTTAAACTAACCATGGTGCCAATATGCAGGGTCTGTTGCGTAACCAATCAGCTGGACAATGTATTCATGTCCGGACATGTGATGCTCTGATGAACTATAAAAGAATCAAGACTAGAAGGGGGGGGGTTGGGGGGTTGGGGGGGGAACTTCAGTATGACTCCATTACTGACTGGACTGAGTAGGGTTTTAAAGCTTTTCTTTCATAATGGCCACTCTGTGGTTTGTGCTCTTTGAGAACTCAGAAACCAAACGAGTACTGGCTGCCCGCATTCTCCACCCATGTGCACATTAGCCCCAAGTGCCAGCAATGCCTATGGCCCGTGATGGTGAGCACAGGTGTCTGGCAGGGGCAGCTGGATAAATTGTGGTGGCTAATCTCTGTTAGCGAGTCCTTTCCCCATTTAAGGGGGGCACAAAAACCATGGAATGGGCCCTTTTGATGCTGGAACAATAGAACCCCCAAGGATTCCTGGAAAAGCCTTATAAAAGCCTAAAACCTGAGCTGCCTTTTGCACATTCTGAGGGCTGATGAGGGCTCTGGAAACACATTTTTTCTGTGAGAGTGTGCTTCTGGATCTGCATCTTTTCCCGCGGAGCATATTTTTGTTTGATCTCTTAAATTCATATTTACAGCCATTGTATTCCAGGAGATAAAGAATATAAACCGCAATCCAGTTATGCCGTTAAATCTCATTAATTGTGGTTATACCAGATTTTTTAAAAATTATAATAAATTGGTACACACTGGAATATCATGCCTTGGATTTATGTGTTATTTTCCTACCAGATTAATCTGAAGCATGTAATTTAAATGGTTAAATAAAAGCCAGATATGTCAATACCAGGTCGCAAAGGTTCATGCAAAACTCAAACCAAATAATTGCTGTGATAGACACGTCAATAAGAGGATTACAGAACACGTTTTTATTAAGGTTTGGCAGAGTGATCATTCAGACAGACTAGTCCTTTCCTCATTGTTATTATTGTTTGCGAGTTAAAAACAGAAGGAATAATCTCCCCTAAAGAGAGTTTAAAAAAACGATTAGCAGAAGGGGTTAGTCAATTAGTCTTTATTCCTCAACTGACATTCTCAGTGGAGATAATGAAAGGCTTGCCGCATCTTGTGTCATGGCGTAGTGATATTTATAATGTCCTTTGTCTGTGCATGAGCACCAGCTAGAGCAGTAATGGCACACTCTTTAGAGCCAGCCCTCTGTCTGTCTCCAGCAGACAACACATGCACTTCGCTACGGCAAAATGACATGTTAGGAACTGAAGAGTCAGGCTGAAGAGCCCATTACTTCACTCTCCTGTTTATAATTTATGTTATTTTATTTTAATATTTTTTTGCTAGCTAAATATTACCTGAGAAAAAGGAATACTTTACCTTACCGTTATCTTTAAGTATGAATCTCTGAATTGGCTATACAGGAAAAAGTCCACCAATATTTAGAAATTTTCTTGTGAGACATAAATGTCCTTTTCTCCCTCTTGTTCTCTCCCTCTCCCCCTCTCTCCCTCTCTCCCTCTCTCTATCAAAAACATATAGTCTACATTTTCTTATTTTGTTTTGCTGAAGGCGGAAATTTCCGGCTTCCAATTATGTGTTATAAATAGCTGGTAAATTTAAGTTCTGGATGCTTTAGTATAAGAAAAATGCAAAATTTTATTTGCCATAATATATAAACCCACAAATGGCACCTTATTATTGTGAATTGGGACATTTTCTAGTTTCAGCAAATTTCAGTAAAAAGGCCCATACAGCCATTGAGTTCTGGTCATGATGGCTATGCAGCTCTGTGCAGTCTTATGGTTCTAGTCTCACACGGCTGGTCCATTCTATGAGAGAAATGTCACCATCACTGTCAGTCAAAATGTTCCTAAACCATTGCATCAGCATCAAAACCATGAATACTCTTTTCCCATGGGACATGACTGAGTCTGGGTTACAATGTGTAGGCTTACACATTATACGTAAAGCCCTGTAAGCCACAGCAAGGTGATGCTTATGTGTGCTGGCGAGACTGACAGTGTGCTTCAATCTGCAGGCCTATTTAGGCCCGCACTTCCAGTTTCCCGTAACGGAACACAATTGTAGAACAAGGATATTCCCCAATGACACATATCAAAGTCTATTAAATCCCTTACACGTAGCAATCTGCCGCAAAAATGCATGTCAAAACAACTTAAAAATAAACAGACGCTGGCGCTCTCTGTTATCCTCCACCGCAATCATGGGCGTGTATATATAATCTGTCCCCTTAGCCCAAGACCTGCTGAGACACCCTGCCCACTCAACACATTTATCTCTCTTCAAATAAGTTATTAAGTAGCATTGTGCATTGCTGTCGTTGCACTCGAGTGCGATCCACAGAGAGAGATTACAGAATTATTGTTATTCCAGTTCTTTCTTCTCCCCCTCAACCCAGCCCCGGCTCACGCCTTCCACACAACCCCGGTTTTTATTGGTGAGGCTCACTCACAAAGTCAATATGGCGACTAGACTGTCACAGCCAAGCTCCTAGTCTTTCCTCACTGCGGCTGTCAATCGCTAACCAGAATTCTATTAGCGATATTTGCATAAATCCGACTGGGGAGACAGCAGGAGAGGAGAAAAAAAGAGGTTCTGTGACAACAAAGGGGAATAAATACAGGAGGTGTCAGTCAAGGCCACAGAATCAGATATACATTTTCAATTTTGCAGATGCGAAGGCCAGGTTAGCCCGTTTAAAAAGCCATGTGATTGACATTTTACAGGCTCTATCAGCCGGAGACTGTATTTACCAACCCCCGGTGCATGTTTTCAAAAGAGCTTTATCACTTCATTTTAAAATGGAAAGATTCACTTTGAGTTAAACTCATCATGCAGCATGACTGAAATGATGAGGAATGTTAAGGTCTAACTGACACTCATCTTGAGTATTTTGTGCGATTGAGTAGTGTTTGCATAGAAAACAGAAATATTAGAAATACCGGTAAACAATATATTGAGACTTAATAAACCCTCATGCCAGAAACCATTTATTTCATTATGATTTCCAGTCAAATTTAATATCATCCAACTGTTAAAAAAAGCTGAGTATACAAAAACAAAGTAAAAACCCAAGGTAAAATCCCAATGAATAAAATCTTCATAATATTTCCATCTGTACTTTAAAGGATACGTTTGGCATTTTTCAACCTGAACCTTATTGAAAGGTTTCCCATTACCTCACTGATTGCTTTATTATCGAGAAATCTTTTAACCACAGTGGGTTTCAACAGGGCCTTCAGAAACCACTAAAAATCTCCTTTCAGAAAATGGTAAAGTCACAGTATACTCACACGTATCTGTGTAGTTTATGTTTATTCAGAACATTTGAAAAACAGTAATATGACATTTGATTTGGAACTTTTGTAATTGGCGCATTACCTCCCAACCGTTCGTAAACGATTCAGCACTAGATACGCAGCAGCCCCACAGAGAAGACAAACTCAGCGTAGTCAGCTGACTTCTCCTGCATTCCGGTGTGGGTGTAGCCAAGAGAACAGATTTGCAGAAGTGCAGAATTAATTCAATAAAACCTGATAGAAAGTATGGTTTGCAACCCATTTTCGTTAGAACAAAAAAATACATGTCTGACCGAGTATACTGTGAGATTCCCATTTTCGAAAAAGGAGGTTTATCATGGTTTATCATGGTTTTTGAAGGCCTATCTACTAGCCGCATTGAACCCAATTGAAATCCACCGAGAACCTGCGGTTAAAAAGGGAAATTTCATAATAATAAAGCTATCAGTGAGGTTGTGCTATGCACAATTATAAATCATGGGAAACAACTTTTCAATAAGGGCCGGGTTGAAACTAAAATTGGCATTGGTACAAAACTGTATTGTCAAGATCATTTCAGAGAATATTTAGGTAGATTAGCAAAGGTATAAATTACCGTTAAATACTAAATCTTAAAGACAAATGTCCTCACGAAACTTCAAACCTGTGTGCCGTGCACTGCTCTACGCAAAGCTCTACCAAAATGACTGCTGATATTTTACAAGAGAAAATATACATTTTGATCTCAAAAAAGAAAAGAATCTATTCAAGTCAAGTTTAATTGGTGAATTGCTTTATTAGGCAGCCTACACCTCCAACGCATCATAATTCGTTATAGGTGTACTGCAAATGGCTTCCAGCCAAACCACCTTTATTTTATACAGCATTTTTTCCACACGCATAAACTAAATCCCATTTATCGGAAAGCCAATAAATTGACTAATACCCATAATTTTTATGAATTCTGGAAAATAGCCAGTTTGGAACACCAGTAAAAAAACAAAGATGCAGACACAGCAGTGTGATTTGTGCAGGGGTGTGAACAGGATTTCGGTACAGTTAGTCATATCACGGGAGGACACCTGGAGCCTCTGCGGTTGACGGTTTGTCTATTCGCCCCTGAGGTATTTTAATCCTACACTCTCCGGTGAATCAGAATAAGCTTCAGATATCAGTGTACAGCTGGGCCGTCCACCATCGACCAACCTGTCACTCAAAAAGGTACAAGATGCTGCACGGCTTCATGGGTCAAACCACATGTTCATCCACCATGGGGCTCTCCTTAGGAATAATGACAGAGCTTATCTGATGATATTGTGTTATGTAACCACTGGAGTGGCTAATGCTAGCCAGGGAGAGGCAGAGGGCGATGGTCAGATAAACTGCGTGTGTTTTTGGGCGTATGAGACAGCACCGCTGAGTCGAATGTGAGAGGCTGCCCCCTCTCTCGTTTCCAGTGTGAACAAATCCTTGCTCAGGGAAGGGGCCATCTGAGTTCAACAGTCCCGCAGCCAATCGGCTTCCGACTTCCTTTTCCTCCGACCAATGACCAAACGCGCGCCCGCAAGCCAAACCGGACCTTTTGTGAGATAATCAGCCCAAATCCAGTAGAGTGACAAAAACAGGCTGCCTGTAGAGATATTTGCTTAATGTGTGCTTACTCAGGCGTTCCAACAGAACCGAATGATAAAAGAACAAAGAGATGCACCGTGGCCTTCGTCAAGCAGTAGGTCACCGGTTTGGTGGGCGAGTATCACGGCCCGTACATCCCTAACTTTATCTTTATCATATGGTAAATGGCCTGGAAGTGAAGAGATTGGGGGGGGTGGGGGGCTTGGGAGAGTACGAGGAGCCAGTCTTTCATTTCTCCAGCTGGGCAACAACAACCCCTCCAAAGATTTGGCATCTGCAAATACGCAATTATCTGGAGCAGAATTACACAGGCTGGCTCACAGAGATGGAAGGAGGAGGGAGAAGGGGGGAGAGGGAGAGAGAGAGAGAAAGAGGAAATGACAGTGACCACATAAAGACAGAAAATCTAAATCTAAATATGTTCGCGTTGCATTTATCCCCACCCCCCTTCACCCCCGCCACCCTCTCTCTCGCTAACACACACACACACACACACACACTTAGTGCCAAATGTCACTAAAGTGAGCTGATGAAAAATGCAAGCCTCAAATCCAATATCTTTTACCTAAGTGTTTTAGGGACATTAAAGTGTGCCAGTTGAAGTAATCCCCTCAATTTTACAGCCGGGGGTTTTCAAATACCGCCAGGCTGACATGATCCAGCCCTCTAATCATGGACGTACTGAACACGCGGCCGCTCGGCGGTAACGGCGAGCTGGCGAGCAGCCAGTGAGCTCGCCGTCGATCCACGCGCACACGCTCACGCCACACCGGGTATCGGCGGTTTACAGCCATAGACACTCCAGGCCTTCAGTCTCGCACCTTCCCTCCCACCACATGGAGAGGGGGAGAGCGGAGGCATCGACAACGCCCACCCCCCAGCTCTCCTGCTGGGCCGGCCGCGGCTCACTCATCATGCAAAAATCAATTAGATGCCAATCCAATTAATGCGGCCTGCTCGCGGTGCGGCCACTACTGCGTAGTGCGCTCCTGTAAATAGAGCTGACAGGCTGCAGCATCAGCAGCGCACCGCCACAGACCGCCACGGCTCCCGCGACCTTCAGGAGGGAGCGGCAAGACTGCAAGGCTGCAGCGCTGCCATTTTTTAAAAAGTAGCATCAGTGAGGCACGCAGCGAGGGAGGAAAGCGGGGACTGAGGTTTGGGGTTTTGGGCTGAGCTGGAATTTCTGTTGGAAATTCTACCAGCAATGAGGTTACATGCTTTGTGAGGACCGGCACTGTGTGAGGGAACCAGGCCAAGTCTACTCTAGGTTATGCGACCCCGCTGTGAACAGCTATGCGGGACGGTAAAAGGAAACGCACTTGTGACTGTCTTTAAGCGCATTAAAAACCGAACACAGTCTGGTCCGGCCTCGGCCGTTCAGGTCTGAGCCCAGTGTTTTGTTTCCTAACGGCTCTTTAAACGCGCCGCCTTGACGACAGCTCGCGCGTTTCCCTGCAGCCCTCGCGGCTGGAATAATCGCGGCCGCGATCGGGGGCTCGTTCCTCCGAGGACATGAATCACGCTCGTGGGGAATGTCCAGTACGCATCCTCTGTAAAAAGACAGCCTTCATCAATAAACAGGGGGCTTTTAAAAGGGAGGTGGGGGCTGCTGCACTGGAACCGTTTTTCACGTCTCAGGCTACAAACTGCGCAGGAGCACGCGGCCCTCCATAGGCCCGTCTCTGTGTATCCGCCTCTGCCCCTGCTATGTATATTAATGTGATTTACTGAAAGGGAAACGGAGGCAGGAGATACGCCAACTAACCCAAGTAACCCCCCCCATCCCACACAAGCACACGCACACACACATGCACACAAACACACACACACACACCATCGTATATGTCACTGGCCGCTCGTAAATTATGCTTCTCCATCCCTCTCTAGCATTCCCCCACTACTTTATAGGTCACTGCAAGGCCAAGCTTTACATCAAGCCACACTAGGTTTAGTACAATGTCAGGCAGGCCTGTAGACTCACACATCAGATTGGCCTGCAGTAACCAAAAGACGACTAGTAACAATAAGAAAAATAATACAAAACATTTCTTCATTGAGTTATTACAGTGCATACATAGCCTCCTGTGCTCCATTTCACAATCCTAGTCATTACAGAATGGTTTGTTATCGTCCACACTTGTTTCAGCCTATTTTTATCCCATTTCTTATTTCTGCAGCTCAACAGTTCAATTTCATCCACTAGCTTATCCCAGTCTCTCTGCTGGGCGTGATAGTCTGTCTTCATCAAAGAGCCAATCACACAGCGGAATCTCAGTAATAAATCAAACAAACCAAAATAAATAAACCAATATATGAGCCCAATCATGCAAAACGAAACCGGTGAACATGAGGAATTAGCCTCCTTCCGAATGAGAGACCAAACAGAACGCTCGCAGCTCGGAAGAGTGGCCGTGAGATACCACGAGACCGCACAATAGCGTAACACGATAAGCACCCTTTCAGCCATTATTAACAGACATGTACGCGGTCTGGAAATTGCTCTCATTAACCGGGGCTTCTGAAGAGGACCTCTACTCCAGCCCTCTCCCTGGGGCCGCTTATCCAGAGGAATCCGGCTCCCTCTCAATATTCCCTTAAAGACAGCCTTTCCTTCCAAACGATGATCTTCAAGAGTTTCCCCGAGAGACGCATCGTGCGGCGGAACGCAGAGGCGCACTTCCGTGATTGAAACTTTAAGCGGTACATTAATCTAAGCTGAAAAGCAGGTAGAGAGGGGGGGAGCATGTCTATACCCTAGTGAGCAATGCTCTGAAGGTGCTGACATTTCAGAGAAAGGTTGGTAATAGCTTGGCACATCTTCTTTGACGAAAACGGACGGAGCCGAGCTAAATGCATACAATGTGTAGTTCTAAGTGAGAGCGTCATTAAAAGTGGTGAGGGCTCGCTGCGCTTCTTCAGAAGGGAGGTCGGGCCCTTTCTCGAAGCGATGCGTCAACACCCGTAACCCTGCTGCACCGCGTCTGGGTTCAGGGAGAATGGCTCTGAGACGCGGGGCTACACTACCCTCGTGGCTCTGTTCCTTCTTCTTAATTCTTCCTCTAACGCGCTGGCTGCCGCGAGAATCCACAATCCCAGCTGCATTAAAAAGCTATTTAAGGAGCCTTTTAACGGAATTCAGGCCCATTACGGCAGACTGCGGAGAGCCTCTTCGAGGCTGCGTGAAAGCACAGTCGCTCTCTCTCACACGCCCGGGTCCACAATAAAGTCACGTAATTTCATCAGGGGTGATAAAACACAACAGAATCAAGTTGCCGGCTTGTTACTTAGCCCAATATCCGGCTAGATGAGAGGTAATAACGCAGCGCGCGGGGAGGGCAGCTGCATTAGTCACACAGGAATTACAGATCCGTCGCCGCCGAGCTACATCCTTTACCGGGCGCCGTAAAGCTTGCAGCCAGACGATCGTGCTGAGTTCATAAAGCGGACTGCGCCGAGAGGAACGGCCATCGCCGCGTGTGCACGCCACTCACTGAATTATAGGAAAAAATATAAAGGCCGTTCTGATACCCGAACGCTCATGCCATCCGTGGCTGCGCGCCCCCGGGTGGAGTGGGGGGATGTGGCAACCTCTCATTGCGTGCGCGAACGGGACAGAGGCAAAAGCTCTGACGGAACTTATACGTGACTTATACGTGAAGGCAATTAGCGGATTAGCTTGCTACATAGCCCAGACAGAAGTAGGTCAAAGGGAGAAGTGAAGTGGGGGGGGGGGATACCCGACAGAGCCCGAAGGGCGACAGTGGCACCATCACAGTAAAATCAGGACACGGCCAGACCCTCTTCCTTAACCACCACTCATGAATGTCTCTATTAAATCAGTGGCTGTTGTTGGTGCATCCCAGTTTTCTTTTTTCCCCTTTTTTGCCGTGTTAGAAGTGTGTGGTGGGTAGGGAGGGCTGCAGACTGTGCTAGTTTCCCTCTGTAGCCACACAGACTAATCCTGAGCGGGGTCATTATCTTGAAAGGAAGGGAGCAGGCTTTGTATCTGCGATACAGGCCGGCGGCTAAAAGGACGGTAAATGCTGTAGCCGAGAGAGCTGCCGCACCTGACTTAGGGACAGGCGGGTCACGACCTTACCAGGGCCGCAGAACTGCACACTCATGATTTCCTGCGCTCTCCGTGTGAAACACCCACAGGATGGAGTGCTGGCCAGGGCGGTGGTGGAGGGGAGTTTCCTGTGATCCAGCATCCTGAAAGAGCAGGCATCGTGCTATTCTGACGCCTTTTCTGTGCCCTTTACTGTACGTACGGTCACTGAATGCATACGTGAGTGTGTGTGTGTGTGTGTGTGTGAGTGCGTGTGTATTTGCATGTGTGTGAGGGCTGTGTGTGTCAATATGTGTGTGTGCACATAATTGAGCTTTTCAATAGCTGCCACGTTCTTATCACTGTTACATCTGGTATTACAATCCTAAGGCTAGGGTTGAAATATCATGTACAGATCTGCCTACAATCCAATCCAAAAATGACTAAAATAAGTCATTACACAAGCACACCTTTACAATGGACCACATTATTTGCCCTAGAATGTATGATGACCTTGGATATGCTGCATTGTATTCAGTCCTTACACAAGTGGAAACTTTCATTTCTAAGTGATATTGCTGTTCCACCTGCAAATGGGAATTGTGAAAGGAAAGTCACGATGACCTACAGCACGCTGATGAAAAATCGCATGTCGTGGGCGCAATAACGCGGGTATGGCGTGTTATACACTTCTCACTGAAGGTTGGGTGCTACGCACCAGAGCGAGCGCACGTCTGCGCTTTATTAGAGAGGGCAGTAATGAAACATGAACAGCTGGAAATAGAACAGAGGAAAGCGCAAGGGCCGAGGAAGCCGAGCAGGAACTGGCGGCCGTCTTATTGGAAGGCGCTTTAATTCCTTTCTCAGCGCTGCTCGCTCTCGGGCCGTGGCGCGGCCTCACTGCCTTCCTGCTCGATCCCGTCCGCTGCTTCCTGCTTCCTGTTCCACTTCAACCTGCCGCCATTCCACCAAACACCTGCTACACTGAAGAGGAGGGGTCTCTCGAAAAACTAATGTACGTATGTTGTCGGCTGTCGGCCCGCAGTCGGCACGGCGGCAGGTCCGCCAGCGTGCAAATCGGCCCTACAGTGGTCCGCTAGCAGAGAGTTGAGGTGAGGCGGTTGAGATCAAGATCGGCTATTAAAAGAATCCAAATTAGATTCTGAATGGTTCTGCTGCTAGTGGGTAGTGCCAATTTGCAAGACACAGGCAGACCAACAGATAGGTGCTTGGTACCCCCAACCCTGGTCCTGGAGAGACACAATTGCTGTGTCCCAAACCGCATACTTCCATGCTCCGAGCACACATAGCAAGCATGTGCATCCATGTGAGTCCATAGCGAAGTACGGTAGTGCAGAGCATGGAAGTATGCGATTTGGGACACAGCCCCTGACTGCTGAGTTAGTCTCAACAGCAGTTAATTGGATCAATTAAAGCATGTGATACACAGCTAGCGCACCTAATTTCTATGCATCGGTTGCTGACTTTAAGGGGAAAAGGAAACCAGCACACCCTGTGACTCTGCTTGACCAGGGTTGGGAAGGGGGGGGCTACATTTGTCAAACAAGTACAACTAAAGACAGGAATCTGATATGAGAGCTTGTATAAATTAATCAGTCTGTCAGGGCAGTTACGTGCGTCTGAGGCACAGTAAGTAATATTGAGCTACCGCAGGGCATGGCAGTGCAGAGTGCATCTAATGGGAGGAGCAGCTGTTCTTCTGCCCTGCAACCAAAGGCCCAGACATTATCCAACGTTACTTAAGATTCAATATCCACCACCAATCCACTGTCAGAATTTTTTTTTTTTTCGTTGCGCAACTGGGGTACTGCTCCCGCTCGGCGAGCGCTATTACGATTTTTCTTTTTTCCAAGCGTCTCTCCCGTAGGTAATCGTGACGTACATACCTAATGGAAGAGTCTTCAGCTAATGGAACGATAGTATTCGCTACGCGTTCGGAGGCAGGAGGCAGTGAGATTGCAGCCAGCCTTGAGTGGCGACCGACGGATCCCGCCTCCATTTCCGAGCGGCATGCCAGAGTAGACTCTGAGTGACAACAGTGTGGTAACTGGTGGGCAGCGCCGCACGGGGGCTTGCCGGCGGATTCTCAGGTCCCTGGCATCTGGCCTAAGGCTCCCAGTCGCTGGCCCGCCGAAGCGGCCGCCGGCTTCTCGAAGGCCCCCGCTGCCGTAGAGAATTAGAGTGTGGCGTTTTCGTGGTTTCTTTTTATTTTACATATGCAGCTGATGCTCTCTTGGAGTTAAGTTTGATCAAAGACAAATCTTGTGCTTGCGGATTTCGCGCATGCGGGACGATTGAATTAGCATCTGTTTCAGTGTGTTAGCTGGGGTGGGGTGGGGGAGGCCGCTGATCTGCTTTTTAATACAGGTCCCATCTGGGAGAGAGGGAGAGAGAGAGAGAGAGGGAGGGAGGGAGAGAGCCGGGCCGATTCGTGAGCGAAGGACACCGGAGGAGCGCTCCCGCCGCCCATCAAAGCCGTCGCCACCACGTGACCTCACACGCGCCCAGCGCCCCCCTTCTTCAGAGACCAGTACGGCGGGGAGCAGCTGTGGACACATTTTCTCTGCTTATGACTGTTTCAAGGAACACAGCAGGCCTGAGGGCTGGAGGGAAATTGAGTTTAGCACCCTGTGCTATGAAATGACAAGGCTTGTATACGAGTTGTAAGGAACCAGCAAAATCCCAGGCCATGAGCTGCCATAGGGAGAAACCCTGATGTATCAAGTAATGAACTCCTATATAGCAGTGCCAATATTGTTTTGTTTTTTTTCGTTGTTTGTCTACACAGTACAATTCAATCATAACAGTGGGGGGAAAAAAATAAGATGACTGAAAATGAAGTTAGCGGTTGCTGGGAAAGGGAGTCACGTGACCTTAAACACACATTGAAATGTGCGAGCACGTACACACACACACGCGCACATGCGCTCCGCCGCTACGCAAGTCTAATCATCAATTTACTTCCTTTCTTGCCCTCTTACAACTATTCTTCGATGGACTGAGGGAGTTTCAAGTGCTTGGCTTTAACAAATGGCATTTTCCAGTGAACAGAGCAGGTCGGCAGATTCAGGACTCATTCCCAGGCGAAAGAAAATTATTTAAAAAGTGCAATAACAGGAAGGGGAGGTGTCTTATGCTCAAAACTTCCCCTGCAGCTCCAACATCATTATTCACTTCATCAAGTATACAAATATTAAGAGTCGGGGGAAGCCAATGTGCAGTGGGTCCTTTGTGCCTGTTGAAGTGTGGGGGTAGAGAGGGGGGGGTGGGTGGAGGTGGTAGGTTCCACCATCCTTCCCCACGCCGGAACGGTGTAGGCACGGGGCCAGTGGATTTAAGCTGTGTGGATGCCGTGCGAAACCTGATCCCCTCCGGTCCTCTGAACCGTGAGAACCGTGAGGGACTGAGACTGCACCGCGTCCACTCGGCTTCCCACAGCAACGCTGCTATAATACCCCCTAATGCTTCCTCCCCTTCCTGTCTCATTCAGCTGCACCAAGAACAATCCCACTGCAAACCTTCTCCTTCCCTCCTTCTCCCCTCTCTCCCTCTCACTTCCTCTCTCTCTCATTTCCTCTCCTTCACCTCTCTCCCTCTCTCTTTCTCCCGCTCCCCCCTCTACCTTTCTCTCCCTCTCTCTTTCTGATATTTTGAAAAGCGATGAATGCTGTTTGTCAGTTAGTCAGACACCCACCTGCCCCTGCACCCCCCCAGCCCCCACACCCCCACACCGCCCCACCACCACCCCCGCCTGCCCCACGTCTTTCCCTTCCCCACTCTCCTGTAGCCAGTGGGGAGGCGGGCAGAAAGGGTAAACAAACCCCACAGGGTGCTCTTAGTCCCCTGACCAAAATCCCGTCAGGGGCAGGGAAGGGCCAGACTCCATTCAGAAACCCGCTCCCTCCCTCCCTGCGCCTCGCCCGCTCTGACTGGCTACACGGGGCCATGATATCTCCAAGAGCATTAGCCTCCGACAAATCACCCGGCACGCCAGTCTGAATAATGAATGGCTGGCGTCCCGGTCACATGCTGGGAGTGGGTTTGGGGGCGTGGTGGGATAACGGCTCTGAGTATTGTACGGGCATGAATTAAAGATACAGTTGGACTGGCCACTCCTCAACATGCAAAGTGGCACCTTTCAGAAACGCACCGCTCACCGTTTTTTCCCCCCACGATTTAAAGGCCACGCTATTACTGTAATTGATCCTGTTCTCCATCCATTTTCTAATCGCCCCTGATGACTTGACCAAACCTACAAAATGATTGGGCTCCATTACTGAGGTTAACAATAAAGGGAAGTGGTCTAACACACGATGAAGCACAACACAAAGGCTACCAGTGTTAGAATTTTTTACATTTTGTAATTTCAGATTGAACCTTTTCAGCGCAGCAGTTAAACTAAACCTCCACTTTAACAAGCCGACAAGCCACATTCAGGCATTTAAAAAAAAAACAGGCAGTGGCCTGAATTCAGTCCGCTGTGCCCTTGTGTCATCACCGTCGGTAACTCTTACCACGGGACTTGTTTGTTCAAAAGGTGGATGTGATGGGCAGTCGTATTCAGTACTAAAGGAGAGCGGTTTGCATTGTGCGCGGCGGCGTGGAGATGCATCCATTCAGCGCCTCACTCACTGGTCAATGGACCTGCCCCTTGGACAGCAGGCTGCCTCTGGCACCCACTCACAATAGGAAGGACTCAGACAGCGCAGCGCAGCGCCGCTGGTGCTAACTGACAGGTGAATGCATGCTGAGCTGCCGCTACATGCCTGCCTCTCCTTGTGCCTCTCCTCCCACACCAAGCTCTTCCCTTCACACCCTAGTAGCAGGAACGGGGGGGGGGGGGGGGGGGGCAGGGGAGGGAGTGACTGTCAGATTCTAAAGAAGCCTCAACATAAATGTGTGTGTGGTCGGGGGGGAGGGCTAAACAGCACAAACAAGAGCTAATGTTTCATTCTGTTTTTCAACTAGTTTTACATTTACCTCTGGTTTTAACTAAGGATCTGTAACAAAGGAACATGATATAAAAAACATCACAATGCCTTTCAATGCGGCGTGAAACAGTAAACGCTGGGCTCGAACACCCATCTTCTGTTTTGTTTGTTGTTTCATGGAAACGTCTCAGGAAAAAAAGCTCAAGCTATTGTGCTAACGAATTTGTGCTAAAGCTATTGTGCTAGCGCAGGGAGCCCGGTGGCCCTGTCGCGCACAGCGTCTCTTAAAGCAGCGAAGAACGGCCAGGCCACTCTCCCAGACGCGTGAAAGCGCTGAGGCACCACTTAAACCAGCTCGGCCGCCTCAGGTTCCAGACGAGAAACAATAAGCGCTCATCTGAAAAGCTTCCAAGAGCGAGGTAATAAGAACATTTTTCCAAAGCCGCAGAATTACTTAGGCCCTCCCCCACCTCCTTCCAATACAAATGACAAATTAAGACCAGAAAAGACTATTTCCTGAATACTGACGAACACAATAAACAGGGACATGGTGGGTTTGGTACCAAACCCTCGAGAAGGGGGGAGGGGAAAACAAGACCCCAGCTCCACCTTCTGTGTGTGTCAGGCATTAGCTCTGGAACCCCTAACTGTTGCAGATTAAGACATTATGAGATAGTCATTCGCTGCTTTTCAAGTGCAAACATGTCTGCCGACCCCCCCCCCACCACCACCCACAGACACACACACACACACACACACACACACACACACACACACCACCACCACCACCCCCACACACACACATAACCCCCTTTCCCTTCTCCAGGCAGTAGCTTCAGAGCAGTCAGGTTTAATCAACATCTCCATGGACAACACAGAGATCTCCAGTCCAAAGCGGCCAATAGCTATGCTGTCACACTCCAGATAATTGTCTTAGATACCCTAATTCGCCAGTCATTCTACTTAAGTGGTAAAGAAAAGAAGCGTTGTTGACCTACATTGCTGTGATCTTTGAATTATACATGATGTCACCATTTGATTATTTATTTCTACAGTCTAACAGGAGATACAGCATGGGTGCTTACATCTGTAATTGCTTATTTTTCACCACAGACATGCAAGACTGTAGAGAGATGCTGCTGTCATATATCATATTTTATTTGTTCTGACACGTGAAGGCTAGGTTTTTTTCTCTACTAAGATTTAGTAGCATGTAGTACAGAAGAATGGACAATATACAAACTCAAACACAATTGCAAATTATGTTTGCATCACCATATCATTTGGGAGCATGGTATGGGCACATGTGCTTAAAAAAAAGGCTATCGTTTGTTTGTTTTACACATATCACAATGGCTCCTTTCTTAAAATTGTTCAATAAGATGTGAGCATGTGGACGGAGCTGTAAAACAGCATTAAGCGATCACGTCACAACGGCTGCCATTGGTAGACTCACGCAACTGCTGTCCTTGAGGCGAGTGTTCCCGTTCAATCAGTGATTACTGCATCCAATCGAGACTCAGCAGTGAGGTCAGCCCCTCCCCCAGAAGGCCTTGCCACACGAACACGACCCTCTAAATCTGCCGTCAGTGTGACTGGATGACTCTGGGAAACAAAAACACGATCTTACCCTCTGACTGCCCGGTGAGCGGTCGGCCCGAGCCATGTACTTATGTGTAAACATACTGTTGGGACTCCCAGAGCGATTCATTCCACTCTGCCTGAACCCAGAAGACATGCAGGGCGTTCCGCGGCCTGGGCCAAAACAAAGAGGGCCCAGGACAGTGGGGTATGCGGAGGAGTGAATGGAACGTTCATGGTTTTAATAACACAAAGAGATGTTCCTGTTTTCCCAAGTCTGCAGTGTGTCTGCGACCACAAGAATCTCTCGTCAGACATGGTTTTTGCTTCTTGTTTTTTTTTTTGGGGGGGGGGGGGGTTTGGAGAATTGGCCTGTCAAAATGTTCTTCCGCCACAGTGCCCCATCTTTTTCAAGGAAGCCCGCATTTGGGTTTTAGTTTCGTTTCACTGTTTTGGTTTAATTTGCTTTGAAGGAAAGCGTTTATCTGGGCGCGGGTATGGTTGTTTGAGCTTTTCGTCTGAGCTATTCCATTTTTTATCTCACCCCCGGAATGAATTTGTGTCCTTATCTGCCGTCTTTCCTCGGCTGAAGGTGGAGTATCTGTTAGGGCTGCAGTCACCTGATGTGGTAGGGGAACTATCTTCCAGATAAGGGCACGGCTGACTTGAGAATTGTAACAAAGGCGACAGTTCAAACACAGGTGGCTACATGTCTCTGTGCGTGTGCTAAACGTTCGGCCCCCAGCATCACAGCGCCCACCAAGCACATGCAGGTTTCTCCTCCCAAAACATCCGATAATCCCATTAAAAAATAATCCCTTTTTTGAGGATGAAAAAGTTAACATTTAGATGCGTTATGCATAGCTAAGTAAGGGTGAACTGACTGTAAATATTTAATTAAATACTGAAAATGAATTAATATTTGTAAGAATACTGCTTTTTTGCAGCAAGTTTTAAATGAAGAAAAACTATTTTTAAAAAGCCTGACTGTAATTGGACTAGTGCCTGCAGTGGAGGGACAAATCTGTCGTTGGCCTGGCTCCTTTCTCCTTCATGAGGAGAGTAGACAGGCGCTCACTTTACCCCCTGGTAACCATGGAGACTGTAGTTGGGCCGGGCGTCTCCCGTCACCAGGGGGCAGTGTGGCAGACCACTGGCACGGGACATGAAGCCATGTGGCATACTGGTTACCCACATTCATTCCAGAGCCACCCACACAAACAAACACACACACACACACACATAACCACAACCACACACACAAACACAGAAAGAAAACACACATACATACATTCACACACGCGCAAACGCATGCACACACAAACACGCACACACACACACAGACACAAACAAACACACACACATACACATAACCACAACCACACACACACAAACACAAACACAAACACACATAGAAACA
This sequence comes from Ilyophis sp. 1 JC-2022, assembly GCA_022702515.1. Lineage (NCBI taxonomy): Eukaryota > Metazoa > Chordata > Actinopteri > Anguilliformes > Synaphobranchidae > Ilyophis > Ilyophis sp. 1 JC-2022. The sequence goes on along the minus strand of CM040402.1, from coordinate 39,016,820 downwards.
AAACACACACATACATACATTCACACACGCGCAAACGCATGCACACACACACACACACACACACACACACACACACACACACACACACACACACACACACTTGTCAGCTGCACACAGCTGCCCCCATGCCTTTGTGCAGTACCCCAGCCCACTCCCACTCCCCTTTGTCGCTCACTTATTGTTACTTCCACAGCAAACAATAACACACATCCTCCCATGACACACGCTAATTGATTATTGACGCTGCCGAAGTTAACTGACTTTAATTCAGGCTGAGTGTTAAAAACACTGAAAGGGAAAATGACGCAGGGCGGCTTGATTTCAGGACTATGCAAAAAGAAAAAAAATAATAATTATAAAGAAAAGAAAAGAAAAAGGCAAGTCGAGGCATTCTAATGTAAAGTGCAGCGTTAGTGTCTCTTTTTTTCTGTTTTGATTGGCGTGTCTGTTTTTCTGTCTTAGGAACGCTTTCAGCAAACAAGTCGCCAGAGCCTGTGTTGGTGGAGGGGGCAGTGCTTTCAGCGGTTTGCACAAGGCACAAAGGAGAAGGAGAGGAGAATAACGAGTCTTAAGACAAAGCCGTTCCTCGTTGGTTAAACCAACACTTAGTTTAACCAACAGCCTCCTCGAAACAACTTTACACCGTGTCTTGGTGAGCCCGATCTTGTTGACTTACGGCCAGTTCCCAAACAAAGGGCACAACTTATTACTCTTGTGGCTGCTGGTCCTGTAATTATTGTCAATGGGATCGAGTCATTCAGTGGGAGCCGGTAAAGTGTTGACTCGTATAAGTATAAGGATGAGATAAAGGAAGCAGGCTGCCAGAGAGACAGAGGGCCTCGTGAAGATCCTGTCATGTAAAACTGATGCATTGAGAGTGACAGGGGGACTGGGATGCTGAAGACTGGCCAGGCAGACGGAACACTGATCGAAGGAAATGTTTCCTGAAGGCCGTTTCATTACCATCCCAATAAAGTGGTCCGGAGAGGGGGGAGGGAGGGCTTCCTGGATTAAGTGCCAACGTCTCCCGCAGGAGGAGGAGAGACCGGATCAGCGGCTAAAAAGGTCTCGAAACCACGCCACTCTAGCCACAACAGAACGTTCTGGCGTGCTGCGCCTTGGCCCGTGCCACGATGTGGCCTCTTTAGAAGGAGGTGCACTTTAGAAACCCTCCCCTGAACTCCCCTTTTCCTTTTCACTGATTGTGGATTTGTCCGTCTGTTGGATTTGACACAGGGGAGACAAAAGAGTCCCTGCTTTGGTGGGAGAGGGTGCGCACACAGGGAAGACAGAGGGCACTCGGGCGATGGTGCATTTCTGCCGTTAACACGAGGGGAGAGGACGCGGCGGCGCGCCGCTCGACGCCGTGCCGCTGGCAGAGGGAGCGCGCTAACACAACCTTCCCCCCCTCCCCCCCCCCCCCCCAACACTGAGACTAGCTGGAGCCTGCTGAACAGTCCCGTCTGGGAGAGCAGCCCTTACAAACAGGCCCCTCCAGCCCGCTCCGCTCCAGCATCCTGACAGACGGCAGGGGAATCGCCTTTTTTAAAATATATATATACAGTATATAACCGCTCCGGATGAAAATTTGACAAAAAACAGGAAAAGCACCCACTCTGGGACCGACTGATAAGTGCTGCTCAAAAATTTAAAAAAACAAACACTATCGGTCTTAAGTATATGCCGGGTCTGCGGTCTTATGGCGCATTACGGCGTCTTCAGACATATTGGGAAATGTAATTCAGAGCAAGGGCATTGATTTTTGCCTTCTGTGATCTGTGTTGCTCGTACGGGGGCCTGCCTCAATTCCAGGACGAGGCCGCCCGTAGCCATCAGTCCAAATGGTTTGAACCATTCGGTAAGTAACCGTAGGCAACGACATGCTGAGATACTGGGGATGACGAAAGCTGTGAAAGCCGAAGCCAGCGATCCAGAGTTGCCCTCCCGTGTCACAGAGATGTCAGTTTTAACTGGTTATCTGTGCCGTGTGGCGCGGTTTCCCCCTACCCCCCTCACCGTCGAGGGCCTCGAACCGCAGCCGAGCTACAGCGGAGAGAGTGATCTTTCATCAGATAACACAATGTTTGGGGAATAAGAAACATGTAAGGCATAATGTTTTATATTGCATTACGCCTGTTGGCATGCAGAAAAAGATTTCACAGTACGCCTAACAGACATCATTATTCCATTTCCATCAAACGTCAGCACTTTCAATCCGACTACAGAGAATTACAAGTAAATATACCCGCTGTAAAACGTGGCTCTACAGTATGTGTGGCTTAAGAAAAAAAAATTAAAAGAGTAAAAGCAGAAGCATGCAGTGAGCGGTCTGCAGCAGAGACGGAGCCAGGGCTTTACTGGGACAAACCTGGAGGCTGCTGAAGGTGTTTAGACACCCACACCATTACCGAGGCTGTGCTCAACCGAGAAGCAACCGCGTGCGGTCCTTTCTCCCGGCACAGCCGACGAAATTCCCTTTGACGCAAAGCGACTTAAAAATTAAGGTGTTGCTACAGCCAGTGGGCAGGGGAAGGCTCTTTTCTCTTTTCTACGGTGAATGATCGTGAATGGATTTCCGATTAAAACCCCCCCCAAATCTCATCATGGACATTTTAATTCCTTGTTTGATACTATAGTTAAACATACCGCAAAAAAAGGGCCCCAGACATGTTTAATGTCAGGGATATGTTTAATGTCAGGGAGTTTATAGAACTGTGCAATGGCAATGTCCAACAGATTGCACGCACGCGTGCACGCATAAACATGCATAAACACACACGTGTGAGCGTGGACTGAATCGCGTCTGGGTCAGAGAGATGGAGATCTATGTTGTGACAGCCGGACAGTTGAGAGGTTTGCATAAACACTACGAGGCAGGAGAAGACAGGGGGGGGAGACCGACCGCGTTAAAACAAACAACCAAGGGGCTGTGCACTTGAGCAGAGAGGAAGTGGAGACCTACAGTATATATGTGAGAGATGAGCCAGTGAACACACAGGGCCCTGTAAGGCACGTGAGGAGGGGTGGCGAGGGGGAGGGGTTACTGGCCGCTGAACACACAGCCAGCCAATGCACTTGTACCGTTCACTCATTAAAAAATAGGTCAAGGATTCCGCCTGCATGCGTAGCGACTTGCCAGAATCTCTTAAGCTTAACAGGGTCGAGTACGGCTGCTGTTGGGGAGAAGGGGGGCCACTCGGGTGCGGGGGTCTGATGCACGGTGTGTTGGTGACACGGCACATAAACATAAACACACCCTCCCCCGGGCACTCCCACTACCTCCACTAATGCTGCTAGAGCTTCCATTTCCATCTCCTTGTATGGCCTCAATTGTAACCAAAATGTCACTTTTGGGGCTGTGGTGCCATAGCCCATGGGAGGCATTGATGAAACTCTGAGGTTATATTACAGTTTATGGAGCCCTCTTAGAGTTGAACAGAGAACCACGGTGGTGTGAGCTTCTATGGCGAGAGGGTGTCTGTAGGGAGCGCTCTTGAGCCATAAGCAGCGGTCATGGCGACACGGACCCCGTCGGAGAATGAGGGGGCAATGGATGAGGGGCTTCCTTCACTGTGGCCATCTTCACAGCCATAAGCGTACAGCTAATATGCCGACCTGAGTGAAGAGGGCTGTGTAAAACGCACAAGGGGACCAAGGCTAAGTCTGTTAAACAACAGGGATAAAAGGGCGCTCATAATCTGCGAAAGTGGGGGGGGGGGGGAATCCATGGCAGCTGTGGCGTCTTAGGGCTGCGTATCGGATGCATCGCGGAGCCAAGGAACTGAGTGACGGCTCAGCCGGATAATTCGACCAGCGAAGGCTTCACTTGCTGACCCCCCGTTCTGTAAACCCCGAGTTCTCCAGTAAGACGCTTAACGGCGGCCCTCGTCCGGTTTTGTCCCCCCCCCCTTATGAACATCCCACAGGCCATCGCGCCGTCCTACCAAGGTCTCGTGTCCTCTAAAATAAAGAGGCGCGCAAACACACGTGTGAGAAGCCATCCTTAAGCACATAATGCCTTCCAATTACCCAACAGGAAACGGTTAATATACTGGACTGACATAAGCAAATCAATAAGCTCAGATCAGGGCTCGGGGAGATAAAGGTTTTTTTTTGTTGTTGTTTGTTTTATTCCCTGGAGTCGGGTGACCATCTGAATAAGAGCCTGCCCAAGTGTTTGACCCGATAAGGGACGCAAGCAACGGAAAGGGCTCGGTTGGTTTGCATGAGTGTGAAAAGCAAACAAGATCACCCCACCCTGAGAAAAAATAAAATAAAATAAATAAATAGCAACTCGCGGCATTGACAGGTCTGAGGAGCTGAATGCGTATAGACCCTATTGAGCCAATTCCTTTCAGCTTTGTGCCATTAACCCCATTGATTGAACAGTCTGTGAAGGTGAGCTTCCCAACAACCTTCCCTGGCTTTTATTCGCTTCAAAGAGATTAAAAGTAGGCTAATACATTAAGAAGAACAGCGTACTGATACCAACATTGCATGCAGAACTACGGAGGGCTTCAAAGAGACTTCACCAAGAAAACCTCCGACTATTCTTGGTAGTAAAGCCACCAATCACTTCCACAAAACCGCGGTCACAAAGTGAATCATTTAAAATTAAACAAAGCAGGCAGTCAAGACAGAAATACGGCCAAAGCAAATACGCATAAAATATGGAATAGGCAATAGGCAAAGTCATCGAATATTTATAAGAATGCACCTCAAATTTATTTGATAAATAAAGGTTCCAAAGCGATCGTGACGTATGAATACCATTCAAGTTGCCAGACTTTACCGGGAAGAGCAGAGAAAAAAATAACGTAAATTTGTCAAATCCCAGTGGATTAATGAACAAAGTGAGAAAGCCAAGCCATGCTTCAAAGGTGGACTCATGAAAAATAAATAAAAGTAAAGAATACTCTGTTGAACATTAAATTTTCATTTCTGCTCTCTTTTTTTATTTTACTTTCATGCTCATTCAATTCCACCGTGTGTGCAAACATTTACAAAAATCCCTGCAAAAAAATAAGGGTTTTGATATCGATCTACTTATTTATTTACTTAATAATTAATTACTCGCTCAGTTGAACCGCACACCGATATCCATGACAGAAGTATCAAAAGGGTGTAGCATAAAAAGAAAGGATCCTGAAATAAAATAATGAATGATAGATCTGGAGAATAACCCACGGGTCAAGAGATTATCTCAGTTAAATTACAGGAAGTTTGCAGGCACAACGACAGGTCTGCCTCATGCCCTCTGATTTAGTTAAAAGTTAGTCAGTTATAAGGTTTTTTTTTTTGTTTTTTTTGCGGGGGGGTCGGAAGGGGGGTCAATTAAATGAAGCCAAAGAATGTAGGCTACCTTTTATTCTAGCCAGTCAGCAACATGGCAGCACTTTAGTGTCAATCTCCTGTTCACTTTGTGATAGGATACTTAAATATTGATGTGAGAAGACTTACATAATTTACACGTACATATAAAACAAAGTATCTTTCTCAAACGAAAAGAAAAAAAATTGCTTTGACTTCATGGTCATCTAACATGCAGTCCTCCATTCATAGCAGATGCAACTTATTTCAATGCAAATAGAAGGAATTTCCTTCTCAAATCAGCATAGTTTTCTATACGCGCCCTGTATAGAGAAAAATTAAGATTTGTGAGTGCATCTGCTAGTTCAAGGCAGGGACAGATGAGCGGTCTCTAAAAGAGAGGTGAAATTCTGTATTAGCCGGGCTATATCTCATCAGACAAAACAAACAATTCAAAAGCATTGGTTTCTGCTGGCAATAGGAGCGTGTTATTTTCGTGAATTATGCACCCCAAAATGTGCATTAAAAAAATAAACGTATACAGACTTTAAGGTACATTGGTAGACAGGTAGAAATAAAAAGGAAAACAAACTGTAGGCTAATGCATGGACCCCGATATAACACATTAAAATAACAGAAGTGTCGTGTATATTCTGCGGGTAACCTATAAACCAGTATAGCCTCGTCTATCCAGTGGAATATTACAAGGTGAACTATAAGCAGAGTGGTTCAGATCCATTTTAACATCAAAGGCTGTGTAAATTGCAGGTCTTTGGCTTCTTTAAGTCTTGTAGCCGAGAGTGCAAGTTCGCAATCAAGGTTACTAACCTACTGATGTCCCTTACCTATGGCGGAAACAAGTATTTACCAAAAACTAATTGTACCTATGAGTGTGTGGAAGAAGGGGAGGCAAAGCATCCATCACCAATAAATAATTCAGATAAATATTTTACCCCCAGAACAGATGAAGAAGATATTTACAATGGTTCTAATTTGCAATACGACTCAAACAGTGATATATCCAATTGTCTGTATTATTGGGCAAACATGAATGTATAAATGGCAAATGAATAGAACGATGTATAGCCTAATGTCATAATCCACATACCATATGCTTTACTGTCCCTGATGCGAGTATTTGAAAATGCCATATGCTGTAGGCTATTAACGTGCAAAAAATTAAACACTGTAGTCTACCTGCTTATTCAAACAATAACTGGAGAAAAAAAACAGCAAAATGCGACATATGAAACTGAAGACAGAAAACGCATCCATAAATTAAACAGAACAGAAACGTGGAGGTTCTAAATCGGTTGTGTTAGCTAGTACCCAGTCAGTAAGAAAGGAAACAGAATTTCCACTTGCCTCAATACGCCAATGACGTGCTTTCGGCACGGCAGAGAACGTTAGGGAAATCAAATCTGAACAATGTATTGGCAAAGCTCTATGCAATTAATAAATAAAATAGTAGCCTACGCTACGCCTTCTAATAGTTAGCCGACAGTAGCTACAACAGCACGGCATTACATTCTTCAAACATAGCCTATAGGTTGCCTATAATGTGTACCGCTAAGATAGCATCCGTATTCATATGCATCCGCATCCAAAAGGGTCCACAACACAAGATTTTGTGTCTTGCAGTTATCTTGAAATAAATGCAAGGGCAAACGTGTCCACACTCACCTTTCAGTGCCAAATTAGATTTTCCCTTTTCCACTCTATTGACACAATTGTGGTTATGGCGGTTTCCTCTTTTCTTATGAATGATTATTATGATTATATCCACGTCAAAATGTTCCGAACCCCACGATGAGAATGTCTGATGCAGTGAGGTTCAGCAATGCTCAGGCTGCATAGTATCCCTTCTCAACTGGTATAAAATCTTAGGTATGCTAAACCGTCTCATTCATACAGATCCAACAAGCCAATGCGAGGACCCGCACGTCTGTCTGTCTCTCACAGCCACAGTAATGGATTTCTGTTAGCGATTCGGCGTGTTCGTTCCTATCAATTGACCCTCGACTACTTTATTCGAATGTCCATTCACTAGAGGATGTCCGTGACAGTTAACATTCCTTCAGATGAGAAGGCAGTCTCCTCCGAACGTGTCTTTCATTTGGTTCTCCATCGTCCGTTTTCACCGGTTTGGGTTGCAACCTCGCTGCACAAATTCACAGACATGCATTCCCCTCCTCGAAGGCTTTAGCGCTAGACTGGCACTGTGCTAGTCGAACCCCGTCAGCGTACAGTACTATACCCGTACGGCACATCGTTTAAACCCAGCCCCCTGCCTGTATTCTCTGGGCATACGGGCTCATTTGCATGTCGCATGGGTTAACTGTTTCGGTACAGGCGCTGCCTCGAGCCCATAGTTTTAAATAATAAGATTGAAAAGGTAGCATATATTCATTAATGTGACACCTTATGTTTGTATCCCATGAATGTACCCTACATATCATATACTTTGGGTCTCTATCACGATGCCATAGCCTTCTCAATCGATGCTGTAGCCTAGTGCCAGGAGATCATCAATTTAAATTTCCAATCCTCTTTCCTCAAATTTATCTGAAAGTGCAATGTTTCTTTGAAAGTGCAATTTGTAGGGATGTGGGAATATAAAACAATTAGCCTATGTCACACATTGGCTCCAGAGTATAATTTTCGCAAAATAAAAGCATACATATATGTATATCTTTTTAAAAACATGTGCACCAAACGTTTTCCTCTTTTTATTTTTTTGCCCATTACGATATGGAAATGGCAAATATATAATAATCCACTGTCGGTGGAAATGAGAGGAGAAATGTAGCCTATTGTGTGTAAACGATAGCCCATCATCAATGCTAAATAATACATTTTCGATAAGTAGCCTAATCCACTCTTGCTAGGAAGTAAAGAGGAAATTATTATGAGTGTAGTACGATAAAGAGTTCCTGAATTCGTGCGATGGGAAATTGAAATCGTTGGCGTTTTAATGAATTGCTCTTCTGTTATGAAGTATCAGTCTCTTATCAATTCTTTCCGGCACTTATCACTACACAAAATTTACCATTGGCATGAGTTAATCCGTCTCATATTGACAAACAGCCGTAAACAACTCGCAGTAGGCCACTGTACAGAGCATTCTGGTTTGCATTATTGCCTTATGCGATTAGTCTATCTATCCATCTATATATATATATATATATATATATATATATATATATATAGAGAGGGAGAGAGAGAGAGAGAGAGAGAGAGAGAGAAGCGCCAGTATTACTCTGAATATATCACGTCATACGATAATCTGCATAATTGAAACTATTTGGCCTTTCATTAACTTCCTTTTGGAAATGTAAGTACACCATTTCTAAGTCATGTACGATTACTCATACCTCTACAAATCGATTATCTACAACATGCAAGCCACAACTACTTTTTAGTAGGCCAGTAGCTCGTGCTTCGGAAATACGTCCTGTGTAACTCAACAACCGCTTCACCGTTTACAATAATTGTATGCTTTCATAAAAACTATTGAAATACTGCCACCTATGGGCAGAATTTAACAACTGCGACTATGTTTCGTCATTAGGCCTACTGCAACCTTATGTTTTAGATTTGTAATTTGCTTCCATTTTTATGTGTAGATTTTCTTCTTTTTTTTTGTATGCATTGAAAATTCAGTTAACATAGAACTGTTATTTTACAGGTCGCGCAAAGGAGCCTGGAATGACGTAAATTGTTTCCAGAAAGTCCATTCACTCAAATGTAGTAAATGCTGATGAACCCAAATGATTCAACCTATACGTGCATCATCTTGTTCTCAAATAGTAAACTATTATTTTAACAGATTAGTAGCGAACAAAAACAATGAAATGTATTGAGAATATAGGGTGTTAGAAGACTCAATGTTTCTTCTCTACACGAAGCAGGATTCCGGGCTCCAAGATGGATTTCAGAGTATCACTTATTATTGTAACTTGTTGTGTGCTTTATAGAATAGAATGTTACATTTTCAAAATAAAGTCACTTTAGGAGGACTGCCACACTATTTCCCCAGGCACCAGCAAACCACATTTGGCACAGCTGTTACTGCCCGCAGCTCTTTATATTATTGTATTGTGTCACAGTCTTTGGACATTTCATGCATTTTTTAAACTATATATTGTCTCCCAAAATACAGTAAACAAATTTATTCACACTTTGTAATAATTTCTAAATAAAATTGTATGTAACAGTGTATTATGTTTCCCTGGAACAAAAACATTTTTTAAAAAGTTTTTTTATTATTATTTTTAAAATAATAATTATTTTAATAATAATAATTGAACCCACCACTTTACACATTAGTGCCAATTATAAAAAAGCTGCTGGGATAATAGGCTAGCCTACCTGAGCGGAATAATAAGTTTGGGGATAGCTTACATAGGATCGCTTGGATATAAGATCTCAAAAACGATCATTCCTACATATTGGTAAAGTAGGCTACGATTGCATCTAGCCTACTATTTAATCTAAATGCACTCCAATGATCTCACCCAAAACGTTGTTTGGAGGTCTAGTTTGTGTCAGTTCACTCTTCAACAGCTGCCACTGCCACACCACATACGGGGACAATCATCTGAATGGGAATATATTGCGTATCAACATTACAATCACTATAACCACAACATTGGACGTGAGAGTCTATTATCCAAAGGAGCATTGATCCAGTGTTTGTAACCAAAGACCGCTTCTTAAATGTGAATTAAAAAGTAAGCATTTTCATGAATGGCAAGCAAATCTTTTTAATTTACGAAAACAAATTCATCATTTACTAATTTCGCTCACGTGTATTTTCTTTCTTAGTAGGCTAGAGGTTCCCTATAAATTAGCCTATACCTATTGTATGGTTCGTGTAAATACTAACCAAACCAATTCTCTGTTGCTAATTTTAGTTCACTACAATTCCTTTTGAGATGGTTTTGTACTTTTATTACAAATTAGGGTGGAAACGAAAACCTACAGGACGGTAGATCCCATTCAGGTTCATGGTGGAACAACCTATGAGGATTTTAACTAACTCAGATAATAACTAGGTGTGAATTTCTATGGTTTAAATATAAGTTTGACTACCTAGACAACCTACGTGAAGACACTTTGGTTTGAAATAAGGTTTAATATAGCACTGTCTGCTATGTTTAATAGGCCTAGGCTAAAACATACTGTGTTAGTTGTATTAAAAAAACATGTTACATGTGAAGAGCTTCCAATGTATGATAAACAAAGTAATAAACTGCTGAGACAAATACAGAACAATGATATCTGCCCAAATACAAAAGCCTAGCTCAATGTACATCTTTCTGTATATGTCCTTGAACACGTAGCCTATCCTAGCTTATAATTATTTATTTATTTTCTCGTACTTCTCAGCATTTATGTCTGATTGTAGGAAACATTGTGTATTTGTTTAATTTAATAATAAAACATGTAAACCTCATTATAAAAGAGTATGGGTTGAAACCGGCCTTGTAGTGAGTCATGAGATCAGCTCCTAACCAGGAGTGCAGTATTTTCAAGACAGAGATGGCTGTGGAATTTATTGAGAAGTTGAAATATTATTTGAGTCAAGTACAAACTTTGAATGATTCAAGGCTTAAATGTAATATTCTCGGGTCACTTGTGTGACTGACCCTAAAGCTAGGTTAGCCTACTACCTGATGTGTGAGAGGGCCTAAAGGTGGTTTTACAGGTGAATAGTTTGAATGGACAGTTAGACTATGTGCGCTTTTGCTGTGGAGACTTGTTCACTTTGGACGGCTAACTTTGTTACATACAGTGCACTCCAGAAGTGTTAAGACAGTGGCACATTTTGTGTTGTTTTGGCTCTGTACTCCAGCACATTGGATTTGAAATGGAACAGTGACTATGAGCTTAAAGTGCAGACTTTCAGGTTTAGTTGGAGGGTTTTTACATCCATATCTGTGTAGCAATTGTAACCATTTTACACATAGCAATTTTAGAGGACCAAAAGTAATTGGACAAATTAACATAAACTTAAATTGACTTATCAGCCATTTAGCCAACCATGTCACTTCCCGTGCCTCTATGTTGCAGTCTGTTCCTGGTTTTTCCGTTTACATGTATTTTCAGTATTTGTAGTCCGTTCCGTGTTTTCCCTTTCTCCCCATTTCGTGTCTCTGCTTCCTGCACCTGATATGTGTTTCCTCATTATGTTTCGTCTCACCTGTTCCTCGTTGTCTCTTTGTTAGACTGGCATATAGTCTCCCCTGTTTCTCTGTTTTGTGCCAGCTTTGTTTTGTCAACTTGTGCCCTGCATTCATGCTTGTCTCAGTCTGTCCAGCGTTTGATTCCTGCCTGCTCCTTTACTGTTCCGAGTTTCTGTTTCCAGTCCTGTGTCTACCTGTCCAGTTTCTGTTCTCCTGCCTGTCTTGCCTGTTCCTGTCCAGCCCTGTTCCAGTCCTCCTGCCCACCTGCCCTCCTGTTCTCCAGCTCTGACGGATTCCCCGGTTCTGACCCCTGCCTGTCCTGGACTTCGCTTTTGCCTATTCTGCATTTTCCTGTTTGCTGGACTCTGACCCCTGCCTGGAACTGACTATGAATCTGACTTACCTGTATTGCACTGTTTACTGGACTTTGACCCTGTTCTGTCGACTCTGAATAAAGCCTTATTCCCATTACTTTAGGTGTCTGCAGGTGGTTCCGATCGGTTCTCATAACGCAACCATGTGTTCCATACTTGCTGTGTAATTTACAGTTTAATCTAGTCACACCCCCCAATTCCCATAGAGATTAATTCAAATACAGAGAGGTTATAGTATGGCTTTTAAGAGTAACTGAAAATAAGATATAGATGTTGTTGGACAGACATCAGGAAGTCATGGAATGCAAAAAATATGCAATCAAATATTAAATGACAACTTTAAGTTTGTTAATTTGTCCAATTACTTGTGGTGCCCTAAAATGGGGGACTGTGTAAAATGGCTACAATTGCTACACAGTTCACCAGACATGAATGTAAAAACCATGGAGTACAGAGCCAAAACAACAAAAAATGTGTCACTGTCCTAACACTTTTGAAGTGCACTGTATTTGATTTAATTTATTGAAGTTTGTAGATGCAGAAGTCTGGTTGGCAGGGTAAGATTTTGTGATTAAGTGATTCATTCAACATTATAGAAGCCTCTTGTCTCATCACATTCAAGAGTATAATTTTCATATAGTTGGGTACCTTGTCACAAATGTTGCTCTTTTTTCAATAGTTATTCAATAGTTATTCATTAATATATCAACTATATTGCAGTAAAAACACAACATGAAAACCGCAAGAAAACCTTCCAGAAAAGAAAACCAAATAAAAAGTTCAAGTTGTTTCAAATTACTTGTGAAAACCCCTGTAAGGATCTGAGTTTTTGCCTGTTATTTGTATCTTTATTTTGTATGTATTGTTTATTCTGTTTCTGCTTCTGGCCTGTTTATTTTCCAGTTTTTCCTAGTTGTCCTTTGTCTGCTTGTTTACTTCTGATCTGTCACTCCCTGTTTACGTCTCTGTACCTTTCCGGTGTTTTCATTGGTGTTCGGGTTCCCTCTTGCTTCACACCTATCTCTGTGCACTTAGATTTACTAATTACCACTAACATACTAATGATAGATAAGATCTACTAACTCCATTAACAAACTAATTTGTATATACTTACTAATCATACTAACGGCAGGGGTGTGTATAGTTACTAATCTCACTAACATATTAGAGCGCACATTTTCATGCTGTTCTGTCCTTGCTAATCATTCTCAGCTGCATCTGATCTTCTGTCCCTGTCATCTTAATCTATGCACGATTTCCTGAAACTCCAGGTCATCTGTTATCGTGTGTATGTTTGGAATCCAGTCCGCGTTTTCCCTAGTTGTCTCTGTGATTGTTTCATTGTTCCCTAATGTATTCTCATTGTTTCTCGTTTGGAGTCCCTCCCCCTCACACACCTGATTCCTCTTGTGTCATTAGTTACTTGTGCATTTAAGCCCTTTGTTACTTCCAGTCTGTGTCGGATTGTCGTTTTACTTTTCCTGTGCCTGCTACCTGTGTTTATGCCAGTGATCTGTTTCTGCCTCAACGATACCCTTTTGTTACTACTATTCTTTTGCCTTGCCCTTGTCTGCCCAGTTTGCCGTTCGACTTTGACCACGTTTGCATACCGACTATTCTCCTGCCTGATCCTTTTGCACTGCCTGAAATCTGATTCCCTGGTTTGTCGACTTCCTGGATTGTCCCTCATTGCCCTATCGCCTGTCGTTTGATTTGTACCTACCTACCTCTGATCACCTGGCTTGACCCCTGAACGGAATAAAGAACTCTTGTGCCTTATCCTGTGGTCTGCGTTTGGGTCCTTACCTCTACCACTACGGAGATCGTAACAACCCCATTACAAACCATTTTCATTATATACATGTATATACATACACACACACACACACACACTACATGGCCAAAAGTGTATGGACACCTGCTCATCAAAAATGTAATTCCAAAATCATGGGCATTAATATGGAGTTGGTCCCAATTTTCTGCTATAACAGCCTCCATGGATTTGTTTCCATTTGGTCAGAAGAGCATTAGTGAGGTCGGACACTGATCTCGCAGTCGGCTTTCCAATTGATCCCAATGGTGGTTGATGGGGTTCAGGTCAGGGATCTGTGAAGGCCAGTCAAGTTCTTCCATACCAATCTCGACAAATCATTTCTGTATGGACCTCTATTTGTGCACGGGGGCATTGTCATTCTGAAACAGAAAAGGGTTGCCAAACTGTTGCCACAAAGTTGGAAACCCAGAATCATCTAGAATGTCATTGTATGCTGTAGTGTTAAGATTTGCCGTCACTGGAACTAAGGAGCCTAGCCTGAACCATGAAAAACAGCCCCAGACCAACGGGTGTCCACATACGTTTGACTATATAGTGTATTTATGGTGCAGGTGCCAATTCTACATGACCCAACACTAAGCCAAACAAAAAAAAATGTCCACTATTTTAACGAGTGTGAAATTTTGTGGTAAAACAAGGCAAATTGGCAATTCTATATTTTTATATGTACAGGTGCAGCTCAAAAAAAAATAATATTGTGAAAAAGTTCAATATTTTTTGTCACTCATGTCAGAAAGTGAAACCCATATATTATATAGATTCATTACACATAGAGTGAAATATTTCAAGCCTTTATTTCCTGTAATTTTGATGATTATGGCTTACAGCTAATGAAAACCCAAATTCAGTGTCTCAGAAAATTAGAATATTACATTAGATCAATAAAAAAGGATATTTTAAACAGAAATGTCAGCCTTCTGAAAAGTATGTTCATTTCTATGCACTCAATACTTGGTTGGGGCTCCTTTTGCATGAATTACTGCATCAATGCGGCGTGGCATGGAGGCGATCAGCCTGTGGTACTGCTGAGGTGTAATGGAAGCCCAGGTTGCTTTGATAGCGGCCTTCAGGTTGTCTGCATTGATGGGTCTGGTGTCTCTCATTTTCCTTTTGACAGTACCCCCTAGATTCTCTATGGGGTTCAGGTCAGGCGAGTTTGCTGGCCAATTAAGCACAGTAATACCATGGTCATTGAACCAGCTTTTGGTACTTTTGGCAGTGTGGGCAGGTGCCAAGTCCTGCTGGAAAATTAAATCAGCATCTCCATAAAGCTTGTCAGCAGAAGGAAGCATGAAGTGCTCTAAAATTTCCTGGTAGATGGCTGTGTTGACTGTGGACTTCAGAAAACACAGTGGACCAACACCAGCAGATTACATGGCACCCCAAATCATCACTGACTGTGGAAACTTCACACTGGACTTCAAGCAACGTGGATTATGTGCCTCTCCACTCTTCCTCCAGACTCTGGGAACTTGATTTCCAAATGAAATGCAGAATTTACTTTCATCTGAAAAGAGGACTTTGGACCACTGAGCAACAGTCCAGTTCTTTTTCTCCTTAGCCCAGGTAAGACTCTTCTGACGTTGTCTCTGGTTCAGGAGTGGCTTGACACGAGGAATGTGACATTTGTAGCCCATGTCCTGGATTCGTCTGTGCGTGGTGGCTCTTGATGCACTGACTCCAGCCTCAGTCCACTCCTTGTGAAGCTCCCCCAAATTCTTGAATGGATTTTGCTTGACAATCCTCTCAAGGCTGTGGTTATTCCTGTTGCTTGTGCACCTTTTCCTACCACACTGTTTCCTTCCACTCAACTTTCTATGAATATGCTTGGATACAGCACTCTGTGAACAACCAGCTTCTTTAGCAATGACCTTTTTTGGCTTACCCTCCTTGTGGAGGGTGTCAATGACTGTCTTCTGGACATCTGTCAAGTCAGCAGTCTTCCCCATGATTGTGTAGCCTACTGAACCAGACTGAGAGACCATTTAAAGGCTCAGGAAACCTTTGCAGGTGTTTTGAGTTAATTAGCAGATTAGAGTGTGACACCATGAGTTTCCAATATTGAACTTTTTCACAATATTCTAATTTTCTGAGACACTGAATTTGGGTTTTCATTAGCTGTAAGCCATAATCATCAAAATTACAAGAAATAAAGGCTTGAAATATTTTACTCTATGTGTAATGAATCTATATAATATATGAGTTTCACTTTCTGAAATGAGTGACAAAAAATATTGAACTTTTTCACGATATTCAAATTTTTTGAGCTGCACCTGTATATATATACAGTGCCCTCCACTATTATTCGCACCCCTGGTAAAGATGAGTAAAAAGGGTTATAAAAAATTAACCGTTTGGTGAATTAGCTTAATCTCACACTGAAAAAAAGAAAAAAATCCAATCTTTAATTGAAGTACATTTATTATGAGAAACCAAAATCCCTCATCAAGAAATAATTATTTTTAACAAAACCACATGCGCCACAATTATTGGAACCCTTGCATTTATATATAAAATAAAGTAATATTTTAAATATTTGGTGGCATATCCTTTGCATGCCATAACTTCCTGATGTCTGTGACCCAACAACATTAAAAGACTCTTGATATCTTATTTTCTGGTACTCTTACAAGCGATACTATAGTGTCTCTGCATTTGAATGGATCTCTATGGGAATTTGGGGGTGGGATAAGATTTAGCTGTAAATTACACTGGAACAGTATGGAACACATGGTTGGCTAAATGGCTATAAGTCATTAAGGGTCAAACAAGCCTTAAAACATCACTCTGCTGCCAGAAATACAGTAGATATAGATGAATAACTTGAAGGGTTTGTCAGAAGAAATAAATAATATATAAATAATAATTATTTCTTAATGAGGGATTTTTTTTCTCATAATAAATTTACTCCAATTAAAGGTTGAATTTTTCTAATTTCTTTGTGAGATTAAGCTAATTCACCAAACGGTTAATTTTTACCTTTTTTACTCATCTTTACCAGGGCTGCCAATAATAGTGGAGGGCACTGTATGTATGTATGTATATTCGGGAGTGTCATTTTCTAAGTTTAAAAATAAATTATTGATAATCCTTTTGCTTCTAATTTCTGGGAATATTAAATCCTGGGCCTGGGGTAGCTATACATGGTCGGCCTAGCTACTCCTGCCGATTTTTAATTAAAAACAGGGCTGGGTTTTCTACATTTAAATGTTAGGAGATTTGTTTCTAAGATAGATTTTATACGGGTTTGCGTCCACTCATCGGATCCTGAAATTTTAGTTATTTCCAAAACGTGGCTAAATAAATCAACGTCGGACAGTGATATTCACATTGCTGGCCAATCGTGAGGATCGGCCTAAAAAAAGGAGGAGGGGTTGCTATTTATGTTAAAACAAAATTCAGCTCTGCAGTGTCACTTTTCCTCTCTAGGCCCAAATAATTTGAGCTTCTTGCTCTGAAGGTAAATTTACATGCTGGCTTTGATTTGAGAGTTGTAGGATGCGACAGACCACTGTCTGCGTCTAAAGAAACCCTCTTCTCTTTTTTTGGATATACTATCTAATTTATCGGATTCAAAATTTCTTCTAATGGGTGATCTAAACTGGGATTGATTATCGTCCATATCTGTCAACTTCAGAAGTGCTTGTGATGAATTACATATTGTGCAGCTAATCAATGAACCCACAAGACCGAATATGTAATCACCGCAAAAATCCTCATTACTTGATGTTATATTAACGAAAGTACCACACAAATCTACGGGAATTTTTTTGAATGATGTTTGTGACCATTGCGCAATTATTTGTGTAAGAGATACAAATATGCCCAGGACGAAACCACGTGTAATTATCAAAGAAATTTAGAAATTTTAATGAACAAGCTTTTCTTCATGATTTAAATAACTGTGATCTACACAGGATAATGTTGATTGCGACGTTGAGACGACTTGGAGTTTTCTTCAAAATGAGTTTTAAAAAATAACAAATAAGCATGCACCTTTTAAGAAATATAAAATGAAAGGACGTGATAACCCTTGGTTTTCCGAAGAGTTAGCCGACTTGATTCACAAAAAAAATATCTCATGGGCTAGAGCGAGACATACTCTTCGGATGATTGGACTAACTTTAAACAGTTAAGAAACGAATGTACCTTAGGCATCCGTAACGTCAAATCTGAATATTACTTTAAGTCGATCTCTGAGAATTTAAATGAACCCTGGGAATAGAATTCTGGAAAACTATTAAGTAATTGGCAGGTACTAGGTCCACTTCGAATCTTCCCCCCCAAAAAACATGCTAAATTCAAAGCAAATCGTTGACAAAGTTGTGATTGTTAATTTTTTTAATCAACATTTTATTTCCTCTGGTTTTTCATTTGACAAGATTTCACATATAAAAACACACACTTTTCCAGAGTGCAATGTTGTTACATCTTCCAAATCTGGGGTCAGCAATTTGTTTGATTTTAACCATATAACATGTAATGAAGTCCATAAAAAAACGAAATAAAAAAAACTAAATGTAAAAAAATCAGCTGGACCAGATAAAACCCATGACCACTGACATGGACCCATGATAGCTGACTTAATTGCAGAACCTTTGACTTATACTTTTAATTTATCACTTTTAACTGGCGCTATTCCTAAGGTATCCTCTCTTAAAAAGGGGATCCTTCTAACCTAAATAATTATCATCTTGTCTTGCTCAATTTTGGAGTCAAAGATAAATGATCAACTTAAAAAAAATTTAAATAAAAATGGTGTTTTAAGTTGAGTACAAGCAGCTCAGCTAGCTGCTTAGAAGTTTTAAATGGGGTACCTCAAGGATCCATTTTTAGTCCAATCTTATTTTCAATCTATATAAATTGTATCGACCTTGTAGTACAAAATTCTAATACAAAAATGTATTTATATGCTGGTGATACAGTTTTGTACACCACTGCTGCCACAGTGAATGAGGCAATACAAGATTTACAACAGGTTTTTTGCTTTGCTTTTTGTCAACTGAAACTACTTTTAAATGTAGATAAAACCAAATTCATGATTTTTACAAGATGACATCTGAAGACCCCTACTGTTCCAAGCATTGTTTTTTTAAATGGAAAATGAATCGATCACGTTAGGTCTTATAAATCCCTAGGTTTGTGGATTGAGGACAATTTTGTTTTAAAGATTATGTTGAATGTAAAAAATGTCAGATTAAAGATAGGTTTTTATTTTCTCAACAAATCCTGTTTCTTCTCTGAAGCCAAATGTAAACTTGTCCTTGCTACATTTTTACCAGTGATTGATTATTGTGATGTAATTTATATGCATGCCTCATCCTCTGTTTCACATGCCCTGGACTCTGGAGTGTATCATGGTGTTCTACGGTTTATTGCAAATGCTATGTCACTTACCCATCACTGCTTCCTTTATCAGAGTGCAGGTCTACCTTTTATAAAGAATCATCGATTGTGTCGTTGGTATGTCTTAATTTACAAAGCGATGTTAGGTAAACTTCCTTCTAATCTTTCATCTCACTTAATAGGGATTAAGAGTAGTTACAATCTGCATTCAAATTCTATTATGCTTTTTAAAGTACCTCGCCCTTTCTCTGAATTGGGAAAATTGGCATTTACATATTCAAAAACGTAATTCATAACACTGTGACTGAGAAATTTACTTGTTTCTAACTTCTAAGTGCCATTATCTTCATGTATTTTTTACATTTTTTGATTTTTTCTCAATTACTATATTGTTTTAAGGTTGTCTTGTATTGTTCTACATATTGTATTACTCGCTGCCTCTTGGCCAGGTCACCCTTGCAAAAATATTTAATCTCAATGGGACTTTTATGGTAAAATAAAAGATAAATAAAATAAATATATTTAGTAAATATTTTTGTACTTTTTTGTATTTGTACTTTGTTTGAGTTCCACATATAAACCATTCAAATTCACCCCACAAATTGAAATGCATACTCTTCAGGGTGGTATGAACACAATATTTTTAAAAATTCAATTTTCCTCAAAACATTTTTGAATGTTACCAGGAAGTTAAATATTGACATTATTTGTGCAGTTATAAATTAAACCAAACCAATAACATGTTATGCATGTGTCTTTAACAGTATATTAGTGTGTTCCCACATTATTTACTGTCCTAATGGTTCTGATCTGTACCATGTATAATGAATGGGTGTGTCGTGATTTTGTACATTACCCCACACCTCCACTGAGTAATTCAGATATGGTAGAACAAGTGAAGAACAAGCCTTTGTCGTTCATGCCATGCTTGTTTTAGTTAGCGAAACGTGGTCAAAAGGGCTGTAATGATGAGGTGCTAGTGAGGTTAACATAGTGAGGTTCTTTTGAGCAGCCACAAGTTACCCATTACAGTAAAAACAGCCTCTGAATCACAACGTTGTGTATATATACTGTAGGTTGGCAGTCCTGCAGTTTAAGTCTTGCAAGTTTACTTTTCACATTTAATGAATTGAATCCAAACATCATTAAATTATTATTATTTATTTATAACTGCTACTATGACTAATTTGTTCCATGTGTATCAACAACACTGCACTGCATATTTTCAGACAGACACTATGAAGTTGGAGTTGATGTCAGATTGTATCAAACTGATGGCTTTTACAAGGTCGCCCTATAGAGTTGTTTTGAGGTTTTACTTGTCATACAGCACTCAGAGTAAAATGTGGTACTGCTGTGCTTCTCACAGTCTTTTAGTTTTCAGACACTTTCTTTGTATTTAAGGAAGTTATACTGTATATGGTAGGCTTTTACATCAAGGCTTTTACTCAGGTCAACTGTCAACTACCACAAAAATGAAAAAAGAAAACATTTTTGCTAGCTGCCACTTTTGAAAAACACAAAAAATCTATTTCTCTAAAGAGAAATGACAACCGTGTATGTTGTATGAATCAAAATGGAAATTGTTCTTATCTTAATATTTGATTGCCTCATCAAATGATAAAAGGTAATAATGTTCATTTACAAGACATGCAAGAGCTTCATGTGCACAATAGCACCCTCTAGTTTCATAGTTTGTAGTTATTGTGACAGCAAGTCTACCATACTGAGGGGGATACATGATTGGGTATTATCAACTGAAAGCACTCTATTAGCACTATTGTTTGTCTCTTTAGCAGTGATTTCATACGTACTATTTAAATGGTTATTTTAAATAATTTTTAAAAAGGCGTTGATCAAAGATAATGGTTACCTGGCTGTATAAAATCAGCTTTGTAGAACTTGTGGAGCATTTTGGTATGACCGGACAAAAAAGAAACTGGAATTTGTTTAATAATATTCAATAAATGTCAAGCTAAAACTAGATGAACATGTAAATGTCCATTTTTCAGAGAAAAATCCTAATTCTGTTACTATGATGATGACGATTATTATTATTAATAATAATTATATTATTATTATTATTATTAATAATAATAATAATAATAATAATAATAATAATAGAAACCAACCTAAAAGACAGTTCTGCTACTCCTGTCAAAAATGTTAAAAACATGAAAAAACTAAACAGTGACAATCATTCTTACCATTTGTTTCTTATCATAAATATGTATGTATTGATACATGTTATCATCGTTATCTCCAACAGTCTGAGTGACAGACAGTCTGGACCATCTGCCAATTATTGACATATATGTGCATTTCACATTGCAAAACCTAACCAGATGGACTGAAGTTGAACAGATCCTGCTGCTGAAATCATTCTATAAAGCTTATTCCACTATCATCCTTTGTTTTTGTAAAATGGCAGTTCTGTACAAAATTGTTGTGAGAGCGATGAGATGCCAAATGATTGCAAGTTATTGGTGGTTCACATTTGTTTTCTTTGTTCCAAAGAGACTGGTCCATTAGCAATAATCACTTTACACTTTCTTTTTGTTACTGTTCTTGTATGCAGATTTGGTTTTCGTTGTTGTATTGTGTTTGTATTGTAATATTTGGGTGTGTGACACAGCAGGGCAAACTCTCCCCTGAGAAAACAACATGAATTGGACTAATACGCTCTTTTACCATGCCGTCCCATTGAACAGGGTGCATTACATTTTGGCCTTTAGCAGACACTCACTTAGCAGAGTGGCTTACACCGCTCAGGATATTTAAAGAAATATATCTGTACAATCCATTTATACTGCTGGATAGTTACTTTGCTGCGTTTTAGTGATTATGATTCAGTCTAATTCAACTCTTTTGTATGCCCTGCTGTTTTTACATGGGGAAATGGCAGATGCAGTTTTAAGTAATGGCAGTTTTGATTTGCCTTGGCTTAAATCCCCAATTCAACTGCCGATTAAAGACAAATGGTTTTAAATTCGTAACCGGAAATGGCCCGTTTTTTTTTTGCATTGCCAGTAGGTGATGCAGTAATAATGCCAATAATATTCACTTGTCCTCCCTAATACTGTGGGCTGTTCTCCAAGACATCAGCACTGTCTTACGCCCATGAGTTATTACACTTATAGATTAGGCCACACAGCAAGAAGGCACTCCCTTATACCCTCGCCTGTAACCACGTTTAATTAGGCTTTCCCATATCTAATGAAAAGCTTGAACTAAGAGGGGCATTTCATCTGTTAAAATGGATAAATGTCCATCCAATAATGTATCTTGTTCCTCAGGCATTTTTATAGCTCTTGTAAATGTAGATGATTCATGTCCATTGTGAGAATGACAAGAGTTCAAATTCTTATGAGAAAAAAAAGTAATTTTGTTGTGCAAATGCATTAATTACCACGATGCTAGTGCCCCAGTTAGTGATTGTTTAGCTGATGGTGACTATTGAGACTTTTATGAACTCTATTATGGGTAGAGGTGCCAATCACCAAATCAAAAGAAGATGAAACTCCACGGCAAGTATGTTTAATTCAAAATAGATGAGTCTCTATGAAAATGACAGCTCCCATTTAGGGGCTTATGAAATCTCACATTCCATCACTTGTCTTAGCCGATAAATAATTATATATAGGTTTAAAGAGCATCGGGGACTGTACACTTATAAAAACAAAATCCCAACAGTTAACATTTCAGGCATATGAAAATAAGTACATTTATGCAGATTCAAATAAACCTTATTAAATTATTTTTATTGAAAATTAATCTCTGGGGTAAGCTAATGTCACTCTCTGGCTGGCTATTAAACCCACAGTGCAGTCAACCAAATGCTATTCTCTGGATTTATATTTCTTTACAACAAATCCGGGTGCCTTTTAAGACTTTCCATCTTCATTCTTAGCAGGAAGTCAACATGCAACTGTACGCTAGGCACTCATTCTCCGAGCCATCAATAATTTAGAGCGGGAAAAGGACCAGTGGCAGCCATCAGAATTATTGCAAAACTGCCACAAGCAAGAAGACACAAACCAGCTAGCTTGTAAGTACACTAAAAGCAAAGTGCTCACGCAAATGCAAGGTCAATGGCCCCAAGGTGTCCAAACCCGTGTTCTGCAGTACCGTGTCTGACATACATCTTAGTCAACGTGCGGCAGAGGTAATCAAATGGATGAGCTCTGAACCCATTACTCTCTTACAGTTTTGGGCAAAGCGGTAGGTTTGTTAGATTAGAATGATGACTCAATTATAAAAATGAAGGGCAGGGGTGACTGTTAGCTACAGAGAACTGGGTTGACATTTGTCTACACTGACTATTGTAAAGATACTGTAATTAAGGCACAGCTGGCCATGTTAAGTTTTGTAAACTTGTTTGCAAAGTGCATGTGGTGTAGCATCGTTGTGTTACCTGGGGAGAAAATGGCTGAAGGCAATCCTGTATGATCACATAGCCTCATAGTGCAGAAGTGACTTTTCACCCCTCTATTTAAGCCTTACTTAAAAGGCATGCATTGCTATGGGAATGCTTGTGAAACCAGGAGTAGGAGTACATTGGAATTTGTCACTCAACAAACCACTGCATTTAACAAAGGTTTTTTTTTACATTAACATGGCTGGCTAGGAAAAGGGGTACTCTGTAGCCCTTTTCAGCTCGGCTCAATCCTCTTAGTGTGATTACAAACTGTGGAGCTGTTTCTTTTTGCAGTTTATTGTTTATTGTGACAAACGAGCCAGACTCTGGAGCTCCACCAAGTAATTGTGGAAAACTCTGGACCATATATCAAATATGTTGACAGTGAAAACACTGCCTATACATCTACATCTGCCGGTTTAAAAGTAAACATGTTGAACATAGATTATTTTTCTTTAAAACATGAAAAAACGATGTGAGCATTAGGCTGGACGCAAAATATTATCTTGTTAACCTTGACCAGACATTTTCAACATAAGCCTCCTTTTTGGACAAACGCACATCATTTTGAGGCTTGCAATGCTTTTCATTTTGAAACAAAATAAAACATTTTAATGGTGATAAACTGAAATATATCATGTTTGTATAATATGAAAACATGTCAAGCAAAGACTTAATCAAAAAATGCTTGAAGTTGTAAAATCATGGAGCGAAACCTCAGGATATGGAGAAAGGGTATCTATTAAAAATAGTGCAAAATTAAAATTAATGTCCTCCAAGGTGCCAAAAATACCAAAACACAGATGGTGAATATACAAAACAAAGACCTTAATTGGCACTGGTGCTGTAAGTTATATCAATACCCTCGAGTTGTTTGACGGGGAATGATTCAAGATGTACTCTGTGTGTAAATTCAAAACTCGCTGTTGCTAAGGATGCTGAGTGTGATGGATTGTTGCTGTGCCCTTGGTGGTGCTGTATAAATAGAGAGTGGAAGGGGCAAATCTGACCCCTACGCGTGAACCTAATCCGGCCCCATCCCTCGTATGGCCCAAGCTCTGTGATGGTATGCTGAGATGTAGCGTACGCTAACAGATAACTCTCAGACAGAGCTCAGCGTCACAGTGCTCCAATAAACCTATGGGTCAGTGCCACATAAGCTTCTCGTTCGAAGCTCACCCAAACATTAGTCAGCCAGGTTGCCGGATTCTTCATGACTGGGGTAAATCCCGCTTCGAAATCATGCGCTGATTGGTGTGGCTTGGCCGAAGCGAAGCTTTTAATTGCGGTGGGTTTGAAGCCGTCCATCTGTGGGGCTGAATGTTTAGCACAGGAAGTCAGGGGGTGGGGGTGGGGGTGGGGGGTGTCAAGGCAGTGGAGGCAGAGAAACGAAACAGTTTGAGAGGGAATGTTGGCGGAGCGTGCAGCCGATTTGTTGGGTGATCAGTTCACTGAACAAATCAAACACGGGGGGAGATTAGGGCCTAAAAGACGCTAATGCAGGGCGATGGCTGGCTTGAAGGCCGCCACTCACCCGTTTGCTGATCAAAGCGCTCGCACGGTGCGATTTCATAGGGAGCTGGAGAGGTTCAAAGGGGTCACTGCCATGTGTTCCCTTTGCTCCTCCAGCTATGCTTGAAAAAGAAATCACGAGATTGAGGCAGCGCCCGGCGCGCATTCCCATTCCGCGCTCCTCTCACCCGTGTCCGCGACAGCTCAGGACAGAATGTTGAAGGGAGGGGGAAATAAACTGCAGATCACGTTTAATGGCTGCACTGCAGGGTAGTCACTCTATGGGCTGTAGCCAGTTGAATAGTCACTGGGCCACTGGAGAAATTAATGTATTTTATGTTTATTTTATTGAGGCTGTTAAATTCATAAAAGTGATTAACAAAGTGAACCGCAAGAGATTCATCAGGTTGAGTTCTGTTTTTTCTTCTTATAAAGTAAGAAAATTCCTGAAAGGAATGCTTATATTATGTAATTCCACATGGTTAACAATGGCCTGTGTGGGCTGTCTCCCAATGAAAGGGTGAGATAGAAAGAGAGAAAGAGAAAAAAAAGAGAGAGACAGAAAGATGAAGGCTGGTGTTTCTACACTACCATTTTGGCAGGCTTCTGTATGCCGTTTTTAAGACTTTTGTGTAAGGATACAAGAGAAGAGGTCAGTGTGTGTGTGTGTGTGTGTGTTTGTGTGTACACGCACATGCGCATATGTGTGTGCTTGTAGGTGTGTGTGTGCATGTGTGTGTGTGTGTGTGCGTCTGTGTGTGCGTGTGTTGTTGACGACGATGAAGCCTTGGCTTAGCCAGTAGGCACGGGAGGCCTGGCAGCTGAATGGCCCCCTCATTACGAAGCGACAGGCATCCGCTCCCCCACCTGTCAGCGCTGGCGCGGGTTTGGGGCGCCACCGGGGCTCCCCCCCGCGCCTCAGCCGTACAGGTGGCTGGCCTGTTTAATGGCCCACCCATGAAGGCACTGCAGCCAGCCCCAGTAATGAACGCCAGGCCTGCCACTCAACACAGCCAACCTGCCGCTTCAAAAAAGCATTGGAGTGGATGGAGAGGAATCCCAAAAGCACCCCCGTAGAATATCAGAATAATGCTGATGGGGACCCAGCATTGTACATTCGCAGACATCAGTCATGAAACAGAAGAGGTCAACTTTAGACGTAACCCACTCACTGTATAATTCACAACCTTGGTGCCTGTACATTTTCCATCCATACTTTCCCGTTTCTTCTTTAGAGGGGAAATGGAGCTACTTTTACACCCTGTCTACTTGATTCTGTGTAAGAGAACAGAGAGAGAAAGAGATGGAAAATAGTGAAACAGCATGTTTAAAATGTTGCTTGAACGTAGCAGCTAGGTGAAGAGACCCGGGAAATTAAAACGTCATCAAGAGCGCGTGCTCATTTCCACTGAGAGGCAAACACAAGGGGAGGGGGTAATTGCAAACAGATCCAACACGACCGCGGCGATGCGCTATATTGTTCCGCGCCGCTTACTATTACGCTCGCTTGAAGGCTTTTCTCAGCCAGGGCACAGAAAAGCGTGCCGCAACCTCACACGTCAAAATTACCGTGATGAATTGGCAGATGACGTCACGGGAGGGGAAACAGAGAGGCTCAAAAATAGCAGCACGAGGCATGACAGACATACAGATGGCGAGGTACTGAACATGTTGGTACCGCAATCGAGCTGTCAGGTTCTGATGAATAATGACGATAGAGAACAATTAACTGTTTTGCACTCGCGGCGGCAAGTAATTTACACTTCCTCCTTCCAGCAGAAATGATCAAGATCCAAAAAAATGTTTTAAATCCTATCCAACACCACCCTCCCACCCATCACACACACACATATAAATACGGCATACTGGCACAGACATACACACTCAAGCACGTGCACACACACACACACACACACAAATGGAAATAGTCCAAGCCTTCGCAGAATAGTCCAACAGAAGACCGTGTTTAACAACAGGTTATCAAAATGAGAATCTCAGAAAATCGCTGGCCATTTATTTCCGCTGCTCATTCATGGGTGGATCTTGCCAATGCATTTGGTTTTAATAAGACACATTTCCACCGCAAACAGGAGCTTTGTTGCCTTATAATATTTGGGCTGCAAAGCCACAGAAGCCTGTGGTAACAAGCAAGGCCACATCCCAGTGATTTCACACGCTTGCGCACAATTATACCAAATCAAACACACTTCTATTAAGCAGAACCAAATTGCTTAATGGGGCAATCTCCTGTTGATTTCTTCATTATATCCCGCTACAATCACAAATGATGCATGGCATGCGATCCAATGTATTGTTTTGCATACTAATAAGGGGTCTTCAGTTCCTCTACCATCCACTGGAACAATTTAAGATGTGTGGAGGGCAAACATGTAGAGACCCAATGAAAATGTGATTTTCTCCTCAGCAACAGCATTCCTCTTACCCACATAAAAAATTACCATGAAATGAGACAGGACTTTCAGTAAACACTCAACAAAGACCTCCTAATGACAGATCGTCTGTTTTTGTGGCACAAAATGAAGGGGCCTAAAAATGACAATTATATAATCAGGTTTCTTATCCTCACAGAAAAGAGTTTGCGGGAGAAACCTTTGTCAGGTGGGCTGCCCGTGCGCACCTGAAATAGTGCAGGAAGCACCTACAGCAACACTTAGCAGAGAGGCAGGTTAGCACAAAGGGCTCTGATATAGAGCTCGCTCATTACCAGACCCTTGGAAATCTTTGATTGTGAGCTGCAGCCGTATAAATAAAACAGACTCTGGGCTCCTAAAAGCACTGCCTGTCAGCAGCGCTGCAGGCCTAGCGGGCCCCGGGGCCCCAGTGCACTGGCCCACCGGTCGCAGCAGGGTAAACATCCATCAAAAGACACATTTCCACAGGAGTCTTCCAGCTGGAAAGCTGCAATATGGTAATCTAAGACAATAATGCGTACTGTAAGTGTTTTTCCACAATAAGCCATTGACATGTGTGCTTCTTACAATACCCGAATAACCAATATGTGGGGCATGAAATTGCATACGGCTGTAACATGCTTCTGCTCAAGAGGAATTTAGCACTGCGGTTAAAAAAAAAGTCACCCACCTCATTGTGAATCAGAATATGAAATGGGGTGTGCCATATAAGAACTGTAAATAGACATCGTATTCTAGTCATCATTTTATGATCC
The DNA here is from genome assembly GCA_022702515.1 of Ilyophis sp. 1 JC-2022. NCBI lineage: Eukaryota > Metazoa > Chordata > Actinopteri > Anguilliformes > Synaphobranchidae > Ilyophis > Ilyophis sp. 1 JC-2022. Next base: position 38,988,652 of record CM040402.1, on the reverse strand, counting down.
TTCGTCGGCTGTATGAAGCAATGGACAACAGAGGACAACTGTCAACCTTCAAGCAAATGGGCTTTTGTTTTCCGATAACATGCGGAAAAGTCATTCTCCTTCACCACGCTCCCTGGTGCTTTGTTATTAAATTTTCAAAAGCAGGTACCAATACAGGACTAAAGTAATTACGTCTGCCATTACCAGCGGCACTTGATATCCCGGGTGTGGAAGAGAGGAGCGGCAGAGGGCGAGACTGATTAGAGCTTAGCCGTGGCGTGTGTCCTAGCCGGTTACAGGCGGGGATTTGGGCCGCTCCCTTGCCTGTCTCGGCAGCCCGCGTCAGTCTACGGTGATACTTTAATCCAGACTGGCCTTTTGAAAAACGCCCCTGCCAGTGGCCCGTACAGATATGATATGTAAATGGGGGATTGAAGGTGTCAGTGGGGAGATGTGGGGATCAGAACCTGACATTGTCATTAGCTTCTCTCCTCCTCTCTCATCAGACATTGGCAGGCAGGGGCCACGGTCACGGGGGGAAACATGAGGAAAAAAGCCCTGCTATCGGGCATGTTGCCACAGATATCGGTCGTATCTTAGGTGTCCATATCTATCCTTTTTTTTCTGTGCTTTTTTAAAATGACCTCCTGCCCCCCACTTTCATTTTCTCTGTAATTTGAGCAGCTAGGCATGTCCAGAATTTTTATACATGACCTTATGAATGCTGGGATTTTTTCTTAATTAATGATGAGCCACATATACATAGCTATACTAGCCTCCACTTTATGCGCATGCATGCACGCACGCGCACACACACACACGACTTTTAGGGTACAATATGCAAATGGCTTTATAGGTGCATCTGACAACATATTACATTATAAAACAAATTAAAAGTTTAAACGGTGAAAAAAAATCCGAAACTACTAACGAAATGAAAATTTTTAGTGAAATCCATCAAAGCGGTCAGCATCTCAGACGTTCTGATCCCCCCCCCAGGAGACAGCAGGCCCCCCGCTGGGAAGCAGCCAGACGGAAAACGTGCGCGGCGTGTAGACGCTGAAGAATGCGCTTGGAAACCCTGTAAATTAGAGGGACTGTAATCGCGCATGATAATCACCTTTGAGTCACGTGAATAAATGCTCAATTTAGCGTAAATCGTGGAAGGTGCGAGCACCTCAGAGCTTCACCTTGAGCCGAGCAACGCCGCCGCTGACACACTGAACTCTCTCTCCCGCTCGACGTAACCGCGCGGCGCAGCAGATTTAAATTTAAATTACATTCATTCAAAGTTTCATTTCTTAATCATGCATTATTCAAAGTGAAATCGCTCTGAAGCACCACCAAACGTGTCCTGTAGGATAGCTTTCTGGGCTATCATTATCTGTAAAAATAATATTAAAAATGTAAGACTAGCCTAAGGATTGTCACCAAAATATCTGCACTCTCCTTTTTTCCCCTGAATATATTTTGTGGGTCATGTTTAAATTGTAATATCTGTAATTTAACATATGCAAAAGGGGATTACATTTTACCCCAAAATGTGATAATAAAAAAATGTGAGCACAATCGAGCAATATATCACATTCAAGAATATACACTTTAATTTGACTGCTGCAGTATGAATACCATAAATCCTCCCCAACCCCCATACTAAATTATTCAATAAAAAATGTTTTGAAATATTGAACTGGGTTTCTACTGCTGAAATTGCATTCAGTGCATAACACAAATGAAACAAAATGTAAAATAAATAAATCGGATTTGAAGTGATGTCCTACAAATGCGCGACATTGTGCTACTGCCTTCCTTCTTGATCAGCACTGAAGGTTGTGACAGATGGAGCCTAACACACAAAGACGCATGTAAAATATTACAAACAAAATAATGGCTGGTACTGTATGGCATGGTAGGGCACTAAGACGAGCCTGATGACTGCGCACTGTGAGACATGAATGCCAAACATACAGGGTCTGGGAAGCATGTGCGCAACTCTGCGACCGCTAAAAAGCCACAACCGCTAAAAAGCCACAACCGCTAAAAAGCCGCAACCGCTAAAAAGCCACAACCGCTAAAAAGCCACAACCGCTAAAAAAAAATTCAGGGTTATGCCATTTCACCCCTATCTCAATCCAAACAGTGAAGACTGTCTAAAAAAGAGGGTAGAGGGAGTGCAAGGTGAAGGATGCCTCTCTCTGAAAGGATGGAAAATGTCTTCTGATTCCCTTCGCAATGAGCGAGGCCTTTAACCTGTGGCGTGGATAGACAGACAATCCAACAGCTGGACGGCCCCACCCACCTCCGCCTCTGCAGTGAAGGCTCCTCTCAGCAAGTGACCCCCCCCCCCCCCACCTCTCTGCCTCGTGTGTGGCAGGCAGAGACACCTTCTGGGGACCCCCGGCCAGCTGCATCCGCGGGACCCCGGCCTGGAGACTGCAGCCCAACAGATTCCTCAAAGCTTTATTCAAGTACTTCACATGTCAGTGTTTTTTCTTCTTCTTCTTCTTTTGGCTTGTAAACATCCTGTCACAGGCTGTTGTGGCTTTGAGAATAGGCAGCAGGACACAATGGATGCCAGCTCTAATATGCTGCTAAACTACAAAGATATTTTCACAGAGAAACAGAACATTTAAACAACAACGTGAACTACAAGCTTGGATATCGAACCATGCAGAATATATGAACCTGAAATCTCAGTTACCTAGAGGCCATAGAAAACACTTAAAGCACTGAACATATTTATTTATTTGTTATTATGTTTTTAATCGCTGAAGTTATTGTAATGCAAATAATATATACACAGCAAGGTTAAAGCTAGTTTGAACTCCACGTCTTCTGCACTTTGTAATGAAATAAAGCACACATACTGTATACCGTGGAGCAGGTGTGCTGTGGTTTTTATGTTACCAATCTGAAATAATGTGCCCGAGTTCTGCAGTATGGCGCATTTAAATTCCCCTCTTTTATAGTGCACACAGGGGCAATCTCTGTCTGGCTGCAAACACGGAGACCGCTTACAGAGAGAACGATGGTCCAATGGTCACAGCCCCCCCTCCCCAAACACACGCACAAACTAAATCACAGTTAATTTATGACTGTCATCATGGGTCTGAAAGCTAATGAAGGATGGCAGTGCCAAATTCACAGTCACTTAGAATGAATAGTGGGGGGTTTTGTAAAACATCAGCAACAACAAGATCGAGAAAAAACACGAGACTTGAGCTTTTATCCCTGTAGCCTTTCTGTCTCTTTTTTATGCAGTAATGAATAAAATAATCAACCTTGATGCAATAATGTTAGGAAGGATAACACTGTTTACATGCCTTTTGTTGGCATTGTTGTTTTCTAATGTTGCTGTTAGTAACGACGCAATTAGAAAATAGAATCTCAAATGCAAATTACAATAGCGCTGGTTTAAAAAAACGGTCTGTTGAGGGCTCCCCGGTGCGTGCGTGCGCGCTGCGTGCCTCCCTCTCGGTTTACGGCTCCGTAAAAAAAAAAACGCTTAAACATCGGTAAAGTAGCCGATGAGACGCCCGGATCAATGAGCGCGAGTGAGACAATGGCCAAGCTCGGCTGGACGGCAGCCGGGCGGCCGCACACCTCCGCCAGCACCACGACGCTTTGTCATTAGCGCCTATTACTGAGAAATGGAGAAACTAGACTTTAATTGGCCTTTTAATTGCTACGTAAATTCAAGTCACGCGCTGTGATCCAAGTACACTTTCCTGTCTGTAACTCAGTCCCTGGTTGGCGCTGTCTGAATGTCAATGAACAGATGGAAAAGCGTGCAGGGAAACATCCAAAACAACCGCAAATGCACAAAATAAACCTCAACAAAGGGTAGATAAAAACAGTAAACATACTCAACAAGAAGTAACTATAGCAAATCATTATCCAAATAAGAAGCAAACGCATCGTTAAAATGGCACACTAGTACCAAGACTCATCTGTCTTATGAAGGGAAATAGATATTGCACTGGAGCCTAACTATATGCATTTGCCCTGGATATACACACAATACAGACCCACTGTACAATACCTGCTGTATAAAAAAGGAACAAGAAGAGGAAAGAGCGTGTAGTGGTGCAAGACGTATTTTCCGGCGAGCGGGCTCACAGCTGGGTCCGTTTAGCCCTGATTCTGGCCTCTCTTTACCTGGTCAGTGACCGAATCATGAGGGATTATGGTGGAACTCTCAGTGCTATTGATCAAGCTCTGGCTGGGTTCACTCAGACGAAGCATACAGTATGTGGCACGCACTGCACGCACACCCATCCACACACAAATTCGCTCGCTCACGCCAACCGCTAACACATCCGCACAAACTGACATACACGTATACCTGCATTCGCACATTTTACGGACGGTAGCTCTTGGAAATACTGTTTGATCCGAGCAGGATCAAACTCTATCCGGCCGTTAAATTCACGGTTTGTAAGTAGTGTTATTGCAGGGTATTGATTATTGCATTAAACTGATAATCTCTCCTAAATGTAAAATCCATGGCGAACCATGAGCCTAATGTCTCGTAAAGCCCAGTGTGTCCCAGACCTGACGTCAGAACACTCCTTTGTTCCCCTGTGAACGAGGGAGATCTGGGCTTACGCTGGTACGCAAATCCAATGCATCAAGAACGAAGAGTGGGAAAAGGCAATGCCAAACTCCCGTTAGCTCACTGAAATCTCTGTCGAACAAACACAGGGACAGCAATGCTGTCGATGTAAACTGATTGTTCATTTGTACTGGGGCGCTCCGTGACGCCTGAGGCAGAGAAACGGTAATCACGTTTCCGCTCCTGGGTTAAGAAAACAACATCTTCCGAGGCCCTGGAAAACAATAATTTGTCAGGTGCAAAGGGATTTTGATAGAACCTTAGAAATATGAACCTGAGAGTTATACTAACCGACCGGTCGACAGGATATGAACCTGGAAGCATATAATTCTGCCTCTTCAAGACCCTTAGGCTAAACCCAGATTACTTTTGTTATCATCACTGATGCAAAAAAAGTGAGCATTAAACAGAAAGCTGTCACATTCCAATGAATGAACATATCTCTCGCTCTATAACGTGTTGGGTCCATCTAAAAATCAGTTGGGAGCAAGTTTCCAAAGGAGCGGACGAAGAATCAAAAACAACGGTAGGCCACTTTGTCTTGTACAGTAAAAAATGCGTTTTAAAGTGATTTTCCACACATTCATGTATGGGTATATTTATTAAAAAACAACGCTAGAAGAAGTTTAAGTTAAGCTGAATTTCAGCATACTGCTGCTCCCCTCACTAACACCGTCCTGTCGTTTCTGCCAGGCTTTAAACTCGTAGTTCACCAAGGGTTGCCACACATCCATCTTTTCCACCAGGACAGTATGGTTTTCTGCTTCTTTGTCTGAGTGGCAAACCAGAAAGGCATTTGTCTAGTTTTTCAATATATGCGTCACAAAATAATTTATTTAGTTTGCAACTGCAATTGGTACTCCAATGTAAAATCTATCAAATTAATTATTGGTTATCATAGCAATAACCTGTATTCAGCCTTTTCTCAGTGGGAAAAGACCACCCTAATTACCTAGCATTAAAACTTATGTTAAAATTTTGAAAGGCCCACATGCATATTTTTTGTGTTTTTGAGCTTTTCATATCGTCCTGGAGCTTTTCAATTGTGTTCCATACTGGTTCAAGTAAAAAATTGCAATTTTGATCGAAGTATGCATATTTTGAGTTCTTGGTAAAACGATTTCCCACGTGATATGACGCATGTTTTTGCATAATTTGTCAGAGTCGCAATCCGAATGTATACAGTCAGGGGGCGGGGTTTGGGACTTTTCACAAAAGTTACGTCACTGCTATTTGCTAATGTTTTGTGGGCGTTTCAGATACTAAAACCAGAAAGAGAATGCTGATGTGTATGGGCCTTTAAAAAGCAGCAAGAGTATTGTCAATGAGGTTTGCTAAAAAAATAGCAAAAACCGGTGAGTAAATCACGTTAAAAAAATAGTGACCTGGTGAAGATGTGGCAATCCAAGCCTTTCCTTTCACTAGCACATTTCTTAGCCAATAGCTTTCTCTGTAATCAAAACACATGCACTGCATTTGTACGACATTAACTTGCAGTTTGTAATGTTTTTGTTTTTATGAATGCTAGACACGTATAATTTTTTTTGCTAGCTGTTTCTGACGATAGGCTTATTATGTTGTGTCTCATTATGTTTCATCTTTCATAAAAAGGTGATGTAAAAAAAAAAAGATCCAGCTTACCGCTCATTTGATTATTAGTTGATTATTAATTGTACTCAAGCCCGTTTTTTAAAATATTGCTAGAGTAATGCAAGTAACCATTCCAACAAATGATATGGATTAAAACTGATGTATTTTGACTCATAAATTCCAAAATTATGAACATTCTAGAGCTCCAAATGACCCTATTCCCAAAGGCTAATATCTCTGAGGCTGGTAATGAGCTATATTGTATGCTGAAATTATATTTTTTTATGCTAATATCATTTCTCAGAAAAAAGGGGTTGTTCATGAACAGCTATTCACGTCTCTGTTTTCAGTACTTCGCGCACCCTGTCACCGCAAAGGATATCACCACTGAATCATCTTCTGTAAGAGAGCAGCGGACATATTGATGGGGAACACAGAATTATTCAAGGTTCTTCAGGTCGTTTCTATGTGAGTGGACTTCCATTGTTTGACAACTTCTCGGTTGATTTTGAAAAATGCTTGGGATACTTGTCTTTGCTGAAACTTCCATTTTGTGCATTCTTGCAAGGTTTTTTCTCCCCCAAAACGTCTCGGCGCTTGCCGGAGTTCATGATTCCACTGACCTCAACAAGAGCCTCAACAACCCCAAAACAAATCCAGCACTATATTCCACTGTAGGTATGACATCCTATTCAACATAACTGTCTTTGTTCTGACACCAAACATGCTGCTGGTGTGCATGCCCAAAAAGCTCAATTGTGGATGCATTTGACCATAACTCCCAGTTCCAATCAAACTTAGCATTTATATAATGATTATGTAGATGGTGCGGTCAAACAATGATCGGGATCGAGAACTACGGACCACTGGGTTCAAACGGCATGCATGCCCTGCATTCAAAGCTTTGAGCCCGCAAGAAAGCTGCTTAGCACAGAACACAATGGAGCTTTACTCAGCATGCAATGATGTCACTCTAATGGAGTCATTATAGAGAAATGGGCCCGCTGCAATTACTGCATACTAAGAAAAAAATAAAAAAGAAGATCATTAGCAATAATTGGACATTGGGTTTTTTCACATCCACATGTTTAATAAAGTGTGTCTTTGGGCCCTCAAAGTGAAAACTCTATTGCGTTCCCCGCAGACTCAGCGAGACAGAGCCGGGTTTATATCTTTCATTTAGTTCCTGGCATATGCACGGAAGGAGTGCCTCACCTCTGCCAGCGGCAGGAGCAGGTATAATTGGACCACTCGCTGTGGCCGACCAGGTCAAAAGGACCTGGAATAAATGTGGTGTGTCCAGTCGATACGACCGCATTCATCATTCCTCCCCCTCCCGTATCACAAGTCTCAGAACCCAGCGGGTATCATTTCTCTATGCAGACACCACGTAGGGCGACATGCTGTAGGATGTGCATTGAGCAGAAACAACAGATTTCAGATGAGAAAAAACAAGTGGAACACAAGCGCAGGAATGACGACGTGGCCCGAGGTGCCTATTCGAGAGGCAGGTGGGGAGGGAAACAAAGACCACTGTGCCTGACAAAAATTATTTCAAACGTGGGTAAAAAAGAACACGCCTGGAAAGACGAGGGGGTCGGGGGGGGGGGGGGATTGGGGTTGAAGGAGTGCAGGGGATATACAGGGCGGGGTACGACAGAACAGGGCGAGCCTCTTTTCCCCTCCGACCCAGCGTGGAGTCAATGAAAACATACCGCCTCTCTTACTTAGCTCCCCGTTGCTGCCGTGTGCAAATATAAAAAAACGCTGCCCGTCGCCCGCTGCTGCTCATTATCCACCATGTTTTGGGTTGCCTGGCAACCGTCACCCAGGAAGGCATTCCGCTGGCAGTTTTGTTTTACCTTTTGCACGCTACCCTCCCCCTCCCCACAACTCGCCCCACTACCCACACAAAAAATCTGGGAAGGGTTCATTAGTCCAGACGGAGGAGGAGAGGTGAGGGCGGGGTTTTTGGGCAGGAGCGCAGCCCAGACTGACCCTGGGGATGTAATTTGCCTGTTGGTTCTGCATCTCTCAGGTGCTTTGAAGTGCGGTTCAGTTTGTACTCAAAACAGAAATGAGTAAATTGGGTATGAAATGGTCTGATGAGGCACTTCGCCCCTGTAGTGGCCGGCTTTCTTGTTTGGTAAGTCTCCCATAGAGATATTTAAAGGACTGAACTGTATGTAATGCAGTATAATTTGAAGGTGTGCAGGACTGATTTACGGTTAAGAAAATGACATTCAACAGAACGCAATTATAAATGGCTCTCGATGTGTTGCACTGTATCTATCCTGCGCAATTAAATGTTTGCATCAATTATGTATTTTACACTGTGTGTTTTACATATGTTGTAGCTGTGGTTGGTCGGAAAATGTGCAGCTGAAAAAATACTTCTTATGTTAAGTTATGCTAAACCACTTAAAAGCCCCTCTGAGTATCTTGGCTCCCAGAGAGAGCGAGACATTTTGCATTAATGCTTTCGAATGGACATTGCACAAATTATATAGAGGTGCCTGCATTAAGTAGAGACCACTTAGCACAATACAACAAGACTACACAGTCAATTATTCCAAAAGTGCAGTATGGGTATTACAAAAAACGCCAGACTTTCTTTTATGAAGAAAAACCAGACCGATTTGGCTAATTCAGTTACAATCCACAACACGTTGGAAGGAGCATTGACCCCTGAGCACTCTGGTCCTCGGGGGAAAGGCGACAAATCCATCTAATGTAAATACGGTATGCAAATACACTCGCTGCCCATCAGTCATGCATTTTCAATAGATGACATTTGCTGACATTTTGGGCCCACGGCACCTCAGCAAACCTCTAACAAACTAACAAAACGGCCAGACGCGCGACGAGTTAAACGCTTATCCTAACGGCATCACATTTTATCCCCCCGTTTTTCCGTTTTCTTTGTTTGATAAACAAACAAGCGCCGGGACACGTCAGTCATTACGTTTCATGGGAAAACAGATCGGATGAAGTCTCATACTTTTCACCTTGACCCCCATTACTCCATTCTTGCCATATGTAGCTGGATTTTTAAAAAGGATCCTTTGACTCAAAAAATAAAGATGTATTATGATTTGTGATTTTTTTTTACAAACGTGTTAAATGTTAAGAGTTGTCAGAAATACAAATAAGAGGCTTTGCAAAGTTTTAAGCTAATAACAATTTTCAAAAGAATCTTTGAAATAATAAAACTACATAGATCATTAAGAGCTTTACAAAAGTATTAGTATGAATCTAGTAAACAACTCATTATAAAACAAATACATTATTTGTTTTGGGACTTTTGGACCTTAAAACCATGCAGGATCGACCCACACGCCTACTAACAGTGATGAATGACCTATTTTAAAATAAATACTTTATTTTCTCAATGCGTTCTACTTAAAAATGTGGATAAATGTTTAGAATGGGAAATACATCTGAATTATTTCTGAAAAGATTTCTGGGAATACAGGATTTACATACTGAGGATGGCTACTGTGAACAGTGTTGCATGAGGCCTCTTCATGCTGATTAAATGCATGATAAATATGCTTCAGTTCTCATTAAGTTTTGTGCACAAAGCTGTAAGTTAGTCAGCTCAGTTTGTCTCCAACCACTGACTGTGTTTTTATTTGGAAAACCTATAACCACATATTATTACAGTGCGGGTTCAGAGGCAAACGTGGTGGACTACGCCAGATGTGCGAGGTGGCGAATGACGGAGCGGCCCAGAGCGTGTGCCACGGCGTTCCTTCCTGTCGCGAGGCCGACAGGTTTATTTATCTAAGCCCTGGCTGCTCTCCTGGTTCCCTCTCGGGCTAATTCAGTGTGAAACCAAATCCCTCAATTAATCCCTTAAACTGCGGTTTTCACCATTAAACCAATTATGCTATTAGTAGCCGTCGGGTCTGCAGGCCCACTAATGGCAGGCTGTGAGTAGTGGCCTGGTTTTGTTGTCGCAGACGCCGTGATACAGCCTACATTTCTGAGCAAATACCTCTTGGGAATTTCATACAATTTATGAGAAAGAGCCTGGATCAAAAGGTGGAACATTTGAATGTGTGAAAGCCATTTACAAAATGTAACCCTGCCAGAATGTTCCTGTTATGTGTATGATTCTGTTTTTAAAGGAGCACAACTATATCACTAGCCGAGATATGTGATTTTTTTTTCTTAGTCTGTGGTGTTTCTGGGAAGGTTCTCTGAACTGTTTTTGCAACAGAAAAAAAAAAGTTAAAAGAAAAAGAAAGTGAAAAATTCAGACTAAAAAGTCAGAGACTAGTGTATCCCTGTGTGACTTGCGGAGTTTTTATAACCATAACATGAATCCTTTAAATAGCCTGCTTTTCATCCTCAGTGTGTAGAAATGTAGATTCAAAGCAGAAGTATGATAATCTTTCTTCCTACCAACAACATTTAACATTGTCAATGCCATGCTGTCTAAATGTACGTTAATTAAAACGTACACTCGTTACAAGCGTTGCAAAAATAATAATTGATACATAGCCTAACAAAACCTAAATACATAGTCTAATGCAATTGCATCGATTGTCCTTTGTACATTAAAGCCCATCAATATGTGGGGGGTGCCATTTGACACGCTTTCTTGAGCTGGTTCACCCGGTTTGTAAGCACTTTGTAGATTCGACGTCTGAAAAAATACAAGTGTGCTTTGAAAGCCACAAGCGGTGTGGTAATCTGTACGAAGAGCAAAAGAAGTGACACCAGAACTCTGAGGTCTGGAGTGAGGGAAACAAACAACAGGCACCCGGCTGTTTCCAGGACCCCCGGGCAGTTTCTGTGAGCTCTCTGTGTGCCCTTATTCCTCTGGTCTCTCAGCTACAGGCAGTGACTGGGGCCTTCTGCAGAGAGAAGAAATATCACATCGGCAGATTTAACTTCACCTTGCGAAAACTCCCATTTACTAAAAGCGTGGGCGGTGATGGAGCGGCCACTGTATACACCTACACTCTGCCCAGGGCCCAAGGGCTCAGGAGTAGGTAGAATAGAAACTTATTTGTTCTTACAACTCATGGCATTACAAACAGAACACATTCCAACACCTACCAATAATTAACGCACACATACACGCACACACACACGCACACACATGCACGCACACACACACGCACACACACACGCACGCACGCATGCACACACACACACACACACACAAAACAAACAAACAGCATCACATTGCAGTAAATAACTTACACAGCTTTCCAAGAAACAAAATTAATTCATCAGCTGTTAAGAGGACACATACCTCTTGGAAAAAATAGCACTGTGTTTTATTTGTCTTAATGCAGGACATCTCATAACAGATCTCTTTAGCATAATTTTCTATGTTATGGTAAAGTGGAGGTGCAGACAATGCACAAAGATGGACATCACTGATATTCATAATTCTTTACTTTCAAGTTGGATTGTGGCAAGCTGCAAATGAGAACTATCTTCACTGTGAATCTCTACTAAAGAGATTTCTGTACCATATAGTTGAATAATGTTCATTCCCAGATCCTTCCACAATTGGAATTTCAAATCTGGTCTGGTTGGAATTTCAAATTTCAAATCCCTGGTCTGATCTCGTTGCATTTCCCACCTCATTTCCTGTGAGTTACCTGCATTGCCTCAAAGGCAAAGGGAATGCTAGAATTGCCCTCTGTGCGTCAGGTGAGCTTGATTTGATTGAGTCCTGAGATATGCGAATAGCAAAAAAGAAAATAATCTTTTGTAATGAAGTAAAGAGATACTGAAATGATGAAACACGGTCCATGGGTCTAAAGGGTAAAGCAAGGATAAGTGCACTGCCATGTAAGCTAATAAAAGCAAAGCCGGCCAGGTTCTCGAAAGGCTCGTTTAACCTCGCCTTCTCCCAGAATGGGAATTTGATTTTCTCCCGGCTAATGTACTAGAGGCCCTTAATGAAATTTCGAGGGCAGGAATTTTTTTTCGGCGGAAATTGTAATTTTGTGCAAAACTCGGAAGGAGAATGGTGCACATTTAATTCCCCCGACCCGGTGTGTTGAAGACCGGGAGAGACTGCCTCTGATGCGGGGTAACAAAAGCCTCCAGTCCCTGGCTTTATCTCTGCCAGCAGGAGGACTTTGTTAGCTGCTCTATTCTATAATGCGGTGGATTCAGACTGCACCGACTTCTAATTGAATTTCAGCAGCCAGTGACTCTTTGGCTCACCTGCTCCCTTTGTTACCTGCAGGTTCTTTCAGTGCCCTGGAAAGACCAGCTCTCTCGTCTGGTCCTGTTGAAGCAAGTCATTTTCCTTTTACGGGACGTCACTCCACTGAAAGAAGGGGAGGCAGAAGAAGAGAGAAAAAGAGGGATTAGTGGAAGAGATGAAAGAGGGAGAGAGGAAAGAGAGGATGGAAAAAGATAGGAAGAGAGTGAGAGTGGCGGAAAGATGAGAGAAAGAGAGATAGAAAAGAAAAATGAGAGTGAAATGAGAGAAGGAGGCACACAGAAAAAGAGAGGAGATAATGAGGGGTATGAAGGGGCAAGAAAGGAAGAGACACGAGAGAGAAGGAGAGAGATAGAGACAAGGAAAGGGAGAAGGAGACTTAGCTTCATTCATCCTGCTTCCTTGCTTGGAACAGAAGTCTGCTCAGAAATGAAATAGTTAGCAATACTTACAGTCAGGAGTTGTGGCAGCTCAGGGGCTGGGATCACGCACGCACGCACGCACGCACGCACGCACGCACGCACGCAAGCACGCACGCACGCACGCACGGCACAGCACCCTCAGCACCCTCAGCACCCTCAGCCTCGGTTACGCAAAGCCAGTAAGATAAGTTGACAAGTTGCCTTGTTTTCCAAATTAATGGTGCAAGTCAAGGTCAAGATCAGGGCTGATTGTGCAGCGTGCGCAAACATTCAGGAAAAACAGCATCAGACCGCATGTGCGCCGTGATTTCCACATCATCGCCCAAATCATGCTGATTGTCTGCGATACGGCACGAGGCAGACGCTGATGGAGTCTGGACGGGGCCAGGAACCAAAACCGTACGAAACTCCCGCCTTCACGCCCGCTGGAGGGGTGCGGGCGGAGGCCCAGCCGAGTGTGAGGCGTTCAGATTCTGAGACACGGTAACACTCTGAAAACATGTAATCAGCATCTCACTGCTGTTAATTAAAGATGTTAGTGCAGTGGAGTGGGTAATGACACGGGAGTTTTGCATCCTCTCTGCAGATGGATATCTCCGCCTCTCCTCCCCTCTCGCACTCTCTGGAGTCACACCACACTGGCTGCTCAACAAAGACCAGGAGCGGGGAGAGGGGCGGGGCTACAGCTAAAGGTGCGCATTAACTTGTTTGGATCCTGACAGCAGGTCATACAGGTAGACACACAGACGCTTTACAGACATAGATAGGTAGCCAAATGAAGTAGCATAAAATAAGATTAAAAGTTAGCATTGTTTTTCGAGTCACGTGGTACAGTAGAGTGCCGCTAAAAGAGACCTCAATGAAACCAGAGCAGAAAACATAAAAGGTTGAATGAAGTGGTAAAAATTTAAATAAGCATGGCAGTTTTAAATAAGCACAATTTGAAAATGCTAAATTGAATTAATTGCACAAATAATTTTGTTCCCATTTCTTGTCGTTTTCACAGCATGGTGACCATTAACAATCAATCACATACGACAGGGAAGGGTGGGAAGGTTCAGTAGTCCTAATTTACACCAAGAACATAAGTATGGATGTAGCTACTGTACTTCTGTAAAAGTGCGTCCTTCGACAGGCTTTCAATCTCATTAAGAAATTGACATTAATAAATGAGAACTTTGATTAATCTGGTAGGCCGCTTATGTAGGAGGCATAGATGTGGGGGTCGATTTCATTTCACCGGTACACAATATCTGGACAGGTTTCATATTATCTCTGTTTTGCATTGGAAAATTAGACAGACAGACAAACAGACATACATATATAGATATATAGATATAGATGCAGGAGCATGGGGTTGGGGTGTACTGTATGTCAAAAAATTATATCTTATATGTCTAAAAACCTCCATTTAAATACAGCGCATTGAATAGATCTTGTGCACAGAGTTGCACAAGGCATGTGCCCTATCACTACAGGACTGCATTTCACACTGCCCCCTGGAGGTTATGAAAAAAAAGGCAAAATCCCCAGCTTCCATTCATTTACAAAAACCCCACAATTAGCACTGACAGAGACAAATATGAGATAGAAACAATATCAATCTGTCAGCTCTTTATGTGTTTGTAGTCCATTCTTACCAAATTATTATTTTTACAATTTTGTCTGAACACAATAGCAAATTATGTTTGTCAGATCACATTTAGTGCAGTGACACATGGCCAGATTATTTGTGCAAACCTTTTTGAATACATTTTTATTTTCTTGGTGTAATTTCAATGACGTTGCTGTGGACTTGATTTGGACAGGCTGCGAACACCACTCCTCAGATTAGCAACAACTGTGCGAGCGTTTTTATTCACTGATTCAGTGCAGCTGGCTAGAAACATCCGTAGGCAGCGGCACTGCAATCATGCAGGCCGAAGGTGTGAGGTTTCGTAACTCGGCACTAGCGAGATGTGCGTTTCCTGACTGGTGATAGGTCAGCGTCACAAAAAAAACCTCGCTGTGTATACGGGAGAAAGGAAGCGGCAAAGCAGCGATGACTCACTAATTATAAACTTCGTCCTTTTTTGTTTATTTCCCCATAATCCGTGAATGCTTGTTTTGCATACAAGTGGCTTGAAACTGTGATTATGTTCAAAAGAAAGTGTTGAAAGCACATCCACCCACTATCTTTTTGTAGGTGTGATGGTTCCGCTTCCCTAGGTTCATTTAGAGACCACCCCCCCCCAACCCCATTTCCACCCCCACCCCCGTGCTCGCTCTCCCCTTAATCACACGGTGCACAAACTCAATCTACAGTCGAACATGAAAACAGCATGTTATCAAGGGGGGCCCGAGGGCCGCATGGCCGGAGGGGCGAAAGCATATTGGGATTATCCCTCCGCAAACAAAATATTATTATCGCAACACCAGTCCCTGTGCTGTGAGAAAAGGCCGGCAGTATGGGATGACAGGCAGGAAATAGAGGGAGAGAGAAATAGAGGGGGGGGGGAACAGAGAATGATATTAAACTGAAACCAAGCAAGGCATTTATATTTTGCGGATTTCCTGTGCGGCGTCAGTCGCGCGCTTTCCGAGGAGACTGTGCAGCCTCTAATAACCACTTTTGAGTTGACACCGCTCGAATCGCTGTGGGGGGAAACGAAGCAGGCCGGCGTCAGAGAGCCATGGCGAGGCGGTAATGTGTGGCAGTCACGAGCGATGACAGCCTGTCTTCGGTCAGTAATGAAGCGAGGTGGAGGAGGAGGGCCACGCGACGGGGCTTGAGAGGCGCGCGGTGCCGGAGGAAGGAGGTGAATCGTGACCTGAAGGTGGAGAAAAGCCCTTGATCCCTCTGTACCTATTTTCCGCACCCCCTCTCCCCCCTCCGCAAAAAAGTCGAAACATTCCTTTGGGTTTGTAAACACTGTCGGGTCTCATCTGACACATGGTTACACATCGTCTGATAGCCGCCTCATTTCGATTGGATTCTCTGACGGTTCTGCCCGCCTGGCACGCGGGCGAATGAGCGTGCGGGCCAGGTGCGGGTAGGTCTCGTTTTGATTGATGGCGTGAAAGAGGCATGGATATGTCCAAATGATGGGCTGTGTTTGGCTTCCTGACTCGCCAGCTGAAAAGGATGGGAGCGTTCAGCCTTAGGCTGCCTGGTGCGGGGCAGCAGGGCTAGAGGTAAGGGTGGGGGGGAATTACTCCCAAATGACCCCCCCCCACCCACCTTCAGAAAATATTTGCTCTTAATCAAAAAACTAATTACAAGACATTCAGGTTGCCTATCCTTTATTTCCTGCAAAGATGTGATGGGTGCACCAGGGGAAAGAGCTACAATAAAAACGGGCCCTGGTTTCTACTGCCGTTCCCAGATTCGGTTAGCCTCAAAGATTTTATTGCCAAATTTATCATTGCCACCATTTTTCCATTAGATTTCTCATTATTTTCCGCAATCTAGGAATAGGCGTAACTAACAGTAAAGGGAAACCGTGTGTCTTTTGCCGGGGCTATGAAGGTATACTCATAGGAGGTTTGGGTCAATAAAATTAATTCTGTATTTCGTTTCATCTTGGAAAAAAAGGTTGATTACAATGACCAGAGGGCAGACATTATCTTTGACCTGTTCTATTCTTCTCTTCACCCCGACAACACGTTCACGTCGCACTTTGTGATCTAATATCCAGAAGGCAGCAGCAATGCTTCTAAGGCTCACGGCTGCGTTGGAAGACCAGGAGAAAGGAACAATGCCTTTTTGAGTAAATGACTCTAATTGAGGCGTATGCCTTCGCCATGACAGATAAATTAGCCACTGTCAAGACATTCCGATGAGATGTGTCGCTTTTAAAGAGTTTTTTGTGTGCCCGCTGAATGTGCCATTGTAATCACGCCTTCGTTTCTCCATCGTCAAATCACCTCGTTTAATAATGTCCGACAAAGCAGCTGCTGAATTTCAGTACACACTTTACAGAAAGCAGAGGCGTTCGCTTGGTCCGCCTGTGCGAATGCATTTGACATTTTTTGCTTTGATAAAAGGTTTAAGCCCCGGATCCATCCCCAAAGATGTGTATCACTCTTGCATGGCTACAGTTGTCTATGGCTACAGCTCACACCTAAGCTGACTATGAGGGGAGACTCAAGTTAGAAAGGAATAAAAGCTTCTTACTTAACGAAAAAAATTATAAATATTAAGGTGCATACCGTCCATTCGGGTTGGAAACAAATCAATAATCTGTTTTGATGTGCTTTATATTTCTTTGTTTCCTTCATCACTCAGGTGGGCGTAAATATGTCTGTCCTACTGGATATAAAACAGCTGGGTTTAAAGCGACTACAGAAAGCCTAGGCGAATCTTGCAGGGGAAAAAAAGCTAATAGTAACCAGCTTGGTTAATAGGATTCCGTTGTTTGTGTGTATTTGTGGTTGGCATCGTTTGTAATGCTGTGGCTGTTCGATTGTTCCTCTCTCGGGTCTTGGCAAGGTTAGGTCTTGGAATCTGTTCCATCCTGTGACATCATCAGAATCGGACGGGTTCCAGTAGAGGAGGGCAAATTCACTCAACCATGTAGCAGCTTGGCATTGTCCGTCCCTGCTCATAGCTCCTGCTGTCCTCCGACTGTTTTTCCACACCTTTCACTACACAGAAATCTAAATATCAGTCGTTTGTTATGGTAATTTAGGCCACTACCTGCAAACAATGGAAGACAAAATACAAAAGAGAATAGAATAAATAAAATAAAGAGAATAAAAAGGCCCAATATAAATAAAATAAAGGTCGCTTGTTGTTGTTTTTCTTTTCTTTCTAGGCTTATTTTTTACTGAGAAATCACTGGCACCATGAAAATAATAAATCATCGGATAGAATAGAAAACAACAGCATGCAGAAAGAAACCACTTGCCAGTGAAAATACCCATCATGATTTCACATCCCTATCCACACCTCTTGAACTTTGTTTAATCAGTAAATGCCCATGTGTTAGGCCAGTAAGTGAGCCGCTCACAATAATCCAGTGGCAATAACAACGCTGTGTTATCTGCGCACGGTCCCAAGCCGCCATTATGGCTCTTTGAGTGGCTTCTTCTTAATTGGAATAACAGCAGTTACGTGATGTTAGGAACCAGTGCTGGGTATTCGGTTTCCTCAGATTGAGACCGAACAATCAGGACTAAAGGTATCAGAGTTAGAACTCAAGAGCGGAACTTAATGTTTGAGTAAGCTCTGTAGACTGAGTAATACCCATTTTGCATGGCTCTATGAGGCTAGAACTGGACGGCTCTCATCTCTCAGAGGCTCATTTCACAGCATGCGTAACGCGGATGTACCATAATCACATCACTTTAACGTCAATAAAATCCTCTCACATAGCAGTCTGAGTGCATCTGTTTGTGTAATCAGTGTAAAACAGGCCTGTATTCCAACCGGTCCCATAATGATTATGCAGGCTGAGTATTTCCAGATAACGCAAGGCTACATGTACAGTATTACTCGTTTCACATATTGGAGGCATACAGTAGATACACAGCTATTTGTAAGGGAAGCTTGTCAGTTCTGTGCCGTCTAAATCACGTCTCAGCAGCTACTTTGACATAAAGCCGTTCCTGTAATCCTGCCTATCAATGAAGTCTGTGACACTGAAGACTTGGCATTATGCTCTTTGCATAAACCTTGTAGGTTGAATGCACTTGTCACTCCGGATGAGAGCATCTGCTAGATGGCTATACATATCTCACAATTTCAGTTTTATCAATACAAATATTTGCATTACAAGTTACTTGTGCAAAGTGCAATTTAAAGACTGCATTCATCGCTTTGGGAATAGTTGTGTATCAAGGATTTGACCAATATGTTGTGCGGTTCAGTGATAACCTGTCCTTGTGGCTGTGAAGGGTATTACCTATCTTTGGAATGTTCGAATGGGCTTGTGATGGTACTGAGGAGGGGAAATGGTGCTTGTCTGTATTCACTGGCTGGCGCTGGTAAGAACAATTCTGTCCTTTCTGTGCATAATGAACAAAAGTGTGAAACTGCACTGAAATGTTTTATAAAACAGCTCACAGCTGAGAATGGCTTTCTTTTTTCTTTTTTTTTCTTTTTTTTTTTACTTTATTTTTAATTACATTTATACATGGCTTTCTTAATCCAGTATTAGAAAATATATTTTTTTATAATCATGCTGTCTTTTGCCTTTTCTGATGGTTCCTTTCAAATACACTCGGTCCCACCGAATGTATAATATTATTGATGGAACAAGCAACATTAGCATACAAATAATAACTATATTGTGTTTATATTTTCTCCAGTTTGGAATGGCCAATCATATTTGCTAGCCTGTCCCATCCCCACAATGTCTCGGGACACACACGTACGCAGGCACACCTTCACTCAGAACCTCACATTTCCCAACATGAATGAATACTGACTCATTTGTTGATCACCACCGATTGATTAATTGTTCAATAATATGTGACAGAATGTATACAGAGTACAGTGCCGTGAAAAAGTTTTTGCCCCCTCCTTTTTTCTATTATTCTCCTGCATTTTTCTCACTTGTTTGTTTTTCAATCAAAAGAGAAAATATATTTTTTTTTTTTTTGGATGACACACAAAACAACATTGTTTTTTTTTTTTTTTTTTTATTAAATTTAATTATTATAAACACCCCCACACCCCCAAAACCCAAAAGTAAAAAAAATTGCCCCCTAACTGCAGCCAATGTATAATAAAGTAATCATTTGTAATATTTGGTCACATATCCTTTGCATGCCATGACTTCCTGATGTCTTTGACCCAACAATATCAAAAGACTCTTGAAATCTTATTTTCTGGTATTTCTACAAGCGATACTATAACCTCTCTGCATTTGAATGGATCTCTATGGGAATTGGGGGGTGGGACTAGATTTAGTTTAGTAAATTACACTGGAATAGTATGGAACACATGGTTGGCTAAATGGCTCTAAGTCATCAAGGGTCTGATGTATCAAACGAGCCTCAAACCATCACTCTGCTGCCAGATATGCAGTAGATATGGATGGTTCACTTTAAGGGTTGTTTCTCCTGACTTATTTTTCCATAGAGTTCAATAGGAAAATTTGTCAGGAGAAACAACCCTTAAAGTGAACCATACAGATATCTGCAGTGTGAGAGCACATGACCGATATTTCATCACACCCATTGCTATGAACCAATGAGGTTCAGACATAAATATGTAGCTAATAAAACATTTGCAAGCAATGTCATTTAACTAAGAATGCAATTTTTCATAGCACGGTGCTGCAATTATTTCTAAAAACACAGAGATTAATGTTCAATATCTGATCAATTCCCCCACTCGAATTTCAGTGCCTCTCCAAAAGAGCAAAAGTGTTCCGTTTCATCCATATCCAAAAGGCATTCTGATGCCATCCAAGAGGATTATGGGAATGACTCATTACATTAATGGCAGAATGCATTATTCTACTCAGAGCCCATACCGTGCAGTGCTCCAGAATGTCACTGAGCCACACAAACACGGGTGACCTGTGACCTCACTAAAGCACCTGATTACACAGTCGGCAGGTGCCAAAGCATGTTGAGAATGCCGTCTGACCAATGCTCATTGTTCATTTACAGCTCACTCACTATTCTTAGAGTGAAGTAAAAGCATCCAGCCGACTATCTAGCATTCTTTCTGGGTTTCTCACTGACAGAGCTGTACTTAGAGAGGGATGTCAAAACAAACAACCACCTATTTAGCATAGCTTTGCTAGATAATCTGGCTTTTGTTGTAGTTATGGTTACCTTTTTATCAGGCTTAATTGAAAAGCACCATCAGTAGGAAAGGGGGTTGAAGTCTTTTCAGGACCCTGGACAGCGTTTGCCAGCCAGCAATGATAGGACTGATTCCAAATGTATTTTCTCTTCCCCATAACATTTCATGTATCTTGGATTGTTGGTGCTGCAACAGTATTTGTGGAGCTCCTAGAACATGGGTGTCACACCTGTATCCTGGAGGGCCACAGTGTTTGCTGGGATTTGTGGGGTTTTTTCAGCAGCCAGTGTAGGCCTTGGAAACAAGACGTGTGAACTCTTTGGCCAATCGGTGACTTAAATTAATCACTTAGGTAGTGGAACACCCCAAAACTCAGCAAACACTGCAGCCCTCCAGGACTGGAGTCTGACTCAAAACTGTAGAACAAAACAACTTAAAGAAGATCTGTGGTGCAATGGCCCATTGTGCAACAGCTAAAGCGCTCCCTCTGGCATCCCCACTGCCCACACCAAACCCTCTCCAGACCCCCTGAACACAATTTTTTGAAGGCAGAGCCTCTTAAAAAATGTTAAGCTTGGCTTTCTTCGCGTAATATTGCCACAATTAAATTAGCGGGGTAATGCGCTTTCCGTTTGTCAGCAGCACAAAAAAAAGACATGCCCCCCCTTCCCCCCCACCAAATAGTGTTTGCCCTGCTGAAAGAGAAAGTAAATGGATTTCCCATGGAAATGTTCGTGCTTAGCAGCATCCTCTAAGCTGATTAAGGAGCACACTTAGAAGAGCGCGGGGAGTATGGGGGGACGGTGGGGGGGGGTGGAACCGCAAGACGGGGGTGATGATGTGGGAGGGGGGCCGAGAGCAGGGGGTTCCGACGCGGTGGGCTGGTCTCCCCTGGCGACAGCTCCATCTCCCCATTAGCCCCATGCTGGGAGCTGCAGTTGTGACACCAAAAACCTGTTATTAATGAAAGAAGCGGGTATGTGTGTGCGTCTGTACGTGTGTGTGTGTCTACAGCAGGGGGTAGGCCGGGGAGAAAACATCTTGCTGAAACACCAGCTCTGGATATTTAAGAGGCACAGTCGAAGAAAAGCGGAGGTACGTTATCAAGAGGCAAATCTAATGAAAAACTTTCTCCACACACTTGCATTTAAAGAGATTATTAAAAAGAAAACCCAAGATTTTCTATTAGAATATCATAAAATGATAATGTGCCATCTTATTAGGACAGATCATGGAACAGCTCTCCATTATAAAATTGATTAATTGTTCCTGTCCTTACAACATTTGTACAACATAATGATATGTGACAGAAATAGAACAAGGGATAACTATAATCAGTGGTGAATTGGATGAGCCAACTCACTTAAGCAAGCATTGACATTTGTACTGCACTTGATTTTTAGAAGAGCTCATATTTTACAAACATAACTCAATTTGCATAACCAGCTGACCTAGTACTAAATGTGTCATCAGGTTGAACTTAAAATAGCTGTAAGAAGTTTTTGCCTTGCCACATGCCTCTAAAATATTGGTCCATGAGGTCACCGTTGTGGATAGCTGCTGATATTCCATCGACCAAAACCAAATAAAAACAACCTAGAGAATCTGAAAGTGAACCTCTGGTACCATGTAGTCAATCAAAATGAAGTGCTTCATACCGGACCATCCAGCTACAAGGCCAATCTACAAGCTAAGGTGCACCAAAAAGAAAAAAGCCATTCACCAAGAGGAAAGACCATGGCAGCCGCTGTTGTTATTAACAGTTGTGAGGCAGATGAGATTTTTATAGCACTGAGACAAAGAAAGGCCCACGGAGCCATAAAATCAATCTTGCTTGACAAGAGCAAAGGAAACACGATCGTGACAATGGCACGCATTGATTGCTATCTGGAGAGGAGGAACGCTCCTTCTGCCGGCCAATCGATAGCGATCTATAAAAAAATCAGCAGTCAGATGAACTCACACGCTCCGTCAAGGATAAAATATTAGACAGGTTGCCATTTTGTAAGGTTGAGCGGTTTTTGTCCATTGAAATATATATATTTTTTTCCCATTAAAATTAAACGTGTCCCCAGGATAGTATCTTCATTTATTTGGCACAGCAGTGCTTTTGAGGCTCGCTTCCACTCATCAAACCTTTGGGAACTTCCGGGATTTACAACTTCACTGGAAAAGACTCCTCTGGCCGTTGACCTGCGTCTGCGCAAAGAATAAAAAGCACTTCTTTTGACATAATCATTCTTCTTTTCTCATTTTTCTGAGTGACCCTGGGAGCCATTCCCAGCAACAAACACCCAACCCCCCCCACCTCCCCCCCCCCCCAAACAATTGAAGGGTGTAGATAATATCATCTTGAGAAAGTAGGGAAAGAGAAATGTGGAGGACCATTGCACCATATCACGTGGGAGTGCAAGGTCAAGAGAAGTAAAAGGCACTGTGTCTCATCAATGTGCTGTGACTAAGTTGCAAAGACTCACCGTCTAGGAGCAGTAAGTGGTGAGCAACCAAGTGAAAAAGAAGGACAGTGCTTTCTCATTCCTTGTGACCTCTCTTATTCCGCAGCACTTAGGAAGAACGCAGGCTCTGCACGCGGCCCGTGCGAAAAGATTTCCAAAGGCAGTAGGGTTATATAAAATAGAGAGGGGAAATGTGCCGTACAGCCTCAGTCCCAGGCCCAGCATCGTGGCTAAAGCACGCTCCACTGGACTGAATGCAATGGAATGGTTTTTGCCTTCTCCGCGGTCCCACCCCCCCGCCCGTAACCTCAATTTGGAATGAAGAGTCTTAATTTGTAGGCCAGCCCCGATGCTGAAACGTCCTCCGTCCCTTTTTTGTGGGTGCGAACTGGCGCGCGCACGTCCTTCAAAATGACCAACTGCTCCTGTTCCTCACAGCAATCGACCGGCCGAGCTGGCATGCCGTAAAGCGCCGGAGGACCGTGCAGCTGAGGCAGCTGACACAGGCAGATTCATGCCATCAGTTAGTGGGTTGCTACCGGAAACCTTCTGCCCTGGGCTATGGGCAATTGGAAGTGGACCCACATGACTCCTGGCCACATTCCAGATTTGATGAGGCCACAGGACACTTTACAGCTCCGTGCACAGCCCGTTTTCCGAGGCTGCCGGTTCCTCGTCTCAAGCTGAACCGAAGTAACCGGGGGAAGCTTGAGACAAAACCGCTGCAGTCTGCAGATTACATATCCATGTAACAAATCAAGAACTGGCCTTCTATTCCATAGAAATTCTATGCCCATTACTATACACGACGGGTAGCCGGTAAACAATGCAGCATCCGTGTTAAACAGAGTCTATAGGAACTCGATTCCTCCACATGGTGCAGGGCAGGGAAAAAATAGAGTAGAAAATCAATCGCCATTTGTTGTTGGAATGGAAATTATGGACTAAAAGTAACTTAGGAACCGCGTAGGACAAACGGCCTTCCTTTAAGCCCACATTTTGTATTTAAACAGCGGAAGCAATGATGAGGCCCAGGAGCAGACAGCGGAGAGTAGAGAAGCCTCAGTGGAACGTAGAAGGAGTCCGTGAGGAAGCTTATCTCTGCGACCAGTCTGCCGCTGCCTGTCAAAGGAGCGCTCGGTCACCGACAGGTACGGGGGGGCGCATTAACATTTTAAACTAGCACCCTGCTAGGCATCTTTCTGCATGGATTAGATGGCTCTTCCCGGTGCGAGACCGCCAACTGGCCGCCGACGGGCTGCCGACTGCCCGCTGACACTTTAGTGATCTGTAATGAAGGACTCCTTATCCGGACGACTTCACTGGGTCTGACCCAAAAATGAGAAAAACTGGAGCAAACAAAGATCAGAACAACGTACGTTTATAGTGAACGTGGGAGACTGGCATTTCAACGTCTACGACGTCTTCCTCAGAGTCTGCATTTTCTGTGATCCGGGGACACTGTTCCGTAACCGTGCGGCGCCATTCCCAATCAACGCTTCTCATATAAGATGTAGGCTGGATTTGATCATATCCTACAACCTGTATTACTGTGGGGGTGTGCTGCTCTGTCATGCACAGCTTAATGCGGCATGATAGACACATCTACGGGGCCCGTTTGAAAAGGAAAGGTATGTTTTATACATGCTTTATATATTCTGACATGTCATCGAGCATAATGCGGCACAATGTTTATAAGTATATGCGCCTAAAATGAATGTGAGTTTCCAATGCCGCAGATATATACAGCGAGCCGCAGCGCAATATTCTGTACAAAGATCTCATTCTTCCAACCTGAAATCAAAATATTCTGCTTTGTTAGCCCTTCCCACTTGAAACCACATGGCCACCCAGGTGCCAAATTATTTACACAAAATATACATCAGTGTGGCGCAGTGGTATTTTTCCCCATGGGCATATACATAATACATATATCATACAAAGCTCTTAGATTCAGATTATGTTTGCAAAACAGCTTGGCTAGTATACCAACACAATTTTCTCTTACTCATCTTCCTAATATTAAGGCATCAAAAGCACAACAGCCTTAACTGTATATCGTCTGAAGACAGGTTGTATCGAAGGAAGGAAGGAATGATGTGTGTGTTCTGTTTGGGGCTGCTTTAGGAAGCAAAACCAGCAGAGGGAAAACTGTGGAAATGTAAAATTCTAGCAAATATTGGTGTGTACATAGATGTGATAGGCAGCTCATCTGCTCTATTGTTCCAACTGACTGTTCCATAATCTCTTCAAGAAAAAAACAAGCAAAGAAAAAAATAAAACATTTAAATTGTTTTCGTTGTACCTTTCCAAACACGCATCAATTGCTGCATAATGCATAAGCCATGAAAGACTGCGGCCTACATGATGCTGTTTTTGATGGGGGGTAGGGATCTAGGAGGTGCCGGAAGCAGATCAGTTTTTGGCAGATTTTGCACATGCACAGAAAAACCACCCAGAAACCGGAATATTTTTTTTGACTTGCTGAAGTGTGTTCATGGTTTTTGGAGCGGTTGGCAACAGCGCTGTCACTGCTAGTCTCTCAAAACGGAAAGACCCTGTCACTCATTTCAGCGGAACAGTCTCTGCGTCGTCCTGACACGCTCTGATCTCGGGGAAGACATCGCTGCTGGAGAGGACGAAGCTTTGCTCAGCAAGCTGTTTTCATGTAACACTTTTGGAAAGAGCCTTTTTTTCACCCCGTTTTTAGAACTTGTGGCTATTGCAAATGGCTGCTCCCCATCCTGACTGTTGTTCAATCCTGACTGCTCTGGCTAGAATTCATTTTCAGTCTTTCACTATTTTTAATCGATGCTTTAAAATGTCTTTCTTTTTTTTTTGCATGAAATACACAACAAAACCCTAACCCTCCGTCAGCCATGTCCTGTGCATCTTGCTTCCTGGTAAAACTGTACACGTTATTTGTACAGCTGAACATCCCACTGAAACGGTAAGAGAAAGAAAGGCCCACGAAAAGTGCCAGTTCCACACGGAAGAGACCCCCACCCCCGGCTCTGAGGCTCTGCCAAAACAACAAAATAAGAAAGAACATCGGGGGGGGGGGGGGGGTGAAATGACACAAAGTGAGCAGAGCATGGGTTTAATGGCTCCCCCCCTCTTTCTCCCTTTCTCCACAGACAGAAAAAAAGGCAACCGTCGTCAGGCGGCCAAGTGGCTGGTGCAGCCGGCCCGGGGCGGAAAAGCAGAGAGGACGTGGCGATCAAAGAGCCCGGCTAATAAAAACAGCCATGCCGCGGTTAGAAGGACGGGTTCAGTCCTGGGGGCGGGCTTCGCTTCATTGGGGGAAGTGACCTGAAGAAGATCAGGACAAACATGTTCAAAGCACAGAGCAGATTTAAAAGAAGAAAGAGAAAGAGGGGATGAAGAGGAAAAGGTCCTGGCGAAGGCTGCTCGGAGCAGGAGGCTGGCTGGAGAAGCAGGGAGTCCTGCTCAAAGGCACGCTGTCCACGAGGAGCGTGAGCGACATCCTCCCAGACTCTCCCGCGAAGCACCGCTCGAGACCAACAAACACCAGCCTCGAAAGGAGTACAAGGCATTTCCCGTTGACTTAGAGGATACGTGCATATCTGCCTTTTCAACACAGGTGCCTGAAAGAGATTGGTCACATTTTACCCTGGTGGTGAAAGAAGGTGAACTGTTGCCATGTTCCACAAGGCATCAGAAGCTGGATATTCCCATGCTAGAATATTATTAAAACAAAACATCTGGAGGCCTGTATTCATAGCATCTCAGAGTAAAGGTGCTTATTCAGGATCAGGTTTTCCAGATCATTATATCTATCTTATCCATTATGAGCGTAAATGCAAAACAGATCCTAGATCAGCCCTGCGAGTCTGAGATGCTTTATGAATAGAGGATCTGATCCAGTTTAACACAAGGGCTTATGGTTCTACTTGTCCTCTGGTTTTCCTATAGAGGTGTGTGGAGTGGCACTGTACAAAAGGCCAGCGAACTCAGCCTTACTCCCCAATAAGACTATGATTTAGTCAGGCAGCTGTGTGGCCACCTAGTAGTAGGACCCCAATGTTATGATCGCATGTTGCAGCGTCAGTTTCGTTTTGCACCAAGTTTGACCGACGTTAGTTGTGCGTGCATCAAGAAGTGAGTAAATGTATAATGATAATATTAGTTAGTCTTGAATGTTAGCAATTGTAATTGTAATGTTTGGACAGTGATAATATTACTCGTTAAACAAATGTAGTTAACCCATTAGATGTAGCTACTTAGCTAGTTAGCCTCACTTGTTAGCCTAGGTTTATACACTGATATTCCTAGGAGTAACGTTAACGATAGAGTGGACTTATTATCTTGAACAACTTGAGACAATAGTCATTTCTTAGTTTGTATCTTTATTTCGTTCATCTCTCTTTTATACACAGAACCACATACTAACAATAAGACAGAGTGGTGATAATTGTGATGTGAGTTGAAGAAAATAAACACCCCTGTTTCGGACATCCGCTTCCCTGTGTTCTAACTGGACCACCTGTAGAGGTTGCCACCGGGCAGTAACTGATATTAGACTGCATAATTATTAACATGGTCCTTCGAGCCGGATTAGGCAAAGTTCTACAGCTTGCAATCATGTCGGATGAAGAACAGGAACACCTTGAGAAGAGAGAACGTCCCCGCCGGGTAACTCGACCACCACGTTACCTTAACCAGTATGAGACTAGGCGGAGACCATCACCCACATCACAACACCACTCCTACGAGGGAGAGGAACAGATGACTCAGTTCCCCACATATGAAGAAGAGAGAGGGGAATCATCTTCTAGCACAATCCAGAGACGTGTTAGAGCTCTCCAAGCAGAAAATGAGCAGTTGAAGCGTGACATACAGGTACTGTCAGAGCGGCATGCTCCTCATACTTCCTCCCCCCATCACCATTCCAACTCACCTCACAGGCAGGATAGCGACATTGAGGATAAAGCCTCAACCATCTCTGAGCGTAGTCTGCCGGTCTCCCAGTACACAATGACGTCTACAAGAGGTCACCAGGATCCACGTCAATTCGGGCAGCCGTCAATAGACATAGCCAGAGAGGACACACAGCAATCTGCATATGAGCAGGAAGGGATTGATGAGATAGTTGAGGGTGTAGAGAGGCTGGGACGGAGCTCTAGGCAACGCCATGACACCGCTGATAACCGCCATTATGGTTCTACACAACGGCGCCATCATAGGTTACCTGAGTACTATGACGCCCCAGCCCCATGTCAGCCTAAATCGCCTGAGAGCAGATATCATGACCTTCGTAGACCATCCCGCCATGTGTCTACCGAACGCCGCTACCATGACTCACCCAGACGTCAGGAGTCCCCAGGTCGCCATCGCAGACCAGCATCGCGAGACTACTACGACTCACCTGAACGCTATAGTCGTCACCGCTCTCCTAGCCACCCTGGCTACGACCGATATAGGAGCCACCACTATGAGCCAGAAAAACGCCATAGGTACAGACAACGCGAGCCCTCCTTCTCGCCTCCTCTCCCCCGACGCCATTCTCCACCCATCGAGGAGAACGTCTATCGCGGACCAAGACCATCCATCCCTGATCTGGTTCACGAAGACCCACGAGAGTTTGCAAGATTGAAGGTTGCTCTCGATAATCTGCTTCCCTCAGATGCTACAGAGCGCTTCAAATTCCAAATACTGTTGGACCACCTGAAATGTGAGGAGGCTTTACTCATAGCTGATTCCTATACTAACAGCCGGTACCCATACAGTGACACAATGGAGTCGCTCACAGAACTATATGGCCAACCACATCAGCTTGCGCTGCACCGAATCTCTACTCTGATGGAAGAGCCCAACATCCGGACTGGTGACACGAAGACATTCCGCTGCTTTGCCCTGAAAGTGCGTGCCCTTGTAGGAATGTTGGAGCAGCTGGGTAGCAATGGTCGGACAGAGCTCAGGTGTGGATCCCACGTCTCTCGACTTCTCGCCAAGCTACCACATGACCTGAGAGCCAGCTTTCGGAGGTACGTGAACCCCATCAGGACCCCCATTCCAACTCTAGTGGACTTGGCAGCATGGCTGGAATATGAGGTGAGGGTTCAGGCTGATATCACTGCCCAGTACGGCCAAAGCGGAGAATGTCGGAGTCACGTCAAAGAGCAATGCAAAGACAGAAAGCCCCAATTCAAGGCAGCCACTGTCCTCCATGGGAGTGAAGAGCAGTATGAATCTGAGGAGCAAGACGGCAGATCAGAGACCGCAATACAGAGCATATCTGCTGACGAGAAAGAAAGAGAGAAACCTAAGAAGTTTTGTCCCTTCTGCAACACAACTCAACACTACCTAAACCAATGTGCGAACTTCCAGATTCTCACCAAAGAACAGACAGAAACCTGGATCAGATCTAATAAGAGGTGTTGGAAATGCGGCAGAGAACACACAGCAGCACAGTGCACCTTGAAAGCCAAGTGCAAGAAATGTGACAAGCGTCATCTTGAGGTCCTACACCAGGTCAATATGGGAAACAGTGGAAAGGAGGTTCCTCAACTAGTCAAGTCATCAAGCTCTACAGCGGAGACCCTCTACGTTGATAGACCTACCAACAGCAGCAAGGTACTATTAAAGCTGAGCAGGGTCATCTTGCAAAATGGGGAGAACTCACTGGATACCTACGCCCTGCTTGATGATGGGTCAGAGCGTACCATCCTGCTGTATGAAGCCGCTCAACAGCTTGGACTACAAGGTACCTCGGAGGAGCTGGCCCTTCGTACAGTGCGTCAGGACATCTGTACCATCCAGGGCACTACAGTGTCATTTTCGGTTGCCCCCGCGAACCAGCCGAATAAGACCTTCAACATCCACCGAGCCTTCACCGCCAAAGAGCTGCGCCTTGGTCCCCAATCGTATGCAATCTCTGCTCTCAAGAAGATGCACAGACATCTCAAGGGGCTACCTCTCCAGTCCATCGATAATGCACAACCACTACTTCTGATTGGATCGGACCACCCGCACCTGATTTCACCGATTGAGCCAGTGCGTCTGGGTCCACCGGGGGGACCTGCTGCGGTCAAGACCCGGCTAGGATGGACTCTTCAAGGTCCTTCAAAACTGCTAAAGCACAGCCTCACGCCCCAGCAGTGCCTTCACATATGCAACCCCAAGCCGTTTCATCTGGACGTTAGCCAATACTGTACCTTCCCCGAGCTGACAGAAGCTGCAGCCCAGATGTTTCACGGGGCGGCAGGAGGAACCGACATTCCTTCAGCAGAAGACTTCCGGCAAGGAGAACTCGAAGTTCTGAGACAGGCCCAGAGGGAGAGCTTTCCTGATGACTGCACCCCATTGAAGGCGGGGAAATCGGTCCCAACAAGTAGCCGACTAGCTTTACTTGCCCCAGAGTACGACGCTAATTCAGGCCTTATCCGGGTTGGTGGCCGACTCAGAAGGTGTGATGATCTGAACCCAGATGCTCAACATCCAATTGTGCTCGATCCTGCACATCCGATAACCAAACTACTGATTCAGTACTATGATGGCCAACTTCACCACTCCGGGCCGGAGCGAGTGTTTGCGGAGATCAGAAGGCGTTACTGGATCCTTCGAGGCAGAGAAGCTGTCCGCAAGAGCCAACACACCTGTCCAGAATGTCAGAAGTGGAGGGGTAAGCCAGATATCCCTAAAATGTCTGACCTGCCTCCCTCCAGCCTAAGACTCCGTCGCCCAGCCTTTTTCTCGACCGGGATAGACTGCTTTGGTCCTTTTTTAATCAAGATAGGTAGGCGAAACGAGAAGCGGTGGGGCATCTTGTACAAATGTCTCACTACTAAAGCTGTCTACATCGATCTTCTATCAAGTATGGACACGGATTCATTTCTGATGTCACTCCGTCGGTTCGTGGCCCGAAGAGGAAAGCCACATGATCTCCGTTGTGACAACGGAACCAACTTCAGAGGCGGCGACACTGAGCTAAGGGAAGCCTTTGATGCTCTTCAGCCATCTCTCAGACTCCAGTTAGCTGCTCAACAGATCGACTTCCACTACAATCCTCCGAGTGCCCCCCACTTTGGTGGATCATGGGAGAGGGAGATTAGGTCCATAAAGACAGCCCTCCATACCACTCTGGGAGCACAGACCGTTTCAGAAGAAGTGCTGAGAACAGTCCTGGTCGAGATTGAAGGGATGCTCAACTCCAAGCCCTTGGGGTACGTCTCATCCGATATTGCTGACCCTGATCCAGTCACTCCCAACAGTCTCCTTATGGGGCGGCCCGACTCCTCGCTCCCACAAGTGATATACTCAGAGTCTGAACTACTAAGCCGGAAAAGATGGAGGCACAGCCAGGTATTAGCGGACCAATTCTGGAACCGATACATTCGTCATTACTTACCAGCACTCCAGACTCGCCAGAAATGGACCAAGGAGAAAGAGGACTTAACTGTTGGGACAGTCGTGATGATTGTTGACCCACAGATTCCGAGGGCCCTTTGGCTTGTTGGCACCGTAAAGGCAGTGCACCCTGGAGCCGATGGAAGGGTCAGGACCGCCGAAGTTCAGGTCAAGGAACGCGAGTACCTTCGACCTGTTGCCCGACTCATCAGACTGCCGGCTCTCCCTACAGATGACAATTAGATGGCCTTTAATAAGCAAATCTGTATAACAGATTTGGGGGCGGCTGTACAAAAGGCCAGCGAACTCAGCCTTACTCCCCAATAAGACTATGATTTAGTCAGGCAGCTGTGTGGCCACCTAGTAGTAGGACCCCAATGTTATGATCGCATGTTGCAGCGTCAGTTTCGTTTTGCACCAAGTTTGACCGACGTTAGTTGTGCGTGCATCAAGAAGTGAGTAAATGTATAATGATAATATTAGTTAGTCTTGAATGTTAGCAATTGTAATTGTAATGTTTGGACAGTGATAATATTACTCGTTAAACAAATGTAGTTAACCCATTAGATGTAGCTACTTAGCTAGTTAGCCTCACTTGTTAGCCTAGGTTTATACACTGATATTCCTAGGAGTAACGTTAACGATAGAGTGGACTTATTATCTTGAACAACTTGAGACAATAGTCATTTCTTAGTTTGTATCTTTATTTCGTTCATCTCTCTTTTATACACAGAACCACATACTAACAATAAGACAGAGTGGTGATAATTGTGATGTGAGTTGAAGAAAATAAACACCCCTGTTTCGGACATCCGCTTCCCTGTGTTCTAACTGGACCACCTGTAGAGGTTGCCACCGGGCAGTAACTGATATTAGACTGCATAATTATTAACAGGCACATAAGCACAAAGAAACTTGACAGTGCAGCACTGGTGCATCATAATTGCCACTCTCCTGTGGCAAAATCTCACTAGGAAAGACAACAGTTAATTCTGCACTGTGCAGTGTACTCCACATACACCCCCATAACACCTCAGGCACTGTTCTCTGCATACAATGCAGTGTACTCCACATACACCCCCATAAAACCTCAGGCACTGTTCTCTGCATACAATGCAGTGTACTCCACATACACCCCCATAAAACCTCAGGCACTGTTCTCTGCATACAATGCAGTGTACTCCACATACACCCCCATAAAACCTCAGGCACTGTTCTCTGCATACAATGCAGTGTACTCCACATACACCCCCATAAAACCTCAGGCACTGTTCTCTGCACACAGTGCTTTGTACTTCCCTGCACACTGTGACTGTGCAGTGTACTCTACATACACCCCCATAAAACCTCAGGCACTGTCCTCTGCATACAGTGCAGTGTACTCCCCTTCATACTGTGCAGTGTACTCCACATACACCCCCATAAAACCTCAGGCACTGTTCTCTGCATACAATGCAGTGTACTCCCCGGCATACTGTGCAGTGTACTCTCTTTACACCCCCATATGACCTCAGGCACTGTCCTCTGCATACAGTGCAGTGTACTCCCCTTCATACTGTGCAGTGTACTCCCCATACACCCCCATAAGACCTCAGGCACTGTCCTCTGCACACAGTGCAGTGTACTCTCCTGCATACTGTGCAGTGTACTCCCCATACACCCCCATAAGACCTCAGGCACTGCCCCCATCCCTGCTCATTTTCTTGTTCATTTAATTGGGATAATTATGCGTTTGTGTGTTTTTTTGTTCATAGGTATATATGTGTGCCTGTTAGTTTGTAAGTGTTTGGGCTTATTTATGTCGGTTTGTGTGCGTTTGTTCCTGTTCACGACTGAACGCGTATGTTTGTGTGCATTTGTGCGTGTCTGTGCGAGTAGTATACATGATTAGGTTTGTGTTTATATTTGCGTGTGTGTGCCTGTGTGCATGCATGTGATTGCGCTTGTGTACATTTGTATGTGCATGTGTGTCTGTGTGTGTGTGTGTGTGTGTGTGTGTGTGTGTGAGAAAGAGATGCTATGGAGCACACTGTATATGTAATTACTGCGCCCGGCATGGGTTGGGTGACCGGCTGAGTGTGACCGTCACAGCTGTCTGTGTGACGCAGGGCATCAGGGCAGAAGGGACTGCAGTAACAGTGGGGCTGTGTCAGACACACTCTCCTTCTCTCTCTCTCTCTTTCCTTCTCTCTCGGTCTCTTCTTCTAATGAGACTCGTCAGGTACCGGCCGCTGCCATTCACACCAATTAAGATATTACGCTCTTCCGCATGACTTGTCTCTCTAAAATAAACAGCAGGGCCTCTGGGCTCTTCCACTCTCTCTGGGTAATGGCTCCCTGCTCCCATCAGCCGGCCTCCTCGCACCGTGGGAGGCGCAGGCCAGCGGAAAAGTACGTGGAGGGAAAGAGAGCGGGACACAAAACTCAAGTGTGTCACATCCCCCCCACCACCACCCTGTCCCACACAACTGCCAGATCAGACCTTCCTCCCAACCTTTTTTTTCTGACACAGAAGACGCATCTGATGTATGTTCATGCCGGAAGCCTTAACCGTCTACAGAATCAATCAGCTTAGAATTGATTTGTTCAATTAATTAATTGGTTGTTTAATTAGATGATTCTGAGTTGCACACCCTGGCCAGGACCTGGGTTAACATGGCAGCCACGGCTACATGCAGCCACGGCGCTGTTTGACTGAACATGCAGCCTTTGATGCCAGGCAGTGATTTAATACAGGGCATTACTATGAAAGGAACCCTGTGGAATCCGTCTACAGCTGTATAAAATAGTGATGGGACCAGAGCTGGCCCTGCTTCAAAGTGAAATGCAGATGACAACGTGTGCTGATTTTTTATTTTTACTTTTCGCTGTACGTGCGTGTTTTTTTTCACATTTCTCTGTGAAAGGGTTCGGTGGGGGGCGCGTGCTGCAGGCGCGGGGAAGTGACACCGCTGGCTTGTGCCGCCATCGCCTCGCATTAGAATGCCAGTCAATCACTGTCACCAGGCTGTCTGTCATCAAGGTGCTTCGCATGATTGCTAACACGACTGCGTGCAGGCATTTGCACATCTCTGAGGAGTGCGTGTGCGCGTGCGTGTGCGTGTGTCATCCACCACCCATGACCAACAAGCCCACCCCCCGATGAATGTCCTGATGGTCCGTACACTGACACATTGGCGATTACGAACAAACACAAGCACGGATGCACAAACACAATGTACACGCGCACACACACACACATGCAGACAGTCACACGCACACGTGCACGTGATTACGACCAAACACAAGCACAGATGCACAAACACAATGTACACGCGCACACACACACATGCAGACAGTCGCACGCACACGCACACGCGCACATGATTACGACCAAACACAAGCACGGATGCACAAACACAATGTACATGCGCACACACACACATGCAGACAGTCGCACGCACACGCACACGCGCACGTGATTACGACCAAACACAAGCACAGATCCACACAAACAAGGTACAGGCGCACACACACATGCACAGACAGGTCACGCGCGCAGGCTAAAAGTTCACAGGTTCAAAACATGTGAACATAAAATCAAGCAAAAATTAGCTATGGATGTAAAGAAGTAAAAATTTGGAAAAAGTTGTGTGACCAGTGCAGACATTGGTATCAAATTGGTCCACTCACCTTGACAACTTTTTTTCATGGTCAATGGCACCATACTTTGCTGTCATACATTGAAGAATCTGAGAAAAGTAAATAAACTTTCCATTTTGCAAGACTTTATGCAATGATTTTTTGGGGGTTTTAGAGAAGAAACGGCCTGTGCAAACTGATGCCCTCGTTTAGCCTTTACTATGTCTGTTTTAACTGGAAAAAATATATATATTTGGCACTGTCAAGCCTGAAAGCAGCTTTATTCAAGCAAAATGTGGAGGAGCTCTCAGTCAACTAGACTATTTTATTCCACACTCTTACAACGTTTTGAAAAACCTCTGTTGTGTCAAAGCATATTGAAGTGTTTGGCAAACAAGTGGTTCGGCCACTATAAAGCAAAGCAGTCTGAAAAATTTCAATACAATGTACGCTCAAGCTTCAAATAAAAACACATGATACATACAGAAGTATTCATTTGAGGGAAGATGTTCAATTTTCTCCATTTTAGTCCTTCAACTGTTGGCGTAGTCTGTGTCATTCTCTTGCTATATGCAGCTTTGGAGGTTTGTCAAATCTCTTGACCTGTAACAGAATTAAAAGGAAGAGATGGGGAAAAAACAGCAAATGCAGCACTTAAGAAACGGGGGAGAAGAGGAGAGGCCGGCATGGCAGGGTAGTGTGTCTAGGGGAAGGAATGTTTTCCATGTCACTGCTGATCCATATTGTCCCTGGAAAGGTCACATCGCCCTTGGGAAGCAGCGCTCCGCGGCGAAGCTCGTCTGTCTGACCGAATTTAAAGAGATGTTCTGTAGCCAGACCCAACGGAGCTGGTGAGAAGGGCATTTCACTTTGTTTATCCAGATATACAGACTCAGAAAATGTCTCCATATTTGAAGACCATGATAAAAATGACTGTTCATCCATTAAAAGACCGCTTTGGATGTAATTGCCAAGAAGCGCTGGACAAATGTGAGACACACACACACACACACACATACATTATGTGATTGATAGGCATGCCCTGAGTCTACAGTAATTGCTTGGTGTACATTATTCCTACAAAGGTTTATGGAATAACCTGACATAAGTGGGTATTTGTTGAAATTTCAGTTCATTTTGGGATAGCGCAGACTTTGTAAGTAAGGCCAGATGAGGAGCCTGATCATAAACAACAGCTTATAGAGTTATCTTCTAGTACAGCTCCACAGCATAAGATCCATTGTGGTCATTATTTTTCCACCAGGAATTTTATTGTGTATCCAACTCAGTGCAGAAAGAAGGAAGTGCATAACCACTGAAACTACGGCTGCAAGTGTGCAGCTAGATAAGATAACTGCTAAAAAAATATGCCACCTCCAATGGCTCAGCATCCCCATCACTTTATGGGGACATTGGTTATATCACCTGCTGTATCATCAGAAATGATCATGGCTAAAATCATCCCCTTCAGCAGCTAAATTGTTTCCTTATGATATGTTGCCCGGGTACGATGCAGGCCAACACAAGCTGATCTTCAGTTGGCTGCTGAGAGTTGCGGACAGTGTGCCGCCACAAGTCAGCACACCTTTTTTGATCTTTAGCAGACAGTGGGTGCTATAACCACCGAAAGAGTTACTGCTGAAAACGGGCTGACTACAATACATTTTTATTAGCTAGCGAGTATGGCGCAGCTGAAGGCTGGGAGGGTGGAGGGACGCGTATAATGAATTGCAGTAAAATAAGGATGAAGTGGAGTCAAAAAAAAAACTCAGAGCCAGAGAGTCATGGCAGGACATGGAGCTGCACGAGCACTATCAAAGCAGCTGGACTGTTAGCTTAGCCACTGCCCAAAACCTAGAGGCCCAGCGAGATGGCCCCTGAAGGGGTCAGCATTACGAGACCAAAGGCTGCTTAGGAGTATTTTCTTTTCTACAACCATTTACTTACTAATATACATGATGGCGTGTCATTGACTGTGGCTTCTTCAGGTGGGACACTAGAAATTGGGCTTCACAGTAAACTGTACCATCAAACTTGACTGGAGCAGGAGGGGCAGAGGTGGGGCGCGTGTTTATGTGTGAAGTGAAACGAGGCTATTGAGGGAACTTATAAACACACCGTTTAATGCTCATTGGATAATTCTGTTACGAGAAAGCTACTTCACTGCCGTCTAACCGAATATCAAACACAGCTCTTCCCTAAAAAGAGTGCTTTTATGTCTAATGGGGCCAGCTCAAGCGTGTGATTTCTTCGTGAGCGACCAGCTCCAGCTTCCCTCTAAGGCAGAGTCTTCAGAGGTTCAGAAGTCGTTTTTTTTATTGTAATCATTAAAACTAAACTAAACTAAACTAAACTAAACTAGCCCAGTCAACACCAGGCCAACAGGAACTCTTCAAGGTGCTCAACCTCAAACAATGTTAGCTAACAAGCAGCATTTGGGGCCTGTAGCAACCAGAGCAACCTATGTGCTCCAAACTGAGTCTCTGCCCAAAAAACAAACAAACAAGGGACTCAAAAATGGACCTACTTATACCTTCTCCCCAGTTACCTGACTGCTCACAAAATGGGTGACTGCACCATCTCCACAGCCAGCAACAGGGAAAGATAGAATAGAAAGGAAAGATAGAAATGTGCACCTATGAATATGCATGTACCTCCTAACAATTTATTTTAAATGATTGTTGCGACTGTATAAGGAAGTTTGGGGTTCAGGGTTAAGAATTTACGGATCAATGATAGCTAAAAAAATAAAAATAAAAAATAATTCTAATTTGACCCAAAATTAGAAAATGTACGTTATAAACTATGGACAAAAAAACCTGTGTTGTTGTTCTTGAAAATGTCATTTGCCCATCTTAATGGTTTGCTATTCATATGCATATATGTTCTGCAGAAATCTATATTCAGTATGGTAACATTTTCACACATTGTCCTCATGTTCATATCTAATGGTGTGATTCCTTTGCATGTGTTGACGGTGTGCGAGGATGCAATTCACACTGCCAGTGCTAGAGAAAGTGTTGCTGGCACATTGTGATGAGTTTATTTGGCTGAGGTCTTGTCAACTCTAAGGCATCCAACTGGACACAAATCGCCAGGTCCTCAAATTTCTTGACAATTCATTGTTTGTAATGCAAAACACACAAAAAAAAAAACATCTATGTCTAAATTGCAAAAAACATAACGTCATCATCAATTAATGACTTGATAGTTCATTAACAAGAAAATTACAGTAATAGTATGTGGTTAGTGAAATGTCAAATTAGTCAATTGGATTTATATGATTCGACATGGACTACTGGAATTTCAGCTAGAACTATGAATATAAATTAAAGAGTACTAGGCAATGTGCCAACATCACTCCTGTTTTAGCTTCTCTACATTGGCTACCTGTGCTTTTTGTAATTGATTTTATGGTTCTTTGATTGGTATTTTATGCACGTGCATATTGGTATAACACGTCAATGCATTAATGACTGTGTATCAGCTTCAGTGAGTGCTCAGGTATGCAAACACTAGATATGTTTATTGTAAATTATATTAATAATAAAACCAAGTTTGTAAACCAAGACCATTCAGCCCATGGTACTATGGAGTCCAAAAAACTAGAAAGGCCAACTCACGCATTTTAAAAGTTTTCACGAAAAACACAAAGACAAGCAAGCCCATCCTACCGACCAGACACAAATTATATGCAAATCTATGCACGCATGTATCATACCACCCTGGCAGTGTAAAAATGTCAATGAATAAAGGTTAATTCTCCTACTTTTAGCATTCGTTCCTTTGTGCTCAAAAAACCAGGCCTCGCAAATTCCCTTATCCAGGTGGGAAATTAGTGTGGGTGCCCCCGAACGAGATTACAATCTCTCTCTTTTTCTATCTCACCCCCTCTCTCCAGCCCATTATCTTTGCAGCCTGCCTCTTGCTCTTCCTCTGTGCTCTCTGGGCTCTCTTCTTGAGTAAATGAGAGCCGGCGCTCTGCCCTCCCACTCCACAGCCCAAGGGCAGGCCCTGCTAATGAGGGCAGGTAGTGAGCCATCGGGTCATGATGCCAGTCAAGAGAGACACATACTCCAACAGCCGAGGGTGTGAGAGGAAGCCAGATGTGTGTGTGTGTGTGTATCATGCGTATGGTGTGACTTGCACGCACGCGTGTCTGTCTGCATATTAATGTTCTTGCGTGTGTGCGCGTGTGTGTGTGTGCATGCATATATGCAAGTGCACCTTTGCGTTTGGGCGTGAGTGTGTAAGTGCTCGTTTCTGTCTATATGCTTCTGCATTTTTGTTTATTACTGTATTTTTTTATTTGTGTGTGTGTGTGTTTGTGTGTGTATGTGCAAGTGCTGCTTAAATATTTGTGTGTTTACCAAGTTGTGTGGGCAGCTGTATATATTAAATGTATTTCAGTGTGATTTAAGTGCATTAGTAAATGTATCTCAGCTGTATATCCACAGTGCCGTAGAACATAATAACCGCAATGAATAAACTAGACAAAATGAAAAAGATGCACAATGTGCCGAGAAAAAGACAGAAACCATGTCATAAATAAGTGCTCATAGATTCATAATTTCTATTACATGACATCTGTATGGTAATATCAGAGTTCACGCTGCGCTGTGCTATAAACATCGGTTTACTGCCAAATTAACAGAATGGCAGAGATGGAAGTGTGGCTCAGTTTGTTGGGTTCGCTTTCAAGACATCCTCCGCTTTCGTATGTTTATGGATGGGTGTTTCACAGCTGAATTTAAAGTACGCCGTCTTACAATCTAATAAATTAATTCAGTTCATCAAAATATATTTGAGACCCGTAATCGCGTTTCTATTGATTCCTGGCGGGTACGGGTGAGCCGTATAAGTCTAAAAACATATTGTCCCTTTTAAGTGACAGATAATTGTTAATTTTATAGAGCAGCGGATAATGTATTTTATGCAGCGATATCGTCTGTCAGATTGAGAAGCATCGCCCGTGTTATGGGAAGAAAATAATTATGTTACTATGCTGCACATTCATCTTTGAAAATGGCGTTATATTTCAAAGCTCATTTCCCTCTCGAATCATTCTCCTCGCTTGAGAGCATCAGCAGGACGGTAACGCCTAGGAATTTGAACTCCTAAGTCCAGAGTCCTGTGTAATGACCACAGCTCCACACTAACTGCTCCCAATTAAAGAAGATAACATATAGACCCTGAATCTGGCCTTTGGGGAGAGCTGCAGGTTTTGCTGGTTCTTCTTAAAATCAATCTGAAAGAAGCAATAATTTGTTTATTTGCCCATATATTGTAAGGTGTTGCTATATCTAGACAATTAGTTTAAAAATAGTATCGGTATATTCCATTTCCCTGCAGGCTAGGGTTAGGGACTGAGGATACAGGAACAGATGCACTTTTAGTGCTGCCGATAGTCTGGTGGGTCCTCTCATTAGTGCCTTTTTGCCATCTACTTGTAAATGGAACTGCTAAGGAACTGTCATCGCTTTGGGGGAGCACTCATTCACACAGTCCGCACTTGAGGAACACTGTTGTTTCAGACACAGTTTAGTCCTTAGTCCCAGACAAAAAGCTGACGGACTCTGCTAAGGGTTAATACATGTTTTCCTCTAGTCCGGAGCTTAAGTGCTGGCGGATAGCGGGCGTGAGACGTCGGCTGCCGTGGCGCACAAATGGTGGTTTGCCTCTCAGTGGAGCATGACCGTGTGCAGACTCTTCTCTCTCCAGCTCACAGAGCAGGTCTCTCAGGTGAGGGCTTTTAGCGGATCGCTGGGTTACCAGTTACACACACTCACTGCATGACCACACAACGTCAGGGTGTGAGCCAACAGCTGTTTGGACACAATCCTCTTTACAACTGGCGACAGAAACGTATACACCCAGTGCCTCCCTACGCATCTGAACGCAACCAGCCGAGCAGTCCGCAGCAGTGTTGCTCATCTTCAGCTTCCTCCATTGTCCCTCTGAGATATCTCTCCATTACAAATCCAGGGAGACAAGCGATTAACGCACTAATCAATTTATTACTTTGCACGCAACGATTTCCACATCGAGGCCATTTACACCTTTTTATGTTGGTGTGTACGCTTAGACAAAACCCTGTCTGTGGTTTCAACATAACACTTTTTTTCTCCGAGAGTGGGAAAACAAATTCACACAGCTATATCTGTGAAACATCAAAAGCAACATGCAAGCACAGCGGAGAACACCAGATCTAGGGTCAGCCTGCATTTCCCCGCCTACCCTAAAAACATAACAGCCAACGCCGTGCCCGTGTGTGTGCAGACACTGTCACCCCTTCACAATGCTGAAAACGACCATGCACTGTACATGTTGGGGTAGAATAAACCATGGATTACATAGCCATAACACCATGGGTTACATACCAAATTACAGTAAACCCAAGACACACATATACTATTTTTTAATGTAGAGGGGCTAACTTGTGTTCACTCTTGCTGTCATCTGTTGTAGTGACTCCATGCCTGGTGGGACAGCACAGGGTGTGTCTCCCCCCACTGTTTTTGAGATGCGAGCATTCGAGTGAGAAAGGGGGGTGGGGTCACTGTTGGGCGTTTGAAGCAAAGGTCCATGAGGCCAGGCTGTCAGGTGTTGCAAATGGCAACTGTTGCCAGGGGTGATGAGCCAGGGGTTCAATACACAGCAGGGAGAGATATATTTGAGGTGCCTCCGCCCCCAGAATGCATCGCTGATGGACTGGGTCCCACATTGGCATGTACACCTGTCAGAAGGGAGTGAGGCAGGAACTGGGATGACAATAATAATTTAAGATCCACTGGCCCTTACCAGCATGTTTTTTCACCCGCACTGCCAAAATGCCACTCCTCCACCCACCAATACCACCTTCCTCTCATCTTCCTGCCATGCCAAGATGGGTCTCAAAATGTGTGATGCTGATCTTTTCTGATGAATAAGCAAGTTTCAGTTATAGGTGATATAATAATATATGCATCTTACATACCGGTTTTTCACGAATACTCTAAACAAACAAACTTTTTTTTTTTCTCACACCCTCTCTCTCCTTCTCACACACATACAAACACACGCACACACACACACACACGCACACACACACACGCACATGCTTGCACGCCCCCTCTGAGGCACTATGGACCACTGCGGTGGCAGGAGCCCCCTGTCTGAGGACAACCGGTATGTTTCGGATTGGCTGATACTCTAGCACTCACTCAGCTGATTAATAGCAGCCATCCAGCTTTTACAGTGTGGGGACGAAAAAGGCAGAACTGAGAGGAAAATTAGCCTTTGAAAGATGAGTTTCTCTCTGCCTGGTGTATAGCTCATCTTAAGCTTATTTTTCTTGGGTTTATTTAT
This sequence comes from Ilyophis sp. 1 JC-2022, assembly GCA_022702515.1. Lineage (NCBI taxonomy): Eukaryota > Metazoa > Chordata > Actinopteri > Anguilliformes > Synaphobranchidae > Ilyophis > Ilyophis sp. 1 JC-2022. Next base: position 38,946,312 of record CM040402.1, on the reverse strand, counting down.
CCATTTATTTATTTCCTATTTGCCCGAATTGGTGACTGTCGGGTGAGTGTTACTCATCCGCTATATGGGTACAGCTGAAGTCATTCACTGAGATGGATGCTGGCTGTGTCCTCTCACTCTCTCAGTCGTGTCAACTGAAAGAGATATTTTGATGCACTCACAATAGCCTGTGCTCTGTATATTTCTGAATTATTTAAGAGTTAAAGAGGAAGGTTACTTGTGGGTAGACACAGACGATTTGGACATGATATTGTTATTAGTAAAAGAACAGGCTGAACTGAAACTTAGGCAATGCCAGATGTGCACATTGTTTGAAGTTGGGCAGCAACTGAATTTAATAAAAGACTGCCCAGGAATAAAGTAAAATAGTAATGGCAGCATGACTATTCAAACCATATGATCAGCTCATTGAAAAACTTACATTGTTCTGATTAGCTGGCTTGTTATGAATACTCATTAAGGCGTGCAGTACAGCTAGCAGAGCAATGCTTGACACGACCTGAAAAACTTGTGTCGTGTCTCTAATTAGCAATTAGTAATTGCAAGAGCCTACTATTTGGTTTGTGTACAGAACATCTGTGGTTTCAGACTCCAAGCCTTTCAACAGTCCCAGCCTTTCAACACTCCCAGCTTCAAGCAGAAGGGGTCAAAATGGTCACACTGTCAAATCAATAGCTTCTATTCTACAGATGTCTTAAACAGAACACAGTTCCAAATGAACTGCACTGTTTTTCTCTCCCCATTTTGGAATTACTAACGTTACTTATACTTCTGAAGTTTGTACTATGTAACCTGCATCTGTGAACCAGGAGCACTGCAGCTTAAGTGTGGACAGTCCTCTGATGCCCCGCCTACAAATCAGCCATTTTACACCATACCTTCCACACTGTACTACTGGAGGGAGCCAGCGCTGATAAGGGAAGGGCCGTATTTCTCACTAATGACAACTGGTCCTCTTTAGGTGCCTATTGTTGGGAGGAACTGATGTATCTGTGCCCCCAAGCCGTTCTTGATGATATTATAATTTTAAAAAAAATTAATTAAAATAAGTATTTTTACAGTAAAATGTTGGTAAAAGTTTACAGGATTTTCACAGTTTTTTTCAAAACACTGTCAAATGTAGAATAACGGCAATAACCCATTATTAACAGCTATCCTATAAGATAACATGATTTATACAGCTAAATAATGAGATTTAAGCAATTTTTATTGAATTAAATAGTTTTTCACTGAAAAAATACCTGCCATTTTTTAAGGGATATATATATATATTTTTACAGGTCATCTTATCTGATGCGGACTCCCAGTCATAGTCAGCTGACTATAACTATGACCGAGGAGCACACCTGCAACAATAGAGCCTAGACCCGACAGAAGGTGAGAGCTTTTACCAACTTAGGAGTCCATACCCACATTTCAGAATATCAACAACACTTTCATGTACTCTCAAATAGACATGCAGTTTTATAGCCAACCATGTAGGAAAATAGCACATAATGTTATAAATTATTAGTGACACATTTCATGCCAAAACCATGGAGTCACAAGCTGTACATTAAAATATGCAAAAGCCATCGTCGGATGCTTGTAAAGCCGGCACTCTGTTTGCATCCCTCCTGAAATTTAGAAACTGAAATATGAATGACTGTAAATTGCAACGAATCAGGGCTTCTGCCAAGCAAATAGGCAATCATTACATAGACATAGCATGTATAATTTACTATTGAGATCATTTTAAATTTCATATCAATAAAACATGCTGACGGATAATGTTGCGCTTTGCAGATTATGGTCAATACTTTGTGTTCTCATTATTTATGCCTATTACAAAGGAAAACAACTCCATCCTGGCCAGGGTAATAGTCCTTGCAGAAGCCTCGAAGAACGCGATAAATCAAAGATAATTTCTGGTGCTGTACCTGCAGAGTAACAGAGGCTTATGCATAAAAAGCATCGGAGCACTTCTTTCCTGTATATTACCATTTGTTAGGAATTTTTGCAAATATATGAATGAAGAGTCATGTTACTCATGAAGCTTATCATCTCCATCCCAAGAACCTAAATGCCCCCCCCCCCCAAACACAGTCGAGACCACATTGCGGCATTTGAGATGCCTACAGAAATGTTTGCCAGCATCTCATAAATAAAAATAAATACAAAAAACAAGAAACTGTGGAGGCCGATGCTTCGTTGAACAATGCCTCCGTGTTTGCGAATTACGGCTGGAATACAAAAACGCGTCTGAGTAATCCTCTAATCAGCTTCGTTGAAGAGCGGCTAGGAGGGACCGCCACGGCCCGGGCTAAAGATGACTGGAGCTCATTAAAGCGGGCCGATGAATTATTGAAATGCTCAGAGGCCTTTCGCTCCAAACCCAATTGAAGATAAAGGTTTGGAAATGAGAAGTTTATCAGAGCCAGGCAGCTCTCTTGCCTGCCGTAACTCCGGCCACACTATAGGCTGCATTGACCACAGCGTAGACTCACGTTAAATGGGTTATTGACTGGCGGCGGGATGCTGACTTGTGGAGAAAGGCTCTCCTTCAGGTGTCACCCGTACACATTGTAGATACAGTGGCCTATGTGCATCTGCTGGAGAGTGTATTCACATTCATTGTCGCCATTAACAATAAACTCCTGGGGATGGACAATGAGTCACTCACCTCTGTGTTCAGCCACCCTGAATGTCACCATGGCGATACTTCAGGAGAGGGACTAGTGAAAAAAAAACTTTGGAATGCCGGATCCCCTCGTTGGCATGTTTGCGGTCGCATCAAACGCGCATTTATTTTTTTCTTATGATTGTTACACAAGCAACTTTTTAAATGAAAACAAAAAAAACAGTAAACATAAAATAATTGGTTGTGTCAGGTTTAAACAATGTGTTTTCACAAGTGGCACAACTCTTGTGGCTCCTCTGTCACCTTGCGTAGCCGTAAAACACAGAAAGAAAAATGGTTGTTACTCAATATGAAAGATGACAAGGCCTCAGTAAGGTGAGATAAGGTGGGTGGAGAAGACCTATGGCTTCCCTTCGCCGTGACTATTCTCCACTCCAAATCACTGACATTAGTCCTTTAAGTTGAGGTTCTCGGCACACCTTATTGGAGGGCAGGGAGTTTAATAATTTATAAGGAGTCAGAGGTATTCATGGAAAAGGAAGATTGAATTTTTCACTTACAGTTTATCTGCTCCTTGCAGCTGGGGGTTTTTTCAACGTGTATTCGGGGCCTTGTCAATACGCCCTGCCGGTATTGGCTGTGACATTAAATTAAATAGGTTATTGACTGGCCGGTAAGTTGGCAATGAGGCTGCTCAAATTCATACTCACTGCCTCCCTGACCCCAGCCGCCGCAGGTCACCCCTCCATAAATCAGGTCATAATAGATCCTGGACTCTTGCTGGCTCTCCCTGCTACCTCTTTTATTTGTTTTTAATTTGTGTAGATATAATCTCGCCGCTATCCATGTACACACAAGAGTGCTGGCTCCAATAACACCGGTAGAGCTGCGTGCTTCTGTACACTCAGAGCCTTGTATCTCTCCTTTCCTTTCATTGCCTTTGTCAGTTTTCATCGACGTGTTAGCGCGACGTGTTAGCGCGCCGGTTAGCGTGATGTCAGACAGCGGGGCTGGGGGATGGGGACATTGATGTTAAAGGTCACGTCGCATGAAATATCCCAGAACTACGGAGTCTGACCGACGGAGAGGACGCAAGGGTCGCATTATCTGTACGGAGGCCTTGACAAAGGCCGTCCCTCTGTGGGGAAGTGGTGCTTGGAGACTATTTGTAGCACAAGGCACAGGGACAATGCTGTTGAGAGCACCATTTGACACAGTTTGATCTATTGATTTCTGCATTAACCTATCCAAATTCATTAAGATCATATGAAATACAATGCAGGTGCATAATAAGCCCTGCAACTGGTTCACTCACAGGTCAAGCTGCATCTGTGAGTTGGAGCTCACGGTTTGCCTGCATCTACTATGGCGTCTACTCGCTTTACAGAGTCAATCAAGACAAACTGCTTGATTGGCTCTTTGTGTGAGGGACCTGGATGTATTGCTCGGTAAGTGAACTGATTCGTTACGCCACGTGCTTCATAAGTTCGATCCCCGCCCAGAGCATAGCCGCTGAATTTGCTCTGAGACTCTTGACGCTGCTATGGGTGTTTAGACTAGAATTGAGCAGTGGAGATGTATGCATGGCGGAGACCACAATGGATGAAAGCACCATTCAGAGACAATGTGCCATGCGCGGTATTGTTGCGTATGTTGCTGGTTTTGCTTTACTTTTGAACACATTAGTTACCACTGCACTGAATCTCCCTGGGCACTGGCAGGCTGAGAGAGCTGGCAGAGGAGCTTTCCACATGCCAAGCTGTCGAACCACCCTTCAGCCGAGCACGGCAGCGTCTTTGTGCTAGCGTCCGTGTGTTCAAAACATCTCCCACAGCTGGGAAAGGGGTGTGGTTTCATGTTGAAGTGTTACCAGAGTGCTTTTATTTAATTTGCATTTGATTTGCAAACTCCGTTTTACACCGAACGCGGGAAAGTTGTCGAGCTGTTCCCACGGCAACTTGCTCGCAAAAAATAAGCAGCAGAATGGAGAAGAAAAAAAAATTACCGCAAGATTTCATTCAGCGATATTTCCTCCCACGTTTCCTGTGGGGTATGATTGATGTGGGGCTACCTGGCGCTGCGGGGAGCCTTGGAGCACATGCAGACTGTGCAACGCGTCGCTAGCCAGATGTAATTTGGGTAATGTTGTGTAGATGTTGGAGCAATGATGATTAAAAAAAATCACTCAGCCCATCTGCTCCAGACTGGAGCAAAAAAAAAAAAGGGGGCGGGGGGGGGGGTCTAGGGAAAGTATGATGCCTCGGTGTAGGAAGGGTTGGGCAGCATGATTTGGGGTAGGGGGAGGGAGGGGTAGAGGGGTTTATGGGACTTCCATATCAATCACAACCTAGAGCAAACAGCGTGTAGGAATGCCTCTTTGCGCATGAGGGGGAACAAATGTGGCATGTGTCACGGAGCACGCTGCTTTCTGCTTTCTGCCACATTGATCAGGATGTGGCAGGACTCTGCCAGGGCGAGAGCGGAATATGGCAGGTGTGGCCCCAAGGCTGGTAGCAGGTGAGAAATGCGCCCGTTCAGTCCTGGCGCCGGTTTCACAAAAGATCTGCTGCTTCTTATTTACATTCCAGCTGTGGTAATTACAACACGCCAAAGCTGGTTAAACAACAGGAAACCTCCAGAGCATAGCGAAGAGCCAACCAGATTACTGAAGCCATGAAATATTAGGACATGCGGCAAAAATATGAAATGGCATCGCTAGCACAAAAATAAGATGTAATATTTGTGTGCGGTCACACTTACTGCAGTGAGTACCGGTAGCTGGCTGCGGCCCGTTGTTAGTCTGGTGTGGGTTTGGTTCTCCCACTAGAAGCAGACATAACATTCAGCGTTTGAAGCAGATTAACTTGAGTTGAGAAACATCATTGAAACTTCTTTACACTTCTTTTTGTAAGCTTTTTTAAATTCCTCTTCAATCCGTCAGCCGCCTCGAACAAACAATGCCCAGTTGCCAAACTAAGTCAGGAAACGCGATGGATTTCCTAACTTATAATGTGCTTTCGTCTGTGCCCCTTTTTTTTATTTGCTTTTAATTTGTATCGATTTTTCTTCCAGGCTTCAATTTTGCAGGTGTCAAAGAGGCGAGAAAGCATTACAATGTACAATGTTTTCTCACCTCTCTTATCGGGGGGGGGAAATGAAAAGCAAATGGCACCTCTATGCGCGTACGTGATGCCGGCGAGGCGGAAGGGCTTTGAAACGCGGGGCGAAATTGAAAAGGTCGCGGGTTCAGATCCTCGGACAATGACAGCCTTCTCCCTCCACTCCATGGAGATTAAAAGCATCAGCGAGATAAGCTGAAGGTATCGGGAATAATTTTGCCGGAGGACGGATCGAAAAGAGGCGCTCGCGGCCGCCGAGGGCCGACGCACGCTGGGAGATAGGGCGAAGCATTCAGGACTGACCTTGAGTCGATCTTCAGGCACAGAGGCTGATGGTCTCTTTGGACACGGTAGAGGAGGGCGTACCAAATGCATTAATTGGAAAGTGGTGGGAGAATCAGGCTGCTGTGACCGAACACGATGCTGACGATAGGAAATAACCCTTTATGGCTTTCATTTTTTTTTTTTCTGATAAATTTCATAGACTGTGGTTAGATCACAGATGTGACATAGCTTTTGACCTTTGGCACAGAGAACTGTAAACACATTACTGTTAACAGACAGGCATTAGCAACAAACCATAATATCTGCATTCAAGCCCAAAGATAATATTATTATATTATATATAAGGAGTTCCTAGTCCTTTGACTTTGTCCATCTGGTGTTATTAAAAACCTGTCAGAAAAAAATAGGTCTGCATACCTAAATATTCCAGTGATGGGGAAGTATACCCACACACACACACACACACACACACACACACACACACACACACACACACACACACACACACACACACACACACACACACACACACACACACACACACACTCATATACTGTACTGCCGTCTGCCCCTGCAAGCCCTGTCACTCAGTTTTCCATTGCTTTTTATTAACCAGATAAAATATGTTAATGAATGCATGCTGTTTATTAAATAGGTTAGCTTCTTGGTAGGGATGGTTGGACTTTGTCAGCGGTGCCAAAGATAAGCAGGTGAAAGGCCCCACAGCAGTCTACTAGCGCTAGCCCTGTGACTCCCTGAGGGAAGACACACATAAGTCAGACTTGGTCTTGGTGTCACTTTATCACAGACACGTAACTTAGTAATGAATAAGTGATTTCCACAGCCATGGATTAGCATAATTTAAAAACACACTTGTCATCAGGAGGAATATGAGCCGCTGGAGAATGTGATCGGTGAAATTATACAGAGAGAAAAAAAGCGGTTGGCCTCCTAAGTTTTTGCATAAACGAACAAAAAATTTCTCGATTCAGGTAATCAGTATAAAATGACAGAAGAGAACATTGTTATTTTCATGGTTATGGAGAAAGAAAAAAAAAAAAACATTACGAAACCAAGAGAAAAACATCAATATTGTACCCAGGAGAGAAAGAGAGAAATCAGACGCGCTAAATGTGTTTATTTTCTATACGGCATTGTAATGGCACCGTGTCGACGGAAACCGCAAAATTATTTTTCTCAGTCAGCCAACACCTTGATCACAAGCCCCACCCCGGCTAGACAACACCGCCGTGGCCGCGGCAGTCAGAAAATCCACATGCTTATAGCCTTGCTACCGCAAAACATCAAACATGGGATTGATCAGAGGATAAAAGCTGTCTAGGATGGAGAGCCCTGGTGCGATTCATGTTCGATTCAATTCATATTTAATCAGAAAAGGAAGGGAGGGAGGGAGGGAGGGGTGGTGTAGGAGAGAGTGCTATAAGGATACAGGCAGAACTCAGGGTGTGAGGTTCTCGGATCAGTGCAAATGAAGCCATTTTTCCCCCCCGGGCCCCCTCCCCCCCCCCCCCCCCCCACCCAGGTGACCAAAGATAACCAATATAGACTTACTATACCCCACCTTCCTGCACCAGAAAAGCTTAAATTCTGGGCTTTCTCAGAGAAATGTTCCAGGCACAACAAAGGAAATATGTTGTTGCAAAAGGCAGGTATTGCAGTTGTGGAGCGGAACGGTGAATGTGAATGCATTTTGTATACTGCCATAGAAGCATTCTGCTTCAGACTCCCATAGAGCATTTTAGCTCTGTACAAATGGACATTACTTGAGAGTTACTCCACCAACGCTCCTCTGTCCAGCGTTCTCTTGTTCAGTCAGACAAGTTTGCAGTTTCTCTGTCTGTTTTAAAGGAACTCAATCAAATTTCCCACCAGGAAGCAAAATCCACGAAGAGATCTTGCGAGCGGAGCCTGGCCAAGCTTCAATCAAGCCACTCATTATTTATTAAACAGGCTGTCTCCCACAATGCCGTCTCCTGGAATAAAGATGCACCTTTTTTATGGCCCTCATCGCTCTGATTCAGGCAGAGCCCGGGCTCACACTGTGAAAGGTCATTCCTGATGCACAGCATCATTTTAAAAACTATATTATATACACAAACACACAAACACAGAAAAACACACATGAACACACACACAAACACACAAAAACACACATGAACACACACACAAACACAGAAAAACACACACACACACACAGTTTCAAGCATGATGAATAAAAACAAAAAGAAAAGAAGTATAGCCTCACAATGAATACACGTGTATGTTTATTTCCTAAAAAGAGAATTTTTAGAAGTCCCGTCGCGCGCATCCCTAACACCGCCCGTCTCCACAGGTAGGCCTGGCACGTGCCCCCCTCGCCGGCGCCGGGTTTGAATTAGCTTGCCTAAATGACAAGGCCTCCTCCGAGCGACGGCAGAAGGGGCTGCCGCTCGCGGGGTTTCAAAGGCCCCGCGACCCGGCTGGTGTCGGCTGTCAGAGGAAGACGGGAACGTGCTGCGGGGAGATAACCTGCCAGGGACGGACTCGTCGCCTTCGCCGCGTCCCCTTTGACAGGCTTATTAACGGGGACTTGGCGAGGGGTAAAAGGTCTATCGGCCCCGGGATCTGGACTTAAAAAAAAACTCAGTTATCGCCTGGGACACCAAGAATTAAAGCCAGAACCGCTCTGACAAATTAATTATTCACTCTTATCTACCGCGCAAAAGGCTGTCAGACAGCCCTGCCTGAAACCGCACGACCGGAGGACTTCAGATAGAAAGAAGAGCGGAGGGAAGAAGGACATGCGTACAGTAAACCCTATAGGCTATGTATATTAGCTATGCTGGCTATGAGGGAGATTTTGGGCTTAATCTGTTGTGCGCCACCTCTGTTCCTTCTATTTCCCCATCTCTCCAGCCCCGCTAATATTTTTCGCTAGGGGTGGCGCGGAGCAAAACGCAAGCAAAATTTATGAAAGCGGACAGTCGTCTCTGAAGGTTAACCTGCGTGCCCCGCTGGGATTTTCACATAGCAGACCCTGCGCAGAATTACCGCAGTAATGTCGAGGAGACAAAATGTGATAATTGTAAATTATATTCTGTCTGGGGGGGGGGTACAAATAAATATTTGCGGTGGGTTCCGGGGGAGACTTAACCATGGTGTGCCACTGAGCGGTCCGTCAGTTTCCATAGCGAAGGCAGCGAGCAGAAGAAATGACGGGGTACTCTCTCGAGAACAATAGAATTACAGACAGTGCCAAGATAGCCTTCTGTTTAATCCATACAAACGGCGATTTGCATTATTAAACAGACTCTTTCATTTGAACAATTAATTGCGCGATGCTGAATAATGCTCAGACACCAAAGACAATCCTCCCAGCTGGATTGTCTACACAAAACTCAAACTCTCCAGCTCCCTCCTATAATTAAAGGGATTCCATTTTACAACATAAACCCCATTTAAACCCGTGTTGCCGTTTTACAGTGTAATATAACATTTCCCCACTTATCTTAATTATGTGCATTCAAAGTACGTTAAACTGTTTGAGAATAATATCAAACATTTTGAGTGGAATATTATGTTTTTTGTTAATTACTCATGCAAAGTTTCCTCACACATAATGGGAACCATTGGATTTATAGTAATAACATAAAATATAGAGGCCTAACATTGCAGCATTTAATAAAGAAACCACGCAGGCTACAATCCGTTTCGCAGACAGATTATATTTCCCCCACACCACAACAGCATTTACAATGGACTTAATGATCTTTTGGGGGTTTTGTGGTCTAAAGCATGAAAGAGCACTTGTACAAAATGTACATCCATAGTAGCTTGTGCACCAAAGCTATGTCTCCAGATGTTGTACATATGAAAATATCAAATTTGACAGCGTTTAAATATAAACAGGAATATCCGTTTTCTGTCGTCACGTCTGCACTTATTTTCATCGACACAACAGTCTCATGTGCCATAGGACATAGTTTGAACCAAAATATACGTGTGTACAACCTGTACATTCTCTGGGCCAATCAAAAACATGCACTAAAACTGAAATCCCAGAAAGTGTTCTATCCTTTAAAGAAAATCCATCTAAACATGAAAGCTGAAAACTACAAAACATAAAAACCCAGAGCTGCTTTGATAAATAGACCAGATCAATAGAGATCAATACACTAAGTGATTAGTGTACATCTCTCCATTTTATGTAGCCAGCATCCATCAATTAATTAATTAATTAATTAATCCAATGTGGACAACAATGTAAGTGATGAGGGGTTGATATTAGACACCAGTTGGAAAATGTTGCATACCTGACTGAGACACACCTAGGGGCTGCTGGGAGACTGACAACCTGAAAGCCTTATCTCCAACCAATCTGGATGCTGGCCATTGCTCACGCTCCACGATGATTGGCGGAGGACGAGGAAGAAGAGGTGATGCCAGACTGCACACGCCCCCTCCCCCAACTGCAATAATAGCACCGTGCAGATGTGGGGAAATGTTAACACCCCTCATATTTTATTAATCTGAATCCGTCACCTTTCCAATGGGGGGCTTTATGAAAAGAAAACATCAATCCCAACTGCTGTAATGAGAGCTGGAACAAGCACGGGGGGGGGCAGATCCAGTAGCGGGCGAACCCCCCTCGCTTTGGGGGAAACGGGAGAACACAAATATTTGACAATCTGCCCGTGGGGCTTTTGCTACCAGAATGACTGCACTGGAGGGACTGGAATGGAGCGCGCTCTGCTGCCGCCGCTGCGCTCACTGCGCCGTCTCCTGTGACGATGGCTGCACATCCCCGCCATTCTGTATGTGCTCGGCGTGTATAAGAGGAGCGCTTTTTCATTGCTCAGCAGCTGTATGTCAAAGGTGTCACGCGGTGCATAACGCAGGCTTCGCTTTAGATGTGGTGCGAGGCTATCCGCGCGGACGTGCATTCGCGAGAACAGGAAAATGGCGTCGATATATTATTGTGTGCCGTTTCTGCGTTCGTTTAATGCTATTCCACCGCCACCAAGTCACAGATACATTTACATAGCAGTCCAAACTAGCTGGTAACACAAAGATGGCTGTGTGACTTTGAACAATAATAAACACATGTACTACACACATTCCCATACAACAGTTGATGTTGTTTTTCAAGACCAATTTTCCAGAAATAATATGGACTGAACGGGTGAAGTGTGTTTGAAGTACGTGTCGATCTGCACATTTTTTTCTCCAGCAATTGTACCATTGATTTAATCATTTTTAGCAGTACATTAGGTGTGTTTTGATCATCAGGGCATTGTGCTAATGGGATTATTTGATGCAGGTTGATTACAGGCAAAGTTAATGACCGGTGTCATTTTCTAGTACTCGCGTTGTTTGTATGAGAATTTCAATGGATATCTCCTCTAATTATCATTTTGCAGTTAATTTGAACATGGAAAAACAGGGCGTATTATTTAGTAATGGATATTTAACAATCTTGAGACAACTCCGTGTTCATTAGGTGAAAAAAGGAGATTGCTTGGAGCTGCAATTACAGCTTCAGAAATGTAATTTCTCTCATTATAAAACATCTGGTACAAATCTGAAATTCCCTCATCATCAATCTAGCTTTTCATCATATGTCCTGCAATCCACTGCGTTCAAACTCCCAATGCAGATTATACCAGGCATGAATTATTGCCATGACAGCCAACATGCCAATATTTGGAATCTTACAGGCGAGAAATTGTGGGGCTGCTCAATGACTCATCCTGTTAAGGCGCTGTTGTAGTGCAGGGTCGGCGATGCATAATTGGCGGTAGCAACACCAGGGGTTAGGGAGGGTTCAGTCGGCCGGGATCTGCGTCTCATCACTCTCTAGCGATCCCCGGCTGGTTGATCAGGTGCCAGCAGGCCGCTTACTAAAGCCACATGTGAGGCGTCTTCCTCTATCGCACACTTACCTTTCTCACGTGAATATGCTCGTCTACACTCTCCGGGAGAATGCAGCAAACTGGGAATTCCCAAACTGGGGGGAACATTTGATGAAATGAGAGAAATAATTTTTGGTGTCCTACAAATATTACGGAATACAACTTAAGGCCTAACAGGTGACAGCAATACTTGATTTGGAAAACTAATTTTTGTGGAAAGTGTTCTGTTTGACCCACAGTGCATCTGTGCAACTTCTAATTAAGTCAGTTTGGACCTTTAAATGTGAACACCCCGCAACTAGATACTGAACAGGTGAAGATATTCAAATATGATTAAATTGAATATATCTTCTCTATGGCGTATACACTTACATATTTGTGAAAAATAAATGCAAATGTATTCTCTATGGAACTTACTTTCTCGTATTTGGGGTTTAAAACTTCACACACAATCCTTCCTAGCATGTTGTCCAATCAGTGTGATTGTTTGACAGCCTGGCAGGAGGAGTTGAGCCTTGGTCCCGGTAGAGGCTCCAGCACCCATGGAAAAGGGGAACAATTTTAATATATTTAATGAGCATAGGAATCCATTAGTGTCACAGGTCCAACCCTGGCCAGATGTAAGGCTGAGCATTAGTAGCTCTATTACGTTTAACAAGCGCTGAACTGTCGGCTGGAAAGGCCACGGCTGCCTTGGGGCTGGAGGACTGCCGGAGAGACTTGGAGACGCCGGCGCGCTCACGGTACTTCTGCGATTCGCCGAAAGGTCACCGTGGTATTGGCATTAAGGCCCCTTTCCCCTGTTTGGGAAAAACTTTTTGACAGAGACACGTGTGCATGGTGGCTCATTGTCTCTAAAGCGCGCGCTCCGCTCCCCGTCACCCCTTCTCGCCCCTGTGAGTTTAAAGTCTCTCAGAACATGACGCCGTACCCTTCTCAGTAGAAAAAGAAGTCACTGGGATAAGATCTGACCCAGGAAAGAATAGTCTGTTGAAGCCAAGTGCCAGTATTAAATTTACCTACAATGCACTTTGGCCACATTGCCTATATAACATACCAATAAAAGCCAAGGATGGCATATGCATGAATTGGCTGAGTTCCACCCCTGTTAGGAAGAAATGCTAATAAATGTTCTGTATGGTCAATTTGACCTGCTTTACATTCTATGTAATGTTCCTGTACATAAGAATGTGTCTTTACAGTTTTACTTTTAGATAATGAAGAAAGAAAGAAAACGGTTTGTATTTTCATCCATGCTATGAACTCAAAGATCTTTTTAATGAATGAAATCATTTAGAAAAAGTATTACAAAGTAATACACAATGGTGAAGGAAGGCGTGAGGAAGTAAACAGTTATTGGATTGAATAGCGTCCCCTGCCATTTTGATCATTAGTGCACTGGATCAGAGCACAGTCTTTATAGCTGAAGCTCCTCTTCAAAAAAAAGTGTCGATATTGCGTGTACTTTGAATACTTTAACCCACTCTTGTTAAAAAGCATATAAGGCTTCTAATATCTGGCTGTCATTACTTTCCAGGTACAGCAGCTCACACACTTTGGTCAATAACTCTCATATCAGTGGAGATGGATTATTGGAGAGGACATGGGGGGCCACTGTATCAGCCTGAACGATACTTTTAATTGAATTTCATTATGCATTACATACACTGTAGTGCGGCTCGCTTTCTCTCTCTCTCTCTTTTTTTTTTTTTTTCAACTCCCTGTCACAGAACAGTATTAGGTGAAACTGAGAATGCTCACTTGGGGGAAAAGGGTAGGTTATTTTCTTTTTGTGATATATTCATGTGGAGGATTCATTCCGCGACGAGCGATGGGTCGGGGAGGCTAAACTACATTGTGAATGATTTAAAATTCTATTAACATTTAAATTTGACATTGATTTGACACAGTCGTGCTTCGCCGAAGTGACTAGATAGGCGAAGGTGTGGAGAGAAACACTGTACTATGATAATTGCACAGATGGCTTTTCTCTCCTTTTTCGTTCAATGCGCTGCGTTTAATTATTATGGGTTGCAGTGCTCGCCTTGTGCACTGGTAATTACACCGCTTGAAATCATGCAGAAAAACAGAATCGCCGAACGTGGCAACGGAGCACGCATCCTGAAGATGGACGTTTTGGCTTTTGGTGTTCGCTGCTCCGCCCCATTTTATTTCACAACTTGTTACCCTCTGCAGAGGTGACCAGATATTCTTTCAGAATGTGACAAGTGGATGCTAAGCTGGGCCTGATCGAGGGGTTTGAGGATGGAGAGCTGGACATCTTCACCTGGATGTGGGAGATGGACAATAGAGAAGACTCATCCCTTTTCAAAGATCTAGGCACGGCCAGACAAACAGTTCTTTGAGGAGACCTTAGAGTACAAACTGCCCACCACTTGCACTGATGCCATCTTCCATTGACCGCCTTCATCTGTGGTTTAACATTACCAGTTAATCTTACCGCAAAAAATCTAAACACTGAAAGGGGTGAAGTCATTGGGCAGCCTCATACTGTAACTACGCAATATCACGATGGATTTATCTATTCGACCATGTATTTTGGAACTTGAAGCCTGCAGTCTCAGTACTTTCCATGAAGTGCTCAGCAAAATCCAATAGACTTCTGCTGATTCATTATTTTATAATATGATAACTTGTCTACACATACAAGCATACACACATGAGCTGGGATCACTTACATCCTGAAAATAGTTACACCCCAGAGGTTTGTTCTATTCATCATTGCACTTGCAATGCAGCCTTGAACTCGCTTTGTGTTCTTGCCTCTTTCTTTGTTTACTGTGCGACCCTGCAAGTTTATTTTCTCCTAAAGCTGAAAGGCTTGCTTTTGTCTTGCGAAATGGGCCAGAAGCCTGCGGAAAGAACCGCTTTGACGTCCACTTAGGCCTAAATCATGGTGGCAGTCTGCTTTTTCAGCACTGCCGGCAAAGGTGAAAAACAGGTGCAAACCCAATGGAAAAGGCTACGAATACAGCTATGTTTATGGCATTGAAGGCTGTGGACAGACTGAAATGGAGACAGAGTTGGATTCTGTTATGGTGACCTGTGAACCTGACAATTATCACCAACCCATCTTGACTGTTGAGTTTCAATTTCAATTCAAGCATGGCATTGACTGCAAGAACGACACATCACTTATATCATTCAGCTATGGGATTCACAGAAGCACTGTACACTTAAGAACAGATTAGCTTTCTTTCTTTCTTTCCATATTTCTTTCATTTAGCTGGGAGGAGGAGAAAGGCCAGGACACACACCAGTGTAGGCGAGATGTCAGACACCGTGAGACAAGAAGTCTGAGGAGGCCCGCTACTGCGGCTAAACAAAGCCTCATCTAAGCCTCCTCATCAGCTAACCTTGGCTCTGTCTCATCGTCTCCCGACAGTTCAAAAAGCTCTCAGTGCATGCTGGCAGGCTCAAGCACAATGCGTATAGACTAAGAGCACCTTCTTCTTTCAAAACGGCACTCTTGGACTTTAGAGTCTGTTAAGCTACTGAAAATTACATGCACTTCAAAGTTGCCTCAGTGACAAGATTAAAAAAAGGCTCAATGTACATTTTATGCGACAAAAAAATGCAAATGTCTCTGGTTCGTTTAAGCATACTCTCTCTTCAGAATATACTGCACGCATACCCCTTGTGTGATGATCAATAACTGCTGTCACTTTTAATTTTAAAGAAACATACTTTGCATTTTAAAGAAACATATCTATTGGGCATCTAAAGGATTCTCGGTTTGTGGAAAATATCAAAGAGCGTTTAACATCCTTTTTGTTTGATGCCTTTCCACATGTATTTGCATTTGCTGGATTTGTCGCAAAAGGCGCTACTCACTTGCGGGCCCAGTGCTGGAACTCAGAAGAGATACAACTGTGAAGGAAAGGTTTATCTTCCCAGCTCCACACCACTTGTTTTATTCGATTAAACACTTGAGCCATTTTCTGCGCTCGGCAGGGCTGCATGTTAATAAAATTGCTCAAGCTGCAATCATTGCATAAATACCCCTAACCACCATCTCGGCTTCTCTTCAATTTTGACGCTAATTACTTTTTTTCGCCCTTGCTTTTGTCATTTATTCCTCCGACAAGGCTTAATAAGTACATCCAAACATTCAAAAGCAATTAGAAAGTGGTCATCTACTACAATCACTCAGCAACTGTTGGCGAGGGAGACAAAAAAACAACAATATTGTTAGTTTTACATGGTTTAAAACAGTTGTCCCCAACCCTGTTCTTGGGCTCCTGATTCAACATGCTTCTATAGGCTACTAATGAGTATGATAGTTGAGTAGCCTACACTGGATGAGAACGTTAAGCAGGATAAATGTTTTATAAATGTAGTGTGCTTAAAATCCCCAAACGATATACTTATTTCTGAGTTTCGCTGATAATAGTATAGAGCATGGAGGATATTTTTGCACCACTAAACAGTATGCATTATACAGTCGTCCTATGCCAGGACACAGACCATTCGGACACAACTCTGGGGATCTACCGTCCTGTAGGTTTTGACTTCAACCCTAATGAAGCACGCCTTCTTCAACAGCTGGAGATCTCGTTTAGCTGCTAATTACTATAATCAGGTGTGCCAAATTAGGGTTGAAATTAAAACCTACAGGAAGGTAGATTTCCAGGAACAGGGTTGGAGATCACTGATTTACACCCTCTGTATCTTAACATAAACAAATTCAGAACTTCTAACAGTGTGAAAATATCCAAACACAGGACCAGAACCAATTAAATGAAGAAGCAGAAAAGAAAAAAAACTTTGGAAAATATTTGGAAACGAGAAATGAAATGTTTTGGAAAAGTGTATGAAAAGGCTGGGGAAACTGACGTCTGGGCACTTGATTGTGGCCCCGGCAGCTGGCAGCCATCTCTTTTGGGAGCTGAAAGTCGGTCACTCATCGGCATGCGAGTGAACACGTGGCTGTGCAGCTCTGCAGAAATGCCTTCCCCAGCGAGTACCGGTGACTCATTTAAGCATCCCCTTCGTCCCCAGTAATCCAAGTGGACTGCGGACATCCTTCCACAGAGAGCCGGCAGACTCATCAGCACCTGATTAGAGGAAAGGTGTGTAATCCCCCACTGTGAGAAGAGTAGAGCAGGACCATGGACAAACACACGCACACGCACACACACACACACACATATGGACACACACACATAAACACACACACACACACACACAAGCATGCAGAAACACACACACACAGACACACAAGCACGCAGAAACACACACACACACACACACATGGACACACACACACACACATGGACACACACACAGAGACACACTCACACACACATATGCAAACACAGACACACAAGCATGCAGAAACACACACACACACACAGACACACACACACGCATGCACAAACAAGCACACACAAAAGCATGCATGCTCACAAAGACACATACACACCCCACAGACAAAAAGTCACACAATCACACACAGACACAGAAACACAAACACAAATGCACATGCATACAAAAATGATTTTCCCATCATCCTTTTGTTTGGGTAACTGTTGTATGCATCTCTTTTGAACAGCCCCCTTTCAGGGTACACACACTGCGGTCAGAGCGCTTACCTTTATTTATCAATAAAGGCTGTAAGGCTGTACAGTGGCCCTCTGCCCATCTACATGTTCCTGTGACAGCCCCGGCCTGTCATCTAGCTTTCTCTAATATTATTTGAAGTCACGGCTTTTTGATTTCCATACAGTTACAGCGAATTATTGTGATGAAACATCACAGAGAAACATACAACCGGGAAGTGAACAACTGCATGAAATGACCTCTGCTTCTCCCGAGCGTGAGAAAACGTCACAGGTTTTTTGTTTTTAATCCATCAGCGTTCATAAAAAAAAAAGGGAAGAAACGCAATCTGACCTACACGGCGAGCCAATGTAGCTTCATCGTAGCGCTTACTCAAAATGGAGCTGACATTATACAAGAAATTGTAGTTGCTGCTACACGTATCCGTCAAAATAAAGAATGCCTTGCTATTCTTGTCACCCTGCAATGTAGCCAATGTTGTCCAACAAGAAACGGTGTGGAGTTTTCTGACACAACAATAAATTCATTATAAGGAACAGGTTATATAAATTAGACTCAGCCCCTTGTCATTTGTATCAGGTTATGCGCTATATTATACAGTCTCCTAGCAGACAAGAGCCATTGTAGAATGAATGTCTGGGAGTGATATTTTTCAGGCTATGGCTTTTTGACTAAAACATACTTTAATATATGATCTCTGTACACAGGCTAATGCTGTTGTGAGCATGCAACTCCTCAAATAAAACCCAGATCAAATCAAGGCAATAAATCTTGAATCATCTGATGAAGAGCGTACTGTCTGCTGTATTTTAACCATCAATTCACAAATTACAATCACTCAGTCTTCAGCTTTTCATTTCTGTCCGGCTCACAGAGTCGGGGGCTGAGGTACTGGATTTCTTCTTGTGAAAGAAAGGCAATGTACAGTGGACTAATTTAATAAGGCAACACCTCTTCTAGTTATCTTCTTGCATGGCTGAATTTGAGTCACACTTATGACTAACATTTCTGCACAAACTACATGCACACAGAACACACGCTTTAAAAATATGCAACCAGCTCAAATAGGCACAAAATAATTGTCATTTTGGACATTAACCATTAGCCAGTATGGACTCTAACTCACCATTAACCAGTATGGACTCTAACTCACCATTAGCCAGTATGGACTCTAACTCACCATTAACCAGTATGGACTCTAACTCACCATTAACCAGTATGGACTCTAACTCACCATTAGCCAGTATGGACTCTAACTCACCATTAACCAGTATCATTAGCCAGTATGGACTCTAACTCACCATTAACCAGTATGGACTCTAACTCACCATTAACCAGTATGGACTCTAACTCACCATTAGCCAGTATGGACTCTAACTCACCATTAACCAGTATGGACTCTAACTCACCATTAACCAGTATGGACTCTAACTCACCATTAACCAGTATGGACTCTAACTCACCATTAACCAGTAATAATGCTGCCCAGTTGTGGTAAGGAAAGCTTCTGCACTTAAATGACTGGAATACGTTATCTGAGACTAACGAACTGCATGAGCGACTGGAATGATACCGGACGCATTCACAGAGGTCAGATCGGAAGCACGTAGTTACTTCTTCATTCCGGGTGGAAAGTTTGCCAGTCAATTTGCCCCGCTGTCCGCGAGCGAGATGGCTGAGGCGTGGTGCGGGCGGGCAGGGCTCCAGGCTGTACGAGTCCCTCTTATTAGAAATATCCATTAACCTGCTGACAGGGGCTGCTGTAATCACCGTCTCGCCAGGCCCTGCAGACAGGCCATTATCCACGCTGTGTCATTTCAATCTAGGGGGTGGGGGGAGGGGGGGGCGCAAAAACGTCACATCACTGCCGCAAAGACAGGAGGGAAAAGCCGCACCAAGAAAGCGGGCACAAAGGCGCCATTCCGGAATTGGAAGAGAGCTCTCCCCTCCGATATTCGCCTTGGGTTTATCGACCGCTCTCTCGCTGGACACAGGTCGGCGTCGGAGGCCCCGAAGAACGGTCGTATGATTTTAAAAGCATCACAGACCTGGGTAATATTTCCCAGCATACTCGGCGGTAATGCGCTTGATGAAGGAACTGCCAGTCTGCATTTGGTTTACATAGTGCACTCATCCCGAATAATGAAGAGAACGGGTAAGGCTTAGGCCCTGCTAATGACACTATGGTATCTACATGGTGGGATTCAGTTTTGATTAAGGTGAGCGATATGATGAGCCGCTGCCTCACTGAATGTGAAACGCGAGTGATAAGGCGAGACGTGATCAGAAGAGACACGAAGCCAAGTCTTAAATAGTACTCAGTGCTCATTGCAATTTGCAATATGGAATAAAAATATTTATTTATGATGGAACGACAATAACATTCATTTTTACTGAAAAATCTTACCTTCCCTATCCAGAAGGCCTATCCAGAAGCCTCAGTATTAGTGGCCAAAATCTTGGTATGTTAGCATAGGGTAGTGGATTACGTTTAGTTTTTAATTAAAGTTGTGAAGAAAAAAAATGAAATTGATTGAAATTGAAATTTGAAATTCATATATGCACAAGATCATAGTACGTATGAGTGTGATATTGGGATCAACTGTATGAGTCTGACATGAGACATATGAAGAGGAGTTGGCGTGGTCATGTGGAGTCGGTCAAGTGGAGTCGGCGGCCCTCATGGTATGTGTTCTTGTTGATAATATTTAGAATAGAATTGTAGTAGAGCTGATTTACCCAGTTCACTGTGAACTGCATTCAGTGTTCATTACTAGGGATAGCTGCTACTGTATGGGAAGAATGTGCTTTCCTATCTGTTCTGTAGTTACTTCGATGACCTTTCTGTATGCACTTACTGTATGTCACTTTGGATAAAAGTGTCTGCTAAATGACTGTAATGTATGTAATGAGTCATTAGGAAATTGGCAGCTGCATTAACCCAACTCCTGTCTCTCTCATAATGAACCATCCTTGCAAAAACACCTTTTAGTCCTACAAGTCTACTTAAAATATTTTTTTTTAAATTGAGGCTATGCATGTGAGAGTACTATCAAGGTCAATTGGAAGTCTAGCATGGGCTACACCGCAGTTAACGGGTATGGATCCCCTCAGGACGGTGGCTGACATGTGACACATTAGCACGGTCTGTCTTGTTGATAGAGAGATCAATGCAATGTTCCTAAGAATACTGAAACTCACGTCCCCCAAGGACAAACACAAGCAATTCTTTGGATACATGCGGTTTACGGCATATTTCCTATGTCTCAGGGCTTTTTGAAGGACATGAATTATTTAAACTGTGACTTTAAAACAACTCAAAGACGGCGGTTGCCATGGATGCGCAAGCATCAAAACAATTCATAGTTCAAGATGGAGAGGAAAAAAGACTCACACATTGCTTATCCTCAAAAAGAAGAACTAGATGACAAGATGGTTGGGAAAATATCCATAAATGTATTACACAGACATGGTCAAGTTTTGGTCACATGACCTTCAGCGCTTTTTGAAGTACATGACAATGTATTGTATAAGATATTGAAGGTTTTTTTAATATTAATATAGGATGGCTCACACAAAGAAGCGGCAGCTCTATCTATGAAACATGGTCATCACTGATCCGAGTTCTGTGCATATGCCCCATCATTGAAAAGGGTAAACAAGGCCCACACCTAAATCCAAGCTTATGGTTTAGATCATGGATATTCAAATCTGGACCTTGAATCCAAGTCTGGCCCTGGTTTTCTTTCTCCCAGGTAATTAACTGAACACTTAGTCTAGTGATTGGCCAGACTGTCTTCACACCTGACTCCCAGGTAAAGGGAGGGTGGAAAACCAGCAGGTCTCGGACCTTGAAGACCGTGATTTGATGACCAGGGGTTTCGATCAAGCTTCACACAAAGATATTTGTGTGGTGCATGCAGCCTGTCTCGGGACCAAATAAAGAAAATTCACATCCCTTCCTGTTCAAAACAGAGAGGATGAAGAAAAAAGCCAGTAAAACAACATTAGGGAAAAAAAACCCTGGATATGATCTAATTTCCTCTTTATTGCTTGCCAGGCTTTTCAGGAAACAGAAGTGCTTGCCAGTGCACATCTCTACAATCTTTTTGCATAGACAAAAGGGTGGGGGGGCTTAGAGAAAAGTCTGAATTGTTTATGGTCATAATATGGATTTTATACGGCTCCTAGGAAGAGAGAATTACATCTTAAATTACAATGATGTCTTTGTGAGTTGTCAGCAGCTGTAGTTATATGGGCTGGGAGCTCTCTCACGAATGCTTGGCTGCGGTCTAAGGGGACAGTGGGGGGACGGCACGTCCATGCGCGTGGGCAGGGAAGGAGAGTGGAGGGCTGCAAAGTCAGCTCACGTGCCCGGTATTCCCCACGTCCCTCGCTTTAACAATAGCTCCTAGGAGCCCAGTTTGGTTTCCCGCTGATAGAGTGAACTAGATCTGCTGGGCTCTAATTGGTGTAATATAGCACGGTAAGCACGCTATGTGGAAGCTCATCACGCTCGCGCACACACTCCTCTCCACCCCCAAGAGAGTGAGTGGAGCTGCAGTTGTTTGCTTGCCAGGGGCCTGGGTCTTCTGGCCCGGTAGGCCAAAACGTGCATTGCCACGTGGCACACTTCCTGTCTGGAACCAAACACTGTCAAACCACACAGCTGAGCTCACTACAGCTGCATGGTTTACCAGTGTTTGTGAAACCGTGAAGCATCTTTTTCTTCATCATCTTTGACTTTAGTACTAAAACTGTTCCCAAAAATAAAAATAAGCAGCCACACACAACAACAACATTTTCTGAAAATCTCTGTGACGCAGAGTTGCGAGAAGGCCGTATGTCAGCTGGGAGGAAGGCGCGGGTGGTAGTCACCTCTTCTTGGCTAATTGCCCTTTTTTTTGTATGAAGCAGCACATAATCGTCACGCTAATTAGAGGAGCCATGAACAAGTATGTTAAGTGTTGATTTGATTTGCGAACATGTCTCTCCTCCCCTAGTCTGACTGTGAAGCCCTTTCTTTGAATCTGCAGCAGCTGGGCTCCATCATACTCTCTCTCTCTCCCTCCCATCCTGTCTACTTCCCTTTATCAAAAAGCAATAAAAAAAGACTGAATGGCAGGAGAGCCATTTTTATTTCATCAGCTGAGTGAAGCCATCAGTCTGTGTGCGGTGTGTGTGTCTGTGTGTGTGTGTGTTTGGAAAGGTGCTGGTATGGGTGTATGTGCATGTAAGTGGGTATGTATTGTACTGCATTGTGTGTGAGTGAGTATAATGTTGTATTGGAGTGATTGTGTGTGTGTCTGTATGTGTGTGAAAGTAGGTTGGTAGTAGTCGTTGGTTTGTAGTTGCTCTTCAGCATAACACATTTTTTCAGCTATTCAGCAGCGAGCCGCCTTCTGTGAGGACAGTAGGTCATGCCCGCAAAAAACGAAAAGCCACTCAACCACACACACACCATGGCCACACGCACTCACATACACACAGACACACACAAACAGTGTTACATGCTCTTCTTCGTCACACACTTGTGTGCACTTAGAGTTTTCCGGATATCATAATAGAGCAAAGCTGGTGGAATAAAGCTGCAGAAAATAAACATAAAAAAGAATAGCACAACATGTGAGAGTTTGCTCATGTTGGTAAAACAGAACATCAGCGATAGGTCAGCCCAATATACCCGTTTATATCTCAGGGGAACAGCACTGTTATAATATCACATAATGCTGCTCTTCTGTTTATTTTGTACCAAACATTATCCTTGATATTGTACTGTTGTAAGCATGCAGGCAATGGGGGAATATCTCAGCTGATGCAACAGTAACAGATTTAGGGATTCTGCATGGTGGAATGGCATTAAATTTATGGAGTGGGAGAGATTGTACGTTTATATATGCACAAAAACACACACAAAGACACACACACAAGCATACACTCCCCCATGCCTCCACACGCTCCACAGCTACGCTAGCGGAACATCGGCTCACACAAACCCAGTGCCAGGGGCGGGGCCAGTAGGGGGCCAGTGGTGGCACTGGCCCCCACTGGAATCTGATTGGCCACCCCTGGTGCCCCCCCTACCAGAACCGGAATATGATAGGCCATTGTCTTGTCAGTATCGATGAAAGCAGCCTCTGTAGCCCAATGGGAATGGACATAAAATGAGGTGGAACCAAAGTTGCATCTTCCAATGACAGAGCTAGCCGCGTCACTTCAGCATTCAGCAATCAACATTTTAACGTCTGCCGCTGAGAAGATGCAAGATCATTTGACGCTGTCGTCGCTGAAGAACAAAAGTGGAATATAGGTAGGTAAACTGAAGTTCAAATGTGTTCTTTTTATGTGGACTGTAATGGACTAGATAATAGAAGTTAAAAGGTAAATGCATAACGTAACTTCTAGATAGCGTTAGCTAGCTAAGTGAACTCTAAAGGCCGTGACACACTGGCCGCGATTTACTCGCACGAATAAATCGCACTTTGAAAAATAAAAACGAACTCCTGTATTGTTCATAAAATCTTGCACATCAAACGCGAAATGTCCTTTGCGAAAAAGCGGAATTTAATTTATTCGCAGCAAGTTCGTTTTTTGCGAGTTTTCGTTTGCGAAACTATTTATCCAATCATAACAAGTTTCCGTGACTGACGTCACCGCACTGCCACAACAAACTCCAACATCCAATATGGCGGACCAACTGATTTTATATGTCACAGTATAGCGTCCTCTTTCGTAAAAGACATAAAAGTTACAAAGAAAACGATTTGAAGGACAATTTGTGGAAAACCATAGCCGAGCAAATAGGATATGAAGATGGTGGTTTTACAGCTAAATGGTTGCAATACGCACAACTCGCTATCTGATCAGCTCCCACAGGTTATTAGCATTGACTTAAAAGTCGTCTCCAGCTATTTTAGCCAGCTAACGTTAGCTAACCTTTAGATCTAACGTTAACGTTGATAGCAGTTCGTGTAAAGAAGATAACAAGCCAGTGGCGATTATACACAAACATAGCTACACGATACGTAGGCCTATTTATTTTTTAACTTTAGGCGAGTTCATGTAGGCTACGCTGTCACCGGCTGGGTTGTTTGCCTTGGTGAAAACAAAGGATGAAAGCTAGCGAACCGCTATATGTGATATTGTTTCGTGGATATTTGCCGTAGTAATTGTGGGCTATATGCTAACCGAAGGAGAAAGACGACACGTAGTCTAGCTACCGTGTCTGGCCAGGGGCAGCCACTGCAGTGGAGGGAGAGAAAGGGGGTGGAGGAGAAGGGCAGGGTCGAGTAGCCTATATGAAATGTTTTTGCTGTCACAATGTTGTCTGTGTGCGTGGCAAATAAAGTTCCCCAAAAATCTTATTCCGACTCCTGTGTGGATTTCCTGATTACTGAGCCAAGTTATATAAATAACGAGGAAAACAGACGAGTTCTGCCTGTAGCGATCGTTTTGGAGAGAACTCTTCAGACTTCATGAGTTGCTACACTGTATATAGACTACGACAAATTTATTTTAAAGATGTTTGCTGAAATGACGTAATGTATTGTTATGTTGTGGTTAACCATTTATATTAGTGGAAGAGATCAAGAGGCAGTGGAACACGTATGTCCGTAAAAGGAGGGAAGAGAAGGAGAGCATGTTGTAGACAAAACAAACTTTACATAAGTAAAAACGGACACATAATAAGCCCGGTTCAATATTTTGCCAATGTAATTTAAGCATGCTCTGTTTTTAACATTCTGGTAGAGGAAAAAAAAATACACTTTCGTTCCGTGATGGACCGAACGGATAACCATGTCGTCATCGCTCGACGAAGAGTAATCCATTTTTATTCGCACGGATTTTCAAACGCGAAAAAGAACGCGAGCTTTTCGTTTTTTCGCATCGTTGCAGGTGTGTCAGGTTTTTACGCGAAATATTCGCCAACGAATTTTTCGCATTTTCGCCTCGCTTATTCATTACGTCCCCGATGTGTCACGGCCTTTATGGCTAAAGTTTATAAAAATGCAAAAAATATCTTCATATATATATGGAGCCAATCCCCCCTACACAAATACCTTTGTTGCCCACCAGTCACAGAAGTGACCAGTCAAGAGCTAAATGGTTATGTTTTGTTTTTTTGTATTCATTTTATTTTATATATTTTTAGGTTCAAAACCTCATTGTACTGTGTACTGTACAAACTACTGTGAATATTGGAATATTGTACATAGCACTTTTCTATTTACTTTGCTTTTATGGCCTTTTATCCATTTTCATACTGTTAATATGTAAAATAGTTATTTATTTATGTTTGTATCTTTAATATTCTGAATAAACAATTTAATTGTTAAAACATTCATTCTGACCTGGACTGTATCCATTTATTCTCATGCTATTTTATTTTAGGGGTGCTCTTAATATTACTGGTTGTCGCCACCTAATGGTCATTTATGTAGTGTAGTTACAGGCAGTTAGCTATAATGGTGTACAGATTTATTTTGACTTTATTGTTTGGGTACAAACACATTTATTTATAATATTACTTTTCTCTGTCTATACTACATGGGTATTGAAGATTTGCATGACTATTTAACTACCTGCAAAACTGTACACAGTAAGGGGACACTACACAATAAAGGGTAAATAAAAGGCATTATCTTTCAGTATATTGGTTATGATAGAACAGTAGAATAATATTGAAGCAGAAGAATAAAATGGAAATCTGAACAAGTGCTACAATCTTGAGGGGATATTCAACCATACAGTTTGGAAATGCAACATTTAATATATGTACAGTGCCTTTGGAAAGTATCCAAACCCATTGGATTTTTTTCAAATTGTGCTATGTTGAAAGCTCAAATTAACATTTCAATTGACTTTTTTTGTTACTCATTCACATGAAGTGCTCTATAATGTCAAAGTAGAGAAAAAAAATACACCCTTTGCTGTAAAAGCTTAAAAATAAGCTCGGGTGTATCCAATAGTGAAATAATCTAAACATTTTACTCCACTTTGACATTATAGAGCACTTTGTGTAGATGAGTAACAAAAAGCCCATTTAAACTAGGGATGCACCGAAATGAAAATTCTTGGCCGAAACCGAAAACCAAAAATGAGAAACCAAGGCCGAAAACCGAAAACCGAAACACCGAAAGAAATGATTGTCAATTATTAGAACCATTGCATTTATGGCTATGACTGTGTACTAACCTCACTAAAATCAAAGCATTGCAATTCAAGAATAAATCAATTACAAAAGTATGAAAATATTTTATTTAGCACTGACATTACAGCAATGCACAATATAAATTAAAATTCAAAACAAAATGTTTAACTTGACCCCGCTCATGTGTACATTAAATAATAATGTACAGGCCTATAACTGACTGGCCTGCTGAAAGATTGTAAAATTAAATATGTTCTCTCATAAAAACACAAAGTGCATTTAAGTCACCCGACGTGGAGAAACTCTTTGCAGATGCACCCCCTCTTGAAATTTCAGCACTGCATTTTTTGCAAATCGCTATCCGTGGGTCTTTCTCCGAGATATTGAAATAACTCCACACCGCCGACATGCTGGCTCTTATCCAGATAACCGTGTGCTGGCTGCGCTTTTTGTTTGCGTCATTACAATTCTGTTTAATTAAAAAAAAAAAAAAAAAAAAAAAAATTCTGTTTCGGCCGTGTTGTTTCGGTGATTTAGGTCTTTCGGCCGAAAACCGAAAATGCACTTTTGGGCCATTTTCGGCCGAAAATTTTCGGTGGCCGAATTTTCGGTGCATCCCTAATTTAAACATATCTTAATTTGAGCTGTCAAACAGCAAAATTTGAAAGGGTGTTCATACTTTCCGAAGGCACTGTATATGATTACCTAGAATCAGGGGCAGGTATAAAAAAAAGGTTAGGCTAGGGTTAAGGCTAGGGCTAAGGTTTGGTCTGATAAATACATGTGTGTCTGCTGTACGCGGCAAAAAATAAATAAATGGTAAGCCTTGATGGCTGGCCCCCCTCCTCTGGGTCTGTGCCCCATCCTGGCCCCCCCATTCAAAATGTTCTAGACACGCCCCTGCCCAGTGCCCATCACCTTCATCATGAGACGCCCGAATGCCTGCACGCTCACCCAGCTCGACCATCACACGCAACATCTGAACACCCGCGCACCCGAAGCCAGCCCTATCCACCCCCGCCGGAGATGGTACCTTCCAAATTGGGCACACACGCCTACACGCACCCACGTGCACATTTCATACCTATCCAGAAAAAAAGGCCTGAAACGCTGAACGGTATTTCAAAGCTTTCAAAACGAGCACCGACAGAGTGATTCCAGTCCCAGCAGACAAATTAATGACATAAGAACCACAGAATGCAGTATCAACTTTTTGTGTCTTTTTTATACTTTTCAAATAAATTCTGCCCCAAAAACTCCTGCAAAACACCACAACCTCCACCAGCAATGTTACACAAAACATTAAATCAGGGTTTTGGTTTTGTAGGTTGAGTCAATGCAGTTCTGTTGTGGATTGGCTTGAACATGCTGGCCTTTGCCCTGCCTTGGCTCTGAAAGGCCATGAGCAGTAGGCAAGGAAGCCATTGATTTTAAACGACGCGGCTGCGACACGACCGCCTGCGGACTGAGTGGTAATCCAACGCTTCGCATTCCGCGGGCCGCCGCTGATGAGACGGCGCGGGACTCGAATTTCGGCCGTGACCGGGACAGGAGCGCGTGCGGGGAAAATGCAGGATGGGCGAACCCAAGGCCCCCGCCATCGCTCTGAGCCTCTCCGAAATTCACGATAAAGCAGTGGTCATTTGGGGGCAGGATTGATCGTCCAATTTAAAAGTCAACAACAACAAAAAATGCAAGTAGGGGCTGTTACTCAGATGGGCCCTTTCCCATCCAGCGGCAGTAAAATCAAGCCGAGCGGAGACATTTCTCACAAGTAATTACAGGAATAAAGCAATACTTCAGCTGAGCCTCCGAGATGCAGCATCCAGCTAAAGCGCTGGTTCCCTGGTGCAGTGACACACTTCCCAGTCTGGGTTTGAATCCACCCCCCATCGTGCAATAGCAACTACTCTGGTCGTTTGGGTAAGCACAATGATGATGGCAGCATGATTCACCATGCCCACAGTATGCACTGTGATGATGTCAGTATGATTCACCATGCTCATAGTGTGCACTGTGATGATGTCAGTATGATTCACCATGCCCATAGTGTGCACTGTGATGATGTCAGTATGATTCACCATGTCCATAGTGTGCACTGTAATGATGTCAGTATGCTTTACCATGCCCATAGTGTGCACTGTAATGATGTCAGTATGCTTTACCATGCCCATAGTGTGTACTGTGGTGATGTCAGTATGATTCACCATGCCCACAGTATGCACTGTGATGATGTCAGTATGATTCACCATGTCCATAGTGTGCACTGTGATGATGTCAGTATGCTTTACCATGCCCATAGTATGCACTGTGATGATGTCAGTATGATTCACCATGTCCATAGTGTGCACTGTAATGATGTCAGTATGCTTTACCATGCCCATAGTGTGTACTGTGATGATGTCAGTATGATTCACCATGCCCATAGTGTGTACTGTGATGATGTCAGTATGATTCACCATGATTCACCAACACAGCATGATGACTAGAGTTTCTTGGGCGGACGGTCTGCTGGTGTAATTTTTCCAAACTGACAGAGGGCGCTGCAGTTATAAGGGAAGTTATGGGAATGTAAACTGTAAATAAACAACAGCAACAGTGCTGCAGCCCAGCAGCCTTCCTCAGGCTTGACTAATTAGCGGCGAGGCGACATTCTGAAGCCACACTTTCAATGGGGTGTGACCATCTGATTTTCTACATGTTATTCCTTCCTAATATTTTGGACAATCTGCTCATCTGCTCACATCATTTCAGCAATATGTGAGAATAAATGAAGACAATATCTTCACAAAAACAAATCTCCTGATAGAAATGCTGTGACATTTATCACAATGACAATTTCACAAGCGGATACAAATGTTTATTGCCTGGTTAATTTATGTGCAGATTAGTTCATGCTGCCTTTGGCTTGGTTCCAGAGTTGAAGAGTGTGATACAGGCTGTTACACACACTTATGGTCTTCGCAGGCATCCAACAGATATACCCAGTCACAGATTAAGGGATGCCAAAACGGCCTGTTTCTGCTGGGCATCGGATTCTGTGGAGGTTGGATCGTGAGGAATACGTAGATTCTGGGCAGTACTGCAGTAGCCTATGACTGACTGGATAGATTTGGGCCAGGTGCAGCCACCCCAGATTGACTGGTGAGCACAGAAAACTGCAGAGGAGAGGCCACACCCCCCGTCTGTAATTGGAGGTAAAGTTTCTTTGGAGCCGTGTGGGACTGTGTCTCAGTGCGCCAGCAACAGTGCACTCCACACCGAACATTTCAGGGTCCCAATCAAAGGAGGTGACAGGACATACATCACAGCCGCAGTCCCATTTGTAAAGTGACAACCACAAGCAGCCCCCCCCCCCCCCCCTCCCCAACCCCCCAACCCCCCTACAGCTAGCCACTGCCTGCTCACTTCAAAACCTGGCCCCCTGGACGGCAGTGTCAACAAGAACACCCCTCTCCATCTTCCCGTTCGGCGAAAGGTTACCTAGCAGCTTGTGAGGTTACCTGGGGACAGTGAGAAAAGTTCAGCTCGGATTGCAGTCAATAAGCGATGCTATCCTCCCCCTCCGCCTCCCTGACCGCCGCGACTTCTGGAATCCCTCGAACCTAGCTCCTCTCCGCACCTCTCCCTCCCCTCCTTCAGCCACAAGCACTCACATCTCCCCATCAAACAAACCTTTCAAAAACACTAGGAGCATGACATTTACATTGTTATTTACTGAGACGTCGGGACATATCCATTATTAATACCTAACCTATTGAATTATTTAATGTTCCGCGCGTTACATTATTCTGTGAAATGTTTATGTTGTTGTCAAGTATAAACATTTAGGACAAGGTTAATGAATAAATAAAACTTGTTGATTGGTACACAGCAATGCAGGCAAGGATCATTTTATTGGAAAACCAACAGTAAGTACACGTATTAGAAGTGCCGTACTTACATAATTGCAACTGCCAGCGTTGCTGCCATTTTCCAATTTAATAATGACAATACCACACAACAACAGAGAAGACCTAGACATGAATATTAAAGGATTTAAATGTTTGAGGTGGACAATGAAAACATGTAGAAGACCAAACTAAGACTTAAGCAAAACAATGTGTTCAAGAGATTATTTAAAGGGTGTTGCTGGCTCGCATACCCGTGTAGCACTTACACCAGTACACCAGATCTATCACAGAGGTTAAATGAGCATATGCCGTTTCTTCATCGAGGTTAATAATTTAGAGAGCTATTAAACTCTCTGTGAAATCTTTAATGTTCTGGGAGAGGGTGGGGGGGGGGGGCTCTCTTCGTGTTCTCCACACTTGAGAACACGGAGAACCATTGAGGTGACAGTGGCATTAAGAAGCCCGTGCAGAAAATAGGGTCAGCTTAGAGTCAATTAACAATTTTTCGTTAGCATAATTAGGGGACATATGCTTTAAATCACTTCTCATGGACCTTGGGCCAATTGACGGATTGATTTTTTTGGCTTTTTCCGGGGCCCTCAACGCTGGCGTGCGAAACCAAACCTGGCACCCTGCGAAAAGCAGGTCTGACCCTAATGACTGCCGAATCGATGCCTTTAATGCCACGCTCTGGAGGCAAGAAACGCCGCTAAAAAGCGCTACCACCCCACCCCCAATCCCCCCACTCCGTCCCCTCTCCGGCCTGCGTGTCACAGGTTTTTTCAGTTTTAATTCAAACCAAGACGTAGTGGCCCCTTTTTTAACCAGTTCCTTACCGGTGCTAACTGCATGCCTTTTTATGAAAGTGACCAATCAGTTTCAATTCGGGTTGCTTCATCCTCCCCCCTCTCTCCCCTACTTACCCCCTCCTCCCCGCCTTTCCAAATGAGCTTTCCAAAGCAGTGAATCATTTGTAATAATGAGGAGTCCATTTCAACAGCTCGTCTCCCGCTCTGGCACCGCTTCCTGGTCTCACCCAGCTTAATGGAATCCGGTTAGTAGCTCAGCGCTTTTTCAATTCCCTAATAAAAGACTGTCCTAGGGGCATTGACTGTGGTGCAATCTGACCAAAACTATCCAGTTCAGCTTGAGAAAACAACGGCCTTGGTTGATTACATATGACTGGGGTTGTTCAGCCCATTCCGTAAGCGATTCAGCAGGAGATTGTGTGAATGCACCTGACCATTTCAATTCCCTCTTGTACAAATGGCCTCATTTATGACATCTTACTGCATATAGTTCAGTAAAAACCCATACTGGGATTTTCCCCCCTCTCTTTCGTGATAGATATTAACACAGATCTATGCCAGCAGCAGGAGAAATGTAATGGCAGCTACTTTTCCATTACCTTGCGACTATTGAATGTACATTCCCAATGTTGTGCGACTTGTAAAAACAAGCATTGTGCACAAACAAATGAAAGCCATTCAACTTGGTGACTAGTTATAGGACATTTTTTATGTGTTTTAGACAGCTTTTCCAACAGTGTTATAAAATGCTAAATAAACAGCGCACATTAAGGTGAATGGAAACAGCTTACATAAAGCTTTCCTTGTTATTTAGCTGCATTGAAAAAAAATCAACCATTCCCAGTCATCTTTAAGATATTGCTAATGGTATTTGTGGGACACAAAACACATTCTATGAGTTTTACAGGTGATTGTAAAGCCCCAAGGTAAATTCACTGCGATACCGTAATAGAAAATAGCCACTGAGAAACTACCGTCCAGGTTGTAAGAGCCCATGGTTTGCCGGACCACAGCCGCTACGATCAATCAGCCCTGACGTGTTTGTTAGTGGTAATGCTAATGAATTAAGAGAATCGTGGTTATGAGGTATTGATGTTCACGTGGAGTGATGGAACAGCAAAGGCAGCAGGTTTATGGCCTGCGAACAGTATCCTCTTAGGTCTTGCATTACAGTGTTCCTATTTTGTATTTGTGAACACCAACAGAAAAGAAACCGTACAAAAATGCGCAGAACAAATCGAAGGTTTGAACACCCTGAAAGTGTACTGAAAGTGTGAAGAAGCACGGATGTTGTTTTCTTGCAGCTTCGGCTCTGGAGGAGGTCAATACAGAGAGGGGGTTCTTAACGAGGCCTATCTGAGTCAATGATGCCGTACTTCAGCTCGGCACGTGCCGGCTGAGGCAGCGATGGACCAAGCTATTTTTGAGCGGTGACTCACATTAGGGCTCTTTTCAGAGAGACGGCCAGTCCGGCCCCGATTCCCGCCGAGTTCTTTCATGGAACAGTGGCGATCGAGGCAGACCGTGGGAGCCATTCATTTTCTCCCTCCCGCGACTTTTTTTGTTTGTTTTGTTTTTATCGCCGAGCCGCACGGACACGCAAAAGACCGAGTGCCTCTTGGGAGCGGAGTTGTGAAGTTGGACCTCTTTTGGCATTCGGGGGCGGTTGTATCCCGCCCACCGCCTGCCCGATGCAAATAAACCTGCCGGAAAGGCTGAAACAGCGAGGCTTCGTTTCGCTACGGTTCCATCCCGGCTCCGGTCGATAAACCCGCATAATGTGACCGTTCCTCGGTAGCGAGACGGCGGTCTGAAACAATAACGTATCGCTGCGGCGGGAGATAATCCATTCTTACATTAACCCTTTCCTTCTATACTTGACCCCGTCAGGCACCGTTGTGACCTCCCGT
The DNA here is from genome assembly GCA_022702515.1 of Ilyophis sp. 1 JC-2022. Classification (NCBI taxonomy): domain Eukaryota; kingdom Metazoa; phylum Chordata; class Actinopteri; order Anguilliformes; family Synaphobranchidae; genus Ilyophis; species Ilyophis sp. 1 JC-2022. Next base: position 38,913,030 of record CM040402.1, on the reverse strand, counting down.
GTCAGAGAAATACATTCAGACGTCAGTCGATAGCAGTGGAGTGGATCGCTGCGGTATTGTTCCCGCTGATTAGTGTAATGTAGCTACACCGCATGACTGTCCGGACTGGGGGACATCACTGCAGCTGGGGCCAGATTGCTCTTTGCTTGGTAATAAATCACAAGCCCGACAGGCTCAGTGGCCTTTCCATTGCCGCGCAGGCCCTGTTCCACACCTCACTGGGCCCACTCACTACCAGTCAACAGTGGCAGTGTCAGAAAGGAAGGCCCAGGAAAAGCTCTCCTGAATAAAGGCTTTTTTAAATCTTTCATAAAAAGTCTAGTCATGCTGTTTGAAATTTAAAGGCCCTTCAAAAAGCACTTTTTCAAAACTGGTTTTTTTTTTTTTAAACATCTTTTTTCTTTTTTAAAAGAAGCAAAGATGAGTTTCTACAGTTTTTAATTGCACAGCTGCAAAGCTTCTTTCATCATACAGCTGCTTGGTTCTGCCTTGAAATTAGTGCATATAAAGAAAGACAGAAATCGTCACAATGCTGCTATTACTGAGCCTGCCCTGTGCATACTGCCCATGGCTACTGTGTGGTATAGTTTTTGAAATCACCAAACGCAAGAAATAAACAACCTGGATATGAAAAACGTAGCGATAACTCCTTTCATTGCTCATCCTTTCTGTGTCTTTAAGAATACCAATTATATTCTATATCTGTATAAAAAAAACAGAACCCAGTTGTCTACTTGACACCCAGTACTATTGTACTCATTAGGCCAAGGTAAAACCTACCTTGACTAAGCAAATGCAACAGCCCATCTGTTCAGTTCATACCACCAGTTCCCACACAACCCACGCCGCCAATTAATGTAAATCTGAAACTTTAGATTTCGATTAGAACTTTAGAGCCAAGAGGACCCTCTCCCACCTCTGCAGGCACATCATTGTGGGGCGACGGAGGATGAATGGGGTGACAGCGGACCTGGTCGACCGTGATCACGCTAATGGCCCTTAGCAGATTGGCTAGGGTGGCGCAGCGGGACCCTGTGCCTTGAACCCCAGCCGGGCCCATTTCACGGTGTCTGCCCGGGATCTGCCGTTACTCACTCACTGTGATGGAGTGCTCATTGGTTAAGCAACAGTGCATGTGGGTTTCTGGGGGTGCATCGGGGGGTGGTGCATGGGTAGTGGTGGGATGCAGGTGTTGTTTGACTGAGGGGGTCATTGTTTGGGAATCGTGGCGGATGTGGATGAAGTTTGGATGTTTGCTTCAGCGAGCAGCTTCACAGCCCTAATACAAAACCTATTTACAAAAGCTTGAGTGTATTTCTTTTTGATGGCTTTAAAAATCTAAAACAAAATAGCATAGCATTGCTAACTCCTACTTTTGGGACCATTAAAAAAAACATTTATACTGTGCCAGTATATGCAGTATAAAATAACAGAACTGAAGAAAGAATACTTTCAACAATCATATCCATAACTGCATGCCAACGAATTTTATCTCAATCCCTTTCCCGTAGTATTGTCATGCTTAGCGACAGTAGGAAACATTGGAGAAATATTTTCTAAATTACTAAAATTATACAGGAATGCCATGACAACACCATTCACCTGCAGTGCCAAACGTGGGCGTAAGACAGGTAGTACTGTAATTGTGAGTTATAATAAGCTTTCTCAAAACAGTTTTCCACCACAGCCATGTTGCAACATCAATTCAGAAAACAGGAAAAGGTGTTTTCAACTTCACAGTGTGGTGAAGCAATGCCAGATTATCAGGGAAGCTTAACACTTGGGGCCTGATTTACTAAGACCTTTAGCGTGTGCAAAACCTTTTAGGACACGCAAAATCAATTAAATGACAAATGATTGGACATGTTTGTTTTTTTTGCACCAATCATTGGTTGTGTTAGTAGTTTTGCGTGTGCTAAAAATTTTTGCACCTGCTAAAGTTCTTAGTAAATCAGGTAGCCTGTTTAAAGATTAAAATGTAAAAATGTAATCTATAAATCTATACATAACTCCCTACCATTACAAACATCCTATCACGTCATTTATACGTATTATCCAACCATATAATAACAGTGCAATGCTATTTTTTCTAAATGTAGGCAAGATTGAGTTAGAGCAGCAATTTCTTCAGCCAAAGTAATCATGCCCCAATTTGTGATTGAGGAATTTTTTTTTTTTTTTGTTTTTTTGTTTAGTCTATTTATTTTACAATTAATTTTAAAAGGACAATTACATTGTTGCAAAACCAATGTACATGCACCATTAAAGAGCATCAAGGATAACACAAAAAAGTCAGTTAGACGTCGTAGAGGTGTGTGCGTGCGCATGCGCATGGAAATACTGGAGTACGGCTTTAGTGGCATATAAAATCACAAAATCCACAAAAAATATTTACATTTGGCATTAACAGGCAACATTCTAGCAACAGGATAAACACTTCTTATTATGATAAAAATGGTCCATTAAATGAGCGACATACAACCCTGTCTACACAACTGACTTTACAGGGGTACATTGTCTTTACAGGGCTAAAAGCCAGTGTTTCAGTTTTGCCTTAAACGTGACTGGGTTTGTAGTCTGTTTTATGCTATTAGGAACTTTATTCCAATCCTGGGCACCCGAGTATCTGAAATAACGTTTACTCATCAGGCTACTAATCCTTACCAGTGACAGATTTGCTACACTAGACCTGGTGTTGTGCCTATGAACCTCTCTGACCTGCGGTAAGAGGTTTAATAAGTAGTATGGGGCTACACCATTCACAGTTTTGTGAACCTGGCAGAGTTTTAACTGTGTCGCTCTGGACTACAGGGAGCCAGTTTAGCTGTATGAACTGGTGCCTCCCTATGTGCTCTCGTGGGCTGAAACCTAAAACCTCTGATCAATTCATTTTGGTAAACCTGAAGTTTTGTCTTCCATGGCTTAGGCAGACTACAGTACCAGGATGTGCTAGCATAATCAAAGTGGCATTAGATTAAGCTGGATGCCACAAATTTCTGACTTTTTTTGTCCAAGAACACTGACTTTCTGGGCAAGTACTTAGTTCTGGCGTTCACTTTTCTTACCAATTTCAGGGCCATACCTACGCCCCCTGCATTGCCATCAAGTGTACAGCCCAAGTAATTGACAGATGTTTTAACGGAGACGTCATTCCCCTTAAAATTTATTTTGAAATTCTTAGCTTTGTTTAATCTGGGTTTGGAGCCGAATATAATTGATTCTATTTTCCCAAGGTGTAAGGAAAGTTAATTATCAGAAAGCCATACATTTGCTAAGCCTTACCTGGAGCTGAGCCAAGTTTTTGTCAACAACCACCAGAACTGAGTCATCTGCATATAGAAACAGGTCACATTTATATGCCTCTTTCATGCCATTTATATACACTAGGACCAACAAGGGGCTTAGCACACTCCCTTGGGGGACTCTGCAGCTTAGGGGGAGGGCTTCTGAGAGATGTCCATTTACTATCTGGTCCCTATGCGACAACCCAAGAGCCTTAAATTTGGTGATCAACAGCTTGTGATTCACAGTATCAAAGGCTTTCTGTAGGCCAAGCAGCACCATCCCACAAAGTTTTTCTTCATCAATTGCCGTTTTTATTAAGTTCGTTAAGTATAAAAGACAGGAATCCGTAGAGTATGCTTTTCTGAAACCTGATTGGAAATTGTATAAGAGCTTATGCTTGCTTAGATGTCATAAAGCTGCTCACCTTTTCAAAGATTTTTGATGCGATACTGAGGATAGATACAGGTCTGTAGTTGCTTGGGTCAGATCTACTCCCCTTTTTGTATAGAGGAGTGATTTTAGCATGTTTCATGTCTTTGGGGAATCTACTTTGCTCTAATGAGCTATGGGTTATACAAGGGAAAATTTGTTCGGAGCGTTTATCCAGCCCTCTAGCTTGAGTGGTGTTGAGCTCAGCTAACATTGTCTTGACTTTCCCTTCTGTCACATTAGCAAAGTGGAATGAATAAGCAAGTTTTATTTAGTTTCATTACACAGTTCAAAGTAACTAATTGTCATTTGTGAAAAATAGTTATCATGTATTAAACACAAATGGCCAAAACTTTGATCCTGAACTTGAAGAGCTTCACAGTGCTTTGACAATGGTCAGCAAATAAAAAAAAAAACTTGAATTCTCACTTGGGTTATATTTTCACTTTCAATAGAAATGCACCCCAAGCTTTATTGCTTGTATTCTGCTGCTTGGATGTGTGGTAGCTGGGTTGGAACAGCACTCAGCATTCTCTCCTTTTAAATTTGCTCTGTTTTTCACTGAAGAGACAGACACTGATGTAATCATATAATTATGTTTTACTTATGGGGAAGTGCCTTGTTGATGGGTCAAATTCATTAGCAGTTTCCAGTAATAAGTGTGTCTGCCGAATATTGATTCCAGGGTAATACAAGCACGGTGCTCATGTTTTGTTCACCTTGACACCTTGCTTGACTGAATGCATTATTAACTTTGCTGAACATCTCTGCAGGTTTCCCAGACATTTTGTTCTTCACTGTTATATAACGCTACTATTCCTTCATATCCCTGGGCGGTGTATGTTCTCAAATCCATTCAGACGGAATGGCTCATTTCTTCCAGATTGTTTAATTAGGTCTGACCAGGTTGTACTAGCCCACAGAGTGTAATTCATCCTAATGGAAAAAAAATATTCACAATTTAGGTGGAATCTTTGGCTGTCTGAGTCAGGTACTTTTACTCACTGTTGTGTTGTGAACCGAACAGTTTGATTTGGTTGTGATCGTAGTTTGTAATGCCACATTTGACATTTTATCGCAAAATAAATAAAATCAGGATTGTAAGTGCTCCCCCGCTTTTCACCCCATCCTGAACCTTAAGCACCAGGAGACAATTTACCCTGACTGTCATTACCTTTATATGTCTTCACTTCCATTCCTCATCTTTTACCACTCAATGCACGGATAAGCAAAAATGACTCATGCTGCATACACAACCGGTTTATTTTTATATGTCCGTTGATCGGTGAGACTGACTTGTAGCTTCTCTACTGGCCACTCAAACTTAAAAAGCCCGTTTTGTGAAATTACTGAAATAAGAATGCTGTTTAAATGCAGTTTTTTTGGGCTTTTGTTCCAGAGACAAAATTCCGGACTGCTTATTGGACCCCTGCCAGCGATGCTGTGCTCCAAACCAACAGGAACCAATTTGAGCTTTTTTTTTTTTTTTGCTTGGACTTAAACAAAACGAAATGAGGAAATAAGAAAGCGAGCAGACCGGTGGCCTCGCCTCGCTGGAGGGTGCACCCTCATACGGCCTCGCCCCCGATAACTCTGTGACGATAACCGAAGCTGATGAGCGGCCGCAGCTGCGCCCGGCTCTTTCATTACGGCCAGCCAATGGGAAGACAGAGCTCGGGGGGTGAGAGTTCAGATGCACACACAAATGTAGGTCGGTGCGGTTTTGGGTATCGCATCGGCAGGCAAAATTACTCTTTTTTCCCTACAAACAAACTACACTGAAATGAGGCAGGGGGTTAGGGTGCAGCACATGCACTGACAGCGGAGCATCAGACCCAGCTGTGACATCTGCCTTGAAAACAGCCCTCAAAACAAAACGTCCCCATTTCACCATCCCCATCCCCACATCTTTTAGGAATATAAAGTAATAGTGCGAGCTGGTGCAGGAAGCTGTTCACCGCAATATGGATTTATTTTCACCGCACACCTGTCAAAAGTATCATTTCTACAATGGGCCTGCATATATCATTCATAGCTCTGAAATTTGCTTTCTGACAGGTTTTCAAAACAATAAATGCTGTGCAAAGTGAAATGTTACAACATACTGTTTGTTGTTTGTTTGTTTGTTTGTTTGTTTGTTTGTTTGTTTTTCTTTGTTTTTTTATTTTTAAATTATATTTTAAGATAAACTAAAAACGTGATTTGGATGGGATTCAGTAATAAGCTTACTAAGTTTTGCTTTTGGAGATCTTGTTAGTGAAACAGACGGTGCAAATTGATTAGAAATGGTCAACTTAAATACAAATTTTTTTCATTTTTAATTACTTAGAAGGGAAACTCAAAACCAGTGATATTGGAAAATCTAGGTGTTTGTGTCATGGCTCGGCTGTCGCTGTACTTTAAAATATCAAACCGACATTAAAATTCTAATCAAATTTTGATTTTATTGCTTTTTTTGAAGAATTCCCACTAGTATATAAGACTGCTCTTATAAACAGAAAAACTATTTAATAATTGAAAATTGGTTTATCTCTCTATATATAATGTTGTTTATGGAGGTGGAATCCTAGAGATGTTGGTGATGTGATCACCAGGATTATAGAGCAGGGGTCTCAAACTGCAGTCCTGGAGGGCCGAAGTCTCTGCAGGTTTTTGTGATTTACTTTCGAGCATGTTCACGTTATTTTGTGATAAATCCACCGCCAATAATATGGAGGTTTTCGCTTCCATTTCAAGCTTCTTTCACGAAGTGAAAATGGCCCAGATAAAGAAATAGAAAAAATTATTCCGACACTGAAATCAAAGTTTTATTAGCAGATGTTCAATCAAGGAAAATAAATAGTTTAGTATTGTCCGTTCCGGTGTCATGAACTAAATAGTAAAGTAGCTTACATGGTACAAAGAGGATATAACATGCAGGACATGCAGAATTTCCGATTACACGAGTAGTTAAAGTGCAGGCCTATCTGCATCAGATGAGCACATTGCCTCTATGTTATTTCTCGCTGTCTGAAAATAAAATAATTAATTTATTCATTTTGTCATTTTGTTGGTGTTCTGTGCATGCAAGCGGTGGTTTGAATTCCCGATCCCCTAGTGATGGAAAGAGGTAGGCCTACTTACTGTCTGACACAGTAAATTTGATGTAGCTACACCAATAAGCCACTAAATCCAGCCAACTGAAGCTGTTGTGGGTCGCATCCATCTATGGTCCACCAGGCAATCGAGCCAGGATGTTGAGCAATACATTTCGCATGACATGAGCTGCACAGATGTGACAGCCCTTTCTATTCATATTTTGCAAACGTCTCTTCGGATGGAGCCTTGAGGCTACATTTGTGCAGTACAGTTACGGCACCAATAATATTGCTGGACAGGTTATCCATTTGAATTTAACAGAAAATAAAAATACATTTTAATTCTAATTATCACTCAGAAGCTACATTTAGCAGCATTCTGAATTAAGGAACGCGGTACGCGTGGTCTTGAGCAGGTGTAAAATTTGTTAGTATGTCGGATCAAATCTCAGATACGAAAACGTTGATGAATGTCAAAATACGACCAAATTTGCTAATACGAACGATTTACGTACAAATTCGTTCTGCTCACGTTTCATGAATAAGGCACAAGGTGTGCACCCTTTAGTCAATCCATGACTTAAATTAAGCATTTATGCGCCATAATACATCAAAAACCAGCAGACATAGTGGCCTTCCAGGATTTGAGTTTGAGATTGCGGTTTTAGAAAACTTTTTTTGTCTTTATTGGTGACATGAATTGAATAGATTCAATTCTTTTCCAGGCAGCTGGTCAAAATTACTGCCAGATCTGTCTTCTGTAAAAAAAATTACTTTTAATTCAACATTCCAGATGTGCAAACGTCTAATTTAGTTTAAATCTCATCCTGTGCCATTTTAACAATTCCGAAAAATGTGGAAATAAACTGAGCGAACTTTAATCGTTTTACGATTGTTTTATCTCATTTACAGCACTTGGGAAACTTGCTAAAGTACCAGCGAAACAAGCATGCAGGCAGCCCTTGTGGAAGCATAAGACATCACATAGAGAATAGAGACATTCAGAGAGAAAGCCACATGCACTGCAGCCTGTGTCTTTCCACAATTTCACACACAAACACTTGGGTGCCTTTGTCTGCGTTTCTCATTGCCTTATTCCCAAGCACATTCTACCAAACACAGTTGTAGTTTCAGTCTACCCGCGTTTCACTTGTAACTGAAATATGGAACGTCAGGAATGATCACAACGGGAAAAAAGAATTACATCAAAGCAGGCCATGTAAGCTCCTACTGGCAGACCTGACGAACTGATAACCAATCAAATCAGCAATCGGATTTGCTTTCCAGCGGAAAGGCCAGGCAACAGGGCCCCTCAAATGACAAATATCAATGTTCCGAAAATGAATGTACAAGGAAACACTAAGTTATTGTACCGTGAAGTCCATAAATCTATCAGAAAGGGCAGAGGGGCCTACAGCTGACATTAATCATGCTGAAAGGCAGGAAAACAAGGTTGCAGCAAAATAGTTATTTTTCACTCTGATCCCAGGTCCCCCTTTGCTCTGGCTCCTAAATTATACACATCTGTCCCGTTTATCCCCAACAAAATCTCACAGGCTTTGAGACAGATGATGTTTCTCTTTGTTTTTGAAGCCATGGCTGTTACCTCTGTTTTTTGGCCATCGTTGTAAGGGAGGAAAAAATTCAAAATCCGTAATGGGATTCTTTTCGTGGTTTTAAATACACACCGACAATTAATTTCTGTCAGGCCTCTCAGAGGCATCGCAGTATTTGGACCTAATGGCTGTCCGATTGCCTCATTAATGCGCATGCTCTTTTTTTCAGATATTACTGCCACATAGCGTAGCATACACGCAGTTCTGTCTTAGGAGAATTAAGGCAGGCACCATCTGAGTCTGTGGCTCCCTTATGAATCACCAACAAAAAGGCAAGCCTGCAAGAGTAGTTCTGGGCTGCAGTGCAACAGCCATAGTGCAAACTGCAGCAGTGATAAACATGTATGGATTTACCAGCTTATTGTATGGAAATACAAACAGGCACTGCAAAAGTCTTTACACATGTCCCATTACTGCCTGCAGGGCTCCAGGGAAAGGCTCTGATGTTCACATTAATCTACCAGAGTGCTGGCTTTTACAAGAAATGATTCGCAAAGCTGTTCAAATAAGACAGCCACCCAAAAAAAGGCTGAGCCGAGCGCGCACTACGCATTTCAAAAGACTTCTCCGAGCCTCAACCGGGCAGTCGTGCTTTTCTCTCCGGCGTCTGGAACGCGGTTGCTTGTCTAGCTCAGTTCGATATGCTCTTAAGAAGGCGTGAACCAGTCCAATTATGGCAGCTGCACCGCTGCGAGAGACGGTGAGGTGGGGAGGGGGGGGGGAAGGAGCTGGAGGTTGAAAAACAGAGAGCCCACCAGCCTGGGGAGCATGCATGCTCAAGGGGGCCAGCTGCTGTAGACTCAAGGAGGTTATGAGCACAGGCTAATCACGCAGAGGGCGTACAAAAACAGGTGCCCCCGCCCTGGTCCTGGAAATGACAGGGTCTGCTCGCTCTTATTTTCACACTGAAATCAGTCACATATTCAGAAATAAGAAGCGAGGTAAGATGAGTTAACTGCGTAATGAACTGCTATGATTAATCAATTAAGTGTTGATTAGCAACAAAAATCAGCAGACCCTGTGGCTCTCCAGAACCAGGGTTGGAGACCCCTGCTGACATTGTAGTAGTGTTATGCCGGGCTCAGACTCCACATTTTTTTTTGCCAGGATTTAGCTGTTTTGGACAAATTTGGGAGGTTTCAGACAAATTCTCGAAATTTGAGCCTTGTCAGCATGCATGGTCACCACAGGTCGACGCTATAGGTGTAATCAAGTAAGAGACACGATCAAGACCCACTCTCTGGCTGTTTCGGACAAGTCTCAGACCTCCCAATACTCTTAGATTCAATAAATTTGCTCGACACCAAATCTGCACTGCTCTTGTAGTTTGAGCGTGTAAAGACGAGCTTCGTGACTAGTTATCAGCAACAGCCAATGAGCTTGTGAGAAAGCTGGGGATAAAAAGCCGATATACTTGTAGCATTATGGCCTTGAAAAAAACAGCACCTTGCCTTCTGCACGGCGGCATTAGATGGAAGGGAGGCTGGCTTTAAATCTGACAAATTCTATCAGGGGTTCGTCAGATTTTTGCATTTGTTCTCGTGAGACAGCGAGTGGATTAATGTGAGCTGTACAGTGAGCCTTTTACATCAATAATGACGAGGTGCAGCTTACTTTAATAGAGAACATTTTAACCCTTTTGGAGTCATAACATTATGTTAGAGTAAAATTAAAACGAAGCATTTTAGTGTCCACACTGTACAGTTCTTCTTTTAGTTCACTTGAGTGTCTCTCACACCATCCAAAGGGGGAGGAATAATTTTTTGGGTTTTTATCATCCATTTTATTATTGTTCCATTTTGATGGAAAAGAAGGGCCTAAGTAACTTCCAACTAGGCTACATCCAATCCAACGTGTGGAAAACCATGGCTGCGGACCAACCAAATAAATGAAGCCATACAATGTCACCTTCTGTAGTTTCTGTAGGGAGTCCCCAGAACCATCGTAAAGGAGAGTTTGTTTGTTTCAGTTTGTGCCTGTCTTTTTGCTGAGGGAAGGCTTTGCCATTGAGGTGGGTGAGAGCTGGTAAAACAAGAAGCCACTGTCAAGGGGCAGCAATATTTTGATTTCCCTAATCAACCCAATTAAGAATGGCTGCCTTGAAACATTCTTATTGTGCACTCTCCATTAGAGTACATTAGTTAATTAGTGGTTGCTCAGATGTGACATTTACAGTCATACACATTACTTTTTTCATGTTTTGCTGTTGTTTCTTTTGACATTCACATTGCACAAAAACATTTGCTTAATGCATTTTCGAAAAAGGAAAACATATACATCAGAAAGCCCAGAATAATTTTGCATGGTATCTCACCAAAGGTTGAGGTCTGTAAGTGGGTGGTTCTGGTAATTACATTTAATGCATAATTAGTCTTTTCTTGTACATAAATCCATTAAACATAATAAAGCAGTTAACTTTCCAGATAAAAAGTTTGAGAATATATGAAATGCACTTTTTTTTAGGAATTCAATACCGACCACAACATAGTGCCAAATGAGCCATTCTGTTGTGCCAAGATCCGCACTCTATACAATGTGCGAATATGTTAAATACTAACTGTTAAGGGCAGTCGAAACTGAACAAAAAAAACCGCAGAGAAATAAGCCTTTATGGAATTAAAAGGAAAATGCTGACGCCAAGGAAAACAGAAATACAGACCCTCTGTACACCTGACCGATAACAACTGAAAGCGATTATTTGCATTTTATGTTCATTTTTTTTCTCCTTTTCATAATTTGAATTTTAGGTGGCAGTGCAGAAACGCAGAGCATTCTGGAAAAAAAAATCTAAAAATGAAAAATAAAAACCACACCACCCCCTCTCCCACAACACACACACACACACACCACCGTCAATTTCTAATAGTGTGGCTCAATAATTCAGCATCCTTTCCTTATGCGGCATAATAAAGATGATGTCTCCATACAGTGCAGGGCGGGAAGGCTGCATACACTCTAAATGAGATGGATGAGGTAAGCACCAAACTGCCGGGGAGAAAGTGAATTAGGCCCATATTAGGGTGTCACATGCTCCCATTACTCAAACAGTGGGGTGTGGGGGGTGTTGGGGGTTTGGGGGGTTTGGGGGGTTTGGGGGGTGGCGAGGGCAGTGTAATTGCGCTGAAATAAAGACATGCAAAATACTTCGGGCAGTTTTAGAAACTGCTTAAAGAGTGTGACATTTAAATTAGTATTCCTAAAAAATGTACACCTCCAGTCTGTGCTCGAAAGTTTTCCAAATACACAGGGAGTGTTTTAATACCATGCAGAGGCAGGCTCTCGTGGCATTTAATACTATCTACTTCGGCACTGCAAAATAAACACACCCTGGGTTTAAAATCAAGAACGCATCAACCCTCACAACTCAACTGCAAACAAATTGTAAGCCATGCATTACAGACGTACGTGAATGTAATGTGATGTATTAATATAAGGTAACCATATAAAAAAAAAACTCAAGCATGAGGATGATCAATGGAACGTTGTATATGTGGAAGCCTTATTCCATTTAGCAGAGCGAAAACATTTTCACCTTACAACCCATTTCCTTGTTTGGCAAAATACATACTGCACTGTGCTCTTTGTGAAAACAGTGGCTGTGGAATAGCCGTATGAATTGGTCTATACCCTCTTTGCCTGCTGTAGCTTATTAAGAGTGGTATTTTCCACTATCACCCTTAACTAATGCTAAATCACACCTCTCTATCGTTGCAATTAATTAATGCACAGCCGCATCCAAGATAGCATTGTCTTCCCAAAACGGCTTTTCTTTCAGTGCTCTTGTTTTTTTCCAATTTCACGGGGGCTAAGTAATTTAGATATTTATCAATACCTTCATTTCCCATTAAAAAAAAAAATCCAAATAAGAATTTTTAGATTACAACTTGCAGCCTAGTAACATCTGTCAGCAAAACAACTCCTGCCCCTCCTACACACACACACACACACACACACGCGGTATGCATATGGCCAGGGATTCTGAGGGTTCACGGTGTGCAGGGTCTGCTATTAGAAAAGAACCACAGGCTTCACAACTCATTTTGACTCACTACCAATTGGCCATGCACCACTAATGCCAACATCCCAAAGGGCGCGGACTGTCAGTCAGACAGACAGGCAGACAGAAATACATGTGGAATAGAAAGCCATTTGTGGACATGGTGGTTGGAGAAGGCAGAGATTGATCGACACTTCGGCCAGATAACAAGAATGCCAAACAATCTATAGAATGGCGAATTAACTACTTATATTGTATGCTCATAATTACTGCTAATGCCTTGCATTGTAAAATATGGGGTGGGGGTGGGACACACACACACACACACACACACACAAAGGTATGACATTAAAATAACCCCGTAGCTCAGTGTGTTTCATCGTATCAGACAGCCACTTTGTGAAAGCTCCCTTTGATGTGTTGTGAATATATTAATTTCAGCAGGACACGGAGGTACAACAGGAGCCACATTTGAACATTCTCTTAGTCTCTTGACCTTTAGAATTTCATCAACAACTCCTAATGCCAGACAGGGGGAGGCTTAAGTGCTGTCTTATGAGTCAATTTATTCAATACCCAGAGCCAGCGTCGCTGATCTAAGCGGGGGTACGGAAACGGAAGGATGGCTATAGTTCTTAAATCAGCAGAGAATTTCAGCATCCCAATGACCTCACCTGTGGAAGACACACATTTACACGTTTATAATAAAATGTATTTCATTAATATAAATTGAATAATATATGCATTAAATACTCAGAGACAAACACACGGTGTATAGGTCCTATTAATTAGAAAATTTCTATTAATTAAATACATTTTATCCTGTCATGTTTAATTGTATTTGAAAAGAGGCAAAGAAGCAGCTATAAAGGTCTCAAAAGGATTCCTGTCTTCTATTTTTTACGTTGCCGTTGTCATTTCGAGCTCTAAGTTGACACAAGCGCCGCAACGGATCTACGTGCTCTTGGTTCACTCTCATCTAGCCCCCACCCCACCCCTGAGACCCCGTGCGATATTACAGACAGATCAGAGGAGAAATTAGAGCAACACAAAGATAACTCAGAGCCTCAAAAGTGCACTCCGTGAGAAAATGGCTAACTCTGAAGAGCTGTCAGGAAACTTCTGAGGCAGCTCAGTGGGTGAATGTGTCAGAAAGGATTCTTCATTGGGAATATAAAAAAACCCCACATTATTAAGACTTGAAGTTCTAGCACTTTCTAGGCACATTGTACATTTCAAGACTTTTTTCCTTAAAAAAATACACAACGGGTCTGGTTGAAATATATCACCAATGCTAAACATCCATAAGTAACATTTGCTTTACTGTAGCATGTCTTGACGATATTAATAAGCCATTAATGCGTATTAAACATGAACAATGTGCATATTAGATGCGTGAATATTGCAAGCCAGTCCTTCCCCAAGATGACTCTATGTGTCACTGCCTTTCTGCTTGTCTCTTAGCATTCGAGATGGCTGGCTTCTTATCCAGGTTGAAAACTTGAATTCCAAGCTGCTTCATACTACAGAATTAGAGGTGTGTCTAGAGCTAGACTCATTTACTGGGGTGCCATTTTACCAGACTGACCTTTCCTCCAATGAGGTTGTCTGTGTGAGGTTTAGTAGTCACTCAGTAATAGCATGCCAAATTAAAATCTGGGAGTAGTTTTTGCTTTTGAACCGAATAACGCATATTGTTGACCATGGATGGGCAACTCCAAGCCTTGCGGGCCGGTGTGTATGCAGGTTTTTTACTGCCACCAGTTACCCTGGCTCAATCAACCAATTAGTCATACAGACGTGCTCAAATTTGTTGGTACCCCTGGTAAAGAAGAGTAAAAAGGGTTATAAAAAAATTAACCGTTTGGTGATCACACATTAGCTTAATCTAACCTTTAATTGATGTTAATTTATTATGAAAAAAAAAAAAATCCTCATCAAGAAAGAATTATTTTTAACAAAACCACGTTGGCCATAATTATTGACACCCCTGCATTTATAAATAGAAGAAAGTAATAATTTTTTATATTTGGTGGCATATCCTTTGCATGCCATGACTTCCTGATGTCTGTGACCCAACAACATCAAAAAACTCTAGATATATTATTTTCTGGTACTTTTACAAGCGATACTAAATGTCTCTGCATTTGAATGGATCTCTATGGGAATTGGGCGGTGGGACTAGATTTAGCTGTAAATTACACTGGAACAGTATGGAACACATGGTTGGCTAAATGGCTCTAAGTCATCAAGGGTCTGACATATCAAACAAGCCTCCAACTATCACTCTGCTGCCAGATATGCAGTAGATATGGATGGATCACTTTAAGAGTTGTTTCTCCTGACAAAATGTCCTATTGAACTCTATGGAAAAATAAGTCAGGAGAAGAAACCATTCAAGTTACCCATCCATATCTACTGTATTTCTGGCAGCAGAGTGATGGTTTAAAACTTGTTTGATACGTCAGACCCTTGATAACTTAGAGCCATTTAGCCAACCATGTGTTCCATACTGTTCCAGTGTAATTTACAGCGAAATCTAGTCTCACCCCCCAATTCCCATAGAGATCCATTCAAATGCAGAGACATTTAGTATCGCTTGTAAGAATACCAGAACATAAGATATCAAGAGTCTTTTGATGTTGTTGGGTCACAGACATCAGGAAGTCATGGCATGCAAAGAATATGCGACCAAATTATTCTATATATAAATGCAGGGGTGCCAATAATTTTGGCCAAAATGGTTTTGTTAAAAATAATTATTTATTGATGATGGATTTTTTTTTCTCATAAATAAATTAACGTCAATTAAAGGATGAATTTTTCTCCTTTTTTCAGTGTGAGATTAAGCTAATTCACCAAATGGTGAATTTTTTATAACCCTTTTTACTCATCTTTACCAGGGGTACAAACAAATTCAAGCACGTCTGTATATACCATCACAGATTCACTAGTAAATTACACCACAATAAAATGCTACGATATATGCATACAGGCACAAAAACATTCATCAGCTGCTGTTTGTATCAAGGAATGTAGATAAAATATCAGATCATGTAAATGATTGGGCTAATTAAATAATTTAGATAATTTAGCAGAAATAACTTACATACACACCGGCCCACGAGGCCTGGAGTTGCCCATCTCTGTTGTAGACTAATCAAATAGAATGTTCCAAATTCGGTTTTAATGACATCAGGCACCATTAGAAAATGTTTTAATGAAATTTTACAAACCTCACTGTTTATCCAAAGATCCATGGTGCAGGGAACAGAAACAGAAGTGCTGCTGGTTGCCCCAGGTTGGAACAGTTGTTCTTTCTCTCTATTAACCCGCGTTACATTTTCACAATATAAGAGACACGGGCAAGAGCGACACGGGCTGAGTGGGAGATTGAGAGGAGCCCGCAGCTCTGCTGACAGCTTGTCATGGACATGACGCTCTCCCCGGACCCTTCTTTCCCACATTACACACCCACTGAGTGGCGGGACCAGCCAGAGAGAGCGCCACACCCTGTCCTATTACCTGCCCTGCTGAAGCACAACATCTTCTGAACAGATGAAAACCAGCTGTGTGGTCAATGTTTGGCTGGGGCCGTTCTGCCCTCCGGTGTAATGGTCTGTTGTGGAGCACCCGGCAGTCTTTGGGGCAAGAGTCGCCCCGAGGGTAATGATAGCGTGTGCAGAGCGAACAAGCCCTTTAGCACGCCGCTCATTTGGCATAATGCGGAATAGCACCGGTCATGTGATCACTAGGCCATTTGTCTTCTGTTATAGTGACATTTCCAAAGAGACTGATCCCAGTGCTGCCACCAATCTAACAGAGAGAGGGGTGTACAGCGGAGGGAAACAGGCGGTCTCCCAACGACCGTGCGGGCAACTCGTTCTGTTGCCGACGACACTAATCACAGCCCAAGGAGACATTATGAGTGGCTGGTAGGAAGTGCGGAGGCATTAATGTTCCCTAAAACAGAAATTAAGCAGGTGTTTAGTTCCTGTGCCATTGCCCGACCGGCGCTCACGGTGCCCATCCACATTAGTGCATGGCCAAAGAGACAGCTTGTAGCAGTAGCCCCTAATCTCCACATTAGCCTATTTCACAGATCTGTGGTATGCCTACTCGGGAACACACACGCTGCCTAGCATAGTACCATTATAGTGCCCCCCTTCCACAGTTTTCAACATTTATGATAAGCTATTCACACCCCCATCTGTGTCTTTGCATTCCAAATCAGTACACACAGACCAAGAAGCACAATGTAAAGTTATGCTCCTGGCAAAATGCAAATATTGATTCTCCTTCTGTCTTTAATCTGCATTTTGCCCATAACCCTGGAGTCACAATCCACAAACATGGACAGCAGAGCTATTGAAAATGATCACATTCTTAATTTAAAAGCAAGCTGGCCACAGTTTACTACCCCAAACATTTCAACGGCTTAATATTCATATCATTTATCTCAAACAGCATTTTTAAAGGTCTTGTGAAATAAAGATACAGTACACTCAAGTGCATCCATCAGATTCCCTGGCAGATGAAAGGCATTTTCCTTGACATTAGCAGTCATTTTCTGTGGCAGAAGACCAAGACTATAGCACTAATCTCCATAATCTTTCCAATTAAACGGAATGTGTCGCAGACAGTTTTTTGCAAAGCTGATGCACAGGTATTGTCCTATGTCAGGACACAGGTATTGTCCTATGTCAGGACACAGGTATTGTCCTATGTCAGGACACAGGTATTGTCCTATGTCAGGACCAATTTAAAAAGAGGCCTTTCGGGAAGCATATAGATTCATGCAGGTTGTTGTTTTTTAGAGTGCATATTTGGGGGGGGGGGGGTACATAATTAGCGTCACAATCCACCAAAATGGTTCCTCATCGAGGGGAGGGAGCTAGAACTTCCCCGTCCACTTCCCTGCTAGCTGCCACCTCCTCAGCATCATCAGGAGGAGACCAAGGGGGCAACTTGCGCCCCATCTGTCCGTCTGTCAGTGGCCATGTGTCAGTACGGGGATGCACGGTCTGTTAGCGACGAGCTGCCAGGGAAAGTGACCAAGAAAACAGCTGCAAATGTATTTATATATCTTCACCCAACAGTAATTAACAGCTCTCCGCACATCTTGTGTGATGGATTTGAGCCTGAGCCGCTGCTAAATCTGATCATCTGGTGATGGTTTTTGTTCTCCTCTTGCCTCAGCCTCTCTTTGTCTCAAAGACATGCTGACAGGTGTAGAGCCCTTCAAAAATGTAGAGTTGGGAGTATACAGATGGGCCGACAGGAAAGCAAATATTGTGCGGCGTGCGTGCACGTTTATGCGGTGCACGTGTGTGTGAGTGATTCTACTGTGCATAGAGTGTGTGTGAATGGTGTGTGTGTGTGTGTGTATGTGTGACACAGAGAGAGATGGAGAGAGAGAAAGAGAGAGAGTGAGAGAGAGAAAGAGAGAGAGAGCGAGAGAGACTGCACATCTCCGTTTGCCAGACCTGCAGAATGATGCAGGAGGATTTGGTCTCATGAGACTTCTGCTGAATCTGAAAAACCTGATTACATCAACCTGGCTGGAGGAAACACTTAATGGCCTACCAGCTGTCTCCTAAACATCGTTGGCCATTGCGCATCCAAAAATATACAGAGGACAGCACATTTTATAATGGCTTCCAAAGATGAAAAACAGAGTGTATAACAAAAATGTAAAGTATGAATTCCTAATTTTTATATTTTATAATCCTACATCCATCTTCATAAAAAATATGTCCAGAGAAAGGGGAAAGTTTATTTGAGGGTGAAAGCATATCAGCGTCATCTTTAAGAACATTTGACAAGGTAGATTATATACAGTAAGGTTAAATAAGCATTTTATATACTCCTTGTGCCTCATCATGACTCTCACTAGTTCTGATCTCCTAACAACAACAATAACAACCAACAACAACAGCTAAACATTTTCTTATATGAAATATAATATATATTTCCAGAGCTCAAGGTCATTTAACAAGGTTAAACACAAGAGCCAAGACCAGTATGTATGAAAAGATTTATAAAAATAGATGCAGAGGGACAACAATAACAACATGTCACCTTCTGAGACATATTGAGGGCTAATCCAATTTTAATTAAATTCATATTTTGTTTTGTTCACCCAATATAATGAGTATGCATAATAGTTTAGGTTACTGTTTTGGTTTGGTGATAGCCAGGTTAAGATTGTAGTAGCTTATTTTATTTAATAGTTCATGACTGTCAGAACCAGTGTAGAGAAAAATGGTTGGAATTGGACATTTCACACTTAGGTTTTTATAAGGTTTTTATCTACAAACTAGAACCAAATATTTACACAAAATGTTTCTTTTGGTCACAAAGCAGCCCTATTTTCTATAATTGTAACTCTTTTATGATTTGTATTCAAATAGCTTTTCTGGTAGCCCACCCTCAATCAATAGTGTTTATATACTTTTAAATATATGAAAAGAAACACAAATTGACATATTCCCCCAGCATCTGTACATTAAAGTAAATTCATATCTCTGTTCTCTCCCTCTGTATTGTATTGTTGCAGTCTGAGCTTCCATGAAGTTTTATAATCTCCTTTATGCAGGTAGCTGGCAGTTTTAACACCCTGTTTCCGAGTTTCTGGGAGATGTTTTTTTTTTAGGTATGCGGGTACTCTAGATAATTTAAATGTTTATCTCTGCTGCACATAAGTCTAAAAATGTGTTTATTTCTCAAGTGAATGTTGAAAGATGACACCATGCTGTGCCATTCAGTATATACATCGTGGGGGGGGGGTCACAGCCAAAATTGGTTGGGTGGTCACAGACACAAATGGCAACAACATTTACTTGTTTTAAATTCAGGTTGTATCTCACCAGTTCCCCAAAAGTGAATTTCCCATTTACACTGCGTGTGGAAATTAGCACTTAATCATCACCCTTTACTTATCAGGTGAATTTGCATGTGCATATCTTTTCAATTATATAATAACCATAACCGACACTTTAATATGATTTAACCTAATAAAGAAACACCTGCATGTTTCGGAACCCACAACCAGTAATTACCTTCATTAAAATGGCATCAAGTAAAATAGAGCTGGGGGAATGAAGATACCACCAAGTAACATTCTCAGAATGGTTTTGTAACACTGTGGCAAAGTTATCATGCTCCAGTTGGTTTGCAGCATTGCCATGGCAATTTCAAATAATGGCTATGACATTGCATGGTAGTGAAGACTCTGCCTGGTGAATGCTAGGCTGGTGGAAGAATTTGTTGATTTGATATTGATTACTCATTGTTAGGTTATCCCCAATTACTGTGGAAGGAACATAGATCAATGTGGCTGAGGAAGGCTCTCCTCGAGGACTGTAGGTAGGTAGGGGCAGGGTCTGTGAAATGCTATTATCTTGGACAGGTGGATAACAGGGTCAGTTAGAAAGCAGGAGACATCCAGTTATCTTTTAATTATATTATGCGAGTTAAAATACCTAAGAGACTCCAGTCTAGTCTATCGGCCACTTTTGCCCCCATTCTACAAGTTTCCAGAAGACAAAACAACCTACTGTACTAAGACCCCTGGTTGGGATGTGTCAAGGGAAACCAATGTTGTGTTCAGTCACAAATTTTTTTTACTACACTGCATTCCAGACTCCCACGAACATTTGCTTAATAATAATAATAATAATAATAATAATAATAATAATAATAATAATAATGATAATAATAACAACAACAACAGCAACTAATAACACCAACTACTATTATTACTGCTAATAGCAACAACATGACAAGATTCACCTTCAAATTTATATACATTGATTCAGAAGATGATGGTAATCATTATGGAGCCTAACCATGTTGTGAGGGATCCATTTGATCCAAAGCACACAATCCCATCTTTGTTGACTTGCCTAACATGTACACAGTCATAAACAGGCACATCTGGGGATGAGTAAAATACATCCATTTGTCGTTTAACAAACTGGCAGCATTAGCAATTTAGCATGTACAAGTGGACTACACAGACATATGGACTACACAGTCTCATATCAGTGCCATTTCACACTGGATTGAGTACGATTACAATCGTCAGGCATACACCAACACACATTGTCAATCTTTTACTGATAAAATACAGTAAATCTGTTTTGCATGTTCAACAGAATATTTTAAACAGATGAATGGCAAATTAATGGCACAATGAAAACTGTAAAGGTTTCAGTAGCGGTGAATCAATCGCGATGGGAAGGGAAATCAGAACAAGTCACCCACGAATGGTCGCTTTACCTGGCTAAACCTGGCTCAATGTAATACGGAATGACAAAGAAGCACCGGGAAGCGGAAATGAGGAGCTTAAATATCCTGCAGGCAGTAGCACAGGTGAAATGAATAATCAGGTGAAGCAAAACCCCGAAACGGAACGTGGAAAAAAAGCAGATGGATTCTCAACCGGAGAGAAAGGACGAGAACCGTAGTGAAAAAGGAAAAATAAACCACGGACTATGACAGAAAACATTATTTTTTCATAGCCTATGTAGCATTTGCTGCATCCCAATCAGACTTATGTATTATTAATCATAAACGATGTATCAAGTGAAATGTTTGCGTTCACCAAAAGCTTCAAAAGATCAGCATTAACGCAAACATCAGCCTGCTCTCCATCAAGTTGTATCAGCACAGAGCTCTGACAACTGCTACAGCCCTGTATATGTGTACTGTACTTCAAACCCTCACCACTGTACCAGTGGCGGCTGCTAATACAGGGCACTCGGACTCCGCCCCTCTTGCGGCATTGCATTCAATTCCCCTACGTTCCAAAATAAATAATCAGGAATTAGGCTATTCAGTAATATAAATAAATTATAAAAAATTATTTAGTAATAAAAAAACTAAGTTGAATGCTTATTTTAATTCAACGTCACACATTACCATTTTCCAATGCGAAATCCAGTGTATCGTCCCACCCCTAGTTGCAATAATTTCTCATTATCATAGCTCGGCTGCTTTTTCCTGTTTCTTCACAAACACAGTTTGGCGAGTTCAGCGATCATTAAATTAACTTATGTAAGTATGCTTGTGAAGAATTCAACTCAATTAAATGAACTTACTTAAGTATGCTTGTGAAGAATTCAACTCAATTAAAGGAACTTACTTAAGTATGCTTGTGAAGAATACAACTCAATTAAATTAACTTACTTAAGTATGCTTGTGAAGAATACAACTCAATTAAATTAACTTACTTAAGTATGCTTGTGAAGGATACAACTCAATTAAATTAACTTACTTAAGTATGCTTGTGAAAAATAAAACTCAGTCGTATTTATTTTTAATTAGAAATATTGGATTTAATCCAATATTCTTGCTTTCTTGCTATATAACTAAAACAGATGCCGTGCTGGTTTCATTAAGGAACACTTTGCAGGGCATAGATGGCCAAACCTGGCTCTATCTCATGCGCTACCCTCCCAACAGTGACCTGGGACACTGGGAGAGGGATGAGGCGCGGCGGCAGGGCGTGATAAGGACTCATCAACATGCAGGCCTGCTCCCCCTAAACCCCCCAGAAACCTCCCTCCATCACCCTGTCAACAGCCTGTCATGGAGGCGGCCTGACACAAACATCGCGGCCCTGTTTGATCGGCTGATAAATTAGGAGTCGCAAATGTTTGCGAAGATTAACCTTCCGTGGAGAGAGGGCCCGTAATGAAATGCTCTGTTTGAGGAAGGGGGGAGGGGCAGAGTGAGAGGAAAACGGAGAGCAAAAAAAATGAGTCCCTCGGCGCTAATCAGAGATGGGACGAGGGAAGTCGCCTTTCCGAAAGGTCACCCATTAACCGTGTCAGGCCCGCTGTGTCAGCAGGTGCTTGGACTGGGTGGTAAATCAGTGCTGTCCATGTGATATTTAGTATATCTAGCATTGCATTTCTTTCAGCCACAGTGTCGCTTATCCTATTCATCGGGGCTGTATTGCGTCTGATTTAAAACAGGAACTGACAAGGTTTTCAGATCCACTGCTCCTGGCAAAGTGACCCCCGATCCCCAGTACAATCTACAGAGGGAAACAGGCCTTTGCCTTTGACAGAAAACCTCGGCGTTGAGCAGGCGCGAGCTTTTTTTTTTGGCGCTGGGGATTATGGGGCAGCTACAATCGCAGCCAATCACTTGGCGACAAATCAACAAGGACAAAGTCGGCCCCAGACAGCTCAGAGCACAGCGTGCGTTGATGTTCAGCCCTCTGATTTGACAGATATCGCACGCACCCCTCGGCCCGTCTTTGATGAGAGTCGAAGCATGGGGACATGATCCCGTATTCACGGATACCAGAGGGACGGGAGCCGTTACGATCGGGGAGCACACAGGAGAGGCCCTGCGGCCACAGTTCTTCGCCGATTCGTTAACTCCTCCCATTTCCCCCCCTCTGTGCTAAACTACTTAAACCGTTTTGGTCTTGAGGACCTTTTATTTTTTTCAAGTTTTCATTAAAAAGTCAGTTCCCCATTGAGTCAATTAAACAAAGCGTTGTGCAATTTTCATATGCAGAGTCAATATACTTTTCAGCAACTGCTAATTATCTTTCATTACACACCCACCACCAGCCAAGTCAGGTGCATTTTGTTTTTAAACTAAATTAAATTGTTTGATGTTGTTGGTATTATAAGTGAAACCCTTGATTCTGCTCTCATCAGCCCTTATGATTCCACACATAAACTGCATTACTAAAGTTCCCTGAAGGTGAAATCACACTTTATTGCAGGTGCAAATTATGAAAGAAATTACACAAAATTGTTTCATATAAAAGTCATACTGTGGATTGCTGTTAGTGTTTATTTATGTAGCAAACGTTTGAGTTGATACAATATTACTAGTTTCAACACTTCCTTCGATACTGCACCATAGGAGTGATAAATAGAGTGATAACTACCATCTTCTGGAACGATGAATTTAATTAAGTATGATGAAACAAAGCACATGTCTACAATGGAAAACATCTGCACAGCAGATACAAAATGATATAATGACAATCTTGATTTATTGCACTTGCAATTGGACTGCCACACCACAAATGATTTAACAATGCAACCAAGCACCATTATTATGAAAGGCTTCTGATTAAGACAAAAATGCAAAAAGGTTAGCGATAGCATGCAGTTATTTTACAAAAAAGTCCTGTTGAAATGTTGAAATATTAGAATGTTAAGTTAAGGTCAGTGTCTAAAAGTTATTTTGACCATTAAAGATGCGGGACTCCTAGCAGAGAGATTATGAGTACCCTACCCTGAAATACCAATTTTTTTTTATTTTCTTCAAACTGCCGATTTATGTCCATTTACAGAACCCCACTGTATTTTACTGCACCCCCACCCATGGGTTTCACATCAACAAAAAAGA
Organism: Ilyophis sp. 1 JC-2022; assembly: GCA_022702515.1. NCBI lineage: Eukaryota > Metazoa > Chordata > Actinopteri > Anguilliformes > Synaphobranchidae > Ilyophis > Ilyophis sp. 1 JC-2022. The sequence continues at coordinate 38,889,241 of CM040402.1, read as the reverse complement.
GAATTAGAAGAGTTACCCTTTTTAGATTATTTTGTAAAGGGATACTATATAAAATGACAATGTAAAAAAATAACTGCTTCCAACAGTTTCCCCAGCATTAGAAATAAGGAAATGCATGATAGGGTCTTGTGTGCAATCACAATTTCGGATCAGCCGTCAAAACTGAAACCAGGAGGTGAGCGACATCATAGATTCTGGCAGACACTCAGAATACAACCGGCTTGAAAACAGCTCCACGGCTTTTGTATATTGGCAATATCATTTCACGGTGCTCAAGCAATTTAAACACATCCACTTCACTTCCCGCTATTATTAGGCAGCGGTAATAAAGGCTCACCATAATCATTTCGTCTGCCTTTGAAGGATATTTCTTTTTGCCCCCGCGGCATAATTTTTTAAATCTGTTTGATTGAAAAAGACTGCACTAAACACCAGTAAACAAAAGAAAAGTTGTGGGAAAAAGCAGGACTCTCTTCGACTTGACTTGACAAAATAAAGACTAAAATGTAATACTTTAATTAGTGCAAAACTAGTACCCAAGCATTTCTATGGGGCTGCAGCCGCCACAAATGAAAGCTAATCAGATAGAGTTTTAATGAGAATGTGCGGCATGATCATCGTGCTAGCTCACTCCCAGGGCGGAAAGCCTATTACACTCTGTAAAATATTAATGCTTCTTGGAGTAAAACCATTTAAACGTATTTCCCACGAGGTATTTGGGGAGGGGGACTAACACACTTTTTCTCGGCCTGCATTTCGCCATGCAGATGGATTTTCGCGTTGGTCCCGCCTCCTCACGGCTGTTTTGGACCAATCCAGGGCCACGGTGTGCGCCTGTGTCACAAAATATCAGTCTCAGGGTGTACAGCGTGTCTGTGAGCTAAATGTTACAGCATAACCACTGGCTAAGCATGCTCAAGAGGACTTCAATTTAATACCACATATATGATACCTTTTAGACACCTGGCCCTACTCAACTTTAACTATACACAGCAAACATTTGCAAGTGAGTCATACTGAACACGGATGAAGTAGCAATGTCTACCTGTTATTTAAGATGACAAAGAAACTACCAGCAAGACACTGCTATTGTGCTCCCATTTAATTCTTCTCAATGTTCAACCTCAACATAAACCTATACTCTACTCCGCTGCCCTGCTGAAGCCGACTGTAATTCCCACTGTCATGAACTTTCACAGTGCTGTGCACATGCAGTGTGGTCCTGTTTGTTTAACTTAAAAGGTGTTACACATTTACAACCCTACATGATTAGCTGTAAAGGCAGAGCTGTGGCCATAGGCTAAGCTGCGTCTGCTTAGCTGCATCTGTTATAGCTGCGGGCTCATATGATGTACCCTATTGTGTTTTTTATTCTGTACATATTACGTTCATGTGGGCAAGGTCACTGCATTAGCATTTTATAGAAAAACGCAGAATATTATCTTTGAATTATCATTTGATGTCCAGGTATTCCAAAATTAACCCATTGCGTTTATATATTTAAATTACTTTGTGCCTGTCTAGGCTGAACATGACAAGTGGTGTCATGCAGAAACAATGGTTCCAAATTCCACCAAAACAGCACTGAGAAAAAAAAGGTCTTGGCCGTAATGGCGTCCAAGAGTTTAAAAAGTTAATGAGTCTAAAATAAATAGATTGATGTCCCTGCCTCACCTCGCCTGGCAGCTCTCAGTCCATCCTCTCCTCCTCTCCTCCTCTCTCCCCTTCTCAGGAGGAGCCAGCCAGCCGTGAATGTCCCTCTCTCTGCCCCTGTGAAGCAGGATCCGCTCTGGAAATTCACTTGGGCCTTAATTACAGAGATGGAAATTGGTCTAATCTGCCTTTTCTGCCTCTCATTTCCCACCAACACTGGGCGGAGAACGCTCCATCAATCACCTGTAATAGGTGCGAAGGCAATAACCCCACCCGTCACATGCCGGTCTGTTGGCAAAGACTGGCAGCTGACAGGCAGCCGGAAACGACAGTGTTCCAAGCCCATTTGGGGTATAGACAAAAGTACCCTAGAGAGGAGTGGAGTGGGGAGATTGAAAGAAGATTGATTTTGATGAAGTATCCCACTCGTCAAGATGGAACGCAGGTGGGGCAGCAGAAGCTCAGTTTCAACTGAGACGCTGCAACGTCTTGGAGACGCATTCTATACATCACGTCAGTTTTTAATAAAACGCGGGCTGAGTTCACGGTCAGATTTGTGTCCGATGGAGCGCGGTTGGGATCGTCCGGCTGTAGCTAGCACGCGCGTTTTCAGTGAGTACATTTTTTGTATTTTATTTTTGCCACTCTGCTGTAGAGAGAGCAATTTATTCGGTTACCACAACCTGACAGCAAAGGTCTGGTTGTCTGGCACGCAGTCTGAGTTCTCACAATCCCTGACACTGAGAAGGCTGGGAGATTGGCATAGATGGAGTACAGACGTTATTTTACACTGTTGTAGTTTAGGTGAAAGAACGAATAGAAGAATTGGCCTTAGTCGGAATTAAGGAAATCTGTGTGAGTGTATGTGTGTGTGTGTGTGTGTGTGTGTGTGTCTGTGTGTGGGTGCATGGGTGGGTGAGTGGGTGAGGGATGGGGGGGCACTTAGGAAACAGGAATTACCATAACCACTCGGAGAAAAGTGTTCTTATTCCTTTCTTTCCCATTTATCATTTGGTACAGAAAAAAAATAACCAGCAGGTAGACTCTTATCCTTATACATACAAATGGATCTGCGCTGTAGCATGGCACACAAATCACGGAGGGCCACATATTCAAAATGACAAAAGTAATGATCCGTGGCACAAATGTAACAACTTCAAAATAAGCCAGTGGGAATGAAGTATGCCAGCAAAGATGCAGAGCTGAAGAAGCAGTTATGGCGCTGTAACTTGCTTTTGCAAGCCTGTAAACCGCCGTGACAATAAAGGAACATATATGGTTAAGGACTATAAATCGTGTACACTGCACACGTGTACGGATGGACATTGATGGAATGAGGCCAAATTCAGAATACCATCATTCATGTGCGGACCTTCGAGCGTTTTTAATCCATATGCAATTACAAATAATTTTTCTAATTCATTTTGGGCTTCATGTCCCATTAGCGTCTAGTTATGAGGGTTCAACCTAATTGAAAAACGTTATTAAGCCAATAATCTCTTTGGTGAAGTTCCAGTCGAACACTGGCAGAAGTGCTTCTATTCTGTGACCACCTTCCCAACACCCCCATATAGAAAGATTGAAGACAGAGGAAGACTTTTCCTCTCAGGATGAAGAGAATGTCTTCCACGTTGTTGATTTTCCGCCATCTGGGACGCTCCCGTGTCTGACGCAGAGGAGCGTTGGAGGCTTCCCACTCAGTATTGAGATTAGCATTAGCGGTTTATGGCTCTGCTCTCGGGGAAGGCTAGAAGGTAAGAAGGGGGGCGTATCTCAGAAGTGTAGCCTCGTGTTAAGACATAATGAATGCTTGAACGTTGAAAGTATAGCAGCATGGCGTCAATTTGTGAATGACACACATTCTTACGAACACTCACTGTGTTTGAAATTGAATCCTTGCAAGGTTGTTTTTTTTTTTGCTTTGTTCACGCGAGGGAAAGGCATAACCGAACTGTGGAAGGGAAACTGATTAGGGGAAAATAAGGTGAAAATAAGAGAAGCAAATCATCTCTTACACCATGAGATTTTGTTCATTCCTTTGTTTATGTATTCATTGTCTTATCCCCCCTTGTTTTTCAGTAATTGCTCACAATCATAAAGAGAGATTTTGAATCTCATTAGCTAAACACATACACAACCTGTCGTACCCTTTAGCACTTCCCCGTATTACATCCTCATAAATATGAATGAGGCGTGTACTCGTTCAGGGCTTGCCTTTAACTGAGCCGGACATTTCAGCGACGGTATTCAAGGGACGACCTACAGTCAGCACTGAATCCAATCCCATCCATGTCACCCAAAGGGACTTTCGTGCACAGCAACACTGTCCACACAGGAGTGTCACAAGTCAAATTAGTTGGGTATGGCAGATCAACGTGAAATTTCACCATGCTCATTTCTGCTCAACATGTCCTTGCCGCCAAAAAATGAGGTTTGGTGGCATAAGATGGCGTGTCATGACAGCCCCAATTGCTATTACCAAACTAGCTACTGAGACATACACCCTTGGGGGTTCAGAGGTTGAGGGAGGCTGATGGGGCCAGACATGTCCATTGATCAATCCACCCCCCCACTCCCATTTAGTATCAGAGCTGCCATTGTGAAACTTTTGGGTCGTCTCAATTTAAGAGTAGACATCGCTATGAGTAACATTCTGGAAAATGGTCAAAAATCTTCAATAAATAAATAAATAAATACAAATGGTAAAATAGGGAAGAAACGGAATCATGGCTGTGGTTCTTGGCTTTGGTAAAATGATTATCGTCTCACCCCCTCTCTGGCCAGAGACAGGCAGGGGCATTACGACCATCGCTTCAGGACATTTATTCTTGGAAGGTTCTGGACCCTTCCTGTCAGCAGGAGGGAAAACCCTCTCTGTGTTCCTGACCAGGGTTTCAGCCTTTGCCTCAATCTAAAAGGAAAATGCAGTGGGCTGTCAATATATACAGGCTAACTCTATGCATCACTGCACTGGAATCCACAAAAAATCTGTATCATTCTCTCCAAGGTATCGTACATTAATAAATCATTGTTCTTTTTCTGTATTCAATAACAATTATATGATTAAAAATGTATCAGCCTTGGAGCTGCTGATATTCAAGATGATAATATGGATGAATGAATGAATGAATGAATGAATGGGACAAAACGTATATTCCCAAAACAAATTAGTTGTGGTAATGCGACAAAGAAAAGCACCAGCCTACTCAGGTATTTACGAACAAATTAATTTGCAAATGCATTTACAATATATTAAAAGGTGACCTCTGCTTATAGTTCTTGGGGTTGTTTTAAGATACAGCTGTTTCTCTCAAACAACCCAACTACACCCCCACCCCCCCTCTTCACCTCCCGCTCTGTGCCACTGGGAAGCTATACCTCAATTCAGCTGTGCATCGCTTATAGGCAGGGGTGCCATGATAGACTGGGTCAAACCATAAATATATACTGTACAACCAAATATATATTTTGTTTTTCCATCTGAAAGCTTCCTGGTTGCATCATTAGTGGTGTTGATATAAAAGCAGAGTTACTATGATGCAAGCTCCCTCACATATGACAATAGTACCCAACTAGGAAAACACGGCCTGTGTCTTTACATGAAACACGAGGATCACAAATATTAGAAATATGACACTTTCCTCTAAACATTCTCATGTCTTCCTGAAGCCACTCAGGGATGATAAAGTAGGGATTGTCTGGTTGTGTTGTTCACGATCTACATTGTACCAACGAACAGTGAACGGTGATTTTGGATATGATCACCAGACTGCACCTCCAAGTAATGCCCATAATCATTGCCAGAACACAACCTATCACTGTCAGCATTGTTTTACTGATCTTTACCTATATACTCTGTGATTTGAGGAGATTCTATTTGTTTTCCATGTATATGTTCACAACATGACCACTATGTCCCCATTGTATTGTCCCTGTACCTGTAGCCACTTGAGTAGAACTGGTGAAATGTGACACCCTGCATTAGTATACGTATAGCATAGTATGCTTTCTTTATTGTAGTAATCTTTTACTCTTGATTAGTGAAAGTGTGCAGTTTTCCCAGACAAATAGGCACCGTATTGCATGTCCAAAACAGCAGGCACAATGAAAGCAAGATGCATCTCTGCAAACAACGCCACGAGCGCCCCTTCTTCCTGGAAACAGACAGCGGGCCCAGGTTGCCAGGGCGTTGTTCCCCAATAGAGACAAAGCCGAACAGCACATTCTGTGTGGTGGTGTGAGGTCACTCTTAATTTCCGCTGTTTCCCCTCATGCTTTACATTACGTACAGTCTGGTTGCCCTCCTCCCACCCCTCCTACCCCCCAGCACAGCCCCAAACCCACCCTCCCCCGAGCCCATCTCAAACCCCCTGCCCAGCTGAGCTGTGCGATGAAGGCAGCCAATTTCCTTCCCGTCTGCCGGAGCCAGATTTGCATTAATGAGACCTGGGGTGGTGAGGCTGGAATAATTATCACCATCAGTATGTTTCTCTATACAATCTTTCCACTGACTCCAACACTGAAAAGGAGTGTTTCTACTCAAGGAGGACCGGGACACACAGAAGCCCCTGAAGCTGAGGGTCAGTCCAAAATATCTTCACACACAGATTAGCAGCCATGTAAGGATTGTATCTTCTCTGCAGGCCTCAAATAAAACACCTTTCCACTGTAAATGCAAGGATAAAAATGCTCGGGCCACTTTGCCCCGGTGCAGTGTAAGTGGGACTGGGGTAAGTGGAAGGCTTCTGGTTCACAGCACAGCTGGGCCTTTTTTATTCGGCACAAACGCGTTCCCCCAACATTAATGTGTAACCCTGCAGCAGCATCGCAGTGTGGAACGTCGTGTTTTGCCAAGGGAATTTCAGAGGTTGGGTGCACTTGAGAAAAAAGTCAAGAATACTAAGCTACCATTCTATAAGAGGGAAGAGGGTAACCAGAATCCAATAATTATTGTGTGTGGAAGGGATGGAGTGAGAGCTGATATAAAGGGAATCAGTGCTCATTGGATGAGACAGTTTGGGCGGGTGGGCGTAATTGATTTAGGGGAGGGGGGGCTCTGTTTGTCATTCCCCCCCGAACGTAATCTAGTGAAAACAATTAGCTCTCATTAAGAAAAACAAATTTCCTTCTGTGGGGCGCGCAGCGGGCGCAGACGCTTCCTCCTTACCTCTCCCGGCCGCGCCCCGGGCTGCACTGCCAGTCGAGAGGGTGAGCCTCTGCCAGCGAGCGCTGGGGGGTGAACAGACTGCAGTTTTCCGACTTGGGATGGGGTGGCTCCCACCGAGCCGGCATGCTGAGCCCCGTGGGGCCGAGGCATTCCCCCCGACTCACAGCAAGAGGGGGTGGAGGGGGGGGGGGGGCTCTCAGCATGCCACAGCACAGCCTCTCACTTATAATGCAAAGAGAGAAAGAGCTCATCCGTCTCCTCTCCTGAAACCAAGTGAAACTATTTATATCGGCAGAGCGCACTCCCGCTGCACTGGTGTCATAAGATTATTAGCCGGCTAAATGTCAGGCCATAAACCGGGAGGAGGCGGACGACCGGAGTTGGGGAGGGAGCTTTCCGAGGTGAATAATCCCGAATCCAAAATGATCCGGGTAAAGCCTTTGTTTGGGCTCGGCACGAGCAGCCCAGAACAGAGGGCGGAATATTCTTCTTCTCCCTATGCATCCCGCTCAAATCCGGAGCGATCAATCCACGCTGCCATAATTACCAAGTATTCTCCAACAATGGGACCCCAATCACAGGAGCTAGGTCACCGGAGTAAACCTCTAATGGACAGCCACAGGGGACTGCCACAGAGAGTGATTAATTAGAACTTAAGCACAAGTTTTATTAAGCTCTCCTCTCATTCTCATTAGAACAAAAAAAAACACAAAACAGAAGCCAGTGTTTTATAGCTACGATACTTATTATCCTTTCAGTTCATTCAAAAGTGATCTTTTGCCTGGTCCCGCTGCCGTGACATTAAGACTTCACTGCGGCTCGTCGCTTTCGCGGAGATGCGTGACATTTCCACGCGCATGCAGCGAGGCTTCAAATTGTGGCCTTTCCCTAACTGGGGAAAGCCGCGTAACTCAATTCCCCCATGATTTATGGTTGGCTGGTATTATACGTGCTGTCACCAGCCGCTGAGACCATCAACAATGAGATCCAAAGACCCACCCCCCACCCCAACTGCGCTCCGACAGATATGTTGAAACGTAGCCGTAATTGCCGCTCAAAGACTGCGTACTCATAGCAGTCCCGCTCTCCGAATGGGGGATGAAGCTTTTCCCCGGACAACGGACCTACGCTTCTTCGTGTATCCGGGAAAATTTTAACGTGAAGTGCCACTCGATGGGCGTTTGGCTGACACCTCTGAGAACGACAGAGCAGGGCCGTGCAGTGGGATGGGGGGGGCCCGCGGATGAAGTCTGATGAAAGTGGCGAGAAGTTGGCGCTTCACCTTGGCACCGGGCAAGAGAAGGGCTTCAAGTCAGAGCACCTTTCAGCAGGCCTTCAAGTGGCGGATGCCTGCAGATTACTGTCCACTTAGACACTGGCGAGTCGCGAAAACCGCTAGATGGGTCTCAATTGGCCATTAGCCGCAATGCAGGGTGTCATCGTGACTCAAAAAAAAGCAACAGATGACCCGTGAAAATGATGAATGATTACAACCTTGAAAAGATTCCTTTCACTTTTTTTCCCCCTTCTTCTCTGGATTAGTGAATGTTTTAGGAATGTGTTTGGGTGTGTGTGTGTGTGTGTGTGTGTGTGTGTGTGTGTGTGTGTGTGTGTGAGTGTGTGTGCTTGCCTGTGTCTGTGCATGCGTGCGTGCACATTGCGGGGAGACATGAGCTTTCTGGCAGTGAGCTTTCTGGCAGTGACTTACCGTTAAAGGGAAAGTGGGCCATGGGCGGCCTAATCGAAACATCTGGTCGCATTAATAACGAATCAATTATAAGTGACGCGTGCTGCTGCAGGCCTGCGGGGAGGAGGAACGCCCACATACACCCCCAGAGCAGAGCTCACTGGCCCCTGTGACAGCCCTTCTGTCTCCTCTCATGTGTCAACCACATGACCCTCAGGAATCCCACGGTGAGGGGCGTCGCAGAAGGACATTATCCGGCAGACATAGCACTGTGGATATACGCAAAGCCCCGCTTGTAACTCCAGAGCCACTTGTCATGCCCCCCCCCCCTCCCCAGGCCCCTTCACTCACTAAAAGCTACGGGGTCGGATGGAGAGGTGGCCGGGGCGCTGTTTCCCTCTCGAAGGTTACGGGTTCAAATCCCAGATGGGTTCGCGTGCGCAGCGACTTGGTCTCGCTATGGCGCAGACCGTGTGATGGGTAGGGTGCATGCGTCAAAAATCGGGTAAAATCTGCAAGGCGTATGAATCGTGCGAAAAGCACGCCGCATCCCAGGACCCGCTGGAATTGTCTAAAACAAAGACGTCGCCGCCGCTCGTTGGCTTTTATGCACGTTTGTTTTCTCCCTTTGTGCAATTTGTCACGTTTTTGATATGCCGTTAGCAGGCTCACGTTGAATCTTCAGGGGCCCTTCAATGCAAAAGAGCGGGGAAATGCAGAGAGTGAAGAACAGGGGTAGAGAGAGAGGAGAGAGGCAGTGAAAGAAAGAGTAAGAGAGTGAGAGAGGCAGAGGGAGGAGAGAGAGCGGAGAGGCAGTGAAAGAGTAAGAGAGTGAGAGCGAGAGGAGAGACAGAGTGTGAGACAGAAAAAGAGAGAGAGTGTGTGTGTGAGAGAGACTGAGTGAGAGTGAGATAGAAATAGAGAGAATGAAAGTGTGTGTGTGTGTGAGAGAGAGAGAGAGAGAGAGAGAGAGAGAGAGAGAGAGAAGAGAGACTGAGTGAGAGTGAGATAGAAATAGAAAGAGAAGAAGAGTGTGTGTGTGTGTGAGAGAGAGAGAGAGAGAGAGAGAGAGAGAGAGAGAGAGAGAGAGAGAGAGAAGAGAGACTGAGTGAGAGTGAGATAGAAATAGAAAGAGAAGAAGAGTGTGTGTGTGTGTGTGAGAGAGAGAGAGAGAGAGAGAGAGAGAGAGAGAGAGAGAGAGAGAGAAGATAAATGCCGCAGATAGGTGAGGACGGGAGAGGGTCAGGCAGTGCTTACCGAAGCTGCGATTCATCACACAGGCTGTGCGCTGGGCCGCTGTCAGGAAGCGTTTAGATCATTAGAGGAAAGGTGAGCGCACCTTTCCCGTGGTTAACATGTCTGCCATCACTCTTAATTGGCTCCTGCATGTATCATCTCGCCCCAGATGGGGTGCATGGCAGGGCAGATGAATGTGTGTCTGTGCGCAGGGCTGACCGTGGTCGGGAGGAGGAGTAGAAGAGGAGGAGGAGGATGATGAGGAGTGGCCGCCCGGAGTAACGGTCACTATGAGAAACACCCACAACAGGGAGGACGTGGTGAGGAGGAGGGAGTGAACGAATGTATACTTTCAGATAAACACACACACGCACACACACAAGAGCACAAACACATACACACACACACACACAGTGAGCTCCACGTTTACCTGGTTCAAAAGATAGTTGACCCAGTGTTGGTCAGAATACATTATGGCAAAAAGTTCCAAGTGCATGTAAGAGATAACAAAGCACGCGATGCACACAAACAACACTTAGAAATCAGCAGCTGGGCAGAGGGACCAAACAGACATCTGTGTTACCCTGAATATAGCTGTGGAGGCAGCTGCAGAGGCACAGAAATGACACTTTAAAGCCGCGGAGACGGCGAGCTTTCTGTCACAGCTGCGTTTTTCCATGGATGTGATGTGATGAAGGGGCAGACTAATTGGTGCTAGCTCCTTACCCTCCCTCCCCCCTCTGAACAGGCTGCAGTCTCTCCACACGCCCAGGTGTAGCATGGGGCCAAATGTGATGGATGGGATATCCCAGAATGCCACGGGAAGGCGACGGGGTATGACATGCCTCGAGGGGACGTTCTGTAATTTTCCGGATTCTGTAAATCCTTTGTCCCAGCGGGACTCCTCCGCATCCCGCGGAATACCAGGCAGTTAATCCCATCATGTAAGCGGAGTAGCTATAGGCTCCCGCACAAGAAAAGGGGGGAAAAAACGAAGGTTTCAATCCACTGCAAAAAATGTAATGAGTAAATACATAGACATTGGAGGCTTGTGATTTAGTGTTTTCTTTTTTTGACAGTGAAATGTGTTCTATTACAATAATAGCTATTCAACCATGATGGATAGGTGATCGTGGGTTGAAGCATGTGTCTATCTACGCCCATCTGAAAGATGCCTGGTTTATAAAAAAATATATAATATTTTTAATAAATAATTTTGGATGTGTTAGATTTGTTTTCTCTTCTGAATACCATTCAAAGCCCCACACATTTAATTATAGTTGTCTGGTGAACATAATTAGGAGTGGTTGCATTCAGCTCTAAAATATTCAGCCTAACATTCATATCTACAAAACTGAATCTATATATCCTCTTAACACTTCACATTTAATATCTATATTTAATATAAATATAATATAAATATTTTTTGATGGATGTGGATATTATGATAAAAAGGGAACACCACAGACTCACTCAAAACCTACATGACAGCGTTAGGTCTTTGGATTTAATAACTGTATATTTCCTATAAAGGTTGCACACACAAAAAAAAACTCCGTTTGGAATCAAGCCCAGGGACTCCCGTGAGCAGGATAAAGGCCCCTGCATTTTCTTTCTGCTGACTCCTGTGTGTTACCGCACCCTTCTGCAGGCCAGCCAATCAGGGCGCTTGATGCCGTTCTTGAGTCTTCAAGACGACGGTGGCGCCTGGGATCCCCCCTACTGTCGGCTAATTTGAAGCGAGATGTTTGCTTTTTGTACGGTTTTGATACGCGTTCGCTGATGCTACCGGAGCCGAGATTAAACAGCTCCCCGGGGAGGCCTTGCTGTAGAAAGCCTCGCGACGGCACAAGTGTGCGCGCGCGCGGTGCTGCTTCCCAACGTTTTCACGCACAGCAAATAAAGCGTGACGTTCTGTTAGAGGTTCTTCTGTTCTGAGCCGTGGTTTCATTTCAGTACACATGGTAATAATGCACACTTGAACTGTACGTCAGATAAATTTCATCATTTTTGTACGTGTATATTTACTTATTTTAAGATTATAAACACTTTGCAGGCAAATAAATAAGGCAAATAAAAAAAATAAAAAAGGTTAAGCAAAATGATAAATAAATGATACCAATGTTCAATTCATTAATATATTTTTTAGAGACATGAATATTGGAAAATGGATCAGGTTTTCATAGCAAAAATGTAATTAATTTATAATGCGGTTGATAATTAATTGAAAGTCTGAATATAATGTATTTATAGTGAATGTTGTCCGATTACTGCATTTTCTTCATTGGAGTACAGATATCACACAAAAACAACAGGAGAAAGCTCTTGCCATTACGTTGCTTAAGGCAAATGGTGAACCGTATAACACAAGGCTGATTGTATTTTATAAGAAATGTGCACTTTTAGGAAACAAAATCCACTGTACTAGATACATGCCACACACTAAAAGCCTCTCTTTATCCCCCGTGGTAGCAGCTGGAGTTACTAAAAGGATAACCTGGCAATATATCACAAGGCATATCAAGTAAACAGCCCCCAGCCATCTACCCTGCTGTTCATTAAAGCAATCTCCCTTATCAGTACACACATAATCCAGTTAGGGTGGAAACTGTTTCACGTTTTGTGTTCTGCCGAAAGCCCTCCGTTTAAAGCATGACAGAGTCGCCCGTTTGTAAAGACTGTGGCCAGAGACTTTAAGATCCTAGGAAACCTGGTGGGTTCATAAATCCCACAATGCATCACTTCTCAACATAAATGAGTGTGGAATGAACACAAAAAAATCTGTGACCCTGTTCTCATTGTATATGCGCTGGAAACCAAAACTGTTGGAGGAACAGAACTATGTGTGATGGAAGGGAGACAAAAATAGCCCTTCTGGTTCAAAGCAAGTGTGGCCAAACTGATGAGGAATGCGAGAGTACAGATCTATTCTTTCTACTGTGAATAGTTTGGTACGTGACGGTGATACCATATCACACATTGTATTGATATGCAGTGATGTGAAAAAGTGCTCTCCTTCAATTATGTGGCTTTACATATGAGGACTTGGTGACAACTAGATGAGGGTTAGTTATGTCTAATTCTAGCACTATGACAAATAACACATAACAGATTTTACAGATTTATTATTTATTTAACCAAAAAGAAGTTAACATGCAGAAAGCTGTTTTTGAGAAGGGCTTTTTGCATGTGCTGCATGAATAACCATGTAACGAGCTATTCTAAAATAATATTCAGGTATTATATACAGCACATAGCACCACCAGGAGGGTGGTATTTGATGAATGGGAACATTTTTCAGCACATTTACACAGGTACTGCATACACCCAGAGGTAAAAGAGGGAGACGGGGGAATGGTTTTGTGCAATGTACACAGAGGGGCTAGTGGAAAACGAAGCTCTCAAATTGAATATGCAGTGCAGAAAGGAAAAGACCGGACGACAAAATGTCCCATTTCTACAAACAAATCCTCTCACAGCAACGTCCTCAAATTTTCTCACGGCACTCGATGCGACGTGACGCGTAAAAAAAATCAAGGGAACGGCAGCACTACCAAAACACCCAATTTGAGCAGTTTATTCGCATTGCGTGACTTCCACTGATCCAATTTCTATGATTCAGTCTCAGAAGATATCATTCCCTCATTTCTGAACTGTCAAAGGCAGTTAGGACTTTTTCTCCCTCACCCGCCCCTGCTTAGCCTAGCCCCGCTCTCTGATCTACGGCATTATTTCCCCAAAATGTATGTATGTGTGTGTGTGTTTGTGTGTGTGTGGGCACATGCGTGTTAAATATTTCACAACAAATCTTCAAGAAAAGTATAGACCGCAGTCACGCCTGTCATTGTGACTTAAGGGCTTTAGGGTGAAATAAAAAAAAAACATACAAACCTAACACCGAAAGCACTCCATTTGCCATCAAGGTTTTGAAGACGCCATTTGCCAGAAAGCCTTAATATTCTGTGAGCTGTAAAGATTGGGTTTACAGCTACAAATACAATAATTCTTATGTGAAACACAAGCAGCTGACTGAAGGGATTACATTGTCTATTGGATAGAGTCTAGAAAAATGAACTGTCAAAACTGCTTGTGAAAAAAAAAAAGTTAAATGTATTTGTTAGTCAAAGTTAAGGACATACTTTTTGACTAAATCTGGTGACTCAAATGCGTGCAACCTTTCTTTGGCAACTAATCAAAGTAGGCTACTTAATCTGAGGTACATGAGTATTTGCTGATTACAATAACAAATACCAGTATTCATCATTCAGAGAAATCAGTCTTTTGGAAAGACTATGATTATGTAAAATATCTCTGAAGAGAACTGCAATCAGTTTGAAGGATGGAGAAAAGATTTAATTGCATTATTCCCATGAACTGAGAATACCTCATTGTCAAAAATAAATCTGCAAAAGATGATGAAACGAATATTAAATAAACAAAAACCTAAAGAGGAAATTCAAGCCTTAAGGCATGATTTAGTCCAGCGATATTTTATGAAGAATTGCCACCGTTTCTCATCTATACATGTAGATTAAATAATGTCTGCAAATACATTTATAAATGCTCCCTGTTCCCCATTTTCCAAGAGATATTTTTAAAAATCATTGCTTTCAATTCTGTTGAAAATACCTCCGCTAGCATTGAGGCAGGAAGATCAGATTGAATAAAATTCAGGTTATTCAAACATTTTGTAGCCTGCTTCAGTTTTTGTTCGCTCTGCGCTTTTTTAGGAAAGAACTGTCCTCTTATATTAAAATGAAGGGCCGCCCTGTCATCCGCAGCTCCACGCAGACCTATATTCTTTGTTGATGCAGTTAGCTGTGCTTCGGGCTAAATAACAACTTGCTTTATTTGACCAGAGCTGATGCTTTTCTTTTTTTCCTTATACATTTTTTTTTTAAACACAAAAAGAAAAAAAAACATTACTTCCGTTCCAGTGACCATTCGCTGGCCTTCCAGTGACGTGTGACCCCATTTTATTTCATTTAATTTCTTCAGTTTCATTCCTGGTATTCTTCTTGATTTGGAAAAATGGCAAAGCAGGGAGACTTGGATGAATATTTGTGATGACACCAGACTCCCTTTCTGGTCATTCTTTGAAAAAGCTCACTTTAGGGTTACTTTAGGTCCATCGTTAAGATACAAAAAAACTGAGGCATATATGCTTTTGCACTCTTTCACCTCACGGAAAAAACATGTGTCAAGAACAATACTTGGGTGTTCCAAAAACAGTATGGTCTATGCTTTGTATAGTACTCAAATATTCAAATATAATATAATATTTTTTGTTATAATTATATAAATGGCAGCACAGTTGGAGTTTTCTATGAAACCTTTCATGAACTCTTATCGTGTCTCATCTGACTGTTGCTGGAAATCATAAGCCTCTGTTTTACATAATTTCATGCTCTGAATACACTGTGTTCCTTCTGTATCAGTTCGCAAGTGTGTCAGTGCAACGCCATGTTCCCATTACTGGTCTAATTATCAATTAGCACAGAGATTTTGCACTGTCACACACTGCTGCTGTCTGATCCTCCAAAGCTTGCAGCTTGGTCCACGATTGTTCACACCCCCCCCTTAACACCCCCACCTTCACTCCAGGAGGAAAACTCGCCTCCTGCTCAGAGATGGCCTCTAAACCTAAATTAAATTGGAATTGACTGGATTATTACCAGGGTGGGTGTGAAACACGAGTGTGGAATTGCACAAAGATATTGCTCTGAAGTCTCCTGGCTTCCAAAGTTTAAAAAGAAAATTCACAGAGAGATATATATCTATATACGGGCACGCTTTCTTTTCCCTCCAGCACTTATGTCTCTGTGTCTCTCGTCTAGGAGAAGTCAAGATTGCTGCCCAGTTTTCTTGCCAGGTTTGAGCCATAATCAGTCAGATATGGCCGTGCTCTGGGACTGTACCACAGTGATTTATGACAATGGGACGGTAGGAGACGGGTGGGTCCGGAGCTGGCGGGTGTGAAGGAACAGGGTCCCCCAACGCTAATGAGCAGGGGCACCTTGCAGAGGAATAATTAAGAGCAAAGATCTGTCCTATATCCACTCTGCCGCCCTCACAGAAAAGGTGGCACTGCAATTTTTTTGCCCACATCCTCACCAAGCAATTAGCACCTGGCACAAGACCAGGAGAAGGGGACAGAGAAAAGGCAGGACAATGGAGAGATAGGAACACACAGCGAGAAGAGGGGGGGGGGGGGGAAGAATACGGAATGGGAGAGAGGCTGAGTTTTAAAAGCCCCTGAGCCTTAATTTTTCTGGTTAGATAAGCAATAATCTCTCTCAATAAAATGCCAGCCTGATTTGTGCCTTTGTTGGCCAATAATTAAATATCAGTGAGAAAGCCACCGTTTGTCTTCTTTAACCCCTTGTAGCCCCCAGGCACAATTAGCCCGGGATGCTCATTACAACCTGCTTTAAACAATAACATCCGCACTAATTCATTTCTTTATCTAATTACCGAACTCCGATGGCTCCGTTGGTTTTATTGTGTGGCAGCATATGGAGACTGTTGTTTTTTCACCAAAACAAATACATGGCAACCCCAGAGTTTGAGTACCGAGGGATTGAAGCCCTTCTGAATACTGTGATTACAAACTAAATGCAAAATTTCCATACGCCCTGCAAATCCAACTTTTAGAAAAACACGCCCTAGAATGTATTCTTGTAGATTCATATCAGTTACAGTACACAGCCAAAAAATTATAAGACCTAAACATTAAAAAAAAGCATCCATATATTTTAATATATCCTGCACAGAATCCGTTTAGTTGTTTGCAAGTTTTCTAAACTGGGCACTTCAACAACTTTGTTTATTTATATATGTAGTGGTATTGGCATGCATATCAATAATCAGTAAACATTATAAAAAGACTAAAAATAGGAATGAGAAGGAAGGCACTCAAACCGTCCAATTTTCAGTCCGAAACAACAAAGCATTAGAGTCAGAATAACCTTATCGGGACTGTCATCAAGGTTACAATGCCACTCAAAAGCTCTGCCAGATTTGATGAGTGTATACGCCTGAGCCAGTGTGTCTGTGGCTACACTGGAAATGTAGCCGTAGCAATAAGATTGCCTGCAATGGCTGGGACTAGTGCCGATATCTGCCAGCATGAAATGTGCCCCACTCATGCTGTAAACAGTAAAATCTCTCTGTAAAAGCTGCAGTGACATAGAGGCTCATGGAAGATAAAAGATTCTATGGCTCAAATTGGTCACTAAAATATCCGTCAAGCATTCAAGTGAACCTAAATGTAAAGGGTACCTTAAATTTAATAATATGATCTGGAGTCAATCAACATGTTTCAATGTTCTTTTTCTTCTCTTTTGTCCCACCCAGTGTGGAATGCCCAGCCATATTTCATCAGCGCTCACTGCTGCCACTTCAGCAATTGATTTGAAAAAAAAAAACAGATGAGCATTTCCCCTCTTCTGAAGCACGCGATGTCAGCCAACACTTATCAAAGTCTAGTCGGAGGAAGAAATTTAACGTGCAGCTCGACAGGCAGACTGTGGATGCCCAATCGACCAGTGGGTGATGACCGCGGCTAGGGGCCCTCATAGTAGAGACCGTGGCTAGGGGCCCTCATAGTAGAGACCGTGGCTAGGGGCCCTCATAGTAGAGACCGTGGCTAGGGGCCCTCTTAGTAGAGACCGTGGCTAGGGGCCCTCTTAGTAGAGACCGTGGCTAGGGGCTCTCCCATCTGGGCAGATTTGATTTAGATTAGTGATGTAATTTTGTGAAATGGATTGAACATCAACACGGTACTTTTGGGCCCCTCACACCCTAAGTCTATGGGCCCCGGGGCATGGGCCCCCAGTTGCCCAGTCCATAAAACGGCCTTGGAAAGCTGCTTGAGAGCGATGAGATGCGGTCATCCTGGCCAGCTGAAGCCCTCCCTTCTCTGGGCAACAGTCGATTCGACTGTGGTCACACTGTGGGGCTGCTGGTCAGTCAGCACCGGCACAGTCCGGGTTTGAAACAAAACCGCGGGGCCCATCTATGCACTGCAAAAAATCTAATCTTAACAAGCCTTTTAATCTCATATTTAGACTTTAGAATCTTATTTTATTTCTGTTACTTTTTCGCTAAATAAGACAAACTATCTGCTCAGTGGGGTGAGATATTTTTACTAATTTCAAGATTTGCCAGTGGGGTAAGATCATTTCACTTGTCAAGCAAAAAGTTACAAACTAATATTTTCCACTTTTGAGGAAATAAAATCTGATTGTCTTATTACAAGACTAAAAAACTAGTTAAGACAGACATTTTTTGCAGTGTGCACTAGAGCAGTGGCTTAACAGAATAAGTCACTGAGAAGCCCCTCGCTTATTTGGCCCTAAACTTAAATTTAAAGTGTTACTTTTTACCCAGTTAAAAATGTTGGTGATTTACAAAACTTTGCCAAACATTGTCAGTGAAGAAACTAAAACATTACTGAATCTTGTAAGTGTTACTTAAAGGTGCACTATGCAGGATTTAAAATTTTTAACTATCAAGCATTTTGATCATATATTTAGACTTTATAAACTTATTTTTGTTACCTTTTTGCTAAATAAGACAAAAAGATTGCTCGTGGGGTGAGACAGTTTTACTAATTTCAAGATTTGCCAGCGGGGTAAGATCATGTCACTCGTCAAGCAAAAAGTAACATAAAACAATATTACAAAAACATAAAACAAAATTTTCCACTAGAGAAAAAAATATTTTAAGTCTCATTACAAGACAGATTTGTTAAGACAGACATTTTTTGCAGTGTGGTCTTGTGTTTACAATCAAATAAGTCTTCTCCTCCATCCTAAACCCCACCCACGTAACCTCCTTATGAGGGCAAGAAACACACTAAAGGCAGCATGCAAAATGTCAAGTGAAGAAAAAATGAAGATAACATACATTGTTCTACATGGATGGTAACTGTAATCAGGCAGTGTTATGACAATGAAATAAACACTTTTGAGTTCTCAGCTCCACTACCATATGACCCCTGCTTCTGCCTTATCGTCTTCCTACTGCCGTCTCCTAATGAACGCAGTTGTAATTGGGGTTTCTATCATTGCAATCTAAATGTTGC
Source organism: Ilyophis sp. 1 JC-2022 (assembly GCA_022702515.1). Taxonomy (NCBI): domain Eukaryota; kingdom Metazoa; phylum Chordata; class Actinopteri; order Anguilliformes; family Synaphobranchidae; genus Ilyophis; species Ilyophis sp. 1 JC-2022. Next base: position 38,870,410 of record CM040402.1, on the reverse strand, counting down.
AAATGGTTTAAAAGATGTTAACGTGTTCTGTTTTTCTGGTGCGAGCGCACGACATAAAACATCAATACACTTCGCTAAAGCTGTAGCCTGTAATAACTTATGCGGGCACAAATGACACCAGGTTGAGACAAAGTTGAAGTTTTAAAGAACGATTTCATTTCATGAGGCTATATAACTGTATCAAACCCATTTGCAAGCTTGTGATCTCAGGCCCGCTTCCTGTTTTAAACCGTGGCAGTGAGCCATTCACCTGGCTCAGTGCTTTAAATGTCTGGCTGAAAAAATGGTGCGCTAATGTTATTTTGAACATTAATTTATTTATGGGAAGTAAAGATGGAATCGTGTGTGGATTAAGTAACATTAGCAGACCATCTATCATATATCTATGTCATATAAAGTCAATACTCTTGTAAAGTAAATTACTTTTTCCTGGATCGTAGCCATGTCATGGCAGAAGGGCTTGCGAGGTTTTATGATCCCCAGAGCTGTGTTGTCCGGGGCTTGTGCCCCTGGTAGAGTCTCCCAAGGCAAACAAGTCTGGGGTGAAGACCCAGACGAATATGCTCCAAATTGATACCTAACATGGTAAATTTAAATAAAAACCAGTTTACCCTGCCCAGAACAGGGTCACCGGGACCCATCTCTGGAGCCAGGCCTGGGGGTGGTGTTCGCAGGCGAGCACCTGGTGGCCGGGCAGTCCACGTACCTCGGCTGGGTTTTGCCCGAAAAGACAACATAGAATCACTGTGTGGGCCCACCACCCGCAAGGTTCCAGTTAGGGGTCAGGTGCAATGCCAGTCAGGCAAGGGGCGTGAGTGGGGGGGGGGAGCTACGAGGCAATTTTTTTCGACAGGTTGCCAGTGCTCTATAGATATGACTGCGCATGATTATTTTATAATATTTTATATGTAAAAATCCTGCATAGTGCACCATTAAACCAGAACCCAGAAAGGTAGGCTTGTGGCCAGAGGATGGAAGTGGATTCGAGGGTGACAATCTAACACAGAGCTCGGCAGCATGGCTGATGTACCATCCGGAAAGATCCGGCTTTGACAAGACAATGAGTACACAGAACAATGCTAGCTGTCCCGAGAAATGGAGCCAGTCAAGCAAATAAATAAATAAATAAATAATGCAATGCAAGTGAAGTGGCACCACACAAATCCAAGAGCAGCACAGCTAATAACTTCAGTAATAAAGTGAGCGCATAAATCTACGGCATCAGAATCTGAATGTATGTAGAAAGGTTGACCTTGTTAACTGAAAAAGGCGTTATATAAGTGCAGTCCATGTCTCATTTCCAACCGTAATGAGTCTTTTAAACTTTCTCTGGACACTGAGGAAGCCTGCAGAGGAGGCCTTCAGTGGGGGGGAATGTATTAAAGGGTGCTCGGCCTACCCCCTGCAGGATTCCAGGGTGGGGCGTGTTCGCGCCACGGTCGCTTGTGTCAAAGCCGTCCAGCCGGGGTAGGAGACGTGTGGCATTGATTCAGGAGGACACATTGCTCCCTCTGTCCCCTGTTCCAACGGCGCTGATCCGGCTGAACCAGATGGGAGTGACTGATTGTCCCCTCTCCCCATGGAGAGCCCTAACTGTTGGGGGTGGAGGCTCCATGGAGACCTTACCCACGGGACTCGGGGTCCCAAGGTAGCAGTGCTTTTTTTTGTGCACACGCACACACGCACACACACACAAACGCACACACACACACACAGAGAGCCAATCTCATCAGAAAACCCCGCCAAAGGAGGTTGAATCTTATTACTATTACTCTGCGTGTCAAGCATGCCAAGATCATTTGTTTCTCTCAAGATTATTATTCTCTTCACATTAATGTGAGATATATAGCATGATAAATGCACAATTATCAACAATTTACCATGCCATTTTTTCCATCCTTCCCAGGGTTTGTCAGTGAACTTCAGGAAGATAGAATTTCGCCTCCCACACACTGACTGCACTGCGCTTTATTAGTAAGTTGCCATGCCGTCTGCTGTATGAATGTGACCTCTTTGCAGTGCAGTTCAGACCCTCTGAGGCTTTTTCTTAACACACAGGTCATGTGATCCAGATGGTTGCCAAGAAGCTAATAATATTGTGGGCGTACAGAAATATTGACACAGCCCGGTTTTTGTAAAGAGGAATACACTGGTGCTCAGGACAACTTCAGCTGATGCAAATTTGTTTGTGAAACTTAACAAAGAGTGGCGGATGCTCTGCAAAGTCACAATAAGTCATTTTCAACCTCAGCCTAATTATATTTATGTTCCTCCCAAGTCATCTTTCATGTGCACCGCCCTAATAAATATTAACAAATTAATGAACACTAATGTTTTAAATTAAGTGTCTGTGACCAACCATCATTAATAAATACTGTAAAGTACTTCACTCAATAGCTCATTGCATATTATTCATAATTTATCGCTGTTGACTCCCAAATGGTCTCTTAAATGGCCATTACAAAAAGTCTTGGCTGTTTTTCTTTCTAATGACCGCAGATCAATCTGCCTGAACAAACCCCAAAGTGCCAAACAGTACTTTTAGTGATATCCGGACGTTTCTTGATTTTGTGCAGGCCACAAAGCCCTAGGGCTTCCGAGCCCAATCCCATGATGTCAGCAGGGTTTTCAGGGCATGATTGCATACCCGTCACATTACTTTTCAAATCGCTTGAGAGAAGTATTTTGGAAAAGTGCTCCACCACCCATACTTGACAGCACATGCCTGGGAAAAGTAACTGTTTGCATTCTGTCCAAAAAAGCCTCCAGTGGGTTCATGCCAAGTCTTAGTCAAGTTAATGGGTCTTGACCTCGTGTTGAATTGAACTGTGACCTCGAAGGCACAGCCTCATTATGCCCCTCTCCTTCTCAACTGCATGTTTCTAAAATCTGGACACCATTAGTCAGTCTATCTGCGGCCACATTCAAAGCATCTAAATATAGATTTTTAAAAAATAAAGATCAAGACCCAATAACCATTATGGGAACCTACTTTTTGATCTTTTCAATTACCACTGAGAAAGTATTGGAAGAATTTCAGCAATATCTTTCTTCAGAGAAATTAGACCAAACAGAAAAAAGAGAAACAAAACTGAGACAAAAAAAACTTTGTTCTTGCTATAACTTTCAATGAGGGGTTTTTCAATGAGGGGTTGGCGCAAACTCAGTAGTTTTGCCTACAGAACTCTAACCAAGATGGCTATCTGCTTTTAAAATGAGACACTTTTCAGCAGAATTTGGATTAAAAAGCACAGGCATTGAAACATTTTTATTTTTAAACAGACTGTGTCAGGACAGCAGTTGACACTGCACGTGCAGAACAACGCATGACTCGTTCTAGCCTGCCATGACCCTTGACCTTATAAGACGCAGAGTAAGCAGATATAGCGTTTTTATATGAGATGTGAATGGTCTTTTCCGTCCTTCTTGATATTGTCATACATTATTGTGAGTCCCTTACACATTCAGACAGGCGTACAAGCTCTCACTCAATCATTTTGATACATTGCCTCAAAAGCTCAGGAAGCAGGATAGGACTTTGCGAAATAAAACAAAGAAAATATACATATGCAGCAGTCAGCAATGGCAATAGTGCACAGAAAGGAATACAAAATGAAAATACAGATTACAGTAGCCAGAAACAGTGTTAATTTTTCATATAGCCATTTGTCAGTCGCATGGGTCCCACGGTGATACCACAATGCATTTTCTGGGTCTCATGTATCAAAAAATCAAGTCAGTCGTTGCACTGTCTGGGGGTGCAGGGAGCTGTTATTATTTATAATTACTCGATCCAACCCCTCCCCTGGAAAGAAGCGAACCTACAAGTAAACAATGATGTGTGTCGGCTACACAGCTTGCGGGGAGCAATAGATCTCAGGCGCCCCGCGAATGCCGCCGTTCACTCTGACAATGTAACTGATGAGCTGCGAGCTCGCGCACACAGGCCAGTTTGTCATGAGTGACATCTTCATTTTGCCTTCAATTCTTTAAAGTGTGGTGCGGGAGCTTAACGAAGACGTCTGAGCGCCATTCATGCGGGGCTGTACACGCCGTCCCGGTTTTAAGCAAACCTTTAATTATGATGGGTGGAATTCTGATGTTTAATTCCGACGGTGGCAGACGTTGAGTAAAGACACAATAGAGGACGGCGCAAAATGGCGATTCCTTTGTTTGAAGCCAAAATAAATAAATAAATAAATATGAATCATCACGGTGACAGGTTTGGGATTTATGTTGGATGGGAACAGGAGCGACAGTGATTGAACCCAAAATGAATCTGTCAGATGCCAGCTCTCAAAAAGAATCTCAGAGAGGCGTGTAGCGCATTTGCCGGGCAAATTCAAACGGAGCCTTGAGGAGATGAGAAATTGGAGGGAGAAATCGAGTTTGGGGGGCAGAGTGGGGCGGAGGGGATTTCATTCAATTTCCCTTTAATTAGATCTCGCGCTCCTAACTGACTTTCTAATTTTTCAATTAGCAATCAACAGTAAGAAATCATTTTCAGAAAGCACACGCCACATGCACCCAGACACACTAATCATCAGCTGAGTGAGGGGAACTTTAAAATTTAAAAAAAGCCACCAGATTCAATCGTTTGCAAATTTTTCCTTTTCTCTTTAAAGATACGTTATCTTTGCGGTAATTATATCTCCCTTTGACATGCGGTTGGAAGATTTATGTCTTTGACTGAGGGGGCTGCGCTTCGGCCCCCTTTTCCACAGTAAGTTTAACGCATTTACATTTCAAGGTTGTAAACACACGCCGGAGCACTTCATCAGCCTCCCCGCGGTCATTAACTCATGCTAATACACTTCATCATGCAGCACTATTGACAATTAGAAGGCAATGGAATGTGGAATGAGGAAGGGCTCTCGGTTTCTATTATCCATGAATGCATTACACTTTACAAATCTGGACAGTCCATTCTTTAAAGATAAAGGGGAACATCTGTGCCTCGGCTTCTGATGCTCCCAGACAAAATGGTAGAGAGACGGAGACATTTGTCATGTTCTGGGAATGTTTAGCCAGTCTGGCTGGCTTTGGGATATGATTAAACATGGAGATCGTCGAGGATCCATATCAGCAGCTAAGAAGGCACCATAATGGTATTTACTACCCCCTGAAGCTTATATGTCTTGTCATGGAACAGTGAAAACAGTAGAACATTTTTAATCTCCTTTAGACAGTTCTCAATTACAGCCTTATATTAGTCTAATGAAAAACAAATGATTAATAAGTTTCAATGGCTTCACGCTGACAGAAAGAATATTAATGATAGCATTACGGAAAAAGTTTGGCATCAGCTGCATACCGCATCCCTGCTGTGCCATTTTGAGCTCTTCCAGCTGGGCAGGCTTGAGCAGGGCACCTCCTGTGGGACCGGAGGGCCAATTACACTGGCTAATGATTCATCACCGACCGGTAATAAAGTCCCTTTCCTCATCTGTGCTAATTACAAAGTATAGATCTCAGAGAGGCAAAAAACCAAGAGGTTATGATTTGGGATGATTCTAGAGAGATATACCCGATTCCCTATGGACTATGCATATGGGCTTTCTATAATGGGACATAATTGATATTTTCATGAAAAATTAATTGTTGCTGAAGGATTTATTTTGTGGGGCTGAGGTAATGAGTACAAGGCAAAGGCACACAGAAAGTCCAGTGGGATGCAGATCTGTCATGGCGTCCTGATGCGACTCTTCCACAAGGTTACAGGATAGCAAGAAGAGCATTAGACACTCTGGAGCTAATGTGGGATTAAAGCCCTGTTCATAGCTATGGGTTAAATGAGATTGGGGGATCGCGTTCAAGCTCTGTCATGACGTCAGTCACACATAGCTCTCTTTTGGTCACTCTGTGTGGATAATTCTCACTGACGACCTCCCACCAGAGGACCAGGTATAACAGCGGAAAAAAGTAAAGAGTTCATTATTTAAAGGCCTCGTCTGCAGTATATGATTGGCTTAACTGGATTCCTCTTTTTTTAACGGTACTGCTACAATTGGATTATAATCTCAGTGTTGGTAAACAAAAATGAATTATATATACACCCATAATATGAAGCACAAATAAATAGTTAAGCTCTCATGATCAAATTTAGGGGGTATGGAAAAGGAAAATTATTACTATAAATAGCAACACAAGAATGAGCAGGGAATGTACATGTCAGCACAGTCTGTACATATTTAAATAATGGAGCAGAATGACAATGCTGGGATCCTATAGAAGAACTCTCAAGTAAAGAGCAAGGAAACATGCAGACAGTGCAAGCTATGGCGGAGACAGTCTGAGGCTCTCTGGCTCCTGTCTCTCATTTTAATAATTAGCGTGGTGGTTTCTGTTTGTATCAGTCATCTCGGAGCCACCGTCTCTGCATTTTCTCCCCACAGGTAGCTTTAGTCTAAGTGCTTTTCACGGAACAACAAACAAACAACGCAACTTTATGACTATTCAACCAGCGGACAGGCCGGACCAGACTCCTCGACTCCATTTACCTCAGAGATACAACCATTCGATGGCACTATGCACGAACAAACCCATTTCATCAGAGGAGAATGCCCCCCCCCCCCCCCCGAGTCTGGTTCCTCCCAAGGTTTCTTTCTAGTTACACCAGGGAGTTTTTCCTTGTCACTGTTGCCTTTGGCTTGCTCTTGTGAGGGGTTAGGCTGGGGTTTTTTTTGTGAAGCGCATTTTGGCAACTAGTTGTGAAATGTGCTATATAAATGCATTTTGATTTGATTTGATCAATGAGCAGGACAGGGTTGTGTTTTCATATGACTGAGAACTTTTGACTGAAACTATTGACTTGAAACAGAATAGGTCAACTCTGGCTCAGAATACCTCTTGTTTGTAGTTCTATGTATGAAATAAATATCTCCTGCTTCATTCTTCTCCAGCGCATCTTCCTGCCAATGTGGGGCTTGCGGTCTACCCGTGACAGCTATATCTGCACAGTCCTCCCTCGCAGTAGCTTTTCCAGCTCAGCAGGTCGACTGCAGAGCGAGAAAAAAGCGCCGGACACGGGCGCTCCAGTGCATCCCTACGGATCTACGGATCTGAAAACAGATGCAGTGAAGTGATGAGGCTAAAAGAGCTGATTGGGAATTCTGCTACTTGGGATGGGATGAAAAAGACAGAAGTACGGTTGTGTCCGTGCAGGATTGCTGCTTTTACACAGGCGTCCTGTAGAGGGCGAGAGAGAGAAGGAGGGGACCACTCTGAAGCGCTTGTGAGTCTCTGCGGTGCACGGAGGAGGATTTCACCCTGGAACGAACTGGATGTTGATGACAGTGGTGTGTTGAGTTAATGTTCCCTTATTTAGCGGACGTATTTAAATTGATGGTGTGAAACGGAGGTGTGTGTGGGGAGGAAAGCCACTGAAGGTTGAGAGGACTGGGAGCCACGCAGGCAGGAGAACCCGTAAATGCAGTCCACGTCCTTCACGCCGGCCTCTATCCACCAGGCACACATTTTACAGCGTACCACGTGGCAAAATCGATAACTATGAAAAGAACGTACGGGAAAAACTGGGATTATGAGAAAGTAGGAAAGAGAGAGATGTGAACTACGACTGGGATTGAAATGTTTGTCCTTGCCTCCTCCCCTGGTGTTCACTTTTGAACTAAATTTATGACAGGAGAAGAGGAGCACGTGTGCTTGGTTCTTCTGGGCAAAACAGTTATTATTATTTTATTTTAGTTTTTTCTGGCTGATCCATTTTTATTCGTGATATATGTGTTATGCGTAAATCAATTGTAAGGATATCACCTGTCCACAGGATGCCATTGCCCTGCAACCCTGCCCATTATTGAGGGTACCATGTAATAGTAAATTCAAACTTATAACAACTTCAACAGCAAAATTGAAAGACAAACAGTCCACTGATCGCAAATACCATTGTAAAACCAGATGCGAATAATAATCACCGCTCATCAAAAATGTACTGCATAGGCACCGATTTATAAAAAAAAACAAGTCAAGCTTAAGAAAGCCTAAAATTATAAAGCATCCAATGTCCAGACCACAAGCGTATAGTGCAGCCCCTGTGTATTACATGTATGTTTTTGCGTCTTGATGCGAGTTTTCCACAAGAGAGACTTTGTTAATTAAATTACAAAGTAATTAACTAAGCCATCTAAGCAGTCCCAGATGTTTTAATTGGATGATTTATTAAGAGGTATGAATAGAAGAGCTTAAAAAGTGCAGTTCTCAGCAGTGCTCTTGAATTCAGCTTTAAAAAGATTAATATGTGATTTGGTAATGATAAAAAGACTAATTCAAGTATTTGGTCAATCTCCTCATTATTATGACTAGCATTACTATTAATTCTAAACCAGCAATCAAGGCAAAATATGGCAAAATAGCATACAAAAGCATACATTTAAATGAATATAAAGTTGCCTGGTTCCTAATTCCTTAAAATTGTACAGACAAGCAAACATCCTGTCATCAAAATAGAGAGGTGACCCAATGAAGGAATATATTCAAGAGAAGACAGTATTAAAGTATCCATCTGATAGGCTAATAGGCCATTAAGATTCAAGGGTATGTGTTTTAAATGTGGCTGGACCAAGAGCGATGAAGCACGGACCCCTGTCCGACTGAACCCTCCCATACCCTGGGCGACGCAGGCCCCAATTGTGCATCGCCCTGTGGAACTACCCGCCACAGTCTGCACTGGCACGGTCCGGATTCGATCCGAGGCCATGAGGCTCATCCATGCACCACAGCGTGGTGCCTTAACCATCCAAAATCTTAAAAATACATGGAACTTGAACCTGAAACCTTTATAAAATGTGAGGTAAACTACAGAGCATACTATTTTTCTTCACTGGCTTTAATCAGTAAAAGTCGTGTCCACACACTGACTGCAGGTACAACAAAGAAAGAAAATTGTAATACTTGCAATAAGTCTCCCAAAGTTTTTTTGTCAATACTTAAATAAAAAGAGTACAAGCACTAAATGAACACAGTAACTGCTGAGGACAGGCATATACAAACAAAACCTACAGCTTTGCTTTTTAACAACAATATTGTATTCGGGGAAACTGGATGGAGAAGAGAATTAGGTAATGTTAAAAGCTTACCAAATTAATCAATGGAAATGTATTTCCGATACAAAGCATCAAAGCTGCAACATTTTGCCCAAATGGACTGACATATCTACACCAACTGTATAACAAATATGTGCAATATTCTATTCTGCAAATATGTAAATGAGATACAATTTGGCGATGAGTGCCAGCAGCAGAGGATATTATTGTGCTTAGTATAAATTTCCCTCTGTTCATAATTGTCCTCTTCAATACCAAAGTGGAAACAGTTATGCCTGTTTTTTCATTTTGCAATTTCCCCCATATATACAGTGTGAACCCCCTGGGGGAAACCCTGGCTCCCTCACAGCTTTTAATGTATAGCAGTGTTATAGATTAATACTGTACCTAAAAAAAGAGAAGAACATTTTGCAATCTTAAAGAAAATGGGCCATAATTCTAACCAACAGCATCCCATAAGCTATGGCTGGGTGATAAACCAAAACAATAACTATTAAATATTTTTTGAGCGCAATAACAATCTTCACTTCCATGTGTTGTATTGCCTTTCTTTTATTCTTTTTTTATGTAATTATCCCTCTCCTCTGTTTTTATCTGCAGCCTTTGACGCTGTTGTTCATCAGATCCTCCTGCCTGGGGATCCGCAGCACGGCCCTGGATTGGTTGGCTTCTACCTCACAGGTCATTCCTTGCAGGTCGCCTGGGGTGGTACCATTTCAACACCTACAGTACGTCCACAGGGGTCTTCCATGGCTCTGTTCTTGGTCATCTCCTCTTCTCTCTCAAGCAGATGTCTCAGCCCTGTCGTCTCTGCCCATGGGTTGTCATATCATTTTATGTTGATGACACTTTTTCTTGCTTTCTTTCCTCCCAACTGACCCACATATCACCAGGCAAATCTCAGCTTGCATGAATGACATCCAGAGCTGGATGGAAAAGCACCATCTCACACTCAACCCAGCAAAGACTGAGATCCTCTACCTTCCTGCCACATCATCTCCTTCATCTGACTGCTGTATCACTCTGGGTGATACCATGCCATTCTCCTCCTCCACTGCCAAGGACCTCAGAGTGGTGTTAGACAGCAGACTTACCCACGCTGAGAACATTGCAGCGGTGAACCAGCTGTGCAGATTCGTCCTTCATAACATCAGGAGTAGGTGGTGAGGAAGGGGCCGATTACAACAACACTCTTCTTGCCAGCCTCAACTGCTTCCACCATCAGGTCCTGTCAACTCATCCAGAATAATACAGGTTGCCTGATCTAAAACCTCCCAAAGCATTCTCATGTCACACCCCTTCGCACTTCCCTCCACTGGCTACCTGGTTGCGGCTTGCATTCAATTCAAAACTTTGGTGCTAGCCTACCTGGTTGCTAAGGGGACTGCTCCAGCCTACCTTCAGGAAACCTTACAAATGATCTAGACCTCTTCAATCTGGAACCTCAGCATGCCTGGCTCCTCCCCCTCTGTGTGCCTGCAGTTCCAGGTCATGCCTGCTATCTGTCCTCCCCACATCAGTCACAACACAGCAAAAACACTTGCCACCTTCCACCACAGACTGAAGACTCTCCTCTTTAAATCACACCTTTTTCATAACTGGCTTACAGTTGGTCCTAGATTTTCACACTTGAGGTCTGAGTATTTACCTTCCACCTCTAGGGTTACTTTTGCTCTTAACCCAGATTCATGCACTTCTCTTCTCGTTCTAAGTCACTCTGGATAAGAGCATCTGCCAGTAATGGAATGTAATGTAATTATACCTGATGCAGTCGTGAACCTCCAAACTTTAGAGACCACGTTATAACATCCAAACCTCCAAACTTCAGAGACCACGCGGAATGCTTCTGGGAAAGAACAATCAGCACTCATATCCAAAGGGCCAGCTTTCAGCTCTCAACCTCAGCACCAGGCGTGCAATCACCCGCTGCTCATATCTATCATTTCTGTTGAAAAAACATTCCCACTGGACGCTCATTTTTTACAGAAGAACAAATGTAATTTCACTCATTTGCTGATGTTTGAGCTATGCAATGTTTTTATTTTTACATTTTTATTTTATCTAATTGGTCAAAAAAAAGGTCAAATTTTTTCACAAAACAAAGATATCATGTTTTAAATTATTTCTCATTATCATATTTCTGCAGACTTATTGGCAAGTGTGCATGTTGGATTTAGGTAATGACATAATATGGTTCTGAAATCCATATGACTTGAGTTACAGTATATCAGTTAAATAAAGAGAAGCCTATCTTTGTGTGTTTCATTAATGACAGAAAGTTAAGAAAATATGTATGTTATATTATGCCATTGAGATTAAAAATATATAAATTTAAACGAATCATTTGGAAATGTCATGCTTGCATCATTTGTTTATTAATTTAAATTGTTTTGATTTGTAACAATTGAATGCATCTGTTTTAAATCATTCACACGCTTGACATTGTATTAGATTAATTCTAGTTACGAAAAATACTTTTAAATCATTATGATTAAGATGGTGCAATACTAAGGTGATTAGGGTACTTTATTAGCCTTTAAAGATAATGCTGCATGCAACACTAACAAGCATGACAGACTGTACATTATTATTCTCAATAGCATAGGTGAAATTCAGGCAGAAAGAAAAAGCGCATTAATCCCCGCCCGTGTCCCCTTTTTTTGAAATCCAATATATGGTCACCCTGCGGTGTCCCTACAAATGAAATACTCTCAGCTCGTATCTATTGGGTGTTGATAGGACAGGCAATCAGCTGCAAGGGCATGTAGCTACAATACACAAATATGTCACATGACCACATGGAAGCTGCATGGCCTTACTGCTGATTGGTTGTCGACTGATATTCAGGTACATCAGTTTTTTTTCCCCCATGGCCCCAGTTTGGAGGTTCATTACCGCATCAGTTAATTATTATTATTTATTTTTTTAACTGAAATCTGATGCATGACAGTGATGATATTGTTTATTTCAATAATCAGTTAATTATTATTGAGTTAATGTTTATTGTCTAGTCCCACCACAAACTGTGATGTTGGGGGAAGATTCTGTTTAAAGCATCCACGGGCTGTAGCTGGACTGGGCCAATTTCTGAACTGTTGTCTTTAAATGAATAGTTGCACATGGAGCAGTATAGGGATTCTTTACACCATGGGAATTGAACAAGAGCAAGAAAAACTCTTTGAAACTTTATCTAATTTATCTAATATTTTATATTACGGGACTTAAATTACCTCAAGGAGCTGATTTTGTCTCACGGAACATTTATACTGTGATATTGTGCAACATTATTCATATGAAATAATTATATTGCCGCCTTATTATCTGACAGTAATATGGGTGAGGAATGATGGTGATGTCTCCCAGTCACGTTGCACTGAACAAACAAATTCCCAGCAGGTCTAGTTAGAGCCGGGAAATTGCACTGAATTTGTTATCGCACGGTGAATAACTGTAATAACATGCTGGAGATGAATAGTTGTAGCGGAACAGTGGTTCCCCTCACTGTAAACAAGCCAATGCATTACTGGCCACGTTACAAAAGAAGAGCCGAGAAAGCCTTTGTTGACCGGCACGCCGCTGTACACTGTCAGACGCACTGCCAGTGATTCTGCCTGACGCAGAGTCCTCACACACCATCTGAACACATTTTTATGGAGACGCTGGCTGCATGGCCTAATGGAGCTGTGCATTTCATTGTGGGGAGCTTAACACAGCATTTGAAGTGAAGTGGTTTAGATGTGGCAGCCCGTTTCCAAGATCTCGCTGGGGCTCCCGACTCATCTCAGCATCCCACACTCGGCTGTATATCCTCTCGAGAACATGCTGCAGCTTCATATAAAATCAAAAGGCAAATTGCAGACATCCTGAAACTACGCAGTTTACTGTAATAATTCTGTGTGACTAAACAGGGCATACAAACTGGTTTAATAATTCATAAAAAGGCAGAACTGAGGCAGCGAAACAGGCTTACTATTAATATGACATTAAGTGTGTTTTTGTACCGTATTTATACCATGGCACCATTCATTAATTATTTGTTATGATTGGCTTACAGCTATACATATGCATGCATATGATAAATCATTACTGCTGCAGCTTGTATCGTGACATTTTTTGTAACCAATTATTTTCTATAAGTTTGGATGCCCAATCAGGCATACGTCCATCTCATCGGTGTGCGTGCGTACATTAATCAGTTTTCACATTAAAAATAGCATTCCCAGACATGTAGACAACACGGAGCGAACGTTAGTTAATGTTAGCAACCAAATTCTACATTTTTTTTTTTTTCCACCATGAACATTTGCACAACAATCTGAAAACATAGTTTTCAGCGAACAAAAATTACTGCCAAGAGCACGAATATGTCAACAACATGTTGGCTTTAATATTTAACTTTTAATAAATGTAATATTTTTCATAGCCTTAAAAACCTTAAATAACATGGCAAAATCACACTGATTCTTGTTATATACAGTAATAACTTTGCTGAATTGTGTTTTCATTGTTAAGTTTAAATGTTGACAAATATTATTAAAATAAATTCAAGCTTTCTTTTATGATTGGTTTTTCTTCACACACATATGCACGTGCACACATTTTGGTGTCATCATTTTGGTTATTGCTGAACTAGTCATACTGTCTTCACAAGACAAGAACCGACACTTGAATTACATCACAGTGAAGGACAAATGTTGATTGAATCCTGGTCAACGTTTACTTGGAAGACAAATAAATAAAAACCAGTTTCCCCAGAGCTGCACTGTAGTTTCTCCAATGCAGACAAAGGCGGTTACTTACGTGTGTTTGTAAATTCACGGCTGATGCCTTTGCCTACATTACAAAGACTACGCGGAAAAGCCTAACACAAAAACAATGGACTGGGAAAGAGTTTATGCTGCTGTAAGATTTGCATTTTAAATCATTCTCTTATCAAAATTAACTTCAAAATAAGAAAAATGCAATCATCTTACTGTCTTTCAGTCTCTGTACACAACACCAGCAGGGTGGAAATATTACTGTTATAAAACTCTCTCCAGTGTGTGTAATAGGAAACTTTATTTTATTCTGCATAATTGGGGGGTGGGGGGCTGCGAGATTCATTTTTATTCCAGAAGAAAAATAATGGCTCTCTCAGCCTGATGAGATTTGCTCCTTAATAATAGCAGTTTATATTTCCACGAGCAGAGGGGATGTGGGCGCAATAAAGAAACATAATGGAATTGGGGATTACGCCGCGTTCTCCGTGCTTTTTCACGCCGGCCGGGCTGCTTGTGTTGACCTGAGTTTATTAACTTCAGCGCCGCACGTTGGACGCAGAGGCGCGATAAAACAAATGGGACTACAGTGGAGAGGCGGGTTTACTTTGCAACTACAACTTGGTCAGATGACTGGAGTGAGATTTATTGTGCTTGGATGGGGGGGTTGTGATCACAGACTGGGGTAAGAGGTGGCTTGCGATTACGGACTGGGGGCGGGGGGATTTGTTTGCGCTCAAAGGTAGATAGCCAATCAGTAGCCAGGAAACCAATCGAAAGTCGCTCTGTAATGTTCATTAACCAATGTGATGGTGAAAAAAATGTACTTTGTTCTGTGAGTTCATAGATAATTTGTTTAATCAGAGAGTGGCTTTGTTTTCAGTAGCGCTCTTTTTATTTGGCGAGCAACGTGTTTGGGTAGCATGAGAGCGTGAAACAGAGCCTGAAAGCATGCGTCTCATGCCAAAAGCGTGAGGGTTGGCAACCCTGATCAATAATACGATAGTATAGAAAAGCCTCGGTTAACCGTTGCTTGATCATCCGCCACCCGGTTTAACCAACCAGCATCAGCTGTGCTCCAGCCACCAGAGTCAATCTGTGCACAACATTTCAAAAATGAAAGAGAGAAGAAACATTTTTTTGTCCAAAAATGTCCACAATAACATACAAAAATGACACAAAAGCCATTACAGCCCAAGTAGTTATGAGTAGGTGTGTTTCACTGGGGTTCCTGTTCACGGTGTGGAGATGCAGACTGCCGGCAAACGTCTGTGACTGGGGTGAAAAAGCAGGGATTATTTTATCCCGTGTGAATTCTCCACGGCAATTACCAACATAATGTGTAAAAATTTCATTACAGGACGTCCTGGGGTAAAACTAGCCCTGTGTGAATAGGGCTATACAGTTTTGAAAAATATGGAAAGCTTTAAGAAGTGTGTCTAGCTCAATATCTACTGTAGTAGATATGCGCAGCGGAAATGTAATAATAATAATAATAATAATAATAATAATAATAATAAAAAACAACTAACCTAAGAATTATATAAAATAACAGTAATTTACAACATGGACTACTAGAGGACCGTGGAGATGCTCTGTGAGAGACCCAGAAGAATGGCATGCAGTCACAAAAAAAGTGAATTTTGCGTAAAAGGAATTTGTGAGGTTATCCACTGTTGTAAATAATTGTATTTATGGGTTGAACCTATAAATAGTATATTGTTTAATTAAAGTCTCATATATACCAGCATTTGCATGTAAATTGTCATGTACAAGTGAACCCCCATCTTACATTGTTAGTTTGCACAGTTTTTCTCCCTCAGTTTCTTAACCCCTTAGTGCAGATGGCATATTTGGTAAATCATGGGGGTACTCTGTTTAAGGCTTTATAACTCCAGGTGTGAGCATCACATAAACTTGGTAAATGGCTTAAATTAAACAAAACCGGTGTACCATTTTTTGGTACAAACTTAGATTTGTTTATTTTCATAATTTAAGTCAAAATAAAGTGCCGGAAATGCAAGCAAAACTTTGCCAAAAATGCAACAAAATATATATTTCTTCAAAATACTGAGAGCTACATAAGTGAAACAGATAAAACTACACATTTCCTGGATCATAAACTCCTTGTCCACAAGCATTCAATAATCGCAGGGTGATATACAGAACTACTAAAGATCTATGACACGAAATGTAAGCAGTGTAGCCTGATGTACCCAGGGTCTCCAAACCTATCCAAATTGGCTAAAATGTGAATAGCTGTAAATCTTAAACTAATCATACATTTCAGTGCAAATCAACCGTTTTGACTCATTTAACTCACCTTTTTATCATTTTCATGTGGGAATTATTTTGGATCAGTACAGGGGGGTGGATATCTAGGTGTCCAATAACCTACCCAAAACTTCTCCGAGAAATTATTAAAAAGCCTTTTGTCCTTTATAAAGCATATACATTTTACCTTACGATCACTTAATGGATGAAAACATTGATATTGCACAGTTTCAGTTCAGTGTTTGATGCCAAGTGTGCCATTTTTTCACCATTATCCTTCATATACTGCTTCATCCTGTGCGGTGCCTTCGTGGCCAACATGCACTCATCAATGGCACGGTCTTCAGTATGCTGTAAGGATCTGGTCCTGCAGTGGCTTCACTCTGAACAGTAGAGGGCACTGCTGGAGTGGCAGAGGTGGAGGGTCAAGCATGTTATAGGAACAAATTACATAATGCAGAAGCATTATAACACTGTGGTACACACAGCTAAATATGAAATCATTCACTCTTGTACTTCAGTAAACACTTTCTTCTGTATGCTACATTATGTTATATTTTGTTGCGTGCTCTAGGATGGCATTACTCTGTAGTGTGTTTCACAACTGTTGCTTATTTATTTTATTTATTTATTTTACATTCATCTTGCACACATCTGGACACAGTACATTTGAATACATATTTTCCATTCCCTAAGTGAAAAGCATCACCCATGGATATACTAATACCCCATAGAGTACATTATGCACAAAGAAATTACAATACAATAAAATAATATCGGAAAACACTACCAATGTTCTAGCTTCACGGCAAATCGAGGCATAAAATAAACTCCTCAAAAAAAGTTTGGAAACGTTATTGCGGTCGATTATTCCTCCCCTTTAATAATACCAATTGGTATTGTATTTTATATCGTTGGAAAGCCTGATTAGTCACCTTTACAACGAGGTACAACTTGTAAGGATCATGCATTCGTGGAATGAGCAACACAGCTAACCGTGTGGGTAGCGGCCCAAAAAAATGTGCCAAAATCCCCTGCAATATTCTTCTGTTGGTATTCACTCTCGTTTTGAGTTTCAAGTGCTGGCAGGTGTATGCCAGTGGGATGGAATGGGATGCCATCCCACAGCAGTGTGTGACCAGGCTGGTGACCAGCATGAGGAGGAGGTGCCAAGCTGTTGTGGCTGCGTATGGATCTTCCACACGCTACTGAGGTCCCTGACAGTGTAAAATGAATAAAGTGTAAAAATGGCCAATATGTGTTGTTTTTTCCTTATTACTGTGGGAGAGTGCAATCATCCAGTCCACCAAGCAACTCAAAACGAGAGTGAATACCAACAGAAGAATATTGCAGGGGATTTTGGCACATTTTTTTGGGCCGCTACCCACACGGTTAGCTGTGTTGCTCATTCCACGAATGCACGATCCTTACAAGTTGTACCTCGTTGTAAAGGTGACTAATCAGGCTTTCCAACGATATAAAATACAATACCAATTGGTATTATTAAAGGGGAGGAATAATCGACCGAAATAACGTTTCCGAACTTTTTTTGAGGAGTTTATAACGTACGACTGAGCAACCAAACAGAACAGCGCTAAAATACTCAATTTCATTGTGAATGCTATGAATTCTAACAAAGCAGGCCACCACGAGCCACTACGGGAACGGCACGAACACAATAGTATCAATACATTAGTTATTTGGCAGACGCGTTTATTCAAAGCGACGTACAATAAGTGCATATTGAACGAAGCAAAGTCACGAAAGCGCTACTTTCTCACAACGTAGAAGCTATCGCTAGTACTCAACAGAATACAGTCAGCTATACATTCTAAGCGATGAGATAGCTAAACCAAATAGAAAATAAAAAATAAACGGAAAGAACGTACTATATAATTTGCCTTATACATGTAGTTATTCAAGGTGGAGTCTGAAAAAGTGTGTTTTCAAATATGTTCAGCATTATTAGCAGGCTAACAGTGGTCTATTACGACCGATGCAAATACAAAAATAACGAAAATATAGCACGCAGTGGAAAAACGAATGTATATAATCAAAATATTACAAGTAGTAATACTTACATGTCGAGGAGGATATGTTCCCCATATTGATAGGCACCTCTTCCACAGAATCTATGCTACAGGGATTAGAAGAATCTCTGTTGTTGTCCTCTTCTGACCGACTTCGGGGGAAAACTACTAAAAAGTCACTTCAAAGTTGCGCGCAGTTTTATGGCGTAACACCAATTGCGTCATACCAAATGCGTCAAACCAAATGCATCATCTGCGCATGCCTGCGTAAAATTGTCGTGATATAACAAGTATTGCAGTTACGCTCGCCCTTAAATAGTTAATCCAAGCTTTCAATTACACATGTAAATTACTTTTGGGAAGCTTGTCGTGCCTTCTATTGGATAAAACAATTGTCGATCAAACCAGAATAAAATTGAAAGCGTCACAGCAGTGCAATCAGGAAGGGGGGGTTACGCAGAGCTAGTTTCGTTTGTCTAATAGTGTTCCAATGCGCTGTGTATTTTTCAAACGGATTGTCCAAGACAATAAATGACCACGGAATCTTGAAAGGGACATATCTACGCTTAAATCCACGGGAGGATTGCACACGAATTCCATATTTAATAGCAGATATTGATAGTAGAATGGCATTGTATGATTTCACTTGTTTATGTCGGTATTGATTGAGCAGCGATTTGCACCGCTGTATTTGCATACGGTCGGGCTATTGGTGGGTTTATCTGGTTGCTGGACGGAATTCTGATATTATATGATGAATACATATATTTATGAACTCCCAACATAGACGCTATTGCCCACTATGTCACGCATGGGTAGGTATAGGCTGGGTGGGGAGTGCTTGTTAAATGGACTTGCTACGGAAAGATAGTGACACTTAGAAACTACGCATTGGCCAGAAATAGTCGCGAATCGTCTACCAATAAAGTTAAAATACCGCGTTTGGGTTTTCCACTAATAGTTTGGCTGCAGGAGCAACGCGTGTCTCAGTTGCGTAAAACTGTCTCGCATGTGAGACAAAATAGACTATCTGCACTAAGGGGTTAACTACAGTAACTATCATTTACAGGTCTTTTTCACTATAAGTAGCTTAATATAAATGAACACCCGCCTTTTCTGCATGTTGTGGACTCCGATGTTTCCCTGCCACCTCCCTTGGCCATTGCCATGCAGTTACATCTTGACAGAAACTTAAGTTGTGCAATGACACAACGCTTCCAAACATGCCATGCTTTTATCTCGCCTGCTCAGTGCCTTCCTCAGACATCCTAAACACTCGACTGCAACAAGAACAAACCCAGGACAGTGTAGGATGACAAACTTGTCAGTGGCAAAACGTGTCACAGTCTTATCGGCACTGCGGGTCGGAGAGGCAGAGTCGCTGGGGGGAGACGGCAGGTGTTTTTTTTGTTTTTTTTTATCCAGTCAAAGGCAGACTCGTACTTCAAACTTACCTCGAACATCTGTCAGCAGCAGTTAGGAGCCGAGAGAAGCAGAAGAAAAAAAAGAACCTTCCCTGATGAAACACTGATCATTCAGCTTCTTATAAAATAAGCTGAAATAACATTGCCATAACGTTTCCCACCCCATTAATCACAAGCCCCTGCTAAAGTGTTCCTTCCCACAAACACCTCCATACATTATTCAAAGACGGGGACTATTATTCAGCTTTTAAAACCTTTAACTCAGCATTATGAATCTTCCCCCTACTTATAACTGCAATGTAGCCCTGACACCTTCCAAATATTGAATTTAATACGCATTTTAAAATCGATGGGCGCTAAGCTCGGCTATATGGCCTCTGCATGAGGTATGAGTACGGGGGTCGAATGCAAAGAGTGCACATAAGCACTGTGACAGAGTTTGGCCGGCAAGAAAAAACAAATCATTTGTTCTGGGAGGGAAAATCGAGATCGTCTAGCACACGCTGTTAATTGTCAATAGGGAGCAAGGCACAGAGTAATGAACATCCCATCAACACTGTGCTCGCTAAGCTACGCTGCACCAGAAAGATATTTTCGGACCAGGATCATCCGTCATCAGCAGCCCACTCAAGCTGACACGCTTTTAAGGGATAACATCTCTGTGCATGTGTCACTGCTGCAGTGTTAGAAGGCCACCGCCATCAACAGTGCATGCCGCCGGAGGGGTATCGCGGTCCTGACCTTAAACCTAGCTGACAAAGGCCATCGGAAAAGGTGAAATTTCTCCAGCCCTTCAGTTAAATAGACCAGGCCTCGCTCTTAGCCAAATGACCTTTACATTGAAACAAAGCATTGCTGATGTCGCCCTTAAAAGTGATATGTAACGGAGTGCCGGAGTTATAATGCATCAGAGGGGGAAGGTGAGGGGGAGGAGTAGGTCATTTGCATGCAAAACAGAAAACATCTGCCTGCAGTCAGAGAATATTCATCTCTGTCACTTTCGATCCAGAAAGGCACAGCAGAGCACTCCTCCCTTGCACCGTGAGAGCAGGGAGAAAAAAAAAGAAAAAAAACACAACAACAGATATTAATGAGGTGTTGCGCAGAGTAATAACGATGCGTGTGCTCCCTGATAGCAAATCCACTCCCCTAATAGCATCTGAAATTATCTTCATTAACATTAATATCTCGGCAGAGACTTGTCACTGCTGGGAGCTACTGTTTCCTGCCCAGCAACTCCTGCCCATGCTTGGCTGCGCCAGCTCCCGCTAGGCCGAACACCGCTCCCGGGCCTTTTTCCCCTCTGCTCTGCGGAGGCACCAAGAGTGCACCAGGAAAACAGTCCTTCCATTTCCGAAAACACATTTCTCTTTTGTGAAAACTCCGCATTAAAGAGTCGCCTGCGTTTCGTAAAACATTGCGACGCTCGTTCCATCTTCATTTGTAGCAGTAATGGTAAATGTAGTAATAGTTGTAGCAGTAGATTTTTATTTAATATACAGTAATTCCAGATTTTGTCAGCGAGTCTTGACTGGGGTTTTGTCCAATGCGACACACTGACAGACTACGGAGGCCTGAGGCCAAAGCTTTCAGTGAAGATTGAAGAGAGCAGTCAAACAGCCATCAGCTCAGCACATTGTGCAGAACAGTCAATACCAATTATAAGTCAAAGTTACTCCAATCTCTCCATCAGCCAGAGTAAATATTAGCACAAGGCTGAGTATTCATTTCTGCAAATGGCTGGATATACTCCAATACGATCTGTAATCTTATTCTAATTGTCTACTAAGCCAGTAATGTCTCTCTTTAGCACATTTCTTGAGAACAAGCTCTGTCCCCATGCTTTTGTAATTAAAAAAAATCAATTCATCAATCATTCAAAAGACCTTTTAGCGATCTTGGCTGAAGCAGGCTGTCGATGCACCCTGAGGTTTGAAAAGTGGGACAGAATTTTCCAGAAATGCATCCCAAGATGCACTTCCAATCAAATTAACAAAATTTCATAATGTGCCCTGACAAAATCAGCACATAAACATAATTAGAAAACTTGACAAAGTCAATTTCACATTGAAAACTTTGGACACAACTTAAAACAGAAACTTAATTTCTAAATAAATTGTTCTCTACTTTATGACAATAGAAGTGCTAGTATTAGTTAAACATTAAAAACAATGTGTTAAGCATAATCAATAAAAACAATCTATAGAAATTAAATTTGTTTAGAAACTTGTAAACACATGCTCAAACAGTCAATTATGTATGTGTGAAACAAGTAATTAGACATTACTTGAATCCTTCAACATAAGGCTGACATTACATTGTCATACATACCGTATGACATAACAGCTGTCACAAGCACAAGCACATTACAGCTGATGTCAGTTCATGTCAAATTACATAAGGTTTGTCACTGACATGACAACTTAAGTCACTTGCCAAATTTAGATACATGTGCTAGCTTAAGCCAAAGTATTCTTATGAATAAGCTGAAATAGTGAAATAAGCTGGCATGTCAACTTGTGACATAACATCGGTCATAACATTTAGCGATAAAAGTGATGACAGTTTTATGTCTTTTTGTCCGTTATGCCATCTTATGACAGCTGTTGTGTCCTGTGTATTACAGTGTTATGCTAGCCTTATGTTGAAGGGTTCAAGTGAAGCGTTACAAATTATTAGTTATGCAATTATGTGCCATGAGACCTTTGAGAGACTCCATTTCAGACTATAGTATATGGAAATTGAATTTTTATATTCTCCAGCTTAATGACTGGCATGCTAAAGCAGAACCAAATAAGTTCCTATATCACAATTATGTGGAGCTGCTCTGTGCTGCTATCAAATTTACAATAGAAACAGAATATTCAAATTGTGCAATTCAAGGGTGGAGTACATTGAATACATTTTTAAATAGATTTTTAAAATGTCAGACTCACTCGTCCATCTCCTGATTAAATCAATTTCCATGACTGTCAGTACACAACAGCACCATATACTGAAATTGAACATAATTCAGTACATTCAGTGATATTTTAGTTTGCAAAAACAATAACCAATGGTCAGTATTAAACAATGGCAGACATTCAAGCCATTCAGTCTCAAATCGGTTTCAATTCATATTAGCCACCATAATTGCCTGTAGTGCACTGTACCCAGGTTTGAGTCACATTGCAGAAGCAAATGATGCTATTTTATTTTATTTATTTTTCAAGCTTTGTACTAGTAAGTTCCGAGGCAGGTGATGGTGGAAAGTGGCAATACACCTCCCTTCAGAGGACTGACCCTGCTAGAGTGGATGGTAGCACGGCACCACCGCTCACGGATTTATCAGTTGTGTTTCTCACCTCTGAATGTGATAGGTGTCCCCAAACAGTTTATTGATCAGCTTTTCACCAAAACTGTGCATAGCCTACTGATAAAAAATGTCTTTTACAAATTTTTCAAGACTGCTGATATCGACAGCAGTACAGTATCGAGCAACTGCATGATGCCGGTTTCACACCATCTACTCGCAACTGCGACAAAGCGACGCGATTCTAGCAGGCGGGGTGCAGTTAGTACTAGGGCTGGGTATCATTTCAAAAATTACGATACCAGTACCAATACCAGTACCCTTAAAGTGATACCGATACCAATTGAATACTTCAATCGATACTTTGAATTTATTTTTTGCATTTTTTTCATTCCATAACCATCATGTGAATGGAAGCATTCAGTTGTGTAAAATGCCATCAATCCTCCCACATTCAAATAATTTTTTACAAGAAAGTGTTTGAGTATCAAATTGCATTTATTACAATATAACTAACTACTGACAGCATAAATTAGTTAGTAACATTAGCCAAAACACATTTCGCTGCTACAGAAGTTAAAACTACCACTAAGTAACCAATGCACTAAGCAATACATTACTGTAGGGTTGCTAGCTAGGTAATGGGGGAAATCCGCGTTCAGATTGTGAAACCTAGCAAGCTAGCTAGCACACAAACCTGCCTACCGGAGCCTGCCCAAAGCCGTTTTCGTTTCAATAAAAGTTTTTCACACAAAAGACGAGTAATGTTCTAACTACTAACTATTTATCTTGCCTGAGGTAACCGACAGTTGTGGCGTGTCCGTCTCAGACGGCGCTGCAGGTGTCGAACGTTTGAAAACTGTGCAGTTCTCCACCCTGAAGTTTTCGCCATGCGTGATTAGATGCTTGATCATATTGCTCGTATTCCCAGTTGCTCCTGAGATTATCTTTCCACATTTTTCGCATTTATTTTTCCCATACGCCATAGGCGTGTAGTGTAGCCACACCTTCGAGCGTTTTGGTGGCATTACTTTAGCCTGCTAAACGCACGTCGACAACTAGCAGTTGCAGTCGATATTTCACCAGACGGATTGTAGCTGTCTGCCGTAATGGGCCAATCATGCGTCGCATTAAATTGAAGAACGCTTGCGGTGATTGGACCATATTACAACGTCTTTTTTTCCTAGATCTCAATACAAAAAGGATCGAATGAAGTACTGGTTTGACTGAAGACGTTTCGATGCTACTTGGTATCGGTTTGTTTCGATCCAGTACTACAAGGTATCGAGTACCGATACCCAGCCCTAGTTAGTACACAGCGACAAATAACCTGTATGTTTGTCTTTCTGAAATATTGACTAGCAGTCAATTTTGTCGCACTACCAACCAATCAGAAACGCTGCCACTCCTGATGTTTTAAAAAAGTGTCCAACAAGCTCACATTTGTTTCGAACCACCAAATTTTATACGATGAACCTGTACTTTGAACAGAATTGCTGAGTCCATCGGCATGTCTGGTGACTGTATTGTACTTTGCAATCAAATGTTTACAATCGGTAAGTTATTGGTATCGCACCAAATGCGCTTACAACGCCCCCCTGTCGCTGCACAATGACCAAGTATACAGCGTTTTCTTGCTGTCACGAGTAGATGGCGTGACACACACACACTCATGCATGCATGCACATACATGTATATATATATATATATATACACACACAAACACACATGGTGGCCAGAAGCCAACTGCACGTCTGCAGACTGCTGTGCTCTTTTAATGTTGTGTCACTGGTGCTGAGTCTTGTTCAGAACAGTCACTAGCTTTGCTTCAAACTCATACTTCGCACAATGTATCCCAATACTTTGTGATCAATAGTTTTCAGTCTCCGAGACTCATGACGCAACTCACAATACACATTTTGTTTTTATGAGGAGATAGTATTGCAAGAAACATAGCCATTACAATAAATTATTCAAATCAAGTTAGAATGGGTGTATTGTGACTTCACTTCAATAGATAAACATTTCCCCATTCACTGAAAAAATGTTAGCAGGCTAAGTCACTGAATAAGGTGTTGGGCCAAAACAGCTCCTATCCACCATGGCATAGAATTTACCTGTAATTCTGCATCACCATTTTCCCACGTGAAAGTCAATCAAGTCATGTCTTATTGATGAAGATGGAAAACGCTGTCTCAGACATTGTCCCAGAATCTCGCATAATGCTTGACTCAGAATCATTAAGCAGTGATAAGCACTGACCTTGTTTTCTAAGGGGAGTGTGCCCAAACCATGACCAGAAACATAACTCCACATATAATATTTCCATGTCCATTGCCCAAGCTATTTGCACCACTGTACTGGCAAATGTGCATTAACAGGTATAGTTGCAACCCAACTATGGCATCCAGCTCTGTTGAGTTCTCGACAGACCATATTGGATGAAAGTGTCTGCTCTCGCCATAGATTGAAATTTGTAGTCATTTGATTTAGAGTTGCTCATCTGTTTAGCCTTGCACCTCAAACTAATCTACAGAAACCACAGGAGTATGCGCTTTTTACTAGTTTCCCTAATGTGATGCCTTTCCCTCAGAGTTTTATGCAGACATCACCTTAGTCACTGTTTCTCATAAAATATTTTTTTAAATTCAGTGAGGTATTGTCTTCTAGGCATGCTAGCCATAAGTATATACAACCAAGCCTGCCCGTGTTTTTGTACACAACCCTGAGCATGCTAGGATGTAAACTGCTTAAGTAATTCAGGAACACCTGTGTGGAAGCAGCTGCTTTCAATATACTTTGTGTCTCTCATTTACCCAAGTACTTCAACCTATTTGGCCACTATTATGTTTAAATTTGAACGCACACAAACAAACACGCACACGCACACACACACACACACAATTTTTAAAAAAATGAATAGTGAAACAAACATGACTGGATTCCCCACAGAGCTATGATTACAAACCCGAGAGGCAAACATTCACTATGAAACTGAATTAACCCTCGGGTGACACCCAACCCAGGCAGATCACTGGGCATGAATATCAGAATGGCTGGTTTCGCGACTGACTAAAAATAAAAGGAAAGAGCACTTCTAACGTTTGTATTCTCTGACCTCAGTGATGCGCATTTCTCATAATTTAATGCCTTTTTAAATAGGGAAGGGGGGCTGGATCCTGTGTTGTGCTTGCCTGCTGTTTCATGTGCTCACTTTGTTGCTTTTCAAACAGATCCTGGAAGCGGCAAGAAAGCTGGTGGCAGACTATTTAATTCCCAAGAGCAACGTGTCTTCTCAGTGGATCGGTGGAGGAAAGCGGCCCTGCGGTTTTGGACAAAACAGTACCACGGTTTCCACATCCTTCTCATTCTACTTTTCTCCACCAAGCTTTTACTCTTATTTCAACTGTTCACTTGAATTTGATGAATACACGTTGCCCTTTGTCTCTAAAGTTGACCGAGTTGGACTTTTGGTTGCAGTGCATTAATTATGTATGTGTGAATTGTGCCGTGTATGTAATGCCGATTGGTATTTAAACCTGTTTATGGTAACATCTGAGACTTCACTCACTCATCAAATAAAAAGCTAAAATCCTTTAAAGTCACAGAACACTTTGAAGTATAAAAAGACCATCTTCAAACAACAGAAAGTTCTGTCGGAAAACAAACAGCACATCTGACAACAATGTATGAAAAAACTCATTTTGCCTAAGAGAAACATCCAAATGCAGAATTATAAATACATAACAAACAAAAATTTACCTCACAGCAATGAACCTTTTCCCGCACCACTGACATTGTTTAATTGCGCTTCATTTATATTCCACAGCTAGCAAGTAACGATGTAATCCTTTAACCTGAATGCTTTATTTTTCCACAAAGAAAACTGTAAAATTAGAATTTCACAGGCAGTGTGACATATCACGTTATACATGGTTCGGTTAGATGAAAGTTTTGACATGGTGCCAACGCACAAGCACAGAATAGTTTTTAAACTACAACACTCTTCGGCAGATTGGATCTAGCCATGTGTGCTCGCAATATGAAGTCGACAGTCAAAAAAGACAAACAATTAAATTAAATGAATAACAGATGTTCTGGGGAGAAACAGTAATAAAGAGTAGTACCAGACAGCATGATAGAGTATATACAGCACAGCAGTATACAAAGCATGTTCACCCGCTTACAGATTTAGCGGAAATCACTTTACATGATCAGCCAGTATACAGCATCTGGCTTTAGTTAGCCTGAATGCTGTGGGGAAAAAAATGCATCCATTCATTTTATTCTGATCTTAAAGATCAACAGAGTCACAGAGTACACTGGTTTCTGTAGTCACCTTCAAATCAGCAACCAATTCAGACCCAATATACCAGGTGAGGCAAGTTAACTGCTTTAATTGACTACATCAATTCTGAAAAACAACAAAAACCAGAAGGCTCTGCAGCTATCCAGGATCAGGGCTGAAGGGACCCTTGTCTTATACCTCGGGATAGTCATAGGTTTTCACCTCGTAGACTGAAACTGAATGTGTGGGAGAGTCGGAAATTGTCTCACGTATTCGATTTCAATGGTCAGGTCACTGCACACCTCTAAGGAATTGGCTTGGTTCATTTATGGCACACACAAAGAAATCACAAAATCAAAGCATAATTAATATAGCATCCATACATTGTCCAAACATTGCAGCAGGTATATTAATATAAAAATGTTTTTAAATGCTGCTGAAGTTACGTTGGACTAGGGCCGTGACTTTATTTAACCTGTAGTTCCATCCTCCAGTGCCAAGAGGTCAATAGAGGACTTTCTGAAAACAACTGTTAAGCAATCAGCACTTTGAGTTACTTTATTCATTTAATTACTACAGGGGTGTCCAATCTTATCTAAAATGGTCGGGTGTGGCTACAGGTTTTTGTTCTAGCCTAGCACTACAAAACCTGATTAAACTAATGAAATAATCATGATATTCAATCAAGACCTTGATTGCTAGTTGAATCAGGGGTTTTAGCACTGGGTTGGAACAAAATCCTGCACCCATAGTATCCCTTTAGATAAGACTGGATACGCCTGGTTTAATGACTTACATCCTTGTGCTAGAACCCTTGTCCTTAATTGCACAATTGGTCTTGTTATTTTGACTGTTCATGGATTTTTGTAACTGTAGTGCCTACGGGATAAAGACTGAACAATAGACCTATGTTTTCCGGGTCAAATGTTCAGGAAAAACTCACGGCTCTGCTCATAAGGAAGAGTTAACACCTCCTTCAGCTCACTTAGCCTCCACGTGCCAACGTGGTAACCTCAGTGCCACTGATTAAGGGGGGGAAGAGGGAGGTGAAACAGCAATCGCACAAAGCACTCTGTTTTTTTCCCCGGTAGGAAGTGTAAAGAAGTTGAACCGTGTGACCTTAATAAGCGTCAAACACGGCTGGAGGTGACCCCTCCTGATAACCCAGGGGATCAGCACGGATCCCCGGCATCCTGCCGAAGATCTTCCTCACAGCTACGGCGCTTCCCTCTGGGAGCCCAGGCGCTGCGGCTCACGCGCGAACCCCCTCCAGCTTATTACACTGTAAAGCTGTGTGAATTGGCTTATACCCCAGAGCCTGATTATATGATCAAATGCAAGATTGTATAAAACTATATATACATAGAGGTGGCCATAATCCTCTCTGTATCCTGCAGCAAATCTAATCGTGGTGCCACACACATGCAGGCGACTCGGCCCCAGATTGGGTTGAGGTCCATAGCGGTTGGGAGCCGACGCATTGTGATATTGTTAGAAGTGGGTTCTTTAATCGTTTATTTATTTTCTTCATACACTGCAATTTTGAAGGAGTCTTTATTCCGGGAAGAGTCAGCGATCCCGTGACACGCATGAGAACGGACAGACCATCCTGATTATATGTGATTATTGACACCCGCACACAAGCACGCTTCCAAAGATTGTACATGTGATTTTTTGCAAGTGAGACAGAGGAAAGAGAAAAAAGAAAAAAAGCTTGAAAGACACAAAGAACCAAGCTCAATCTAACAGTTGACATTATCCACCTTACAGTGGAAAAATAAGAATCAGTGAGAAATTGTCTCTGCACAGCCTGAGACGGCTTCTGTGTGTGGATGAGGGTACACTAATTTGATTTCACGGCATGACGTTGAGAAGCATTAATCTTTCCCAGACCATCGCACACCCCTAAGCAGCCAGAGAGAGAGGGATAAGGGAGACAGAGAGAGGGG
Source organism: Ilyophis sp. 1 JC-2022 (assembly GCA_022702515.1). Classification (NCBI taxonomy): domain Eukaryota; kingdom Metazoa; phylum Chordata; class Actinopteri; order Anguilliformes; family Synaphobranchidae; genus Ilyophis; species Ilyophis sp. 1 JC-2022. The sequence goes on along the minus strand of CM040402.1, from coordinate 38,841,337 downwards.
GGGAATAAGGGAGACAGAAAGAGGGGGGGGTTCAAAGAGACGTGCCTTCAATACTAATAACATCGCCCCAGCAAAATCCCAGCATCCCTCTAGGCTGACCGTGTAAACATCGCACAGCATCGCTAAATCACATTCACACCCCGGCCACTTCTGCAGCACTCCAGTGGCGAGGGAAAAGCTCGGAAAAATTCTGCTTAATTCCGAGACGTTTGTGCTTTTTCGCCATGTGTGAAAGCCCATTGCTTCCCCCCCCCCCCCTGCCTCTATTTTAATGATCTCCCTTGTAGGGTTTTTTGTTTTGTTGTTTTTCCTTTTGTTTCCTTGTTGAATGACACGTATATTATCTTCCCGTTTACGTCAGTTACTGTGATGAACAAATGCGCTCTCACACAACGAAAATGTCGGTGTAAATCTAACACTGTTGGTGTACATTTAACACCCTAGGGTGTTTATATGAGACCACAGTCACGGTAAAAAGGATTTTAGCTGTGCAGATGCATTTTCACATCCTATGTTCTTCCACCAGCCTTCCTTCACAAGCCTGAAGGATATGTCAGGATTCTGAGGGCCGCAATTTCACATCCTTTCCAAGCTGTTTTCATGACCTTCTCTCCCCAACATTTTACCTTTTCCCGCAAATACCTTCTTTTCCTGCCTTAATTTAAATTTCACACCCTTCATCAAGCAACCTAATTGGGAGTTGTTAATACATTCACATTCTCCTGATTATGCATATTAATGCAATTCACAAGATACGGTGATCAGGCGAAGCAGAAATGTCACATAAGTTCAGTATCGCTAAATTATTTTATTTCCCCATATTATGCTTAAATTTAATTTCCGTATCACAAATTATTTCATCAGCATTATATCGTTGTTAATATCTGGGCACAAACGGTTTGGTGATAAATAATCCATTAGCACTTGTCTTTTTAGCCACATAATGAATGCCCATGGGTGCTGCCCTGGCTTAGTGACTCAAAGAAAGTGTATTCAGATTTCTGTCAAAACCTGCCATATTTGGCCAAATGGCCACAGTAAATTTTCATGATTAAAAAAAATAATAATAAAATTTAGTTTAATCTCAGTGTGTGTATGCATGTATGAATGTTTGTATGCATGTATGAATGTTTGTATGCATGTATGCACTCAATAAATGGCATGCATGTATGTACTGCATGTGACAGTGACCCAAGTTTCGTTGTTTTGGCTCTGTACTCCAGCACATTGGATTTCAAATAAAACAATGAATATGATATGAGTTTTCAGTGCAAACTGTCAGCTTTAATTTAAGGGTATTTACATCCATATCCAGAGATCCATGTATGAATTACAGCCCTTTTTATACATAGTTCCCCATTTTAGAGAAACAAAAATAATTGGACACATTAACATAATCTTAAATAAAGTAGGCATATTTAGTACTTGGTTGCAAATTAGCATTTGGTGACTGGCTGAAGTGTGGGTCCCACAGACATCACCATAAGCTGGGTATCTGCCCTAGTGCTGTCCTGCCAGGCCTGTACTGCAGCCATCTTGAGTTTCTGCTTGTTTTTGAAAATTTTTGCCTTCAAAAAATGCATGTTCAATTGGATTGAGGTTGGGTGACATTAAACTTTTTGTCCCTGAATTTGGTTGCTCATGAAGCGTTCGGAGGCATTTGGTTGGATCTGAGCAGATAAGATGTTTCTGTTCACTTCAGTATTCATCCTGCTGCTGCTATCAGCAGTCACATCATCAATGAAGACAAGCTGAATCCTCTGAGAAGTGCTAAACAGGCTTTCCAATGCACCCCCTGTCCCCAGCATATAGCATATAGTATATCATCTCTCATTCTCATACTTAGGGAAAACTAGTACTTCACTGAATTGAACAGTAATAGAACATAGCCATATCATGATTATTGTCTTAATTATAAGGCTGTTGAAGTAACTGTGTCTTGTCTACAGTAATATTAGGCAAGAACTTTGTTAGATTTTGGAGGGAGACATTCTCAAAATAAGTGCATATTATAACTTAATGAATGATACAGAAAAATACAAGAGACTGTTTAAGGGTACATTATATTCACATTCATTTATATTAATTTATAAGAAAGAAAAAAACAATTTGGTCCTAATCGTTTGTTTGGATGTTGCCATTCAAATTTTCCACAGGCACTGTTATTACGTTGTGAGTGCCATGTAGTAAAGGAAAACAATATAGACACTATTATGCTGAAGGATAAAGCACCAGTCAATGAGTTTCGAGGCATTGCCTTGAACTTGAGCAGATCCATGGTTTCTGTACACTTCAGAATTCATTTTACTGGTGCTATCAGCAGTTATGTCATCAATGAAGACAAGTGAGCCAGTACCTGTGGAAACCATACATGCCCAACCCATAAAACCCCCCACCACGTGTTTCACAGATGAGATGGTATGCTTTGGATCTTGGGGAGTTCCTTTTGGCCTCCTCACTCTGATACAGGAAATCTTGCTATCATCTGTCCACAAAAATTTCCCAGAAGGCTTTTTTAGGTACTTCTTAGCAAACGGTAACCTGGCTATCCTGTTTTTGCAGCTTACAAGTGGTTTGACAGCTTACAGTGTCAGACAGGTGTTTGTGGATTTTTTATTATTATTATTATGGTGAGAATTCTTTGGTCATCAACTGTAGAGGTCTTCCTCAGCCTACTAGGCCCTTTGTGATTACTGAGATCACCAGCGCTCCCTTTGTTCTTAATGATGTTCCAAACTGTTGATTTTGAAAAGCCTAAGATTTGGCCTGTCTCTGACAGTTTTTTATTTTATTTCTCAGCCTCATAATGGCTTCTTAACTTTCATTGGCACAACTCTGGTCCTCATGTTGACAAACGCCAATGACAGACTCCAAAGGCAATCAAAAGCCTAGAATCAAAACTAGATACTGAAAGCTAGTATCTCTTATATCTGAACTAGAGAAGCAATTGAACACACCTGACTGATCAGAAACACCTGTGAAGCCATTTGTCCCAAACATTAAGGTGCCCTGTATAAAAAGTTTAAAACAAAGTGTGTGTGTGTGTGTGTGTGTGTGTGTGTGTGTGTGTGTGTGTGTGTGTGTGCGCGCGTGTGCGTGTGTGTGTGTTTTTATTGGAATGGTATGTGTGCCATCCACCAAGTTACAGCTTGGTGGGGCATGCCCCATACCTATACAGCACGGGAGTTTTGCACTTTTCTGTGTTTTCTACAGAAATAACCACAATGACTCTCAGTCCATAAGAACATTATCTGTACCTTCTGACGTCATGTAAAAAAAAACATGCACAGCTGAATTTCACATTAATTCCAGTATAAATGATTGGTATTTGAAACTTTCACATGACACATACAGTTTGAATGATCACATTCTCTTCTGGTGTCTAGATGAAAAAACACTGGGTCAAGTTATATTACATAATTTAGGAAACATTGGGTAGCACTGCTTTGGAATAGAGCTTGTTTCATTTGTGCAAGTTAAAATTTATATGGCAAAGCCAATAATGTTTGTTGTAACTTGGCCTCATTTTGATGTTGATACTTTTAACGGCAGTCCTAGATTTAGCAAGTTTTCAATTAATAATTTATAGACAGTGCTTTGTATGCATGAGTACATTTTTGTACATTGAAAACGTTCTGTTTAGATAAGCATATACACAATATACATCTATACGTCTCTAACGTATGTAACTTCGTCCATTCAACCTTAAATGATTTGTGCTTCCACAATATAGGAGCCACGAGCCATCGGAGGAATCTGCAGAGATTACGCAGTGTTGAGGACAGGAGAGGTCCTAAGTGAGAGTGGCAATCCTGACAATTACAAAGTGCATGTGTTTTGTTATATTTGCAGTTGTGCAGAAAAGTTAAGATGGGGTAATCAGTCTTGGCTAAGCCTGAGGCGAAAGACCACGCGGTAGACCTAACAAAGACAGATTAGGGCCTGCACGACAGTCCGATAACCAGAAGGCCCTGGAACCTGGAGAATGTGGCTTCGCATGGATCGCAGCTGATATGTGGGAACCTGTCTTCTACACAACCAGATTTGCATGTGGAACGTACAAACCCCAATTCCAGAAAAAGTTGGAACAGTATGTAAAATGCACATAAAATCAGTGATTTGTAAATTCTCTTTTACATATATTTAATTGCAAACAGTACAAAAAAATATATTTAATGTTTTACCTTATCAACTTTATTGATTTTTGTAAATATACGCTAATTCCAAATTTGATGCCTGCAACACATTCCAAAATAGTTGAGACAGAGGCCAAAAAAAAAAAAAAACTGGGAAGTTCAAAAAACACCTGTTTGGAACATTACACAGGTAAACAGATGATGCTATCATGACTGGGTATAAAAAAATATCAAAAGACTCTTGATATCTTATTTTCAGGTACTCATACAAGTGATACAATAACCTCTCTGCATTTTAATGGATCTCAATGGGAATTGGGATTTTACTAGTTTTCCCTAAGTATGAGAGAATGAGAGATGATATACTATATACTATATGCTGGGGACAGGGGGTGCATTGGAAAGCCTGTTTAGCACTTCTCAGAGGATTCAGCTTGTCTTCATTGATGATGTGACTGCTGATAGCAGCAGCAGGATGAATACTGAAGTGAACAGAAACATCTTATCTGCTCAGATCCAACCAATTTTTTCACAAGACTTTTTTGCCCCCCTTAACTGATTTTCGAGGGCATTTTTTCACATTTCGGGAGCACTGACATGTTATGATGAAAAAGCTTATTAAACATCCCGATCGTTTAAAAAAATACAACTCAACAAATGGCATTTGGCCAAAATACTTTAATTTTAACTTTAAATTTAATTTAATTGAATCACTACATTCACATTTACAAACTTAATTTAGGATATGCAACTTAATTTAAAATATAATTTAGGATATGTAACCAAATATTAAATATGATGACTTTATTTAAGTTTATGTTAATTTATCCAATTACTTTTCGTCCCCTAAAATGGGGGGGTTGGCTGTGTATAAAAAGGGCTACAATTCCTACATGGTTCACCCAATATGGATGTAACAATCCTCAAATTAAAGCTGCACTTTAACCTCATAGTCACTGTTCCATTTCAAGTCCAATGTGCTGGAGTACAGAGCCAAAAGAACAAAAAATGTGTCACTGCCCGAATACTTTCCATCCCCACTGTATATGAGTGTAAAAGTGCGTCACGGTTCAAAAACTTTTAAACCAATTTTAGCGTTTTTTTCACCTGAATGCGAGATTTTTAGCGACTTTTCAACGTAAAAATGTTCACTGGGAGGCAGCTGTTTAAACGTTGCTGCTAATGTTACTTCCCTCAGAATCGTTTGACACAGGCGTGGTGTTTAATTCTGCATGGGTTTTGGGTTTAATTGGTAATACGAATTTGTCAATTTCGTGGAGTCAACATCAACTCTAGTGAACTGTCTTATTGATAGCTGGCACTCTGGAGAGTCAGTAGGCGATGGAACACACTTCGCGATTTTCAATTGGTTTCACGTTTATTTAATCAAACTTCTCTGCAATACGATTTGCAACCATATGATCGCCGCCTATGGTTCAGATATTTATATCTGATATTTGGTTCAGATTATCTTGAAGCTTTACATTAATAAAATACAAAACACATTTTTGAGAAGCCCAATTGTTAAAATGAACACAAAAAAGGCTTAATAATGTAGGCAAAAAAACACAAAGATAATGGTGGGTCTGTGCTAGATTTTGTTTGATAATTTTGATCACTGTTGGGTGTAGTATTATTTTTTATCAAGTACAGACCGAGAGTAGGCTAGACTAGTCAAGTGACAGGCTGGTCCGCTGTTTTCTTTAGTTCGGCGTTATGTTTTACTTGGTAATGAACGAAGCCTTGGAAATTGTAGCGGAGTAAAAGTATCAATTTTTATTTTTTTTATTTAGAAAAGTAAAAGTGAAAGTAAACAGAAAGATAACTACTTGAGTAAAGTACAAAGTCATCAAAACAAATAGCCTAGGGCCTAGGCTACAATAACTTTGTTACTTTACAACGCTGCCAACAACGTTATATAATCCCTCTCCTCGTTGATCCCCACCCAGGCCAATTTCTAGGACTCCACTGTAGTGTAGTGATGGGAAGTTCAGATTTTTTCAGTCAAATTAACAAATCTTTTCGAGTCGGATGGTTCATTTGGGCATGCGCAAATCGAAGAGAGAAATGAACGATCCACTCGCAGATACAGATCGTAGGTACCGGATCATTGAAGTAATGCACATGCGCAAATCGAAGAGCATAAACAACGAGTCACTCTAGGTACCCGGATCACAAAAGTTTTGTGCATGGGCAAATCCTACACCTATATTAATGGACTCATCTCGTATGATGTCTGGCAGAACGTAATTCACAATTCACTTTATTAGAGAAGTTCTACGTTTGAGGCAATACAATCAATTTTGCTGTGAGTGCTCACTACCATCACACACGCTGGGGTCATATTATTCTACAAGTTTTGTAGATATTCAGTACACCGCTTAATCAGTAATGACTCACATTTTTGTCCATTTGAGTTCATGTGCAGCATAGGAAAAATTTAACAGCCTACCGTATATAATATTGAATTCATTTTTTATCAAGATGTTCAGTGGCCGAGCAGTAATAGTGATACTGTGTAGTAATCCCACTAATTTAAATTCTCAACGTCATATGACTTCGTAAGAATAACAATAAACATAAAAACTTAAAATATGTATTTATTTTTTAAATAATTAGGCTGCACTCTTGAACAAAATACTCGCTGATTTGCATCCGCAAATCCAAGAACGAAAAAATGAAATGAACAATCCACTCACAGATACGAATCGTAAGTACTGGATCGCTCAAAAAAATTTGTTAAAAAAAAATGAATCGTTCACAGATCGCTCAACACTACTGTCGAGCGCTTTAGGCTTACATGTTTGGTGGTGGTGGGACCTTTGTTTCCCCATGTAACGTTATTGTCAGCTTTTGGATGGACTTCTGGACGGGCTTCGTTGTGGGTAGGCTACTAAAAAAAACGCATGCTGCCTGTCGTTAGCCACACACAAACCACAACACAGCACGCTAACGTTCGCGGGGGTGGGAATGGAGAGAAAAGTCGTCGTTGATCAATCATCAGTAGAGTATCCAATCATTCTCTTTTCTTCTTTCTTTTGTAATTTTATACTTTACTATTTTTTTTTACTATATTATTTATTATTATTTCATTTTTTTTCAGACAAAAAAAAAAAAAAAAAAAAATAAAAAAAACATCGAAAATGCATTTTTTGCCCCCCTTAACTGATTTTTGAGGGCATGTTATCCATTTTCAAGGTCATTTTTGCCCCAAGCCCCCGTTAATTTTGAACTCTGTATGGAACCCATGGTTGGCTAAATGGCTATAAGTCATCAAGTGTCTGAGGTATCAAATGAGCCTCAATCCATCACTCTGCTGCCAGATATGCAGTAGATATGGATGGATCACTTGAAGGGTTGTTTCTCCTGGCTCATTTTCCCATTGAACTCTATGGAAAAATAAGTCAGGAAAAACCATCCATATCTACTGCATATCTTGCAGCAGAGTGATGGTTTGAGGCTATACTATTTCATGTCATTTACAGCTTAATCTAGTCCCGCCACCCAATTCCATAGAGATCCATTCAAATGTGGAGATGTTATTATATCACTTGTAAGAGTACCTGAAAATAAGATATCAAGAGTCTTTTGATATCGTTTTATACCCAGTCATGATAGCATCACCTGTTTACCTGTGGAATGTTTAAAACAGGTGTTTTTTTTATTTCCCAGTCTTTTTTTTTTGCCCCTGTCCCAACTTTTTTGGAATGTGTTGTAGGCATCAAATTCGAAATTACCGTATATTTACAAAAATCAATGAAGTTGATCAGGTAAAACATTAAATATTTTTTCTTTGTACTGTTTTCAATTAAATATATGTAAAAGAAAATGTATAAATCACTGCTTTCTGCCTTTATGTGCATTTTACACACTGTCCCAATTTTTGGGAATTGGGGTTTGTAGCCTATATTCTACACGTCGCATCCTCCGCCTCAAAACTGTAGTTGCTAAGAAACCAGTGCTGATTTAACACATAATGAACACATCCCTCCTTTCCATTACTCCACACAAAATTAACAGAAGCCTAATACACAACATCACCAATTAAGCCTTATTCCATGGAATTTAAAAGGTCGGCTTTGCTTATGTATTGTAAGCTTTGTAAGAGACATACTTAAACAGTACGTTTAGCCATTTGCAGGGAAAAAAATTAAAATAATGTTCGCATACAGTGCATTTGACACAATTTGTTGACATCTGTGTTTTAGAGTGATAGAATATGAGGTATAGTATATATTAAATCGTAAATATGTCATTTTAGATAATATTATATAATTAATCTAATCCTAGTTTTAAGCCTCTGCGAAGTCATTATTGTAGATTTTGGAGCAGGATGTACCGCGTTTTCTAAAGAATAAAGTACAGCAGCCTACAATGTACCACATATAGTTGTATTTCAGTGGGGTAGTCTGCAGTAGACCCAAAAATGTCAGCCCAACCGGACATAAGCCCACATTCAACCCGAGCCCAACCAGAGCCCACGTGTTGCAGCATTTTGAAAGCCCGACCCGATTTGAACCCGACTTTAACCTGACGCTTCCTGGTGCGTGTGATCATCTGCCATAATGCTGCAGATGCGTGCACAAATCAAAATTACCTGTCTATAGTCTACATTAGCTTATGAATAAAGAGAATCAGAGAAAACTACAAGCATATTGCAATTTAAAAAAATAAAATGCCTATTTGGCTGGGTTGCGACATCATCATCAATCCCATATACAAATGGTAGGCACTGGCAACGAAAGCCCAAAAGAATTCTTATTCAACTCTCTCGCAAAAATCTGGACAGATGGGCCAAATGAAAATTACCTGCCCATGATACTATGACTTAGAACTTAGGCTACTGATTAAATTTAAAAGGTAATTCCACCCAAAAATGACGTTTAGTTTGTAGAAAAGTAGCTCTCCTCCTGATTAAAATGAGCTCTCAGTTAACTTTCTACCTGTAGTGAGAGCAGAGATATAGCCCCAAACTACTGTGCATGTACCAGGTACATGGTTTTTTTACGAAAAACTACAACGACCAAGGCGCTTACAGTTCAGACAACAGGTCGCCACACCCACTGAATGACATTACAGAAGCGGAGGCCGAGGGGCTGCGAATTTTACTGCTAGTATAGTACCTGTGTGCAGCGTTTCTTTGAGTTTCTTTGAGCGTTTACTCACTGGCAAGTTAGCCACTAATGTAAAGGTTATACTGAGAAAATACCACCATCATTAGCGCAGTCTCCAGGAAAATGAGAAATATGGCCCTTAATTTATTTACGTTTGGTATCGTAAAAACATTATCCAGCTTAGCCAGAAGTTTGTAACACTACGCACTACGCATTTCTAACCCCTGTTCCATGTCGGAAAATCTACTCCAACTTCCCGTTTTTCAGTATGAAATGCTTATGTTGGTCGATACAAAAGCAATTCATACTGAAAAACGGGAGGTCAGAGTTGATTTTCCGACAAGGAACAGGGCTATATTTCTTTATCAGCAAACATAGCTAAAATGGCTACTTGTTAGCCATTTTAGCTATGTTTGCTAGCAAAGCCAAAACTTTCCCAGTGCAACTCGAACGCACTGATGTCGGTAAAAACATGGAAACTATGCATTTATCACCTCGATATCTGACCTCCTTCCATTAAGGAATGCAAGATTAGCTACTATAGCCTACTGCATGGCAAACATATTTAAAAACCAATTTGTTTTTATGCCAAGAAACCTGTTGCAAACAACAGCTAATGCAATAGCCCATGAAAAATCCATTGCTTTATACGAGAACGAACAGCAATATAAGATCTGGTTTGCCCTTTCTGTACAATATCTTTTTACATTGATAGCCTACAATAGCAATGATAGCTAGCTTGATCTGCGATGTGTTCCTATTCAGAACAGTGAAATGCAGGCAGCATTTCTTCTCTCGCTGGCTCCACCTACTTGCCTATGTAATTTACACTCCTACTTGAAAACACTGTAGTCTTTCAGAGACCAGGAAGTGGTAGAGGTATACGTCATTTTGAGTGAAATATGTGGTGGCTGTATCAGTCTTTTGGTTGTCCAATGTTACATTTCTGGTATGACTAAAAGTTTCACGACTGTGATTTTGTTGTGCTTTTCATTAAATATTAGGAATAGTATAAGAACTCCACTTTCTGGAGTTTTTTTTTTATATTTCGTTTTTAGTGTTTTTGTGTTTTTGATTGCCCAGACAGTTTGTGTGTGGATATAGACATTTTACAGAAATTTCTGATTAATTGTTGGCTTTACAAATTGAATAGCAGGTATTGAGGCATTGTTATGAGAGGAGCTACTTGCTGTCTAACCTAATATCAAACACAGCTCTTCCCTAACAAAGAGTATTTGTGTGTCTAATCTAGGCAGGTGGAAACAAAAAAAAAGCTGGCTGGAGATGCAGTGGTCGGTGCAGTTCTCACCACTCTGGTTGAGCGGCCACCGACCAGCTCCAGATTTTCTCTATGGAAGAGTCTTCAGAGGTTCAGAAGTAATTGTTTTTTTTGTTGGAATCATCAACAGCACAAAACAAACAAAACTTGCCCATGTCAACATCAGGCCAACAGGAACTTTTCAAGGCAGTAAACCCAAAACAATGTTAGCTAACAAGCAGCCTATAGCCTATAGCAACCAAATGTGCTCCTAAACTGAGTCTCTGCCACACACAAAAAAAAAACTGCAGCATCTCATCAGCCAGCAATACGGAAAGATAGAAATGTGTGTCTATGAATATGCCTGTCCCTCCTAACATCCCTCAACGGCTTCTGGTTTAAAGCAAGACAATACACTTCAAGCAACTTGATAGCAACGGTGACTGAAGTAATATTTTTAAAACTCCAGAAAGTGAACTATCCCTCTAAAAACAACAGTGCATGAGATGTAAATTGTTTCTATGGTAACCTCAGAAAAGGGTTTATCATATGTGTAAGCCACGAATGTTAGATGGTTATAGCCTTTTCATACAGTAATCAGTCTGAGGACAATATCCAAAGATAGCAATAACAAGTAACTCTTTAATTGGCCTGATCCACAGAGTGATGATTCTGTTCTGAACCTTAAATAATTGTGGACAAAACTGCAGCCTCTGAACTGTAGAGTGCATAGAAATCTTGAGTCTTCCCAGTATATTCCTATTTTAAAGGTGAGTTCATGCTTGAGATACAGGCTATGCCTATTTGGACTTCTGCACACATCCCGAGCTTGAGCCTCTCTTTACCCTATTGACTGGGGATGCGCTTGTCACGGGATCCGGATTAAAGTCTTAAGACTATCTATAAAAAACGAGGGTGACTTGTCAAAGATTTGTTGACTGGCAAAGGCCTCTTCCTCCTGGTGGAAGGTGTGGCTCTCGCTTCAATGTCACCTACAGATCTCCGGCAGACAGATAATACAGAGAGGCCTTAATTAATCATCGGCGCCATATCAAAGTGTCAATAAGTGACGTGCCTTTGAGCATAATCTGCCCTCTTCCAAACCGTAAACCCCAGAATTCTAATTTAGCTTCCAATCCCCCCCCCCCCCCTCTCCCCCCTCTCTCCCCCCAAGGCCTGCTGGATCACAATGCGTGCAATTTACACACAACACCAGCCTGCCTCCCCCTCCTGTTAAAAAGTTATTGTTTTTTTTATTGAAGAAGATTCAGGACGGAAAACTGCACTGCTGCATAACAACATTGAAGCTCAGCGCAGACTTGAGCATTAACACAATTTCCCCTCAGATTCCAACATAATCAAATATAATTACTATCATTATTTGGCATAGGTGTCTCTTTTTTATAAAGAGGGTGATTGTTTTCATATTAATAAAAATTTATAGCATTTCTTTATCAATCTGTGTGTGTGTGTGTGCGTGTGTCTGTCTGTCTGTGTACAGAACGATTGTGAACAGAGTGTAACCCATCCATTATGTGGATAAGTTATTAAAGGAGCTCAGCCAAAAACACAGACACCCCTGCAGCAGTGTGAACTCTTTACCTCTGTGCCCGTGTTGTGTCCCTCCGGAGTTTAATCTGCTTTAAAGCCTATTAGAAATGAGATTTTCTCTGTTTACTCTGATGAGAGATCAAACGGTACCCACACCATTATGCACACAAAATGCTAATTCTGCACCCCAAATGAATGACTTTCGAGAGGGGCTAAGCATGTCTCTGGAACCCCATGCAGATTACCTAGCCTGAGACCTGTGCATAATTATTATTCATGTTAACACACTTTCATCTCTAGCAAAAAATAGAGGGCCGCAGAACCGGCCGTATAACCATTTTCTGGAGAGAACCTGCTCTGGTGTGAAGCCAGGCATGTAATTATTCATGTGGCCCGCACCAAAAAAATTAACCCATCTTTGCATGAATACCTTACCTCCCCCATACACCTCTCCCCCCCCCACCCAAGCCTAAAGCAGATATTTATGAAGACGTTCGCTCAGCCGCATCGCTACATTGTAATAACATTACCATGCTGAGCAGTCTCTATCTGCATCCTGACTACATTCATTTTCTGGTACGTCATGTCCCAGGCATATTCTCACAGGTGAGGATTTGAACGATGGCACATTCTCTCGTTTCCCATGAATCCCCTAGAAACACATTTGCAGCATCACGTATTGCAACCCTCCGTCTTATCGAGAGCTTTCCCCTCCGCTCAAATGGGAGACCAGCTGTCCGACTCCCAGCTATTGTGCACGGAGAGATCTAGAAAAATAAATAAAATGTTAAAAAAATAAGGAATAAAGAAACCCGAGAGGACTGAAGCTCGAGAACCAAGCGGCTAGCATTCCTCCGGCCGCCGGGATGAGCAGTCTCTCTCTGTGCGCTATTGATCACTGGGGCACAGTGCACACGCGAGGCCAGGTAAAAGCTCCTGTAAGCCAACAAATTGAAACATGGCATGTCTCATATTTCATTTTACATTTACATTAAATTGCATTAATTTAGCAATTTGCACTCATATGGAGAGTGACTTAGAAAATAGGAATTATGAGGAGTTCCAAAACTACATTTACGTAGGCTGTACTCAGTAACTCAATAAATATGCTTTAAATGTAGCCTTTGGACTGTGGGAAATGTGCTGTATATGCCAAAGGGACAGAACAGCTTTTTTGCTTGTTTATTTGTTTATCTTTTCTATTTTGATTTTAATGCAATGTCTGCCAATTTCACAAAAAATATATTCATTATCAACAGCTGTCATGTCTTGATGAAGTTTTGATATGCCAGAAGACGAAGTTGTCAGAATTAGACCCATGCATCAGTACGTTAGCAGTCTATAAAAGACACACTGCCTTGATGCCAGTTGGCAATAAACAGCATGTTCTTGGAAAATCTTCTTCCTTGTCAGAACAGAAACATTGATTGAGTTTTTAAATGTGACAATAGAAAACCCTTACAACAAATGAAGTACCAACCAGAATGTCAAATGCATGAGCTACCGTGGCTACAGGAGCTTGAGGTTTGCTAGCACCGTTGAATGTTTTTAAGTGAGAAACAAAGTGAAGACATTAAAATCGAAAAACAGACAAACAGATACAAAAAAGGTCAATCCATTGAAACATTTTATTAATAATTCATGTTTTTGCAATTTTACTCCAGTCAACATGAGCTAGTACTTCAGGGCACCTGCAAATAACTGAAGCAAGACTTACTGAAGCGAATTGCATTATTCTTGTAACACAGGACTGACTTTGTTAAAACATGGATGAAATATTATTACATGTTGACAGTTTAGATGCTTCCTGAAAGATAAGGTTGAAAGAAGGAACGATATTTGCATATAGCACATATACAGAAGGGAAATCAGTTTAATACCGGTCTGACAGTGTTGTACAAATGTGTTGTACATGTTGGTTACGTTTTTGCCTGTTTCCTTGTCCACTTTCATCCTGACTCCTGCACCGTGACCACTGCGGATCGAACTGCAAACTCCGTCCACCGCCCACCCAACCCCCTCCACCCCACCACAGGAGATTAAGAGCCCGATGCCTCAGATATCAAGATATGGTCGGAAACAAATCTGCCCTCTGCCCCAGCCAGAGCTGTGACTGCCAGCCACAGGGGAAGGAATCAATTCCAGCTGACCTTCCAACTTAATCACCGCTCGCTCCATTGCCACCCGGGTGGGACCGCAAGACACAGAGAGATGACATGCGGGGGTGGACCGTGCATCAGCGGTGGTGGTGGTGGGGGGGGGGGGTTCTACAGACAGAGCTCCTGGTTAGCCGCGAGCCACCCTTCCACACCCCCGTAGCTATGGCCTTCACGATGAAGAACCCTCACAACAAGTATATCAGGAGTCCAAAACGAGTGTCTGCCAGAACGGGGTATGGGAGGGGGTCAGAATGATTCTGTTAACATTCGCACAAACATGCTCTGTCTGAATAGGAAGTCTTGTGCAGGGGGGCGGTCACTCACAAATGAAAAGACATCTCTGGCCTATCACTGGGAGGTGAGCAGATACCACCGTTTGAGTTGAATATCCCAGCTCCCTGCCCATTTGTACCAGAGCACAGTACCAGAGTCTTGAGGAACCCCACGGAGAGAGGCCATCAATCCCTGACTGGAGTGACTGTAGCAGCACCGCCCCCTTACATCGCCAGCTTTCAGCCACCTGTTACCTTTCTCTACCACCCCTGAAACTATGGATGCATTAAAGTGCCTCTAAGCAGACAGCATTGGGTTTTGGGAGCGCTTCAGATTGACACTCATAAGGTAGAGACAGACGGTCGCAATTAGAGACTCAGCACAACCTCCGGCCCAGTTTTATGCTTGCCAGCCAATGAGCTGCTTCCTATCGTTGTTACTGCGCCAACTGAGCAGGTGACCGAATCACATCTGTGTGCTGCATTCTCATACTTTATTTCCTCTTCTCTCTCTGGCTTTTCTTTCCTGCCCTCCCCCGCCAACTTTGACAAAACTTACAAGCAAAAGTGGCAAAATAGACACAAAAAAAGGAATCCATCTTCTGGGCATGCCATTAAAATCTATTTAACTTCCCCTTCACAGTGAAGTTTTAAAAAATGGAGGAAATAAAGCTAGCTCTGGGAGACAGCTGATGCTGACACAGGAATCAACAACAGATGTCTGCTCAGGGGGTGCGGCTCCAAGCTTCCTCGCCTAACAGGCACGGCTTCCTTTATCACTCCGGCGCAGGGCCGTCTCCGCACAGCTGCGGGGGGACATTAGCATCCTCGCGCTGGGAGAAGACAGAGCGAGAGAGTCACCCCCGGAAAAATGTTACCCACCACCACCACCTCGTCTGGCTGGCACTGTGAACTGCTGGTGCTATTCTCGGCGCGGGCACCAGGCCCAAGCGCCCAGGCACGGATCAGCCTAAAGACGCCACCAGAAACTGCAAAGCAGCTCGCTCCCTCCGGTGCTTTGTGACATGACAGACATCTGGAAACTTTTCGTCTTGTCATTCAATAAAGTCAGTAACGGAACATGAGCGTATTATATTTATGATTATAAGAGTAGCAGTATTATTGGCATTATTGAAAAACGGTTGAAATACAAGAGCTTAGAGTTATATCTGAAATCTCCCGCTTCCTTTTTAAGACTATTAAAAGTTTGTCAACTGTACTATGCAGTTAAACATAGTAATACATAGTTATCAGTAATGTTTCGGTATCAATGTCAGGTTAACTTTAATTTGCTTACATTTCAGACACTGCTGGGTTCCACATTGTCATTTCTGTTGAAAGTGCTTTGTCTTGGAACAAATATTTTATTCTATAAATATACATTTTTCTGAATTTTTACATTACCAAAGAGAATACCTTGAATACCATGTTGAATACTTATTTGTCACTCAGTCACTGGTTAATTTGTCAAACAACCAACCACCAAAAGTTTAGCTGAAATGACACAAGCTGTGTTGGATGATTTACAATCATATTCTAAAAACTTTATGATTTCACGTTCACATAATTATACTGGATAATCATGCGCCTTTGGGGAAAGACAGAGGCCACTCCACTTGACCTTCAGAAAAGGTTAAGAGAAAAGGGTTATTTTCACAACCGGCGATATGCACACATGCAGTATCTCCAGAGAGAGCAAGCCACATTGCAATAAGGACAGCGGGTTGGAACGGGTGTGCGTGGGGGCGGGGGGTCTATTCAGGGACAAAGGGAGTAGAGGAGAGATCCATCTGACTCTGCCGTCTACCTACCGCTGGGTGCCAGAGACTTGAGAATAACTGAGAATACATACACTTAGTTCTTCTGCTAATGGATTAGCCCAGACAGAAAAACCATGGTTATATTATATTATATTACATTACATTATAATTTAACTTCCTCTGAGGTCACTGAGTATTGGTCATGTTTGAATGAAGAACAAACTTGTTAGGGCTAGATTGTAATTTCCTGGGTGGTTTAGAAGAAATGCTACGCAAACCTCTAGGGGGCACTGTCATTACTGTTTTTTTTTTGTGGGGGGGGGGTTACTTCTATAGGGAGGCTAACCCTAATTATGTTATGGCATGGTACACCATCCAATGAGCTTCACTAGAAAAAAAAACTATTAACCACAGACAAGCATAGAAGCAAAATAGCCTCATTCCTCTGCCATCTGTACTAATGGGTAGAAAAGTGTTATGAGGTCCAGCATCATTGCAGCACCTCTGATAATACAAGACACTGCTGTCTCTGTGGTAATAAAGATCATCTATCCAGAGCGACATTGCCACACCTTCACTTCCCCCTTCTTAATTTATTCCCTGCAGTACAGTGACTGATTCTCCCTGTTCTTTTCTTTATATTAAATATGCCACGCTATTAGCTCTCAATAATCATTTTCTGTAGCCTAGGACACATTGATTTCCCTTGACACGTAACATAGCAATAATGTCAACTCGGTTTCAGAACTAATATTACCATCATTCGTTTTTATGTCTCCCTCCCGTTGAAAATTGCGTTGTGGCGGGTGAAGGTTTATAAAGGATGCCAGGAGCACAGAGTATGCCACCGCAGTGCAAACATTCAGCATTTGTACCACTCAGGAGCCACAGGAAATCCAATTTTCTGTAGCGGGTCCCCAAAACCTCATCCTTCATTCTAAGTGGTGAACAGGACACACATCCCATCTTTCCCCACCTAAAAGAAGCAAGGCAAAAGGTTGTCCATTTTTCTTGTTCCTTCACACAAATGCACAACTCAAAAAATACCACAACTCAGCTTCTCCAAACCTCCAATCTTGATGTCCTGCTGCAGGCGATAATGGCAGCGTGTAGTTTTCAGACAGATGTGGCCTTAACTAGGATTACTACATCCTTAAATCAGAGAAGCATAACAACCAAAGTAGTTAAGGGTTTCCTGGAAGAGTGTGAGTTATCCCTCCACCCAACTGAGAACAGGGGGTGGGGGGGTTGGGGGTGGGGACTTGCGGCTCTGCTGGCCTGGCTTTGCGTCTGCACAATTGCTTCCCCTTGACATTGGCTTTGTAGGGAAGCTGACCCAGAGCATTCTGACAAATGAGCCTCATCCTTCAAGTACAGCAGCCCACTGTAGCGTTCTACAGCAGGGCTTTTAATGGTCACGCATCATATAAATAATAAATGGAGCTGGAGCCACCCCTACCAACTCACCAAATATCTGTGGGTATTGTTTTTGTCGTTTTAACATTTGTGTTACGATTTCTTTTTTTGTTGTCAAAACTAATATTTAGAGTGGGGGCTAGTGGCACTGATTGATGTGATTGAGGCTGTACTATTAATATTATCTTATTTGAAATCATATGGCTCCTAATGCTGAGGTTAGTCACTCAGCCAAAAAGGAAAAACACTAAGCACACAAGAAAACCCATCTTAGCACCACATTTAACTGCAATCTAAAGTACATCCACAAATGTGCCAGGATTGGTCTTGATGGCATCCAGCCTGCTTTGTAAATCAAAATGCCAAATTTATGAACATGTTTATGGTCATTGTTTCACAGTGTTTATGTTGAATGTGAGGATTTTTGGGTATGATTTCTCAGAGGTAAAATCACCTGACATTTCCCAACTCCCCTCCTTTCTGACACCGAAAATGTATCCTCAAGTGTGATGGGAATCAGTTTTGTAGTTTTTTTTAAATATTGAATGTATATACAATAGATTTGTTTGTTATTATAATTAATAGTTCATCCATGTATCTAGTGACCCATTCATTTTCATAAATCTCTCTGAATTCGAGCTATAACATGATATCATGTTCCTCTCCTCAGTCCCTTCTCAATGGTCTCCAGCTGTTTCCTAGCAACATCTGCCGCAGGTGCCGACAGTGGACGACTCGCAGGGAACGAGACAGAGTGTGGTGAGATTTAATGTCTTTTTGATGCTGCCCATTTAAATTTCCCATGTCTCATTGGCTTGATAAACATGCATTCCTATTGTTAACACATATACATAGGCTGCACGTAAAATAGAGCAGTGCAGTTTTTCACAAACAAAGCATAACAGGGAAAAGAGTAAGAGGTAAGAAATAATGAATGAATTAGAAATAAATTAGAAATTTAGATAAAACAAAGGCAAATAACATATGCAGGGATGAATAAGAGAAAAGTAGCATTAGGAATAACATTTATTGATGTAAAGTGCAATTTTATGTTTGAGACCTGGGTCATTTGGGATGTTTTATGTGAGTGTGCCACCCACTGTCCCTCAGGCAGTGGCAGGCCATAATAAACAGCTCTGCTACTGCTGTGCAGCTGGGCTCCTCTCTAAAGAGGAATTTGTAGGCATTTCATGTCCTGCAACACTAAAGAATTCTATATTTATGTAAATTTTAGTTATTTTTTGGAAGTGCTGTGTACTTTCTTGTATTTCTCAGATTTTAAGAATGGCCCTGTTTTAATTTATTGTAGATAGCAGGGTGAGCACAGCCTGTCTTCCCCGAGTAGACCCTCTTTTTTGTGTCAGCCCATCTCTGTTGGCAGGTTGTGATTATCGAGTCTATACCCTGCCAGTACTCATATTTGCTGAATACTTTTTACTGTTGACAGGTAATCTTCCACAGCGTAGCTTCTTTTTAGGGTCCACTCATCTGCTCGCACTCAAGTTAGCTTTTTGCTTTTCTGTGTGTCCAAATTGGTCGTGCAATTTTGATTCGGTTGTAAAATAACTTGATTTACTTTAATCTTATGGTTGGGATCATGCTGTCCTGAAGTGGCCTGGAGTTAGTGGGTGGGAGTGTAGTGAGTCTTGAGACCAGCTTTAGTGTGGGTCCTTTTTCTGATAAGCGTGGGGGCGGTAACAATTTTTAGATGGATCCAGAATTTAGTTGCACTTTTTTAGATGTTTTTATATAGTGGGTATTGCACATACACTGCCTGGCCAAAAAAAAAGTTGCCATTGCACCCGTCATGCATAGTGCCCACTGTACAAGCCTCTGGAGGCAATGTTATGACCTGGGGTTGCTTCAATTGGTCAGGTCTAGCCTAGGCTCAGCAATGTTATGCAGCAATAAAATGAAGTCAGTGAGTACCTGAATGTAGTGAATGACCAGGTTATCCCATCAATGGGCATATTTCAGAACGATAATGCCAAGATTCATCGAGCTCAAATTGTGAAAGAGTGGTTCAGGGGGCATGAGGAATCATTTTCACACATGCATTGGCCACCTGACAAAGTCCTGACCTTACCCCCATTGAAAGGTTTTGGAATGTGCTGGAGAAGACTTTATGGAGTGGTTCGACTCTCCCGTCATCAATACAAGATCTCGGCCAAACATTAATGCACCTCTGGACGGAAATAAATTTTGTGGCGTTGCATAAGGTTGTCGAAACAATGCCACGACGAATGCACGCCGTAATCAAAGCTAAAGGTGGTCCAACAAAATATTGGAGTATGCAACTTTTATTTTGGCCAGGCAGTACATTTTGGTCTTGTGATAAGGGTAATAATGTGAGCTTTACACTATATTACATTCATTTAACAGACATGCTTATCCAGAGTCGCTTAAATGCATTCACCGGATTAATATGAGAAACAGTACCAGACCTGGCTAACAACAACATTCTCAGACCAGCTATAAAAGTAGAATATTCTCTAAAGCACTACTAGAAGTTAACTATGCCAACCAAGAACCAAAGTACAAGTTCTAAATACATACAGAACACATCCATAACATAACCTAAGAGGAGAAACATAGGTACAACTGTGAATATATAACCTAAAATGATAAAACCACTATAGCCTGAATTATTACAAAAGGCGTGAGTACTACAGGTGGGAATGGGAGGGGAACCAAGATGCAATGTGAAGAGGGTTGGTCTTCAGTTTGTGCTTCAAGATGGCCAATGATTCTGCCACCTTGACCACTTTGGAAAGTTTATCCCACCATTGTGGGGTCAGTATAGTCAGGCATTGTGACTGGGAGAAGTGACCACACAGGGAGCAGAGAGGGTTGCAGAATGCAGAGATCTGAATGGGGTTTAGGGCTTGAAGATTGACTGGAGGTATGGAACCAGCTAGCAAGCTAAGTACACTAACACCAAGATTTAAAACTTGATGCGAGCTGTGACAGGTATCCAGTGAAGTGAGATGAGGAGGGGCATGCCATGAGCATGCAGGGGTGCAAGTCATGAGGCTGCGACACTTGGCTATAATGTCAATTAGCTATTTAGCTTGCTAGCTGGATTCACATTGATTCTGCACATTAGCTAGCTTACTTGCTAGTTGTCATTAATAACAGCAGCTGAGTCAGTCAGTCCTTCAAAAAAATATGCGCACAAAGCCTAGCCACATTTTAGAATCCATTTATGTACATGGACATGCATCAGAGATTGCCTCATACCTCCCTGCAAACTGTTTAATGAGATCCATAATGTTGTTGTAGTGGTTCGTGGCTGTTGTTTTTTCTTTTCTTTTGTGGTTCTCGTTCTGGTTGTCACGATTGTGAATCAATCAGATTTTTTCTTCAATTCTTTTTGTGGTTTGCAGTCCTCATTATTGTTTTCACCTGGGCTTCTACGTGCGGGGTATTTAAGTTCCTCACTTCCGCTTCTCCAGTGCTTGTTTGTCTTACGACATTGCATTCGAGCCAGGTTTTTTTTTGTACTTTCGTTTTGGTTTTACACTCTTCCGGCTCTGAGCTAAGGTAGCCTAGGGTGTTCTTTTGTTTGCTAAGTTTCCCGTTCTTGTTCATTGTTTGAGTTCGGGAGATTTAGTTGGTATTCACTAGTTTTCTAGTTTGCCCGTTTTTGTGGGTTTATTTTTTGTGGCTTTTTAGCCTTCAGAAAATACGTTCCTGTCTTTTCTGTCTTTCCTTATTATTATCTCTCCCAATTATTGGTTCTCACTATTGTGAGCTGACTTGTTCTGATCCCCCCACCTTCGCGTTTGAATCTCCGAACCATTAAGAAACCCATTACAGTTGTAGCATGTGTACATATTGATTTTACAATATAAAAAACTACATAAATTTTAAAAAAAGATTTTCAGTGACTGCAGAAGCCAGAAAAGCAGCAAAATTCAATCACACTTTTTCAATCATCAATAATTTTTTTCTGTGCCTCGTGGCTTTCTGTAGGCTTTCAGCATACCACCTTACTAATCAGATTTTTACTGAGACTAAGGGTTTGGTCACACACACACACACACACACACATGCAACAACAACAGATGCAACAGACAGGCCTTGGTGCTGTTGCGGATTTGTTCACATGCGTTCACATCTTAGGCACTGCCTGCTCAAACAGTACTACATTACATACATATTTACAAAGTGTTTTGTCTGCTTTTTGTTGTGCAGTCAGAGTCAGTGGATACATTAAGGTGTGATGAGCAAAGATTCATGAAACAACTGATGCATGTTGCTAAAGTTCATTTTCATTAGCATTTGCTACATAGTCTCTTATCTAGGCTTTATTAGGCTATATAGGCCTGTCACTGGAACAAAATATGGCTTCTTTTGGTATATTGCACACTTTAATCTGTTTGGACAACCACTTCAGGGGCATGACTATTCAATAAGTATTGCTGCAATAAGAAAATCTCATCACAGACAGTACAGCAAAAAGGAAAGGGTTATGTTTGGGTTTTTTGAATGGGGGAAATATGTCACTGACTGGGCTGGGCTAACCAGGTCATCTAGCTTATAGCTGACAGGGCATAGCAATAAAACTTCAAAACAACTTTAAAACAATTTGAGACATTTATTTCAAACTTATGTAACATTCATCCATTTAATTTCATCAATGCAACATACAGGACAACCTATTTGTTTGAAAACACTCAAAACCTGCTACCAGCTACTGACGATGGGAAAGTACCTTTCTGTTTAAAGGAACAAAATTTACAGTGTCTCCGTCAGTGTGTATATGAGTCCAGTCTGACCATAGTGGACTCATATAAACCCTGTAACAGTTGATTTAACACTGAACACTTTACCGTGCAATTTGTTTATTTTCCAGTTTGAAATACCGCCTACTCTCAAAGACCCGCACTTAAGGCAACCCCTTGAAGTGTTAATCCATGTCTTAGGTATTGGATCAGCAATTTTGTTTCCAAAATATGGGCAGTTCTGTCCCATTGAGTGGATATATCTATACTAAACTGCTAGACACCTGCAAGTGGAGGCTACATACTAAGCAATACTAAGAATATATTTTGCTACTTTGCTTTTGTGGCTCTTTCATTAGCCTGGTTTTCACCACTCCATCACCAGCACATGTCGCTCACTATTGTAGAACATGGTCAGGCTACCCATTTGCCACAACATTGCTACATGTGAACATGGACATTCTGCCGTTAGCACTTGAAAAGTTTTGCCATTTGAACAAGGTCTTATTCTCTGTTTCAGGGACTTTTCCATCACTATGTAGTTTTCTATAATATTGTGACTAAACTGAACACAGTGCTTTGAATGCACTCCAAGGCATGTTATACCTCCTTTTGATGAATAGTCAGCATTTTGCACAATAACTCAGAATCCTATTTGCCTTTACAGCCTCAGCACAATGTCCTGTTCATCAGGTTAATACTGGATAATGTCAAAGATATTTATATTTTACACGGTTATCTTTGAGCATTCCCAAAAACGTATTACATTTCCATCTAGAAAATGTACACTTTTTTCAATGTTGAATATCATCAGCCAGCTGTTGGCTCATTTGTGGCACTTATTCTTTCAGAATCCACATTATTTCAGTAAGTTATGTGTCACCCTTTTCACCCAATTTTGTACTGTCAGAAAATTTCACCAATCACTTCTTAGGACATTCTGTTCAAGTGTGATCCTTCTTATCATTACTTTCTATATTCTATCCTGAAGCCAATTTTGCATTCATAGGGAGATAATCCTTTAAATCCCAAATATTTTAGGCTGATGAGCTATGCATGTTGTACTCTTTTCCTACCATAGACAAAACATTTTAATATTTTATCACGTTTATTGAGCGTTTGTTTTAACATTGCACAGTAGGCATATCTGAAACATCTTGACTTAACATGCTTTCAATGTTTATGTTACTATAAAACAGTCCTCTCTCCCGTCACTATGTTGGACCAATCTCACACCTTTTTTAACTTCTTTCTTTCTTCCAGATATGTGTGCTCTTATATGCACACAGGGGTAATGATAGGCTTAATAGCTGACTATTGCATTCAGAATTAAGAGCAGAAACATGGACATCTGAGCTTCACCATCTCATTATCCTCCTCATAATGAAGAAATCTCTCCGCACTTTCTCTACATTTGACAGCAGTAATAATCATTTTTGTCAAACAACTTGCCCGGTGTTGCACACGGTGTGAAATCACTGCGCCGCTCTAAATTGAGTTCACTCGCCATGTCCCATGCACCAACGTGTTAATTGCTGGGAGAACTTTGGAAGACTGGGCCGGTGAGAGGTAAGAAAGAAATCAAATTATGTGTCAGTGGCACAGCAAATTGGGAGTTGATTGGAGAGAAAATAGTCGTTAATCTCTTCCAGTATGTTTGGAAGCCTGCTGACCGCCTCCCTGAGGTAATAAGATGAGCGTCACACTGAGAGCGTTTTCTCAAGCAGGGGAAGGTAAAGCCTGAAAAAGCATTTAACTTCAAAGCTGAACAGGCAGGCAGTACTCTCTCTTATCAACTCTAACTGAGCACAGTGACAATGGTAAGAGTTTGATGGGAAATGTGTTCTACACCAGAGTTCAGAATGGCAGCGAGTAGACCTACTCTTCAAAGTAATATTTTACCATAAACTCCTTCTCTACATTTTATTCTCTACATATTTAAGAGTCGACTGAAAATAAGAACAGACTGCCTGCTCATCAATTCAACACACTGCTAGATTCAAGTAACTCTTGTCCTCAAGTTTCAAGCATAAGTTATTAGCTAAGTGCTTCCGTTTTCTTCCACAAACATTCAACTATAAACGGAATAAATAGCATAAGTAAAGTATTAAACTTTATTTTAATCATGATTTGGGAAGGAGGCGGCACATTGGTGCAGTGGTACTGAGTTTGAATCCCAGCCGAGGGCCTTTCTGTGCGGAATTTGTATGTTCTCTTCAGTCAAAAAAAATGTAGGTTAGGCTAACTGGAGACTCTAAATTGGCCATAGGTATGAGTGTGTGAGTGAATGGTGTGTGTGCCCTGCGATAGAATGGCGACCTGTCCTGGGTGTATTCCTGCCTCCTGCTCAATGCATGCTGGGATAGCCCCCACCCCCAATGCATGCTGGGATACCGCCCCCCACAACCCGGGTTAGATAATGGATGGATAGATTTTGGAAGTAAATTGAAGGAATATCATTATTGAATCTAGGGAAGTCTCCAAAAATGCTCTCATCGTCCTAGTGTCCTAACACAGGTTTTGTCAAATACACAAGTACTTTCAGCACATGGCAGTCTTCTGCTGATTTCTCCCTAGCATTCTCTCAGTCTGTTTGTGCAACGAAGCTGTTTGACGCTGGAAAGACACAGGCAGCATCTACAGCAAAGGAAGCCGAGGAGGAATGTCAGCGCCATGTCACCAAGCTCCCCCTCCCCCCTCACTACAATGCTTCCATTAGTGAACCACCTTCTGAAATTAAAGTGCAAAGTTCATTGCTCGATTGGGAAATTTAAAAAATATGTGTCAGATACTGTGTGCAGTCTCAAATGAACAATTCTGAACAATTCTGTTAATTAAAAATCCCCGGTTTTAAGTTTGCTAATGGTACCTGTGTTTTAATATATCTATACAAATCACTCAGTTACTGCTTCTGAGAGTAACTCCTGTGCTAATTACCAGCCACTACTATTAGCGCGAATGAAATTATCTGCTTCCCATTAAGCAGTCTACATTGTAAAACATTTTTTGTTCATTCTCAGCTATAGAGAACAAATCTATTGCTTTAATGTGGAAAAAATGTCTCCTAGTGTGGAATTGATCTGCCTTTGTAATGTTCTTATTGCTGTTGCTGACAGCCGTGTACCTGCTGATAAGAAATTAGAAACTCAGGAAACATAATTGATCTAAAGCATGACTTTCATTTTGATAAGATCATCAATATAGCCCTGATGAAATCACCTTTTAAATTTTGACTAGGGAAATCCAAAATAACTAAAATCCCCCAGAACCACATACTGGCATATAGCAAATATAGAGTCGTGCAAATTCCCTAGTCAATGTTAAAATTCCAGAAACCATTCAGCTGTGACCAAAAGAATGATCACATATTTTACGTGCACGCTGCATATTAAATAATTAGGGTTTTATTTTAGAATTGTGCCCATGTAAAATTTGAGAATAGAAGGGGAAATCAGCTATCCTGCACAGAAGGGTGCTTACATGTCTCTAAAATCACAGTGACTGAAGTCAAAGGCATTAACATTGAAAGAGAGAATACTTAGTCTGTCTACTACTCACACAGTATAACAGTGCCCTCGCAAATCAGTCTGTACACTTAAAGATGAGCAGAATTATGTTCATTTTATGCTTATACACTTATGTAAAATCCATGTGTCATCTATCACCTTCGGGATTGGCAAAGGATGTGCAGAAGAAAAAAGACAAAATGTTTTCCTTCACAAGTCAGGTAACACTTACAAACAAATAAATACAAAAACTAAATATACCACTTGCCCTAGGTCAATAATTAAAAAGTTTATCCACTGTGACAGTGGTGGACCTGCCTGGTAGAGGACACAAGTATATTCCCCCATAAACAGTAAGCCAGTAGGGTTGGAACAGTAAGGATTGGAAGACAAATAAAAATTCAAGGGCCATCGTTTTATTTTTGAACCAAGAAAAACTTGGTTGTTGTATCTCAGGGACACAAAATCACCAAATCTACAATCAGACACCATTTCATACCAATAGGCTTTTTGGAAGGGTCACCAGAAAAAAAAACACTATTGAGGTCAACCAACAGTATATAGAGTTTGCTAAATGGCCTTGGAAGTTCATTTGGAACTGGGCTATATGATCCAATGAGACAAAAGTTACCTTTTTGGCCTGGGTTTGGCATTGGACAAAGAATGCTTATGTTGAAAAACATGTCATACCTAGAGTGAAATATGGTTGCAGATGGTATGTCTTTGATGTTAAGGGGTTGCTTCACATAAACTGGTCCTGGTGCTTGTGTTAAGGTCAATGGAACCATGAACTCAAGTGCCAAGACATTTTGGCCAAAAAACGTTTTTTTTGTGGTTTGATTTGAAGAGCGAAGGCTTGAAAGATTCTGTGTGGAGGAATGATCAAAAATATTCCAAAAAATGTTGAACAATCTCACACAATGCAATTGAAGATGATTCAGTAGTGTGTTATCCTTTTGACAAGAGGGTGCATCAATGACTGGAAACAGGGGTGTGAATATTTGTGACACTTAATTATTTGGAAAGTAAATGTATAGTTTGAGAAAAGTGTTATTCTGGTTTATACCACTGAATAATTATTAAAGTACATTTTAAGAATTTAAATATAGTTCATTTTATAGTCTTTTTTGTTCATCTTTATCGAGGGAGTAAATCATTTTGGAGGGCACTGTATGTCTTATATCGAACCTGTCAGTTACCGTATGTCAGTTGTCAAAATATCTCCCTTTGATTATAGCAATCACAATTCCAAAGTGTTTCTGTGTGTATTTGTGCGTGCATGCGTGCGTTAGGGTATTTTTGGTTATACGTCTTAGGTTATACCCCTAACTTTCGATTTCAGAATCAATGACAGGGAATAAACATGACACAGATGATTGGAAATCATTTTACACTAACGTTTGAAATGTAGGCCTACATTAGACCACAGTTTTATATATACAGCTTGAATGAGGGGAAACAAAGTATTTAGGGAGATGGCCTACATTAGGTTATATTCACAGCTCGCTTTTAAGGGTTCCAGGGGTCCATCCGAAGTGTGTGTGAGCTACTTCAGATAAACCAGAACAGCATGCGTCAGGTGCCTTTACAGTTAAGGGTATGCAGTATCACATGAGCAAATAACCTTTTATGGCGTAATTTCTCTCTGTGTTTTGTGGCTGTGGCAGTGTATGACTTTACATAGGTCTCGTGCAGATTGTGCCCAGTAGGGCACTATTAGTGAATAATGAACAAATAAGCATGGGTTGATGTACTGCACATGTTCTATGAGAGCTAGAGTTGCAGAAGAGGTTGTCCTGTTGCTTCTTGGCTGCAGTGTCATATCACAGCTGCGACATGATTCTACCGGTATCTTCTGACCAGCTCTTTTTGACTACACACTGTCCCCTAGCGGGCTGTCAGTTTGTCCTACACATGCAACACCTGCAGTGAGAGAAGACTGGAACACTTCATTACAGTATGCAGTTCCACTCTGCTACCAGTAGATGGTGATAAATCAACTGCCTTGGTTCCAACGTGGACAGATGATTCGCTGAGCAGGTACATTTAAAAACTTCAGATCCATTAAGTTTTGTAATCTGTCAAGGTTTTTCATCATCTCTGCATTGGGCTTCTGCCATCTGTGGAGGTTTGTCATAATCTCTATATTGGCCTTCTCACTATGATTGCACTACTAGCAAAAACAAGCACGTGCTTACGTCTTCTGCACCGGTAAAGCACTTTGTATTTTGTGGAACATTCTGTCATACCCACGGGTCAACAACAGCTGTGAAACAAACTAGATGGCGTTAATCTGTGAGTGTTCCACAGCTAAATCCTATTTTGACTCAAAAGGCGGCTGACCTTTGGACTGCATTGTCCATGTTTTGTTCTGTACCATTAGCCCCAATGAAGTCAGTAAGAGCTGCTGTGTCCACTGATTCATTTGCGGTAGAAGAGAATGTGTGGCGTAAGGAGTTACAGCCATTCATTTGAGCTCAAATTATAGAGCGGTATTATTTTTCCTAGTTCCCACTGAACCCACAGAGATATCAGGTGTCCTCCCCCAGTCTGGCCCAGTGACTTTGCCGGCTACAATCACAGAAGATCAGCTCTTTCATCCAGACAAAGGAACAGCCTTTAATGTCACCTCAAGTAAGCCTCCCTCTCTAAATGCAACATTCCCTCATCCTTACCACGCCATTATGGTAATGGGGTTGAAATGTTAGAACAATGTCTTTCTATATGAACATGTGCATACATTAATGAGATCCTGCAAGTCTGTTCATTAATGGATGCATACATGCGATTCCTGCATTTGCATATGCGTGTGTGCGTGTGCACGTTTGTGTGCCCGCATGTGTGGGGTTCAGTCAACATGTGCAAGTGTTCACACGCATGTTTGTGTACAGTATGTGATAGTATGTGTGTAGAGGTGTTTGTATATGTGTGTGTTTGTGTCTGTGTGTGTATCTGTAAGCACTTGTGTGTTTGTGTGCAGTTTGTGTGTGTGCGCACGTGTGTACTTGTGTGTTTGTAAGCGAGTACGTGCTTAAGTATGTGTCCGTGCGTGTTTTTCTGCGTTTCTGTATCTGTTTCGGTGTGGGTGTGCCTCAGTATGAGTGGGCATGCTGGGCCTTGCTGCAAAAGGTGCAGCTGTGTGTCATGGCTGGACGTGTCTATTCCAGGCTTTTTTTTGATGTGCCATGCGTGTGTGTCAGTCAGGGTAAAGCGGTGAGTGTTGAAACCTGCCATTCTCTCAGCCTCCTCTGCCAAGCCTGCCAAGGGTCACCTCCTTTCAACTCCCCTTCTCTCTCAAGAAGCCATTCATTCCTTGGCTGACTCGCCTGGCAGAGAAAAAAAAATAGTGGGGTGAGAAGTGTGCCAGCACATGCCAACCTCGTGAAAACGCTTACAGAGGAAACAAAGGCACCATGAATGTCAGAGTGTACAAATGTGGAAGAACAGAACAGGCCCCACTGTGGCAGGAAACCAAAAGGTAACAAAAAACAGGAATAGAATACCTACTACTGTGGTGTGTTGTCTACAATAAAAACTTGTAATCTCATCACAAAGCATCCAATTACCCTGCCTTTGTTGTTTATTTGTTCAAATTACTAGTGAATATTAGGCAATTTCCCATGGTGTGTAAGAGAGGGGGGTATAATGATGACGGTTATCCATCAAGCAAGACTTTAATGAGTGATTTATTCATTGTGTACTGATTACCAAGGCATTATAAGAGGGGAGTTCTTCAATGGCAATAATTGTGATTATAATCTTAATAATGGACAGCTTGCTGTGAAACAGAAGAAAATGGGATCTCACAAACACACAACCTCAGTAGAGTTGAAAACCTTGGGAGGCTTTTTTGCTCAGCATTCCACTTCATTCAGTCTCTGCACTGGTCCACTGTCATATCATTTTGATATAACGAAGTTCTCAAAACTGCATGGGCATTGTGAACAACTACAGAGTGCTACAGTTGTTTCAGCCGTCGTGTCAAGTGTCATGTGACACATTCCTCCGCGTTGTTCACACTCCAGAGGCAGGCTGGCTCCACAGACCAGATGTGTTTATGGGTGTCCCATGGGCAATTTCTTCCCTGAATCAATATGCAGTATGGCTGTGGCAGAATCAGAGCCATATCTACTGCATCCTGTGTACTAGCAGACTGTTTACTGTTTAGTATGCATCATTCAGTATGCAAAAAATATCCTCCTTACTATTTTCCAACCGTACTGTGGAAGCGCCCTAAGACATCCTGTCTTTGCACGGCCATGTTGTTTTTTAAGGAAAACATCATGAAGATGCGCCTCATTTTTAAAGCAAAACTGTGCACTATATTTATGGGACCAAAATTTGTGCATCATCCAGGATTTTAAGTACACTATATTTAGAGACAATGTTGCCTAATTCACAACCTTCTCATCCAGTGTGGTTAACAAGTGGACCTCTAAAGGTCAGGGTGTTATTGCTATACTGTAGTTGCTGTGGGAGCCATGTCCATCAATTACACGCCACTCAATAAATCATTCATACAAAATGTAGGCTATTTATTACACCCCATAAGACATATTACCACAGAGTGTTCAAAATAAAAAAGAATAACAAACAGCCTATAATTATTTTTAATATTTGCTTTATATATTAGCGTTTTTCTTCCTCTTGGTTTTACAGGTATGTTTTGTCAGTCAGTCAATCTCCCCCCAGATTCAGGCTCTATGAAATGACTCCGTAGGATCTACAATGACTGACTGAGCTGGATCGCAGGAACACCTATTTTGATAGCAGGTAGCTCCCAGAACATGTCCGGTCCTGTCGACATTCCACGGCGTTCTGCAGAAATTGCCTGACGGAAAATTCCATTCGTAGGCAGTGATGAAAATAGGGTTTAAAAAGTTTGTTTGGAAGAGTGGAGCCTTCTGTATGAACAAAATGGTTCATCTGAATTATTTACCTATGAAATAATCTCTCAGACAGGATGCAGCATTTGGGGTTTAGATTTTTTTGCATAGTGGTTTCATGCAGGAAAAAAGTACTGACTCATACAAACTCGAATGTTCAGCTCAATCATGTGGCTATAAAGGTCATGTTTTTGTACAATTACATAGACACAGTAATATAGTAATACCTATATACGGTACATGGAGGTCTGGGATAGACTTTTATAAATTTCCCAGCATTATTTATTACTAATATATTTTTTTTTGCAAAGAGCTACTTTCTCTTAAGCAAATGCAAACAAAACTTGGATTATTTTCTGTGAAAAGATTCACAATGATTTGATAAAATGTAATATTCAGTCTTCAGTGCATTTTCATGATTCAGTGAGACAAGTCAACTATTGTAATTCAAACCAGGGCTCCATTGTAGTTGAATTGTTGACTTTGAAAACTTGTATGGAGTTTTCTTGTAATGGTTGAGACGTGCCTTGTCGTGGGCGTGTCTGGAGCTGTCTGTCAGACAGGCTTGGCCTCCTTATTGTGGCAACTAAAATAGCAGATTTCACTGGCCATTTAAAAGTAATTCAGCAACAGTCTTGTCACTGTTCTTTTAGAAAATGGATTCACCTGTCAAAGTGCTTCCATTGTGAAGCTTTTTCGTATTGCTATTATGGTTACATTGCATTTAGAATGTTAATCCATCATAGCTTTCCATTGATTTGTCTTAGAACATATGCTTTATTTTAATGTATTTTATTTAAATTAATGCATTCATCCTTCACCATAGTTTATTCATCGATGAGACAACTGTATCATATGTGGGGCTATAATTATATTTTCCCACAAAAGTGATTTTTTGAAAGTGTCATAACATAATTGAATAGGTGCTGAATAATCTATTTGTATTGCAGGTGCAATAATAAAAATGAAATACTGTTATGTATATTTCAGATAACATAAATGAATGGATCACATTACCCAAATAAAAAATAAATACACCATGCAAATGTATAGATGCCGTCATGGCAGTATGAAAAGATTCATATAAAATACACAGAGCGTCCATTGTTCAAAAACACAAGTCTGTCACTGTTTGTTATCAAATACCAAATAAGAAGCCTGCCATCTAATTTTTTCACATTTGACTGTCATAAATAAGGAGCTTCCAGACCATACATCTACCTTTCTTGCTACCAGCCTGCCTTGATAAAGAATTTGCCCCATATATTAAAGAAATATGTGTTAGAGATAGATATACTATAATTTAGTTTCTCTGCATTCTTTATCCATCATCCACCATCAAATAAATATGGAAAACTAAGATCGGCGCCCTCTATTTTCTAAGTGAGTAATGCTTACCTCGCCTCATGTTTCATTCAGATTAACAGGAACCAGAAAATAGTGGGTGATATTACAAACTGGGAGACGCTCTGGTGCTTACTAGAAAGTACTCAATATTCATCGTAATTATTTTATATTACCAGTATTCCTTGCATGCATACATTTCAACTCATCGTCGATTATTTTCAATCTTGAGCATTTCATGACTAAATAATGTATCTGTGTGTACGATATCAGTGTTATTATGTGCAAAATAAATGACTCTGATGGTCATTGACACGTATGCCCATAATCATGACTGAATAACTTCTGGCTGAATGGAAACAAATCCACACAGCAATGTTCCAACATCTAGTGAAAAGCCTTCCCAGGAGAGTGGAGGCTGCTATAGCAGCTAATGGGGACCAACTCCATATGAATGCACATGATTTTGGAATGAGATGTTGGATGAGCAGGTGTCCATATACTTTTGGCCATGTAGTGTACATGCCTGCTGTTTATCAGGGACCCATAGAGAAATACACATATCAAGCTGCCATATTAAGTAATGTACACATTATTAAGGAGGCTAAGGAAGAATGCATTATGTGTCTTCACCTGCTTCCTTTGGTGAAGGATGTGCGTATTCTTATGCCAAATACTTTGGATGATTTCACTGATGTCCAGACCCAGAATGACTCGCCACACGACGGTGGGCAAATCCGATTCATCCCTGAGCAAGTTTCTTTGTCTATTTCTTTGTCTATGTTCTACTTTCCGTCCCTGTTGTCATGTGATTTGTTTAGGAAGACGCAAGGTGAGGAGATTAGGAAACCTGATAGAGAAATCAGACACAGCCAAGCTCATTTATTGTAAGTCTCTTACTTTCCCCCAGACTGTTAGCACTGACGGGGGCACCTGTTCCATTGAGGCAATAGCCACGGTGATCGTATATTCCCCGAGCTTCAACAGAGGCAGCTCCACAACAGCTCAGGTGGTCTTAATTGTTTTAATGAGCCACCTTGGCACGTGTGAAGGCCCAGTAAGTGTTCCAATAACAGGGGGTGTGAAACTCCATTTCTGGAGAGTCAGTGTATAGGTAGGTTTTTGGTTTCACTGATTACCTAATTAGCTAATTAGCTTTATATGCCAATGTCAGTTCATTCGCATATTAGTCTGCAGTAAAATGCTTAATATAAGGATGCCAAAATAGACTTCAGCTGCCATTAATGAGTACATCAATAAAGGTAGCTAAAGTGTGAAATGATGTAAATTAATTAAGTCAAATGATGCGAATAGACGTTTGTTGGAAATACAGAAGCAGATAGCCATCCCCACTGCATCAGTAGATTGGCACCTATGTAAAAATGCAGGCTTGGTCTTGCTTCATACTGATACTATTACAACACAAGACGGCGTCACAGTCCATGTGTATTAGTGCAGTGACTCTTGGGAGTAGAAGAGTTAATCCATATTCTGGCATATTCGTTTGTTGGTTGCTTATTTATTTTTATTCAACTTCTGTTGGTTGTTGGCATGTGAGGTCCTGTTTATATTGACAACTGTTTGTGATATCAAGAAATTCAGATGAGACAGTTGATCGGGTGATATCCGTAGTTTTTTGTTGTTATCAGAACTGCAAACTTGAATATACGAGGGCCTTTTTCCATTGAAAAGTACAAGTCTCGACATTCATTAGCTTAGACAGCAAATGAGATCTTCAATTTTTGTCAGTTTGCTGGCAGTAGCTTTGCGAAATATGAATGATCCGAATGTCAGAAATGTGAGAATCCTGCATTGTGCAGATGAAATATCATTGGAGAAAGCAGTGGTTTGTGTGGGCTGATCTGGGATCAGCTCCTTTTAAAAGACTGCCGCAGAAAACTCCATCGTTCCACTATTGTGCTTTGGCTGGATTAGGCCAGATAATCCCACAGTTCAGTCTTTACCGAGAATCTACACTGTTCAAAAAAGATACTTGTTAAAGCATTCGGTTGCCTTGAAAACAACTATTTGTCAGAATTATATAACTGAAATTGGAAAGGGAGCTATAAACAAGGTTATAGAAAAGCACACCAAGATAAATGTACTTGAGAGTAAGTTTCCATAAGCGCTGTTTGCTGATTTTGTGTGTGTGTGTGTGTGTGAGAAAGAGAGAGAGAGAGAGACCATGTCTGTGTGTACATGATTGTAAGTATGTGTGTGTGCATCTGTCACTGTATCTCTGCTCCAATCTTTCTCCAGTGGGAGCAATAACAGCTGTGGGTGAACTCCCAGTGTGTGACTCCATCCTTTAAACTCACGCTGATCCATGGAGCGTCCCTGTAATCATGATTGAAGAGCTGAAGGGTGGGTGTGGGGGAGCCAGTGCAGTGTAACTGATGTCTCTCTCTCTCTCTCTCTCTCTTTCTCTCTCTCTCTCAGCAGTGCAGTCTGATATTAATCAATGTGCAATGATAATGATGTGATAGAAATGATGCAGTAGCTTTCCTCCAGCCGGGGGCCTTTCACATTATCAAAGTTTTTATGAGCTTTGTCTTTTTTTCTCCATTTTTCAATATCAAGGCCAATTTCATTTTGATGCTGAAGCGTCTTCCGCCTACCATTTCTCCTGCTGAAAACAAACAGTTTCCCCTCCAAAGCCAGGATGCGTGCTCCAGCATAGCATCCAAGCAGCATTTTATACAACTGGGACTGTTGCCTAAAGATTATTTTTGTCCAACCTAAAACAACATTTTCAATTTACACTATTATATCCCTATAATCCAGCATGATAATATTACGTTGTAAGCCCTGTATAACTGCACAGTTTCAAAAAGTTTTGAGCTACAAATGGCAAACAGTGCAAAGTTTGTCTTGGCTAATATAATTTTAAACAGATGCATCCTTGTTTTCAGTGTCTGCTAAAGTATTGACTAACATATCAACTAATCAGAGTATGATAAATTAGAAAAAGAGCCCTTTTCTTTCCCTCTGCTAAAAGTCATTTTGTAATTCTGCTAAAATGTACTTTTACCAAAATCGCAATTGGCACCTAGGTGTCTCTTATTATTTTCATTAAGTGCCATGAGTGGATCCATTTTTAATTATTTTTTTCATAAAAACACAACTGTGTGGGATTTTACATGAACAACAGCACAAAAATATCACCTCTTATCTCTATGACACTGCAGTGTCATTTTGAATTAATTAAGGAATGTAGCCTAAATATACAGTGCCTGCCAGAATTATTGACAACCCTGGAAAACATTAGCAAAAAAGACTATAAATGTATTTGAAAAATCTCATCTTTTATTTAGGTGAAGTTCTTCTTAAAAATATATATACTCCTCAAAAAAAGTTTGGAAACGTTATTTCGGTTGATTATTCCTCCCCTTTAATAATACCAATTGGTATTGTATTTTATATCGTTGGAAAGCCTGATTAGTCACCTTTACAACGAGGTACAACTTGTAAGGATCATGCATTCGTGGAATGAGCAACACAGCTAACCGTGTGGGTAGCGGCCCAAAAAAATGTGCCAAAATCCCCTGCAATATTCTTCTGTTGGTATTCACTCTCGTTTTGAGCTTCAAGTGCTGGCAGGTGTATGCCAGTCACAGGTGTGTGACTGGCACCTGATTGGCACCGAGGAATGGGATGCCATCCCACAGCAGTGTGTGACCAGGCTGGTGACCAGCATGAGGAGGAGGTGCCAAGCTGTTGTGGCTGCGTATGGATCTTCCACACGCTACTGAGGTCCCTGACAGTGTAAAATGAATAAAGTGTAAAAATGGCCAATATGTGTTGTTTTTTCCTTATTACTGTGGGAGAGTGCAATCATCCAGTCCACCAAGCAACTCAAAACGAGAGTGAATACCAACAGAAGAATATTGCAGGGGATTTTGG
This sequence comes from Ilyophis sp. 1 JC-2022, assembly GCA_022702515.1. NCBI lineage: Eukaryota > Metazoa > Chordata > Actinopteri > Anguilliformes > Synaphobranchidae > Ilyophis > Ilyophis sp. 1 JC-2022. The sequence continues at coordinate 38,805,305 of CM040402.1, read as the reverse complement.
CACATTTTTTTGGGCCGCTACCCACACGGTTAGCTGTGTTGCTCATTCCACGAATGCACGATCCTTACAAGTTGTACCTCGTTGTAAAGGTGACTAATCAGGCTTTCCAACAATATAAAATACAATACCAATTGGTATTATTAAAGGGGAGGAATAATCGACCGAAATAACGTTTCCGAACTTTTTTTGAGGAGTGTATATTCTCAAAAAACATGTCATGATTATTGGCAATGCTAGAAATAGTTACAAACAAAAGCTAAGGAAGTATATTCCCATTCACATTTTTTTAAAGCATACCTGAGTTTTTAGGAACTGATTATGTGGTCATTCTCAACTTCCTGTTGCATTGGAGTATAAATATGAGGTTACACACAGGCAAAATACTCAAAACATGTATCCTCCTTTCCTCTACCACCACCTCATCTCCTCTGTCCTCTGGAAACCTATCTTTGTGTCCTCCCTCACTCCAATGTCTCTGTGGCAGGTTCGAGTGCCACCTCTCGGAAATAACTTTCAGACCACACAGAAGCTGCGGAAAACACTCTTGGTTCTTTTATTTTCCGTTCGTTTTTCTTTTTCCGGCTGTGGCTTTCCGGAGCTCTCTCTTCCTCCGTCTCTAGCCAGCCCCGTTCGTTCGCCCGCCTCTCCCTTTTCAAGCCCAGGCTCACTGTCATAGCAATCAGAAACAATTAAACCATTATTCAATCACGTTTTACCGTGATGCTGATTAACCTATGACAGCTGAGGCTCAGGGTCCGAGAGCCGCTCAGCTCACTCTCTCTCTGCAAGCAGAGGCTAACCACGCCCACCCTGCCACAGTCTCAAAATTGGAGGAGTCAAGTGAAGAATACATCGATGTATCCTACCACGGAAGTCTTTTTCCATTTCTGGGTGACATCATCGTGCTCATGCCCACAGAGATTGAAAGACCATCTCAAAGTATCTGACACTATCCAAATTTTGCCTACAATGGATAACAAAATGCCAGTTTGCTTTTATGACTCATATCCTACAGACAAATTTGGCAATTTAAGATTGGGAAGCAGGTTTATGTATTGCTTGTACATGGATGTTGCTTAAAGGAACATTATTCTAAATATAAATGACTCTTAACATAAATAGGCATGGCAGCGACCATTATTTCAGTATGTGAATATGCATGAATGAGGTTTTTCAGTGTGAACGCTGCCATAATATGAACATTGGGAAACAATAACTCAGTAAATATGAAGCGACAAATTTGTTTTTACTAATCTACTGAAATGTTTCTGAATTAGTCTCTGAAATGTTTCATGTGAGATGCAATAAACTGGCAATATAATGTAGGCTGTCACAGTATAGCTACAGTATATGAGGTGAATTAGTGCTCTGTATGTTCAGACATTGGGCACATCAGGACAATACATTGCTATGTCTGCTTATACTACGAGATATTTACTTTGATTTAATGTTGCTGAGTATATATGAATTAATGTCTTGTCACAAACCGCAATGTTTGTATGCTGTACATGCAACTACATGTACTTGAAACTTGCAAGCTATTTTGCAGCTTTAAATGGGCTGACCATGTGTATTGTGTAAGATCTATGATTGGCTATGGGACTATTTGTTGGCTCGGCATTAGTCAATGTTATGATAGGGCTACTTCATCCGTAGTCAACATCCACTTTGATGACAGAAAAGCATATAAGCTGTCCCAATTCTTTTCACACCTCTTTGTTCTCTCCTTTCGTCCACTCGCCTCCGCCCCTCTTTTCCTCCACATACTTCCGGGTAGGAGGCGAGTGACGAGTATTGGGACACTCCCTTAGTAATCTATCATCATGGGGAAAATCAGAAAATATACAAATTAAATGACACGAAAGATTGTTGACCTTCATAAATCAGGCAATGGCTAACGATATAGAAAAATAGCTTCATAAAACGACCTATTTCAACTATTAGCGCAATAATTAAGCAGTTTAAAGTAACTGCAGCTGTGATGAACCTGCCTGAAAGAGAATGCAAGTGTAGTTTTTACCCACACACAGTGAGGACCAAGCTTGCCAGAAGAGAGCCTCATCATACCACAAACATAAACACCTGTAGTTTGCCAAATGTTACCAGAATTTAGATCGGAACTGGGTGCTGTGGTCAGACGAGGCACACAATGTAGCTGTTTGGCAAAAAAGAACAACTTTATTGGCAATAAATTTGACATCATAAGACATCATATTTTTTTATTCAATGGTCTCACAATGAAACTATGTAATTTTCTGAGCATAGAAGACATTTGTGAACACTAAACTGAATTTAATCCTGCTCTTAATTAAGGTAGCCCTAGACCAAGGGGTGTCTGGATACTTTTGTCCATATAGTGTATCATTAGAACACATTTGTTTTTGTCATCCACAGCCGTCCAAAGGTATCACCTTTTCAGTAGCCAACTATCTTTAAAGAGCAGTTTGTTTTTGTTGTTTTATTACATCACATGTGGTTGAGTTTTCCCACAGTTCTGTTCTTTAGCAAAAGCATTCAGGCATGCCAGTTTGTCTAATGTTGATAGTGACTCCAGTCCAGTTTAATTTGCCTTGTGATAATACAGAGCTTTATATTAATAAGGTGTCAACTTCTGTCAGTTCATGTGCTCAACATGATCACAGGCTGAGCCCTATAGCTCTAGATATTGCAGGCTTGTCTGAGCTATGTCACATGCTAACTGCGTGTGAGAGATTGCACGTCACAGTTGGTTTTTGTCCTACTATGGTAGGATGGTCTTGTGGCCTGTCTACTGTTTTATGCAACTGTTATATTAACTGTAATATCTTCACTGTGTGTAAGTAAATGTTTATTCCATTAATAAGGGCAGGAGTTTGGAACAGTCACTGCAGTACAGCTCCCCTGCAGTCCTGGAGCATTGGCTTGTCTTTGACACGGTCGTCATTTTGTCTTATAAATGTGATGAGAGAGGGAAATGCGCTGCTATGTCTCACTTTATGCTCCCCAGAGATGAAAAAGGACTGACAGAACATCACTTTTTGTGTTTCGATTAAGAAATTAATCTCTGCAAGCTGGCAAATCTAGGTGAATGTGTGCAGGGATATTGATTGATTTAATTTCTTTAGGTTTCACTTCATTAGCTCAGGATTGCACTGGGATTGGCACAACACTTGGATTTGTTGTAACAAACTCTTTTACAAGATTTTGCACACTGGTATGGAATGTTTTATTAGAGCTAAAAGCATGCACACTGGGTAATTGTTACAGTAATTGTTACAATTTGCAATTATGTCACGTTATCCTGCATGTGTAAATTAATTTCCAGTTATGACTATGGAAGTTTTGCATCATTGGAATTGATTGAATAACATTGAAAGCTCATTTTGTTCAGCCCGAACAATGATTTTTATGATCCGTAGATGCAGCTGTAGCAGTCTATCAAGATCTCATTCTGGTGATGTGCATTATCATGTGTTTTTTACATAGCGTTTCAGAGGAAATGAAGGCCAGATGTCCTAAGCCTTTTTACAACTGGTTTCTGTCACAGATATGATGCATTCTGCCCCAGAAACATGCGTGTTATGTATCAAACAGGCTCACGGGACAGAAAGCGCAGTTTACCTGTCATCTTTGTGAGTTATCGCAAAGTGTGCTTCTCTTCTTAATGCGCATGTATTTAAGGGAGGATTGAGCAAATAACAGGCAGAGATATTATAAGTGCAGCTGATTTACTAAGTTCACGCAATTACTGATTTTTGCGTGCAATTTCCCCGCCTCTAAAGCGCAGACGTAAATTAGCGGAAGCTTATAAAAGGAGTGTCGTTGTGGGGATGACTTCCTCAAACAATGGCTGCAGTAATTGCAGCAAGATGGAGACACAGCTAAAGGCCTCGAAGACACCCTAACAAAATGTTTGTAACAAGAATCACACAATTTCAACACCCTGAAAAAGAAATCATACAGAATAAGCAGTCATGCTTCTAGAAGAAATAAAAGACCTCACACACAACGTTCCCATTCTATTCTGGTGTCGTCTAAAATATTGTCCACCATAAAATTTTGGACGGGGTGCCTTTGGGATCTCAAGTTCAACGTGTGTCATTTTGCGCCACTTTAGGCGGTTATTGCCAGTGCCTGTGTGAAGGGATACCATGAAGTGAACATACATGGTAAAACATTTATTTAGGCTAATTGTGTTTCACTGTCACAAACTTATATTATTGTGTTTTATGTACACACATCAGCATGTGTTAGCTAACCAGCACATACAACGTACAACTGAGATTATTAAGAAATTGACCAATGGCATTTTTCCATTTTTACGGGATTTCTTTTTTACAGTACACTGGATATGGCGCACCAGCAGATACATCAATTTCCCCCAAGAAAAGAAGACTAAATGTGAAGCACCGCGACCAAAAATGCTACGGAAACTACCTGCTCCAAAGTTAAACAGAAATGTCTCTGAGGAGGATTTTACGTTCCCATGTTTGTCTGAAGTCCAAAAAGCATATTGAGTACAAATAGTTGTCCATGTATTTTTTTTAATACTATTTTATAGTGCCACTATCAGATGAAGCGTGTATTTTAAAAATATTCTTTACCTCCTCAACTACTTGGTCTACATTCAAAATTCTTACATTCCTAGATTCATCAGAGTCAGGTGTTTTGTGTCATTCATTACATCCTGACAAATGATACATAAGACTACTCTGCAGACTGTGCGCCATTTTCCCAATGCTGCTCGGACCCCGTTAATCGCCGCTTGCGGCTATATTTTTATCTTCTTTTTATATTTTCTTCATATTTTTTTACAGTTTTTTTTCCTCTAGTGTTGCTTTATGTATTTATTTAGTTGTTCACTGTGTTTTTAATGCCATTTTTAAGCAGTTTTTAGTACCTTCTCATTTTCATACTTTCTAGCCTTTTACTGTCATAAAGGGCTATTTTACACATGCTTTGTCTACTATAATGTAAAGAACCTGGTCCTGCAACCCATGTATAAAAGGTGCTATACAAATAAAATTTACAAATTATTATTAGCCGAAATAGATTGATCTGCAGTTAAACCCATACAAAACCTGCAAAACTATTTATTAAAATAGGTTTCCATTCAACAAAAAAAAAATGTACATCAATTTCTCAACATCAAATGAAAATATTCAACGCACGAAACAAAACCTATTTTAACTGTGCCTTTTAAGCTTGTCATATACAAAATACGATTAGTAGTCCCATTCACTGATTGCGTAATGAGCTATTCATAGGTTTCTATGACAGTGACAGTGTAAACACGGTGCCATCTTTAGGGCCAATATCGCACTAATTGGCTGTAGCCTTAGTAAAGACGTTCGTTTCATGCTTAGGCTATTACCTACGCGCTAACATGCCCTTGCCAGGCCACAATTTGCGCTGCAAGTTTTATGTACATACATCTGAGTGTCGCGGACAAGTGCGCAGAGCAAGTTCTGTCAAATAACTCTTGCTGTGCCCGACCAATGGTCGGCCTCAGCAAACGTATGTTCTCATACTCACCCAATCACTTGCACACATCGCTAATGGAGCGCCCCTTTTAAAAGCGAGTCTCAGATCTCTCCCATACTGCTTTGTCTGCGCTGCTCTTGTTTCTCTGCTTCTTGTTCTAAAAAACATATTTTGAGGCTCACCCTCCACCACCCCAGCCTCCACCACCCCAGCCTCCACCACCTCACCCTCCACCACCCCAGCCTCCACCCCCTCACCCTCCACCACCCCAGCCTCCACCACCTCACCCTCCACCACCCCAGCCTCCATCACCTCACCCTCCACCACCCCAGCCTCCATCACCTCACCCTCCACCACCCCAGCCTCCACCACCCCAGCCTCCACCACCTTACCCTCCACCACCCCAGCCTCCACCACCCCAGCCTCCACCACCTCACCCTCCACCACCCCAGCCTCCACCACCTCACCCTCCACCACCCCAGCCTCCACCACCTCACCCTCCACCACCCCAGCCTCCATCACCTCACCCTCCACCACCCCAGCCTCCACCACCTCACCCTCCACCACCCCAGCCTCCACCACCCCAGCCTCCACCACCTCACCCTCCACCACCCCAGCCTCCACCACCCCAGCTTCCACCACCCCAGCTTCCACCACCCCAGCCTCCACCACCCCAGCCTCCACCACCCCACCCTCCACCACCCCAGCCTCCATCACCTCACCCTCCACCACCCCAGCCTCCACCTGTTGTTTGGATCTGATTCTATGTACTTGGGGGGGTTTTGGTGTATATCTCCTGTTTAGTAGGGGAGATGTGCCATGCTCCCTGTTTGATAGGTAGTGCACGCTGGTGCATGCACTAGAAGTACATAGAGCAGATCCATTCAGCGCCAAACCAAAATATTATATATTCATTCATATATTAAATACTTTAGTTATCTTGACAGAACTGGGTTTCTCAGTACAGGTGTGTAAATGTGTGTGTGTGTGTGTGTATGTGTCTGCATGTGTACAGGTGTGTAAATGTGTGTGTGTGTGTGTATGTGTCTGCATGTGTACAGGTGTGTAAATGTGTGTGTGTGTGTGTGTGTGTGTGTGTGTGTGTGTGTGTGTGTGTCTGCATGTGTACAGGTGTGTAAATGTGTGTGTGTGTGTGTGTATGTGTCTGCATGTGTACAGGTGTGTAAATGTGTGTGTGTGTGTGTGTGTGTGTGTATATGTGTGTGTATGTGTCTGCATGTGTACAGGTGTGTAAATGTGTGTGTGTGTGTGTGTGTGTGTGTGTGTATGTGTCTGAATGTGTACAGGTGTGTAAATGTGTGTGTGTGTGTGTGTGTGTGTGTGTGTGTATGTGTCTGCATGTGTACAGGTGTGTAAATGTGTGTGTGTGTGTGTGTGTATGTGTCTGCATGTGTACAGGTGTTTAAATGTGTGTGTGTGTGTGTGTGTGTGCCAGGCACCTTCTGCATTCTAACGTCAGCATCAAGCCTTGCAGCACCCCCCTGCTGAAACCCTGGGACCCCCACATTTCTGGTAAAATGTTGCTTTAGAACAACCTCAAGAACACAGCTTGAAAATATGGGACAAGTGTGTTAAAGTGCAAATGCGACTGATTATTTAGTGATCACAAAGCAGAGAGAATGTTTTGATTATGTAACATTGTACTTGTAGTAGGCAATATTACTTAATGTTTTTATTACTTAAGTTGTAACCTTCAATCTGAGGCAAAACTGCTTAACACCTTGCCTTCTCATAAATATCTGAATTAAACGCGCCATGAAATATTCTGAAAGAAAGTCAAGCAAAAGCTGTAATTTAAGGTTAAAGTTAAATTCTTGCTCATAATATATATTCTATTTTGATATATGCATTGTTCAAATCATCTGTCAATTGGTCATTTTTTACATTATTTTGATTGGTACACAGTCTGTCATCATTTATGTATTATAGGCCAAACTGTGTTAGATAACTGCCTCCATAGCAAACCACTGCCACTACTCAAGACTCACTATGGTCATTAAAGATCCCATGACACTTATCGCAAAGAGTAGGGGTTTCCCCGGTGTCCTGGCTAAACTCCCAACCCAGGCTCTTTCAATCTGCCACTGAATCATCCCCCAGTTTAATTGGCAAAAAAATTCTTCTCTCCCTCTCCACCTCAAGCTGATGTGTGGTGAGCATTCTGGCGCAAAATGGCTGCCGCTGCATCACCCAGGTGGGTGCTGCACATTGGTGGTGGTTGAGGCGAGTTTCCCCCTCATCATTGTAAGCGCTTTGAGTCACCAGTTGGTGAGAAAGGCGCTATATAAATGCAAGGCATTATCATTATTATTATTATCAAGAGGATATTGGCAACCTCACAAGAGCGCCACTTTAGAGTGTAGAGTATATGTAATAAGCATTATGAGGATATCAGTGGCATAGGATATGGGAACACTGGGGGGTGCATATGTAATCAGTGTGACACATTCCAGAATGCAGGCCTCAGTTTTTGAGTTGTGTGGCAAGGAGAGCCAGGCTTCAGCGCTCTCCAGCTCCCATCCAGCTCGCTCTGATACGGCCCGGGGGAACGGCACCTCCCTGGAAATCATTGCAAGCCCGAGCAGGTTGGAGAGTTTTTCACTGTATGAACCTGAAAACATGAATACAATGCACAGAGGCACAACCACAGGGCTCTGGAATTTGTGGAACACACACACACACACACACACACACACACATACATGGCCACACATGCACATGCAGTTACATGTGCAGACAGATGCACGCGCACACACAAGCTGGCTCCAATCCACCGTGACATTGCATAGCTAATGAGCTTGGCTTTTCCATATTGAACTCCCATAGTTGGAAGCTGCTTCTGTTGCTTTAAAATAAGCCGTGACAGTAATGCAGCACTTTTTACGTGTGATGTATGATTAATTGAAAATTAGATAAAGATAGATGGTCTGTGCTAAAGAGCCGTAGCTATAGGGACACACAGTCTTGGAGAAAGAGGACTACAATTATTCCCATTTCATGTGTGTTGCATCAAGTTGCGGTTCTTTGGCTCCACCCCATCCTTCACAGAGAAGAGCAATACAATTACAGGATATAACCAAAGCTTAGTACTGTATCTGAGTGCATTAACTTGACTGCAGGCTCAGAATCCACTTAGATATGCCAACCAAACACAATGCATGTATGTAATAAAGTATGTAACACAAACTCTCTTGAACATATAGTGATGCTGTGGTCGTATTTACTGGCAAAAATACATGTAAGCAGTGCCTTGAGTGTTTTAAAGAAGACATTTAGAATTGTTTAAGCAAAGAAGCAATGGGAAAATACTAAAGAGAAATTAAATAAAAAACTTTTTTTATTTTTATTTAAACCATTACATATGGCTTTGTGTTGACAACTGTCACTCTACAAAGGCAGTGAGTAGAGAATTGGTTACATTTGATATGAGGTGCTGCACCAGGCTTTTGCCTTGCTTCTGGGAGCAAATAAATACACTATCCCGCCCATACGTTGACAGACCAAGCGGTTTATCAGATGAATCACTGTCCCTGGCTGTATTTCGCAGTTTTGAGGAAGCAATGTGTGCTTTGCTCACAGGTAACCAGCACAAAGGGCCGCTGCTGTTGCACAACCCCAAGGGCGGGGTGGGGAGCAAAGTGCACCCGTACCCTTTTTCTCCAGCTCTGCTCTTGCCACAGCTTGTCCCGCGCCGGCCCCATCCGATCCACCTCGCAGGGCAGGATTCAGCAGTCTCCAGGGCAACTGCCAGCCTTATCTGAGGAGGCGGACTTTTAACCGTGCCTCTCGGGCTGCGGGACCACTGCTTGCCACAGTGTCATTATCACCTTCCCTGTGCAGGTATCCAAAAATCCTCAGAGGCTAAGGAGGATTTCCACTATCAACCCTACATTGTGGAAGGAGGAGCTACATCACTCTCAAAGCAGGAACACGGTGAGATTCTCATGCTCTTAGTACCACCCACCACTCCCACCCCTCCCCCACCTTCCGCACACTCCCTGGAACAGGAGAGGTTAACTTGCAGAACATCCCAGTCTCCTATAACCTAAACATTGCGCCATCAGGACGTGGAACAAAAGTCAGGAATCTCCCTATACCTCGCTCGTAGACTAAATAAAATACTGATCTGTGTAAAAGATTGTGCATCGCGTGGTGTGAGCGCGCGTCCTGTAGCCCGCTCGAGAGCACATAGTCGGAGCTATTGGGCGTTTGCCCTGCTTGGAGCATGCACCATCTCGTTTGACTCATCTAGCCCGCCCGCGGCAGTTGAGAAAGGCAGAATTTCCACAGACACTGTGACGACAGCTCCGTGAAACACAAGACGGTGCGCTAGACAAGCTCAGGCCCATACAGCGCAGCGAGGCCCAGCTCTCACTGGGGGGAAGGGTATTTTTTGGCAGCGTGCTGTTTTTCATTCACACCCACACAAGTGCACACATGCAAATTGACTGGAACGGTCTCGTATGAGCGTGCATACATTTGCACATATACAGTTTCATGCTTGCACACTTACCATGCCAGCTCTCGAGCCAGAGTCACTTACAGCCCACAGCTCTTTCCGGCAAAACCAATGGCGTGGATTAGATTTTCACAAAAGGCTATGCCTTCACTTAAAACAACAACAAAACAACAACAACAAAACTTGATTCCGGTTTTCTCTACCCAGCTCGCTCGGCGACCGCTCCTCACGCCAGGAGTTTGCGTGGGACGCGCTGGAGAATTGCTAATGCGCCGATTGAGCCAAAGTGGCTTGAATAGAGAAGCGCGTTTTCATTACAGCCCGCTGTGAATTCGCCCCACCACTGCTATTACTGAGTGTTTAATCATAGGATTCCTCCGAAAAAAATCAAGAAAACACAGGTTCCCCAGCCTTTCCAGGCAGGCCCCGAACTCTACACTAAACACAGAGGCCTCTCGCAGTATGCAACACGGCGTGAGAGGGGAGAGAACATCTCCCTGCAGTCTGCCATTCAGAAAACATTTCTCCGGACTTTGACTGACAAATAAAAACATGTGTTTTTTCACAAAATGCGATGATGAGCAAATACCAAGATTAAGTCCCCTAACTGTGTTTTACAACTGCATTTAGGAGTCAAAGCTAAGAACCAATGTCGATTGGCTACAGGCCTATTCCACTGAACCAAAGGCTAGTTCTTTGAAAACAAATTCAGCAACTAAATGGCATCATCAACTTATGAACAGTTGCTGCATGGGAAAGAAAATCCAGTAGTTAAACAATTATTGTAAAATACCACTTTTTTAACGAATGCTAATTTGGGAACATTTTCGCATTTAGATAGCAAGACTTTTTTTGGAAATGTGCATTTTTTTCAGAACATCTGTAAAGTTAAGCAAACTTTAGAACCATTATTGCCATGCTGTATTATGAACCACAAAATGTATACAGTGTACAGACAATTGTAAGACCATGCAAAGCATGCCCAACAAACAAACCAGATGCCTATGAATTCTAAACACATAACTAAATACTTTTTTGTTTTGTTTTTTTATATTGAGAGTGCCTATACCTGAGGGAAAGAGGCTTCCTTAATGACCTCGCCTATCGTGAATAATGCAAACCGTGAGAACAGTTCATCTGTTACTGTTGCGTTATATCTCTTTTTAATTTTTTTTAATCATAATTCTTTTTTTTTGCAACAGTATATTTTATACAGTAATATTCTGATTAGGCTACACTCACAAAAGCAACCTCTGGCATGCCTGCACATATTCATATTCAGTGTGAAGGTACCTCTGATATCCAATGGAAGAGCCAACCCATTTGCATTCCACCACTGACGTCCCTCAATCTGCATCCAAATGGGGAATGAAATATTTATGCTGTAAAAAGATGGCACTCTTCATTGTCAATTTACTTGGACATAAAAGTGCATTAGCGCCCCGCTGCATTCCTGCGTGGGCGAGTCGGGACAGGCTTAGGCAATGAGGCGTCACATTCCCATCAGCCCTAGGAGATCGTCCGGACCAGTGACACACCCCCCCCCCCCCCATGCCCTGTGGTGAGGTGGGGGTTTTGGGTTAGGTCAGTTTGATAGGTGGGAGAGAGGGGGTCACTTTTTCTCCTCTGGGTCTAGGTATTCCACCCCTCTCCAAACAAAGAAACATCATACTGATTTTTAATGGAATAGAAATGTGTTAGAACTTGGAGACATTACACTGGGAATGAAGAGGAACTGTATTTTAGTGTTAATAAATCTCACTTGGGGCAGATGCCATGAATCATCGGTCACGAGTGGATATGTCTTACGCTGACTGCATGGACTGGGATATATGTTATATTTCTATGCAGTTATTCAACCAAGCATGTGTTGGAAAGAGAGAGAGAGAGAGAGAGAGAGAGAGAGAGAGAGAGAGAGAGAGAGAGAGAGAGAGAGAAAGAAAAAGAGAGAGAGAGAGAGAGAGCGATAGAGAGAGAGAGAGAGAGAGAGAGAGAGATTCGCTATGTAATTGCAAGTGTAACGCTCATAATTAACGAGGAAAGAATAGTATAAAAGACCATTAATCAGGAACACTGCACACTTTGCCTTGCTTCTTGGTTCAGTTAAGGAATCCCAGTCATTATTTATAAGTGTTGATAAGGAATTCTAGTTAATGATGTATTTTTGTCTATTGACAGAATTTTCAAAGTTAATTATATAGCCATCTCTTGTTACTGAAAAGAATCTTTAGCAGCGTGATTTAATATTTGATTTGTTGTGCATTCGTTCTTTGAACAATTCCTTCAACACTCAAAATGAGAGAGTGTCTTTCACGCAGTTCACAAAATATCCATAACAGCTAAAGCTAGAGACATAATTTGCGATGCAGTAGAAAATATATTTCTCTGTTCAATTGCAATTCAAATCGAGCACTTTTGCATGTCACCAGAGCTGTCCTGGCTCACTCAAGACTTTACATAAGCTGCTCTCCTCGTCTCCCCGCTCTTTCGGGGGGAGAGCGCATTCCTAGCTCGACGTGTCAAGACAGAGCCTTCTCTACTCTTTGAGAGTGTTGAAATCCCACACTTCCCTAATGTCCTCCCATTGCAGGTCACTCAGTCTTCCCAGAGCCCAGGTGAATCTCTGCTTTTGAGTTTATTTCCATTTTGCCTGGTGAATGGTTTAAAATAGAAAAATAAGCCCTAATCTTGCACGGCCGCCATAGTTCACTGCTTGCATGCTGAAGGACATGCGGTCCATTGTGTTGGCAAGCTCCTGAAGAGGTGAGCTGACCTATTGACCTCATGCTCCGACCCCCCTCAACATTATTTCAGGGAAAAACAATTATTTAGGCGAACCATAAGCAACCATAAAACATTTCAATCCTGAAGCACACACAGTAAATTATGAAATGTCCCCTCTGTCTCACTCCAGTTAACTCATTGTGGCGCACTTGTTAAACTTAGTGTACATACCTTGTATATTTGTGCACAGCAGTTGTGTACAAAAATGCCCATTCCTAGTGTAAGATGACTCATGGCTTGTGCTGGGATAATGAGGGGGAATATCACACAAGAGGTGAAGGGCAAGGTTTTCTGAGATGGTAAAAACCAAGTAAAACAGTGGCATGTGTTAACTGTGTGCAGACAGTTCCTGGGATGTGACACTCCTGGACTAAAACGATGTTTGATCATCGGACAGACAGGGTAACGAAAACCTGATGATTTTAAGCGGCACGCTTTTGGATTGAACTTGTGACCTGTGACGCCTGGCTTGTCACCAGCCAATGACAGCCTGCCGGCAGTGTCATTTGAGCGGGAACCGACGGCTGCGGCATTTTTTTCGCAGCTTCACATCTGGCACTAAAACTTTGGTTCACTTTAAGGCATCTCCCATTTGGAGCTGGGAGAACACAGTGCCTCACAGGGAATGGCTGGAGTGCTGAAAATGTCACAGCTTTTCTTATAAAACCGTGAACAGAATCAAGGTGTTGAAACAATGTTCTGGAATAAAAAGTATGTGGGCAGCTTTTTTGCACCCACATAACACTTAGGACTGTGCAAACCGGAGAGGTGAGAGACATGATTCTACTCTGGACAAGCATAGCATCGCTAACAACTCAGTGCAAAAAGTCCTGCTTTATGTAACAGAACAGCTGTAGCAGCATACTGCAGCTGTATGCTGACAATGCCAAGCATCCAGTAAATTCTCTATGTCTTATGCAGTTGGTGTGTGCATTTGTACAATGAACGAGCACACAATTACAAAAATGCAGTTCTGTCTCAGTGGTCAAGTAAATAAACTGCATGTATGTGTGTTGGGATGAGTTGTAGCTCCCCTGGTCATGCAGTTTAGCCACCCAGTCCATCCCCCACCCTACATATTTGCATTTACGATCAGCGGAGGGTGGTCTAATCTCACCTGGGATCACAGCTTTAAAGTTTAAACAGCCCAGGGTTGACTTGGAATCAGTTTGGTTTTTTCACCTGCATACCTTATACCTGTCAATACAAATCACTTGACAAAAAAAAATAAAAAAATAAAAACGGGTCATCTGGAATTCTCCTGCAGTGGAACTAGGACTAGGTCATAGCTGTGTATGTCATCTAACCAGGCAAATGTCAGGGCAGAGAGATAAATGCACTGAACACTTTCGCAATAGGGTTGCTGGCCATTTTGTGATCTTGCTTGGTTGGAGCTTAGTTCTCATTCATTTCACTTCAATATAATCCATTGCTATTATCCAAAAATGTGCCTTAAGGAAAGATAAACCATCAAGGGGGGTTGTATGTGGAACTCTGCAAATCCATGGAGCCCCCCTGGGTATCAAATTTGTCTTCAACTGGAATGTCTTTCAAAGTTTTAAAGCACTTTGTGGGGGTTGGGTTGGCACCTTTTGGTTTAGGCCTCCCCAAGAAGTGTGTTCGCTACTCGCTGTCATAATGTTCCCAACACATTTCCACGTCAAGGAAGGTTGCTAGAATGTTCTGCACCTTTCAGCTGTGTTCAGAACAACATGGAAAACACAGATAACATAAAATACAACACAGATGTCACATCGCTGATACTACTGCAGCATGATTATCGAATTACACAGTGCACCTCAATTGTTAAGTCGCATTGAAAATAAAGCCACTAAAATGAGCAGAAATATGCAAGAAAGTGTGGATCAGTAATGTGAAATAAACTATACTGTACTAAGGGAAAAAGAAGTGGCACAAACATAACATACATAACATATAAAACATACTGAAACTACTGAAGGGTTCAAAGAGTTCAGGAATCAAAGCTGTGAATGGATGGCAAGAGAAGCCAGGACTAAGCCTATTCTTTCTGTAGTGATTCTTGAACCAAATTCCACACATTTTACCCTCAGTTTACCGTTTGGGGAGCTGAGATTCAGCTTCAAGAAAATTCACCCTGAAGGGTGTGGATCCTCTTTATGGAAGGGGAGGGGTGGGGTTTATTTCAGGTGCTGAAATTCTATTGGTTTGTGCTGGCTTCTAAAATACCATTACCTGAGCCAGGTACATAGATAAAGTCAGACTGAAGAGAGGGGCAACTGGAAGGATTGCTTTTTTGTTTCTCTCTGGGCTCTGCAATCCAGATCCCTTTTTTCAGTCATTTTTAGGGATATGAAGGTTTTTCTTCAGCTTTTATCATTTTTACGTCTGTTTTTCCAATCCTCAGTTTTTTTTTTGTCTGTCGCTGCATCAGTTAATCCATGTTTCTACCAGATATAGTTTGATAAGAAGTTAAGTCAAATTACAACTTTCTTTACCTTTTATTGTTGTTTTTATGCATTTTCGAGTTTTTTTTTTGTAGATTTGGATCTAACACAGGAAAAGAGGTAAGCCGCCTATTTTGAGCAAGGTAAGACCTATGTGTGTGTGACTCTACTGGAACACAGGGTAATGAAGTATGTCTTAGTAAGTATGTAGCCTCGTCCGAAAGGCATTCCACCAGGGATGGGTACTAACCGTGCAGAAGGCAGATGAGTTTCTATTAATGTGGATACCATTCAATTTGGAGTTTTTTCATTGCATAATAATGAAGTTGCAGCAATGGGCGCACACTTGCACAAGCCATTTGAATGAATCATACAGCAAACTTTTGAGAATTGCACTTTTAATAAAATAAAAAAGACTGAAGGCAAACAGTAAATTCAAAAACGATAGTAGAGAACTTGCGGCAATCGCAACTTACATGAGGAAAAAAGAACCATTAAAAAACAATTATGCAAACGATCTTGTTGTTGACACCTCTTCATTCAGCTTAAATTGTGAAGTATATATATATATATATATAATAGAAAAAATATCTCTGTAAGTGTCAAGTATGTGTTTACGTGTATGTGTGGGTGTGGGTGTGTGGGTGTGTGTCAGTGTGGGTGGGGGAATGAAACGGCCTGTTAAGATTCAAACAGACAGGTGTGTTCAGTTTCATACTGTGAACTGTGGGCCTGCAGAAAGCAGCTGCCTACTGGTCTGTACTTGTCCGGCAGTTGAGCTCAGACATTGAGCTTCTACAGCCCCTGAAGGGAAAGGGAGCAGGTCTGGTCTCGCTCGGGGAGAAACCAGGGGACAATCCCTCCTACACATACAGACAGGCACGGAAGAAAAGAATAAACGATCGCACTTGCACCGAGATTACCTCAGGACCTGAGACTACGCAGGTTACTTTTTCAAAAAAACTCCCCGTAGGAATTTGAAGTTGCAGTTTTCAAAAAGTGAAGTGTGAAGGTTTTGCACTTTTGAAAACAAGCGAAACGTGTACTGCTGACTCACAAATGCAATTAAAGAGAGACAGCTGTTGTTGTTTTTTTACCCTCCCATGTGAAGAAAGGTATTTTTATGTGCATACATTATGCTCACCTGTAATGTTTCATTTCACAGCAAATTACCAATTCCACTTTCTGTGGTTTTTGCTTTGTCAGGATACCCCCAGCCCAGCTAATGGAGAGCTCGGCACTGGGCGTGCGGGATGGCAGTCAGCCACAGGGGGACGAGGGCCATCCAGAACTGTCTATGCATTCTATCCTTCATTCCACCGGAGTCTGTGTCTTTAACCAATCAGATTTCAGTGGCGTGAAGTGTAAGAGGCATGGAGCTCTCAGCCGTTGAGGAGCATGGCGTACCTCAGAAGTAGTGAGGCAGTCATGCCATCACACAGACACCCAAGAGCCCCACCACCACAGCTGGTGCTATTCCCTGTGAATTCTTCCAGCTCAAGACGTTGCCAATAAAGCAATATTGGTTCAGATTAAATGCAATGATTTTATGGTATTTCAGTCTGTCAGACTGTTCCAGGCATATAAAAATGTGCTTTCTATTAATGCCTGCTTGGACTGCAAGTTGCAACTACTCCACTTCGTCTGTTTTTCAATTACTTCAGCCCATCGTCTGAAAAATAAAGAGCCCACATTGTGACACACGTTCCCCCTAAACACTTTATTTATTAAGTTAAAGTTATGCACACCCCCCACCATAAACTTTGAAATATTATTTGTTTCACAAATACCACAGTGTATTTTTTCATTGCCTGCATTGAATCTGCAACAGCCACCCACACGTAGAACGCAGTTCATTTATTCAATGTAGACAGTCATTTTATTCATTTCAGACCTGCCCTTGACCCAGCTCACACTTGTCAACTCACAGATCTGATCTTGCATGAGATGTATTGATTATGGCTGAAATGAACTTTAATTTTCTTAACATTAAAATGGAGAAGAGTCAAATGACGCCATTAATTTATGCCTCTACTGAAAGTGACACTCATCCTTTTTAGTTTTCAGCTTTTTTGCTGTCTTATAAAAAGTATCAAATTATGTTCTTGCCAAGAGCTGGAGAGGAACAGTAACGTGTTTGCAAGCCCCCTTGTTCACAGAATGAAACGGTTGCGTCCTCTTACAAAGTCAAAGCCATCACCAGCAGGTTTTTCCCCAACAACCTGATTTCAACAACCACGCCTGCCATCCCCCCAGCCCAAACTCACACACTTGCACACACACACTCAGACAGCTTTATACACACACACACACACACACCCTGCAAGAGTTAGAAGCCAGGAGAGAACAAAGCTTTGTGCCTGCCACACACTGCTGCTAGAACTATTTGTTTTGTTGCCTCCTCTTCAATCAATTCCCCTGCAGACTGCCACAGATGTGAATTAGAAACAACAAAACACACAAGAAAAGCAAAAATGGCAGATTTTGCCCCGGGGTTATGCCTTCGGAGCTCGTGGCATGAAACACGATCGCACGCCCTTGCTCCGATTAGCATAAAACTGTTCTAAAATAAGCCCTGAAGATAGCGTGCGAATAACAACACAATGGCAGGCTTTCATGTGCGGTGTTACGGTATACAAAGATATTAATACTATCCTGTCAGAAAACACTGGTGGGATAATGACACTGTGCGGAGAATGTAAGTGTTGCTAATGCATGGATATGACTCCTATTTGGGTAAAGTAGGCCCCTGTCAGCAGACGGATCTGAGAGTGCCGTCTCCATGCCTCCCGACTCCAAGGGAGGCTATTAAAATTCATAATGGACACTCGAGCTGTAATCGGAAGGAAAACAGACTCACGGCTGTTCCTCGAAACCTCAGTACGGGAAGCGATACGCGCTTTTAAAATAGCTATTCAATTAAAATATTGCGCATCTTGTGCTCACGCCAGAATTCACGTCATCAGAGGAGGCTTTGTGATTTAAACGAGGATCCTGAAAGACAACTTATCCTCAGTCCAAGCCTTTTTTTAAGGCGTTGCATGGTTGCGAGCAACTGTGATTTGTTGTTGACCCCTTGGCCTTGCAGGGGCCCAGGATCGGTTATGAGGTAGACATCATGTGTCCATTGATTGAGGTGCTTTGCATTGAATGTCTACTATATGCCAAGGTGAGCTCTCCAAGTTCACCTCACCAGGCCCTCCGATGTGGGAGAAATTGCTTGTGTAACCCAACCAAATTCCCATCTGACTGATCTAAGGTTACTTTCTCCCTGGCTCCTGGCTACATGCACAGTCACCTGCGACTGATGGTTACCCCCTGGGTTTGCAGATAGACCCGTTCACAGGTATACAGGCCATAAGTCATACAACACCCCACGCCTCACGCCTGACTTGCCCTGACCTATCCTATTGCATGACATCACCGCGGACGAATCAAAGAAACCAGTCCCACTCCCCAGTTTCCCTGCCACCTGGGGCGTTGAAATTGTAGTCGCCTTTTGAAGCTCCGACTGTGTAGTGCAACTCTGTATAAGGATATTCGAGTTCTGAACTAGCATACTGTAACACAATCCAAAGAGGAGTCAATGTCCACTTCAGAAACATTTAACACAGCAGCAACTATAAACCTGAAACTGTTAAATGTTTAGTAATCAGTTGCATACATTTTCTCCACCTATTACGGGCACTGAAGATGTAGTTTGTAAACTGTGTGAAAGAAAGTACAAAAACTATGGTTTGTTTATGGAATTAGTATGTTAAAAAATTTATACTAGCACCTGCTCCTTGAAGTAGCAAACAACAAATATTAGTTATTGGACAACATTTTGAGCGTAATTGTGTATTCATCTCAGCTGCGTTCTACAAGGGGAAAATTTTCAAATGTTTGCTAACTAATTTACTGTATTTTTCTGTTAGCCTATGTTTACCATTCACATTTGACAACGTTGCCTAACAGTCTGAAAAGGTAGTGTGTTAGTGTGGAACTGAATTACAAGTTCAACACCACTGTTTGCAACTAAAATGCAATGCTTGTATAATGCTTGTGCATTAATCAGGATTTACAATTATGGTAATATGAACTTTTTAAAGTGATAATTTTTGACAATAAATTATCTAGAGTCTCGACAAGTCAATAGCCTGTGCATAATTTATACAAGGGTGTAACAGTAGACAATAGTTGTGAGACCTATTGGATTCCAATGTATTTAGGGTATGTACCCAATCGCATCCCTCTCATAGCAACAATAACTACAGCTGTTTTCAATTGCATGATTTAATACGACTTGACAACTCTGACTTTGTCTATGTAACATTTTATTTTGGATCTTCAGAAGAACCCTCAATGGTGTACAGCAAGAAGATGGTCGCCTTGTTTTGTGACACCAGCCTAGAGGATGTACATCTGAAGAAGCTGAAAGGTGACATTGAACAGGTTTCTTTACATCAAATTACATTGATTAAGGTGATGTTTTATTTTGGCCCTGTTTGAATAAACTAAAAAATTACTTAAAATGCACTTACAAATATTATTGTGTAACTGAGTCTGAGAGCCTATATTCTGCCTGTGTGTTAAAACCGTTATTGTATTAGCAAAAAAAAACAGAATTTCTGCACTGGCCAAACTGGCAATGGAAGGAAATGATCAAGATTGTACCTTTGGTTACTGGTAATATGATGAGCTTCATGCTAAATTGTTTATAATGATAGAATAATATCATTATAAATGATAATAGAATAATGCCTGGCATTTATATAGCGCCTTTCTCGACACTCAAATCGCTTTACAATGATGAGGGGAAAACCCGCCTCAACCACCAATGTGTAGCACCCACCTGAGTGATTCAACAGCAACCATTTTGCACCAGAGGTGGAGAGAAGAGTTTTTTAGCCAATTAAACTGGGGGATGATTAGGTGGCAGATTGAAAGAGCCTGGGTTGGGAGTTTAGCGAGGATACCAGGGAAACCCCAACTGTTTGCAATAAATGTCATGGGATCTTTAATGACAGTTTAACATCTCAGCTGAAAGACAGCATCTCCTACAGCATAGTGTCCCCATCATTGCACTGGGGTTTATTTGACCAGAGGGAAGACTGCCCCCTATTGGCCCACCAACACCACTTCCCACAGCAACTTTGTATTCCCAGGAGGTCTCTCTAACCAAGCCCACACCTGCTTGGCTTCAGGCATTCAGCAGGAGCAGATTGCACAGTGGTATGGCTGCTGTTTATGAAAAACCAAATACTGAAAGAGCCTGGTGTTATATTTCAAGAAAGAACAAAATTTGCAGGGGTTCCACTTATCCTTTAAGAAAGATGATGATGAACTAATTTATTCTTTTTACTCGTGATATCAAGAATAGGAAAAGATACTGATTACACGACCAGTAAGTGCTTCATTTATACCGAAAGAGAAAGTAAAAGCATTTAGCACCAAAAAAAATATGAAGCAGAAAATGAGGTATATGAGAAAAGAAGCTAAGAAATATGACTAAGAAGCTAAGAAACACACATGTATCAAAGACAGAGAAAGAGTGAGTGGCAGCACAGGTGAAAACATATCATATATCAGTTGTGTGCCCTTGTGGGTAGAGTGCACATTATCAGTCTGGAAGGTCATGAGTTCAGTCCCCGGCTGGTTTATTCACAGAAAATTCTTCCCACTGCTTCAGCTCAGCATCTGCATCTGCAGTGATGGATTGGGGGTGAGTGCCCTGCGTTAGATAGCCGTCCTGTTGAGGGGGCATCCTTGTCCACCCAGCTGTTCAATGCCAAAGAAATCTAGGTAATCTAACCATATCTAATATGGGGTGTCTTTACTCTTTGTTTGTCAATGCAATTGATGAAATGGATGAAATCTTCATATTTATAATAGATTTTAAACGATCTTTAATCTGAAAAAGGACACAAATCTGTTTTTTAAATGGTAGCAACCGAAAAGAGAACATTCCACAGCTCAACAGCCAAGTGATATTAAATTCTCAGGAGAACGGGGTGACCCCTACCCACAGAAAACAATAATACACACACACACTCTCTCTCTCTCACACACACTCACAGTTACACCTGTGAAAACTGAAAAAAACTGCTTTAGACTCAGTGTTCACTAAGTTTCAGATGAATGACGCTCTCCATGAGACAGCGGTGAATAGTAAGCTACCCCTACTCAAACTCAAAGCCATGACACAAACTGCACTACCCTGAGGCCTGTCACACTATCTGACTCTGAGAGATTCTCATGAGGTGCTGGCATCTTCTTCCTGCACTTCGTGAGGTGAGCCAGGTCAGCTGGAGGGGGGCATTAGCGGCAGCCAAAAGCTTCGAGAAAACATTCGCAAAAACGAAAGAAGCCACACTACTGTAAGCAACGTAACAATTTCAATGTACTGCTTAAAGTGATTTTAGTAAATATATTGTCATATCAGGGCTTTGTTTCTTCATTTGTGATTACATTCAAATTCAAACGGTTTATTAGCATAACATGCATTTATAAAAATTCATTAATAAAAATGCAAAGCATACAGTAATACATTCAAATGCAAACACAAGTGGACATATTAATAAATTCAGATGAAATCAAACTAAGTTAATGTTTTTAACACACATGGATGCAGTCCAATAATTTTTCTGACAGCCCATGTTAATATTTAATCAGCATGCTAACAAACACCCAAAAAAAGAAAATTTCACTCAAATGCTAATGAAAAAGCTGTGTCCTGTTG